>CM038673.1:172226489-172861028 GCA_021605145.1 Aegilops bicornis | reverse complement strand
TTCTTTGAGTTTATGATCATATCTATCTTTTTATATCCATGGAAGTATTTGAGTTTCTTTGATCTCTTTTATGCGTGATTGTTTATAGCCTCGTATTTCTTCTTCGATATTTGGGTTTTGTTTGGCCAACTTGATCTATTTATCTTGCAATGGGAAGATGTGCTTTGTAGTGGGTTCGATCTTACGGTGCTTGATCCCAGTGACAGAAGGGGAACCGACACGTATGTATCGTTGCTAGTAAGGATAAAATCATGGGGTCTATCTCTACATAGATAGATCTTGCCTACATCATGTCATCGTTCTTATTGCATTACTCCGTTTCTCCATGAACTTAATACACTAGATGCATGTTGGATAGCGGTCGATGTGTGGAGTAATAGTAGTAGATGCAGGCATGAGTCGGTCTACTAATCTTGGACGTGATGCCTATATAATGATCATTGCCTCGATAACGTCATGATTATTTCAAGTTCTATCAATTGCCCAATAGTAATTTGTTTACCCACCGTTTGCTATTTTTCTCGAGAGAAGCCACTAGTGAAACCTACGCCCCCTGGGTCTCTTTCTCATATTATTTGCCTTCGCGATCTATTTTATTTGCCTTTTAATTTCAGATCTATTAAAATAAAAATACAAAAATACATGTCGGGGGGATGAACCCCAGGCAGGCAACGAAACCCGGATCCTTTTCAAAAACAACGGGACCAGCATTGCCCCTTAATCCAGCTCACACTTGGTCGGGTCGCTCAACCCGGCCAAGTCCCTCGACCCGGCCGGACTCCTCAGCTCGGCCCCAACAACCAACTCAAGACTTACCCAACAAGCCAGCTCCACCCTTGGTGTGTTCTCCAACCCGGCCGAGGGTCAGCGGCCGTCCCATCCCGGTCGTACGATGGGACGAGTCCACCAACTGATGACCGAAGCCACAGTGCCCCACCCATGCCTCTGGTCAGCCGACCATGGCAACAGTGCCCCCACCTACTCACTGACCGGGGCAGGCGTGGCAACAGTGCAACTATCGTCACCCATGACGCCAGCAAGCGGCGACCTGACAGAACGCCACTGTAGCCGACTCGACTTGGCCACACCCCTACGATCGACAAGATGGCGTACAGTGCCCCTAGGCGCATGGGGCCCGCACCCGGGGAACCCGGCGAGACCTGGCACCCGACGGGTCCCAGCGCCGGGCTTCCTGGACGCTGACAACCCGGCCCTACGACCTTGTAACATTACCATCGTACCCCTGAGGGGTTGACCTATAAAACCACCAGGAGCCCTCATGCATACGGGCAATGCTCTCACCCATCCACCCACTCACACACCTAGCAAGTAACACCCAAGGAGAGGGAGCCGCCTAAGCCTTGGCCAGCCTCCCATCTTCCTACATACAGCTCTAGGAGCAACCCTGTACTCATACATATCTACTACACTCGGCAGGACTAGGGGTGTTATCTCTCCGGAGAGCCCCGAACCTGGGTATGTCTTGCGTCCTACGCTCGCTCATGCCGACCCCTCCTCTGGAGCCCACCAGTGCCCTCGAGCATCCTCCTATCTTTAGCCATCCCTTGGCATCTGCCGTGTGCCCACCATGACAATTGGCACCCAACGTGGGGCAGCTCGAGGTCCTGGCCGGGAGCATGCTCCATACGGGCCTCCTCTCCGACTCCGACGAGCCCGTCACGCTGGCGGACGACGTCATCGACACACTCACTGCCTCCTTTGCCACGCTGCGCATCTCTGATGCGCCTACGGCCGACGAGTACCCCAACGAGGTACTTAGCTTTTCCGACTCCCTGCTCTCCATCATCGACAGCGTTCCCGCCGGAGCGATGGACCTTTGCATGGAGGTTTTCGTCACCGACACCGGCGCCTCCTCCTCGTCGAGCGCGGCGAGGAAGGCCGCCGAAGCTAAGGCCACGGCGGACAGGGCCAGCTCACCCAACCCACCGCGCACCATGATGCAGAGCCTCCGCGTTCCCATCGGCACCGACATCGATGCCTCCAACATCGCTGAAGCCCGGACTCGTCTCAGCGAGGACCGCCAGTGCCTGTTGGACGTCACCGAGACGCTCGCTGCCACGCAGCGCTGCCTCGACTCCGCTCAGCTGAAGCGTAACACCGCGTACGGCTTCACATCGGACGCACCTGAGCCAAGCCGGGTCGTCGACGTGCGGGCCCTGGGCGGCGCGATCGGGCGCGCTTTCGGCGCTCTCCCTCCCGTCTACGAGACTCCCGTGAAGAACATGCGCGCTGCCCAGGCGGCCGCGGTCGGCCTGGACCAGCTCGCGGGCGAAGAACTGCAGGACCGCCTCAAGAGGGTGAACGACCTCCTCACTGCGGCCAAAGCGCAGCAAGACCGCCTCAACCAGCTCGCCAGACCGGTCGGATCCAGCTCCGTCCGCGTCGTTGGACCCGATGACAACTAGTACACGGCATCCTCGCCACCTGGTGAGGTGCACTCCGGTCGCACCCGGACCCGGGGCAACCCCGCCCCGATGGCTGCCGGCGGCCTAGGCGACGAGCCGGCCTCGGAGGTTCAGCGCCGCCTCGACCCCCTGCTCCAACCCGACAGACGTCCGACTGGAGGCGACCCGGCCCCCAACGGTGTGGTCACCAACCGGTTGGGCCCGCGCGCCATCGACGACACCGACGCCCTTCACCGCCTCAACCGACTCGCCCTGTCCCAGGAGTTGGAGGAGACCGGACCCGTCGGACCGGCGTGCTTCGGGCCACGCATCCGGGGTGAGCCCTTTACCAAAGGGTTCACGCTCCCCCCGCGACACCCCCAAGTATAACGGCACCATGAAGCCGGAGGACTGGCTCACCAACTACACCACAGCCATCGGCATCACCGACGGCAACCATCGCCTCGCCATGTGCTACGCGCCTCTCATGCTCCAGGGGTCAGCCCACACGTGGTTGAATAGTCTGCCGACTGGTAGCATCAACGCGTGGGTCGACTTCGAGCAAGCCTTCGTGCGCAACTTCACCGGCACCTACAAGCGACCTGTCCGCCCCAGTCAGCTCGCCACGTGCATGTAGGGGCCGGCGGAAACCGGCCATGAGTACCTCGCACACTGGACCGAGCTCCGGAACAGCTGCGAGGGCGTCCATGAAGTCCAGGCGATCCAGTACTTCGTCAACGGGTGCCGAGACAGCACCCTCCTCAAGCACAAGCTCTTGCGCTCCGAGCCGGCCACCATGGCCGTGCTCATGGTGACGGCGGACAAGTATGCCAACGTCGACTCTGCCATGAAGATCCAGGTGGAACTGGATGAAGCCGGCAAAGCAAAGCCGGTGCCCCCTCCGAAGCCGGACGGCGAAGGAAGCCGACAGCAACACAACTAGCAGAACAACAAGCGCAAGGCCGATGAGCTGGCCCAGCGCTACAAAAACCGGTGACACGTCTCCGTTGAATCTATAATTTTTGATTGTTCCATGCCAATATTATTCAACTTTCATATACTTTTGGCAACTTTTCATATTATTTTTGGGACTAACATATTGATCCAGTGCCCAGTGCCAGTTCCTGTTTGTTGCATGTTTTTGGTTTCGCAGAATATCCATATCAGACGGAATCCAAACGGGATAAAAACGGATGGAGAATATTTTTGGAATATCTGGAGAATTCCGGAAGAAAAATCCACGCGAGACGGTGCCCGAGGTGGCCACGAGGCAGGGGGCGCGCCCCCTTGGGCGCGCCCCTGACCCTCATGGGCCACCCGTAAGGTGGTTGATGCCCTTCTTCGGCCACAAGAAAGCTAATTTTTGGTAAAAAATTACGATGAAGGTTTCAGTCCAATCGGAGTTACGGATCTCCATATATCCACGAAACGGTGAAAGGGCAACACGGGGGAGCGCAGAAACAGAGAGAGACAGAGAGACAGATCCAATCTCGGAGGGGCTCTCGCCCCTCCGACGCCATGGAGACCATGGACCACAGGGGAAACCCTTCTCCCATCTAGGGAGAAGGTCAAGGAAGAAGAAGAAGAAGGGCTCTCTCCCTCGCTTCGATGGCGTCGGAGCATGGCGGGGCCATCATCATCACCGCGATCTTCACCAACACCTCCGCCACCTTCACCAACATCTCCATCACCTTCCCCCCTCTATCTACAGCGGTACACTCTCCCGCAACCAGCTATACCCTCTACTTGAACATGGTGCTTTATGCTTCATATTATTATCCAATGATGTGTTGCAATCCTATGATGTCTGAGTAGATTTTCGTTGTCCTATCGGTGGTTGATGAATTGCTATGATTGATTTAATTTGTTTGTGGTTATGTTGCTGTCCTTTGGTGCCCATCATATGAGCGCGCACGTGGATCACACCATAGAGTTAGTTGTATGTTGATAGGACTATGTATTGGAGGGCAAGAGTGATAGAAGTTTCAACCTAGCATAGAAATTGATGCATACAGGATTGAAGGGGGACCAATATATCTTAATGCTATGGTTGGGTTTTACCTTAATGAACGTTAGTAGTTGCGGACTTGCTAATAGTTCCAGTCATAAGTGCATATAATTCCAAGTCAGGGATGACATGCTAGCAGTGGCCTCTCCCACATAAAACTTGCTATCGGTCTAGTAAAGTAGTCAATTGCTTAGGGACAATTTCGCAATTCCTACCACCACTTTTCCACACTCGCTATATTTATTTTATTGTGTCTTTACCTAAACAGCCCCTAGACTCTATTTACGCTCTCTTTATTTTCTTGCTAACCTATCCAAAAACACCTACAAAGTACTTCTAGTTTCATACTCGTTTTAGGTAAAGCAAACGTCAAGCATGCGTAGAGTTGTATCGGTGGTCGATAGAACTTGAGGGCATATTTGTTCTAGCTTTAGCTCCTCATTGGGTTCGACACTCTTACTTATCGAAGGAGGCTACAATTGATCCCCTATACTTGTGGGTTATCAAGACCTTTTTCTGGCGCTGTTGCCGGGGAGTCATAGCGTGGGTGAATATTCTCGTGTGTGCTTGTTTGCTTTACCACTAAGTAATTTTTATTTGTTGTTCTTAGTTATTTTCTATCTTTAGCTATGGGTAGGAAACGCACCAAAAAAATCAGTTGTACCTACTGAACCAATGGTTAAAGAACCACTCAAAGTCTATCACACTCCTAAAGCTTTTTACTTGGATCATCTTTGATCCCTTTGTGCTCGTGTTGAAACCCCAACTAGCTTAGTTGAGGGAAAATCTTTAGATGAGCATGCTTGTTATGCGCGACACCGAATATCTGAAAAAGGGATAATTCTATTGGGTCAAATTCATCGTTTGCAATGCCATGCTTGGAATTTATGTGAAATATATGATTTTACTTGTTGTTCTGAAAACCCTAAGAAACACCTTCCCTATCAATGTGAGTTTAGTGATAATGGAATCGTATCTTCGTATGCTAAGGGTAGTTACTATGATGTTCAACAAATCGAATAATTTGTTGCTTTTAAGGGTGCTCATGAAATTGCTTCTTTGATTGAAAAGTATGGTGCTACTCTTTATGCTTCTAATGCCTATGTTGAACCATATATTGAGGACTACTCCGCTATCCAAGAAGAGACTAATATTTTGCAGGAGTCTATGGAAGAAGAAATTGATGAAACTATGAGCTCATTTGATGAAAAAGATGATGAAGAGAGCGAAGAACAAAAGGAGGAAGAGCGGATTATCTACCCGTGCCCACCTTCTAATGAGAGTAACTCTTCAACTCATACATTGTTTAATTTCCCTTCATGCTTACCGAAGGATGATTGCTATGATGATTGTTATGATCCCGTCGATTCTCTTGAAATATCCCTTTTTGATGATGCTTGCTATGCTTGTGGCCAAGATGCCAATATGAATTATGCTTATGGAGATGAAATTGCTATAGTTCCTTATGTTAAACATCAAATTGTTGCTATTGCACCCACACATGATAGTCCTATTATCTTTTTGAATTCTCCCGATTATACTAAATTGGATAAGTTTGCCCTCATTACAGATTATATTGATGGGTTGCCTTTTACTATTACACATGATGATTTTGATGAATATAATATGCATGTGCTTGCTGCTCCTACTTGCAATTATTATGAGAGAGGAACTATATCTCCACCTCTCTATGTTTCCAACACGAAAAATTGCAAGAAACCGTTTATACTATGCATTGGCCTTTACTATGTGTACATGAATTGTTCTTTTATGACATGTCGATGCATAGGAAGAGAGTTAGATTTCGTTGTTGCATGATATATGTTACTTTGTGCTCATTACTAAATTACAAATCATTGCTAATTAAAATTGGCTTTAATATACCTTGGGATCCGGGTGGATTCGAGCACTATATGCCTAGCTTAATGGCTTTAAAGAAAGCGCTGCCAGGGAGACAACCCGGAAGTTTTAGAGTCATTTATTTATGTTCAGTGCTTTTATATAGTTTAAAAACAACAAAAATAAAGAGGGGAACCCAAAACTTTTTCAAAAAGGAAAGTGAAAGTGAGAGAGACAAGCATTGTTGAAGTGGGAGCTAGCCTTGAACTTTGTTCATGCTCACGGAAACTTTGCGAATCTTGATTACAGAAACTTTTCAACAAAAATAATTATCCCCTTGTACAATTCCATTTTATTATAAAAATAATGTGCTAAGCTTTGCCTTTAGGATGTTTACAATGCTTGTTGGTTTGTACGGTGCAGGACAGAAACTTTGGCTGTAGTGCGCGATTTTTCATTTTTTACTGGAACGTCAAATGGTTCTGATTATTTTAGCACTGTCTTTCTATACAAAATTTTATTGTTACTAATTTTGGCAGAATTTGTCAAATATCAGAAGTATGGTGAATGTTCAGATTGTTACAGACTGTTTTGTTTTAGACAGGTTCTGTTTTTGATGCATAGTTTGCTTGTTTTGATGAAACTATCAATTTATATCAGTGGATTAAGCCATGAAAAAGTTATATTATAGTAAACATAATGCAAAAACAAAATAGGAATTGGTTTGCAACAGTACTTAGAGTAGTGATTTGCTTCATTTTACTAACAGATCTTACCAAGTTTTCTGTTGAAGTTTTCTGTGGATGAAGTGTTCGATGATCGAGAAGGTCTCGATGTGAGAAGAAGGAAGAGAGGCAAGAGCTCAAGATTTGGGATGCCCAAGGCACCCCAAGTAAATATTCAAGTAGACTCAAGCATCTAAGCTTGGGGATGCCCCGGAAGGCATCCCCTCTTTCTTCAACAATTATCGGTATGTTTTCGGATTCGTTTCGTTCATGCAATATGTGCAAATCTTTGAGCGTCTTTTGCTTTAGTTTTAATTTTTTATGCACCATGCTGGTATGAGATAGTCCTTGGTTGATTTATAGTATGCTCTTTGCACTTCACTTATATATTTTGAGTATGGCTTTAGAGAATGCTTCATGTGCTTCACTTATATCATTTGAAGTTTGGATTGACTGTTTCTCTTCACATAGAAAACCGCATTTGTAGAATGATCTTTTGCTTCACTTATATTTGTTAGAGCGTGGGCATATATTTTGTAGAAAGAATTAAACTCTCTTTCTTCACTTATATCTATTTAGAGAGATGACAGGAATTGGTCATTCACATGGTTAGTCATAAAATCCTACATAAAACTTGTAGATCACTTGAATATGATATGTTTGATTCCTTGCAATAGTTTTGCGATATAAAGATGGTGATATTAGAGTCATGCTAATGGGTAGTTGTGGATTGTAGAAATACTTGTGTTGAGGTTTGTGATTCCCGTAGCATGCACGTATGGTGAACCGTTATGTAACGAAGTTGGAGCATGAGGTATTTATTGATTGTCTTCCTTATGAGAGGCAGTCGGGGACGAGTGATGGTCTTTTCCTACCAATCTATCCCCCTAGGAGCATGCGCGTAGTACTTTGTTTCGATGACTAATAGATTTTTGCAATAAGTATTTGAGTTCTTTATGACTAATGTTGAGTCCATGGATTATACGCACTCTCACCCTTCCATCATTGCTAGCCTCTTCGGTATCGTGCATTGCCCTTTCTCACGTCGAGAGTTGGTGCAAACTTCGCCAGTGCATCCAAACCCCGTGATATGATACGCTCTGTCACACATAAGCCTCGTTATATCTTCCTCAAAACAGCCACCGTACCTACCTATCATGGCATTTCCATAGCCATTCCGAGATATATTGCCATGCAACTCCCATCATCATCATATACATGACTTGAGCATTTATTGTCATATTGCTTTGCATGATCGTAAGATAGCTAGCATGATGTTTTCATGGCTTGTCCGTTTTTTGATGTCATTGCTACGCTAGATCATTGCACATCCCGGTACACCGCCATAGGCATTCATATAGAGTCATACCTTTGTTCTAGATATCGAGTTGTAATATTGTGTTGTAAGTAAATAAAAGTGTGATGATCATCATTATTAGAGCATTGCCCCAGTGAGGAAAGGATGATGGAGACTAAGATTCCCCCACAAGTCGGGATGAGACTCCGGATGAAAAAAAAGAGAAATGCCAAAAAATAGAAGGCCCAAAAAAAGAAGAAAAAAACAAAAAAAATGAGAGAAAAAGAGAGAAGGGGCAATGTTATTATCCTTTTACCACACTTGTGCTTCAAAGTAGCACCATGTTCTTCATATAGAGAGTCTCTTGAGTTATCACTTTCATATACTAGTGGGAATTTTCATTATAGAACTTGGCTTGTATATTCCAACGATGGGCTTCCTCAAATGCCCTAGGTCTTCATGAGCAAGCAAGTTGGATGCACACCCACTTAGTTTCCAGTTTGAGTTTTCATACACTTATAGCTCTTAGTGCATCCGTTGCATGGCAATCCCTACTCCTCGCATTGACATCAATTGATGGGCTTCTCCATAGCCCATTGATTAGCCACGTTGATGTGAGACTTTCTCCTTTTTTGTCTTCTCCACACAACCTCCATCATTTTATTCTATTCCAACTATAGTGCTATGTCCATGGCTCATGCTCATGTATTGCGTGAAAGTTGAAAAGGCTTGAGAACGTCAAAAGTATGAAACAATTGCTTGGCTTGTCATTAGGGTTGTGCATGATGTGAATATTTTGTGTGGTGAAGATGGAGCATAGCCAGACTATATGATTTTGTAGGGATAACTTTCTTTGGCCATGTTATTTTGAAAAGACATGATTGCTTTATTAGTAGGCTTGAAGTATTATCCTTTTTATGTCAAATGATAGACTATTGATTTGAATCACTCGTGTCTTAATATTCATGCCATGATTAGACATATGATCAAGATTATGCTAGGTAGCATTCCACATCAAAAATTATATTTTTTTCATTTACCTACTCGAGGACGAGCAGGAATTAAGCTTGGGGATGCTGATACGTCTCCGTCGTATCTATAATTTTTTATTGTTCCATGCCAATATTATTCAACTTTCATATACTTTTGGCAACTTTTTATATTATTTTTGGGACTAACATATTGATCCAGTGCCTAGTGCCAATTCCTGTTTGTTGCATGTTTTGGTTTCGCAAAATATCCATATAAAACAAAATCCAAACGAGATAAAAACGGACGAAGAATATTTTTGGAATATTTGGAGAATTCTGGAAGAAAAATCCACGCGAGACGGTGCCCAAGGTGGCCACGAGGCAGGGGCGCCCACTGGCGCGCCCGTGACCTCGTGGGCCACCCATAAATGATTGATGCCCTTCTTGGCCGCAAGAAAGCTAATTTTTGGTAAAAATCACGGCGAAGGTTTCAATCCAATCGAGTTACGGATCTCCATATATACACGAAAGCGGTGAAAGGGCAACAGGAGAGCGCAGAAGCAGAGAGAGACAGAGGCAGATCCAATCTCGGAGGGCTCTCGCCTCCCACGCCATGGTGACCATGGACCAGAGGGGAAACCCTTATCCCATCTAGGTAGAAGGTCAAGGAAGAAGAAGAAGGGGGGTCTCTCCCTCGCTTCGATGGCTTTAACGCCGCCTGGGGCCATCATCATCACCGCGATCTTCACCAACACCTCCGCCATCTTCACTAACATCTCCATCACCTTCCCCTCTCTATCTACAGCAGTCCAGTCTCCCGCAACCCGCTGTACCCTCTACTTGAACATGGTGCTTTATGCTTCATATTATTATCCAATGATGTGTTGCCATCCTATGATGTCTGAGTAGATTCTTGTTGTCCTATCGGTGGTTGATGAATTGCTATGATTGATTTAATTAGCGTGTGGTTATGTTGTTGTCCTTTGGTTCCCATCATATGAGCGCGCGCGTGGATCACACCATAGGGTTGGTTGTATGTTGATAGGACTATGTATTGGAGGGCAAGAGTGACATAAGCTTCAACCTAGCATAGAAATTGATGCATACGGGATTGAAGGGGGACCAATATATCTTAGTGCTATGGTTGGGTTTTACCTTAATGAACGTTAGTAGTTGCGGACGCTTGCTAATAGTTCCAATCATAAGTGCGAAGAATTCCAAGTCAGGGATGACATGCTAGCAGTGGCCTCTCCCATATTAAACTTCCTATCGGTCTAGTAAAGTAGTCAATTGCTTAGGGACAATTTCGCAACTCCTACCACCACTTTTCCACACTCGCTATATTTATTTTATTGTGTCTTTACCTAAACAGCCCCTAGATTTTATTTGCGCTCTCTTTATTTTCTTGCTAACCTATCCAAAAACACCTACAAAGTACTTCTAGTTTCATACTTGTTTTAGGTAAAGCGAACGTCAAGCGTGCATAGAGTTGTATCAGTGGTCGATAGAACTTGAGGGAATATTTGTTCTACATTTAGCTCCTCGTTGGGTTCGACACTCTTACTTACCGAAAGAGGCTACAATTGATCCCCTATACTTGTGGGTTATCAACCGGCTCGTCGCGGCCGCTGAGCAGGCGCCCGCGACCGACCCGGCCGCCAAACACCGGCAAACCGGCAAGACAACGTGGCAGCCCACCATGAGCTTCGAGGAGATGCTCGATGCTCCCTGAAAGCACCATAGCGGTGCGAGGCCGTCCACGCACACGCTCCGGCAGTGCGCCATCACCAAGCGCATCGCGAGGGGTGACATCCAGTCGCCTCCGGCCCCAGCTCAGGGAGCGGGGCAGCCGCCTCCGCCTCCACCGCCGCCACTGGCCGGCGGTTGCTAACCCACAAGTATAGGGGATCGCAACAGTTTTTGATAAGTAAGAGTGTCAAACCCAACGAGGAGCTAAAGGTAGAATAAATATTCCCTCAAGTTCTATCGACCACCGATACAACTCTACGCACGCTTAACGTTCGCTTTATCTAGAACAAGTATGAAACTAGAAGTACCTTGTAGGTGTTTTTGGATAGGTTTGAAATGTAAGTAAAGAGCACGAGAATAAAAACTAGGGGCTGTTTAGATAAAGACACAACTAAGTTAGTTTTAGTAAAGAGCTTTGTTGTCACGAGAAAGTTATTTGTCCCTAGGCAATCGGTAACTAGACCGGTAATCATTATTGCAATTTTATTTGAGGGAGAGGCATAAGCTAACATACTTTCTCTACTTGGATCATATGCACTTATGATTGGAACTCTAGCAAGCATCCGCAGCTACTAAAGATCATTAAGGTAAAACCCAACCATAGCATTAAAGTATCAAGTCCCCTTTATCCCATACGCAAACAACCTACTTACTCGGTCTGCGTGCTTCACATCACTCACGCCACCCACCATAAGCAAATCATGAACATATTGCAAACCCTACATCGGAATCCCCACGCTATGCCGACACGAGAGCACCATAGGACAACACCAATAATAAAACATACAACTCAAACCAATCTTGATCATCAAATAGCCATTAGGACAAAACGGATCTACTCAAACATCATAGGACAGCCATACATCATTGGGAAATAATATATAGCGTTGAGCACCATGTTTAAGTAGATATTACAGCGGGTAAGAGAGAGGTTACACCTCTGCATATAGGGGGGAGAGTTGGTGATGATGGCGGTGAAGTTGTTCGTGAAGATTGCGGCGGTGATGATGGCCCCCGGCGGCGCCACCGGAAGCGAGGTGGGAGAGCCCCCCTTCTTCTTCTTCTCCCTTGACCTCCTCCCTAGATGGGAGAAGGGTTTCCCCTCTGGTCCTTGGCTCCCATGGCGAGGGAGGGGCGAGAGCCCCTCCGAGATTGGATCTGTCTCTCTGTCTCTCTTTGTTTCTGCGTTCACTTCTGGCTCTGTTTCACTGTTTCGTGTATATATGGAGATCCGTAACTCTGATTGGCCTGAAACCTTCGCCATAATTTTTTTCCCGAATATTAGATTTCTTGCGGCAAAAGAAGAGCGTCAACCACCTTACGGTGGGCTCACGAGGGTAGGGGCGCGCCCTAGGGGGGGGGGCCTACCTCGTGCCCACCTCGGACACCGGTTTGCGTTGATTTTCCTTTCAGATTTTCCATATTTTCCAAAAATAAGCTCCGTCAATTTTTATCCCGTGTAGACTCCGTTTGATATGGATATGCTGCGAAACCAAAGACATGCAACAGACAGGAACTGGCACTGGGCACTGGATCAATATGTTAGTCCCAAAATTAATATAAAAAGTTGCAAAAAAGTATATGAAAGTTGGCATGGAACAATCAAAAATTATTGATACGCCGGAGACGTATCAGCATCCCCAAGCTTAATTCATGCTCGTCGTCGAGTAGGTAAATGATAAAAAAAGAATTTTTTTGATGTGGAATGCTAACTAGCATAATCTTGATCATATGTCTAATCATGGCATGAATATTAAGACACGAGTGATTCAAAGCAATAGTATATCCTTTGACATAAAAACAATAATACTTCAAGCATACCAACCAAGCAATTATGTCTTATTGAAATAACATAGCCAAAGAAAGCTCATCCCTACAAAATCATATAGTCTGGCTATGCTCCATCTTCACCACACAAAATATTTACATCATGCACAACCCCGATGACAAGCCAAGCAATTGTTTCATACTTTTGACGTTCTCAAACCTTTTTCAACTTTCACGCAATACATGAGCGTGAGCCATGGACATAGCACTATAGATGGAATAGAATATGATGGTGGGGTTATGTGGAGAAGACAAAAAGGAGAAAGTCTCACATCAACTAGGCATATCAACGGGCTATGGAGATGCCCATTAATAGATATCAATGTGAGGAGTAGGGATTGCCATGCAACGGACGCACTAAGAGCTGTAAGTGTATGAAAGCTCAAACTGAAAGTAAGTGGGTGTGCATCCAACTTGCTTACTCATGAAGACCTAGGGCATTTGAGGAAGCCCATCGTTGGAATATACAAGCCAAGTTCTATAATGAAAATTCCCACTAGTATATGAAAGTGATAACTCAAGAGACTCTCTATATGAAGAACATGGTGCTACTTTTAAGCACAAGTGTGGTAAAAGGATAGTAACATTGCCCCTTCTCTCTTTTTCTCTCATTTTTTTCTTTTTTCTTTTATATTTTATTTTTATTTTTTGGTGGGCTTCTTTGGCCTCTTTTTTTTATTTGGGCTTCTTTGGCCTCTTCTATTTTTTTTGTAAAGTCCGGAGTCTCATCCCGACTTGTGGGGGAATCATAGTCTCCATCATCCTTTCCTTACTAGAGCAATGCTCTAATAATGATGATCATCACACTTTTATTTACTTACAACTCAATATTACAACTCGATATCTAGAACAAAGATATGACTCTATATGAATGCCTCCGGCGGTGTACCGGGATGTGCAATGATCTAGCGTAGCAATGACATCAAAAAATGGACAAGCCATGAAAACACCATGCTAGCTATCTTACGATCATGCAAAGAAATATGACAATGAATGCTCAAGTCATGTATATGATGACGATGGAAGTTGCATAGCAATATATCTCGGAATGGCTATGGAAATGCCATGATAGGTAGGTATGGTGGCTGTTTTGAGGAAGATATAATGAGGCTTATGTGTGACAGAGCGTATCATATCACAGGGTTTGGATGCACGTGAAGTTTGCACCAACTGTCGAGGTGAGAAAGGGCAATGCACTGCATCAAGAGGCTAGCAATGATGGAAGGGTGAGAGTGCGTATAATCCATGGACTCAACATTAGTCATAAAGAACTCACATACTTATTGCAAAAATCTATTAGTCATCGAAACAAAATACTGCGCGCATGCTCCTAGGGGGATAGATTGGTAGGAATAGACCATCGCTTGTCCCCGACCGCCACTCATAAGGAAGGCAATCAATAAACACCTCATGCTCCGACTTCTTTACATAACGGTTCACCATACGTGCATGTTATGGGACTTGCAAACCTCAACACAAGTATTTATAAATTTCACGATTACTCAATTAGCACGACTCTAATATCACCACCTTTATATCGCAAAACTATTGCAAGGAATCGAACATATCATATTCTGCGATCTACAAGTTTCATGTAGGGTTTTATGACTAACCATGTGAATGACCAGTTCATGTCATCTCTTTAGATAGATATAAGTGAATCAAGAGAGTTTAATTCTTTCTACAAAAGATATGCCCGTGCTCTAACAAATATAAGTGAAGCAAAAGAGCGTTCTACAAATGGTGGTTATCTATGTAAAGAGAAACAGGCAATCCAAACTTCAAATGATATAAGTGAAGCACATGAAGCATTCCATAAAGCCATACTCAAAAGATATAAGTGAAGTGCATAGAGCATTCTATAAATCAACCAAGGACCATCTCATACCAGCATGGTGCATAAAAGAAAAATAAAAACCTAATTGCAAAAGACGCTCCAAGACTTGCACATATCGCATGAACGAAACGAATCCAAAACATACCGATATTTGTTGAAGAAAGAGGGGATGCCTTCCCAGCATCCCCAAGCTTAGACGCTTGAGTCTCCTTGAATATTTACTTGGGGTGCCTCGGGCATCCCCAAGCTTCAGCTCTTGCCTCTCTTCCTTCTTCTCACATCGAGACCTTCTCGATCATCGAACACTTCATCCACACAAAACTTCAACAGAAAACTCGGTAAGATCCGTTAGTATAATAAAGCAAATCACTACTCTAAGTACTGTTGCAAACCAATTAATATTTTGTTTTTTTTGCATTGTGTCTACTGTAATATAACTTTTTCATGGCTTAATCCACTGATATAAATTGATAGTTTCATCAAAACAAGCAAACTATGCATCAAAAACAGAATCTGTCTAAAACAGAACAGTCTGTAGAAATTTGAACATTCACCATACTTCTGATACTTGAAAACTTCTGAAAGAATTAGGAAAAATAAAAAATTTGTATAGGAAGACAGTACAAAAAGAATCAGAACCATTTGACGTTCCAGTAAAAAATTAAAATTCGCGCACTACGGCCAAAGTTTCTGTCCTGCACCGTACAAACCAACAAGTGTTGTAAACATCCTAAAGGCAAACCTTGACACATTATTTTTATAATACAATGGAATTGTACAAGGGGATAATTATTTTTATTGAAAAGTTTCTGTAATCAATATTCACAAAGTTTCCGCGAGCATGAACAAAGTTCAAGGCTAGCTCCCACATCAACAATGCTCGTCTTTCTCACTTTCGCTTTTCTTCTTTTTGAAAAAGTTTTGGGTTCCCCTCTTTATTTTTGTTGTTTTTACACTATATGAAAGAACTCAACAGAAATAAATGACTCTCTAAAACTTCCGGGTTGTCTCCCTGGCAGCGCTTTCTTTAAAGCCATTAAGCTAGGCATATAGTGCTCAAGTAGTGAATCCATCCGGATCCCAAGGTATATCAAAGCCAATTTTAATTAGCAATGATTTGTAATTTAGTAGTGAGCACAAAGTAAAATATATCATGTAATGACGAAATCTAACTCTCTTCCTATGCATCGGCATGTCATAAAAGAACAATTCATGCACACATAGTAAAGGCCAATGCATAGTATAAACAGTTTCTTGTAATTTTATTGTATTGGAAACATAGAGAGGTGGAGATATAGTTCCTCTCTCATAATAATTGCAAGTAGGAGCAGCAAGCACATGCATATTATATTCATCATTATGTGCAAAGGTAAAAGGCAACCCATCAATATAATCCTTAATAAGTGCAAACTTCTCCGATATAGTGTAGTCGGGAGAATTCAAAAAGATAATAGGACTATCATGCGTGGGTGCAATAACAACAATTTCATGTTTAACATAGGGAACTATAGCAAGTTCCTCTCCATAAGCATAATTCATATTGGCATCTTGGCCACAAGCATAGCAAGCATCATCAAAAAGGGATATTTCAAGAGAATCAATGGGACCATAACAATCATCATAGCAATCATCCTTCGGTAAGCATGAAGGGTAATTAAAAAATGTATGAGTTGCAGGGTTACTCTCATTAGAAGGTGGGCACGGGTAGCTAATCCGCTCTTCCTCCTTTTGTTTTTCGCTCTCCTCCTCATCTTTTTCATCCAATGAGCTCACAGTTTCATCAATTTCTTCTTCCATAGACTCCTGCAAAATATTAGTCTCTTCTTGGACAGCGGAGTAGTCCTAAATATATGGTTCAACATAGGCATTAGAGGCATAATTATCATAGCAATATTTGAGTATGGAAAAAATTTCAGATTTGTAAAGAGTAGCATCATACTTTTCAATCAAAGAAGCAATTTCATATGCACCCTTAAAAGCAACAAATTCTTCAATTTGTTGAACATCATAGTAACTATAAACACCTTTAGCATACAAAGATAAGATTCCATTATCAATAAACTCACATTGGTAGGGAAGGTGTTTCTTAGGTTTTTCAGAACAGCAAGTAAAATCATATATATAACATAAATTCCAAGCATAGCATTGCGAACGACGAATTTGTCCCAATAGAATTTTCCCTTTTTCAGATATTCGGTGTCGCACATAACAAACATGCTCATCTAAAGATTTTCCCTCAACTAAGCTAGTTGGGGTTTCAGCACGAGCACATAAGGATCGAAGATGATCCAAGTAAAAAGCTTCAGGAGTACGATAGATTTTGAGTGGTTCTTCAACCATTGGTTCAGTAGGTACAACTAATTTTTTTGGTATTTTGCGTTTCCTACCCATAACTAAAGATAGAAAACAACTAAGAACAGCAAAAAAAATTACTTAGTGATAAAGCAAACAAGCACGCATGAGAATATTCACCCCACGCTATTGCTCCCCGAAAACGGCGCCAGAAAAAGGTCTTGATAACCCAGAAGTATAGGGGATCGCGAAAGTTTTCGATAAGTAAGTGTCGAACCCAACGAGGAGCTAAAGGTAGAATAAATATTCCCTCAAGTTCTATCGACCACCGATACAACTCTACGCACGCTTGACGTTCGCTTTACCTAGAACAAGTATGAAACAGAATTACCTTGTAGGTGTTTTTGGATAGGTTTGCAAGGTAAGTAAAGAGCACGAGAATAAAAACTAGGGGCTGTTTAGATAAAGACACAACTAAGTTAGTTTTAGTAAAGAGCTTTGTTGTCACGAGAAAGTTATTTGTCCCTAGGCAATCGATAACTAGACCGGTAATCATTATTGCAATTTTATTTGAGGGAGAGGCATAAGCTAACATACTTTATCTACTTGGATCATATGCACTTATGATTGGAACTCTAGCAAGCATCCACAACTACTAAAGATCATTAAGGTAAAACCCAACCATAGCATTAAAGTATCAAGTCCCTTTATCCCATACGCAAACAACCTACTTACTTGGGTGCGTGCTTCACACTCACGCCACCCACCATAAGCAAATCATGAACATAATACAAACCCTACAGCGGGAATCCCTCACGCTTGCGCGACACGAAGAGCACCATAGGACAGCACCAATAATAAAACATACAACTCAAACCAATCTTGATCATCAAATAGCCATTAGGACAAAACGGATCTACTCAAACATCATAGGATAGCCATACATCATTGGGAAATAATATATAGCGTTGAGCACCATGTTTAAGTAGAGATTACAGCGGGTAAAAGAGGGGTTACACCGCTGCATAGAGGGGGGAAGAGTTGGTGATGATGGCGGTGAAGTTGTTGGTGAAGATTGCGGTGATGATGATGGCCCCCGGCGGTGTTCCGGCGCCACCGGAAGCGAGGGGGGGAGAGCCCCCCTGAGGGAGTCCTGGACTAGGGGGTGCCCGGACAGCCGAACTATCATCTTCGACCGGACTCCTAGACTATGAAGATACAAGATTGTAGACTTCGTCCCGTGTCCGGATGGGACTTTCCTTGGCGTGGAAGGCAAGCTTGGCGATACGGATATGTAGATCTCCTACCATTGTAACCGACTCTGTGTAACCCTAACCCTATTCGGTGTCTATATAAACCGAAGGGTTTTAGTCCGTAGGACGAACAACAATCATACCATAGGCTAGCTTCTAGGGTTTAGCCTTTCTGATCTCGTGGTAGATCTACTCTTGTACTACCCATATCATCAATATTAATCAAGCAGGAGTAGGGTATTACCTCCATCGAGACGGCCCGAACCTGGGTAAAAACATCGTGTCCCTTGTCTCCTGTTACCATCCGCCTAGACGCACAGTTCGGGACCCCCTACCCGAGATCCGCCGGTTTTGACACCGACATTGGTGCTTTCATTGAGAGTTCCTCTGTGTCATCACCGATAGGCCCGATGGCTTCTTCGATCATCAACAACGACGCAGTCCAGGGTGAGACTTTTCTCCCCAGACAGATCTTCGTATTCTGCAGCTTTGCACTGCGGGCCAATTCGCTTGGCCATCTGGAGCGAATCGAAGCTTCGCCCTGGCCATCAGGTCAGATTTGGAAGCTTGAACTATACGGCCGATGTCCGCGGAGACTTGATCTTCGACGGATTCGAGCCACAGCCGAGCGTGCCGCACTGTCTCGATGGGTATGATCTAGCTCTGCCGCCGAACAGTGCCCTGGAGGCCGCACCAGTGACCGCTCCGACCCTTAATCCAGAGCCGGCTCCCCCAATCGAGGACGAGTGGTTGGACACCGCCTCGGGGGCTACGATCTCAACGGCGATTGAGCCGAACTCCATCCCTGTCCTTTGCGAAGACCGTGACTCCAAGGTGCCGGCCTCCTCTCCGGACTCCGAACCCTCCGCGCCCTGCCAATCGAATCCGATTGGGCGCCGGTCATGGAGTTCACCGCCGCGGACATCTTTCAGCACTCGCCCTTTGACGACATCCTGAATTCACTAAAGTCTCTCTCTTTATCCGGAGAGCCCTGGCCGGACTACGGTCAGGAAGGTTGGGATGCGTACGATGAAGAAATTCAACGCCCACCCACCACCCACATTGTAGCCATTGTCGATGATTTAACCGACATGCTCGACTTCGACTCCGAAGACATCGACGGTATGGACGACGATGTTGAAGACAACCAAGAACCAGCGCCTACAGTGGCCTTTGGAAGGCCACCTCGTCATACGACATATACATGGTGGACATCCCAACAGATGGGAACGGCGATGGAACAGCGGAGGATGACCCCTCCAAGAAACAGCCCAAGCACCGACGTCAGCGGCGCCGCTCTAAATCTCGCCACAGTAAAATCGGCGATTCCGGCACGGGACAATAACACCCCGGACAGTGCCAAAGACGACCCCCTCCGGCAGGACTCAGCACAGGAGGAGGGAGAAACAAGTCCGCACGACAGTGCGGCAGAAAGAGAGGTAGAGGACGATAATTATGCGCCTCCCTCCGAAGACGAGGCAAGCCTCGATGACGACGAATTTGTCGTGCCTGAGGATCTCGCCGAACAGGAGCGTTTCAAACGCAGGCTTATGGCCACGGCAAGCAGCCTCAAGAAAAAGCAGCAACAGCTTAGAGCTGACCAAGACATGCTAATCGGCGGATGGGTGAAGTCCTTGCAGCGAAGAGTATGAACTCGAACGCCCCTCCAAAAGCTACCCCAAACGCAGGCCGTTGCCTCGATTAGAGGAGGAAGCACCCAAGTCACCAAAGACGACATGGCAGACCGGCCACCCGTGGCCGTGGCGTGACAGAGAAGCCTCTCGGCCCTCCGCTCAAGCCACGCCCCGACGCCGCTCAAAAAGTACCAAGGCACGAGAAAACGCGCCGAACTTGCGAGATATATTGGAGGATAAGGCAAAGCATACAAGATCGATCTAGATCGCGTGGGCGCCCAACGACTCAGGATGATTACCGTCACGCCGGATACAGCAAACCCGCCGGGCGAACACGATGACAAAGCTCATATGAGCTACGCCGTGATATAGCCCAATACGGAGGCGCCAAGACACCCACTATGCTTCACAGATGAAGTAATGGATCATCAAATCCACGAGGGCTTCAAACCCGTAAACATCGAATCATACGATGGTACCACAGATCCGGTGATGCGGATCGAGGACCATCTCCTCCATATCCACATGGCCCATGGTGATGATCTACATGCCATCAAATACCTCCCACTCAAGCTTAAAGGACCAGCTCGACATTGGCTCAACAGCTTGCCGCCAGTAGTCGATCGGTTGTTGGGAGGACACGAAGCCGCATTCCTTGATAACTTCCAGGGCACATATGTGCGACCACCAGACGCCGATGACCTTAGCCATATAATTCAGCAGCTGTAAGAATCGGCGAGCAATTACGACGCGGTTCCTAACAAAGAAAAATCAGATCGTCGACGGTCCGGATGCAGAGGCACTAGCAGCCTTCAAACACAACATCCGCGACGAGTGGCTAGCCCGGCACCTAGGACAGGAAAAGCCGAAATCCATGGCAGCCCTCACCACACTCATGACCCGCTTTTGCGCGGGAGAGGACATCTGGCTAGCTCGAAGCAACAACCTGGCCAAACACCCTGGTACTTCGGATACCATGGACAGCAATGGCAGGTCGCATCGCAACAAGCATAAACGCCGCATTAACGGTGATAATGTTGAAGATACGGCAGTAAATGCCGGATTCAGAGGCTCTAAACCCGGTCAGCGGAAGAAGCCATTCAAAAGAAATACCCATGGCCCGTCCAACTTGGACCGAATACTCGATCGCTTGTGCCAGATACATGGCACCCCCGAAAAACCAGCCGACCACACCAACAGGGATTGTTGGGTGTTCAAGCAAGCAGGCAAGCTAATCGCCGAAAACAAGGACAAGGGGCTGCATAGCGATGACGAGGAGGACCCCCGCCGCCGAACAATAGAGGACAGAAGGGTTTTCCCACACAAGTGCAGACGGTGAACATGATATACGCAACCCACATACCAAAAGGGAGCGGAAGCGTGCGCTAAGGACGATATACGATGGAGCCGGCCGCTCAAGTTCAACCCATGGTCTGCCTGCCCGATCACCTTCGATCGAAGGGACCACTCCACTAGCATATGTCACGGCGGTTTCGCCGCGTTGGTTCTTGACCCAATTATTGACGGATTTCACCTCACCAGAGTCCTGATGGATGGCGGTAGCAGCCTGAACCTGCTTTATCAGGATAAAGTGCGCAAAATGGGCATAGACCCCTCAAGGATTAAACCCACAAAAGCAACCTTTAAAGGCGTCATACCAGGTGTAGAGGCCAATTGTACAGGCTCAGTTACACTCGAAGTGGTGTTCGGATCCCCGGATAACTTCCGAAGCGAAGAGTTAATCTTCGACATAGTCCCATTCCGCAGCGGCTATCACGCACTATTCGGACGAACAGCATTCGCCAAATTCAATGCGGTGCCGCACTACGCATACCTCAAGCTAAAGATGCCAGGCCCTCGAGGCGTAATCACGGTCAATGGAAACACCGAACGCTCTCTCCGAATGGAGGAGCATACGGCCCCCTTGCGGCAGAAGTGCAGAACAACCTCTTAAGGCAATTCTCCAGTCCGGCCAACAAACAACCGGACACTGTCAAGCGCGCCCGGAGTAACCTACAACAAGACCGCCTAACACGATCCGAGCACGCGTAGCAATCCGGCCCCAACCCCAGCCCTCGCGAAGTTGCGAAGCCAGTACTAGGCGTACATAACTACGCTCTGGAGATACCATGGGCATAAGGGGAGGGGCACGACCATGGCACGCCCAGAATGCGGCTCAACCGCACCAGGGGCTCCCAATGGTGTCATTCTTTTTCTTTTTCCTTCTTTTTTACTTTCAGGACTCTGTTCTCCAGAAGCCCTGTCCGGCGTTCGCGCCGAACTCACGATGCAACAGCCAGGGAAGCAGAAAACTGCGTCGAGTGTCCAGGTGGTCTCTACTACGAGCATTATACCTGTTTTACATACCATCCCGCAGCTTACCCCTGGAGGGGGGCATGTCAAATAGTCCCATCCCTTGCTTATCGGACTATTTGTATCGTTATGCTTTGATTGCAGTTCCTTTTTGAATAAACAATACATAGCTTTTGCCTATTACTGCACTCCTTTCTTTATTTATATATATGTTCATTTCATGACATGTTACACCCGTACACTTTGGTACGGCCAATACACCAGGGGCTTAAGTTCCCCAGAATATGGTGTTAGAAGTCCGAACACTTTCACAAGTGCGGCACCCCGAACTTATAGCATTATATACATCGGCTCCGAATCATGTCTTGGGTCAATAGTTGGGTTTGCCCAGTTCCCATGTTTTGGTACCTTACGTTCCGTTATATCGGCTAAGGTAGCGCTGGGAGAACCACTGCGATTGTGCCCCGGTTGAGCTGGGTTGAGCACCTCAGTGGAGAAAGCTAAAACTGACCGTCATGATAGGGCAAGAGCCGGTCGCTGTTCGAGAGGTTTTTTCGGGTCCCTAAAGACTTATGCCGCATAGAGCGAGGAGTCCGCATTGTCCGGCCAAGGCGTGGATAGCGCCCCGAACTCGGTCTTCCGAATACTAGGGGCTTCGCCAAAATTTAAAATTATAGAATTCTATGGCTAAGTGAGAGTGTTCAAGAATTATAAGTCCGGTTGCCTTGTTACGCTATGTTGAGCGCCTCCTCAATGGACCCAAGAATGGGAACAAGAGCGCTCAAGTTTATCGAACACCCCGGCACTCATGGCATGGGGATGAAGCCAACGACTTGCCATCTCTCAAATTTGATAAACGGCCGCATGAAGGTAATATTTTAAATTAACAAGCGTTGCTTAGCGCATATGAACAAGTTTTCAGCGACAGGGATAACAAATGCGAGTCTATTCAAAAATTACATCTTTGGAGCACTAATCCGCTATACGGCGGGCACCCTTCAGGACGCCCTCATAATACATTTCGGGCGTGCGATGCTCCTTGCCCTTCGGTGGCCCGTCTGTCACAAGCTTCTCCCCATCCAGCTTGCCCCAATGCACTTTAGCACGGGCAAGGGCCCGACGGGCACCTTCAATACAGAAGGAGCGCTTTGATGACTTCAATCCATGGACAAAGGCGTCCACCAGCCGCACTAGCCCAAAGTAGCTCCCAGGCATGGCTTCCAATGGCCACAGCCGAACTATAAGGCCCTTCATGGCCTATTCGGCAACCTTGTGGAGCTCGACCAGCTGCTTCAGCTGGTCGCTTAGGGGCACCGGATGTCTGGCCTCAGCATACTGAGACCAGAATACCTTCTCCATTGAGCTCCCCTCCTGGGCGCGGTAGAACGCGGCAGAATCAAACGCACTACGGGGCAGATCTGCGAATGCTCCTGGAGAGCTCCGAATCCGGGTAAGTAATAGGTAATTGACTTTTACATTCTTGCTTTGCATAAAGAATGCCTTACCCACCGCTATCTTCTTTAATGATTCAATTTCTTGGAGGGCTTTTTGGGCTTCGGCCTTAGCGGCTTTGGCACTCTCAAGAGCCGAGGCGAGCTCGGACTCTCGAGTCTTCGAGTCACGCTCCAAACTCTCATGTTTTTTCACGAGAGCCTGGAGCTCTTGCCGCACCTCTGCCACCCGCTGCTCCTGCTTTTCTCGCTCGGTGCGCTCCACGGCCGCTCTGCTTTCGGCCGCAGACACCGCTTCCTTCAGGGTCACCACCTCATTCGTGGCCCCTACAATACCCACGTTATTCCTGTCATTTTTTGCAACCGAATCCTTTCTATAAGGTACTTCTTTAATAAGGTATTACTTACCTTCCTTGTCCTCAAGCTGCTTCTTGGCTTGGCCGAGATCGTTCTCGGACCGCTCGAGGCTCTCCTTCAATGCATTGACCTCCGCGATCGGTCTGTGAGAGGTCAGCGGGCAGCCTGCATTCCCATATTGACATAATTATGTTAGACTCCTGTGTATATCTTTTTAGATCCTCAGTCCGGCTTTTCTTTCCGAACACCGAACTAAGCATCAGGGGCTACTGTCTATGCGGTAATATTTTTACATATTCTAAACTTACCTCAAAGCCTGTTAGAAGGCTGGTACAGGCCTCCGTCAGCCCGCTCTTGGCGGACTGAACTTTCCGGATCACCCCACTCATAACAGTGCGGTGCTCCTCCTCGATGGAGGCGCTGCCTCCAGTAAGCTATCCGGTGCCTCCGGTTGGACGGAGGACACCGTCGTCTTACCCTTCCTACAAAGGGGCCGCTTGCCGGACTTCGGAACCGCTGAAGGTTCCGGTATGAAGTTCGGACAAGGGTCGGGCTTAGAGCCCCAGGGGGTCTCGCTCCCCTCGCGCCTGGAATCCGGGAGGCTGCCTTGCGGCGCCTCCTGCGCCACCTCCTCTTGACCAAGCCCCTTGGGGCCCCACCTCAGCGTCGTCAAGAGCGTGAGGTGAGGAGGCGATCGGAAGTGAAGTACTCTCCACTTCCGATGAATTCGAGGACCCGCTCGGCAAGTGGCGAGCTCGTCCTTGGGCGGGCTGCATGATTGTTCGGCATTAGAGAACACTATGCAATGGAAAAAAAACCATGGGTATCCGGACACTTAGGATCTCGCCAGAGGCTTGGTCCTTGTTGGCCACTCCTCCTCGTCGCTATCGGCGTTGGCGGAGAAGTCCGGAGGAAGGGTCCTTCCCTTCTTCGACCCTCCGGCCTCCCCAGTTGGGGCAGCCTTCCTTTTCTTCTCTCCCCTCGCTGGGGGAGAGGCTTCTTCCTCCTCCTCCTCTTCCTCAGAGGAGGATTCCGCCTCAGGGTGGTCAGGCGATGAGCCAGACAGCACCTAGCGTCGGGAGCTCTTTCGAGTCCCCGTGGCCTCCTTCTTGTCCTTCTTCTTCGGCACCACGTGAGGTGCCGGAACCAGCAGCCCCGCCAATCGGGCGTCCGCTGAGTCTTTTGGCAAAGGGGCCGGGCAGTTAATCTGTCCGGATTTCACCGACCAGTCTGTCACAAAGGTTAGGGAGTTTTAGATCCCGCATAAAGTCAAACTATGAAAAAAGAGTCCCATAAAGGGAAAAATAACTTACCTCGCTGGCTGGACGTTGCGAGCTGAATCCGAGATCTTCGGTAGCGGATGTGGGAGCCTCGGCGCCCTTGAACAGCACCTTCCAGGCATCTTCGTACGTAGTGTCGAAGAGCCTTTTTAGAGTTGGGTGCTGTGCCGGATCGAACTCCCACAACTTGACGGCCTGTTGTTGGCATGGGAGAATCCGGCGGATGAGCATCACCTGGATTACGTTGACAAGCCTGAGATTCTTGTCCACCAGGCTTCGGACGCAGGTTTGGAGTCCGGATAGCTCATCCGAATTCCCCCACGTCTGGCCCGTCTGTTTCCATGACATGAGCCGTGTGGGGAAGCCAGATCGGAATTCGGGGGCCGCCACCCATTGAGAGTCACGCGGCTCGGTGATGTAGAACCACCCCGATTGCCACCCCTTTACGGTCTCCACAAAGGAGCCCTCGAGCCATAGGACTTTGGCCATGTTACCAACCATGGCGCCTCCGCACTCCGCTTGGCGGCCGCCCACTACCTTCGGCCGGACATTGAAGGTCTTCAGCCATAAGCCGAAGTGGGGATGGATGCAGAGGAAGGCCTCGCACACGACAATAAACGCCGAGATGTTGAGGATGAATTTCGGGGCCAGATCGTGGAAATCTAGGCCATAGTAGAACATGAGCCCCCGGACAAATGGGTGAAGTGGAAACCCTAGTCCGCGGAGGAAGTGGGGGAGGAACACCACCCTCTCATGGGACCTGGGGGTGGGGATGAGCTGCCCCTTGTCGGGTAGCCGATATGCGATGTCGTCGGATAAGTATCCGGCCTTCCGCAGCTTTTTTACTTGGCCCTCCGTGACAGAGGAGACCATCCACCTGCCTCCCGCTCCGGACATGGCTGGAGATGGTTGAGGAAGGATGTGCGTACTTGGGCGCTGGAGCTCAGAGTGCGCAGAAATGGATGAGCAAGGGAGGAGGAAGGCGTATGTGAAAAAGGTGGATCCTTATCCCCTTATATGGACGGATGAAGCTATGCGTCCCCCACCAGCCTGATAAACCTCGCTTATCTCCCAAGCGCCGCAATCAATGGCGCGGTTGGGTTACCCATGTCCGTATTGATGAGAATCCCGGAATAAGGGGGCACGATCTACGCTTTGATAAGACGTGCCAAGGAAACCGCCTCGCTAAACGAGCTGAGGTGGGATAGTAAAAAAACAATTCGAATAAAGGTCTGGCCATGGTGTGATGTCGCGCCGCGGAATACGTCAGCAGATCTGTGCAAAAAGTTATTCTCTCTACGGTTGTATGTGGAACTTGTTTTGCAGAGCCGGACACTATCCTTGTGTTCAAAACCTTCTATGAAGTATTCGGAGGAGGAACCCGCCTTGCAATGTCGAAGACAATATGCGCGCCGGACTCGTCGTCATTGAAGCCTGGTTCAGGGGCTACTGAGGGAGTCCTGGACTAGGGGGTGTCCGGACAGCCGAACTATCATCTTCGACCGGACTCCTAGACTATGAAGATACAAGATTGTAGACTTCGTCCCGTGTCCGGATGGGACTTTCCTTGGCGTGGAAGGCAAGCTTGGCGATACGGATATGTAGATCTCCTACCATTGTAACCGACTCTGTAACCCTAACCCTATTCGGTGTCTATATAAACCAAAGGGTTTTAGTCCGTAGGAAGAAGGACAATCATACCATAGGCTAGCTTCTAGGGTTTAGCCTCTCTGATCTCGTGGTAGATTTACTCTTGTACTACCCATATCATCAATATTAATCAAGCAGGAGTAGGGTATTACCTCCATCGAGAGGGCCCGAACCTGGGTAAAAACATCGTGTCCCTTGTCTCCTGTGACCATCCGCCTAGACACATAGTTCGGGACCCCCTACCCGAGATCCGCCGGTTTTGACACCGACACCCCCTTCTTCTTCTTCTTCCTTGACCTCCTCCCTAGATGGGAGAAGGGTTTCCCCTCTGGTCCTTGGCTCCCATCGCGTGGGAGGGGCTAGAGCCCCTCCGAGATTGGATTTGTCTCTCTGTCTCTCTCTGTTTCTGCGTTCACTTCTGGCTTTGTTTCACCGTTTCGTGTATATATGGAGACCCGTAACTCCGATTGACCTGAAACCTTCGTCGTGATTTTTTTTTTGAATATTAGCTTTCTTGCAGCAAAAGAAGAGCGTCAACCGCCTTACGATGGGCTCACGAGGGTAGGGGCGCGCCCTAGGGTGGGGGGGGCACCCCCCTACCTCGTGCCCACCTCGGACACCAGTTTGCGTTGATTTTCCTTCCATATTTTCCATATTTTCCAAAAATAAGCTCCGTCCGTTTTTATCCCGTTTGGACTTCGTTTCACATGGATATTCTACGAAACCAAAAACATGCAACAGACAGGAACTGGCACTAGGCACTAGATCAATATGATAGTCCCAAAAATAATATAAAAAGTTGCCAAAAAGTATATGAAAGTTGAATAATATTGGCATGGAACAATAAAAAATTGTAGATACCTCGGAGACGTATCAGCGGTGCAATGCGCGACGATGCCTACCCGGCCCAGAACGTGACCTACGTCGTCTTCAACATCTTCGGCGACGACAAGCGCAGCAAGCGCCTCCTTCGGCCGGAGGTGAACACCGTCATCCCGGCCAAGTCGGAATACATGCACTGGTCGGAGCGCCCGGTCACCTGGACCCGGGAGGACCACCCGGCCGTCATGCCGAACCCGGGTGGTTACGCCCTCATCCTCGACCCCACCATCGTTGCGCCCTGGCGCACGTGCAAATTCTCCCGGGTTCTCATCAACGGCGGCAGCAACATCAACATCTTGTACCGCGACACCTTGACCAAGCTCGGCCTTGAGGCCAAAGACCTGGAGCCGACCCGGACGATCTTCCACGGCATCGTTCCCAGCCTCTCCTGCTCCCCGATCGGCCGGATCCGGCTCGACGTCCTGTTTGGAGACAGCAGCCACTTCCGACGCGAGCCGATCTGGTTCGAGGTGGTGGACCTGTCCAGCGCGTACCATGCACTGCTGGGGCGGCTAGCGCTCGCCAAGTTCATGGCGGTCCCCCACTACGCCTACATGAAGATGAAGCTACCGGGTCTGAAGGGCCTCATCACCATCGCCGGCGACTACCGCATGTCCCTGGAGTGTGCCGAGACGGCGCCAAACTAGCCGAGTCCCTGGTCGTAGCCGAGGAGCGGCGCCAACTCGACCGGATCGTCGCCTTGTCCCAAGAGGCGTCGGACGCACAGATCCCGACTGAGGAGCCGGCCGATGAGGCCGCGTTCAATCCCACCAAGGAGACCAAGAAGGTGAAGCTGAATCCGGAAGACCCCAGCTGCAGCAAGTACGTTGTCGTGGGCACCCGCCTCGACAGCAAATAGGAAGGCGAGCTTGTCGACTTCCTCTATGAGAATCGGGATATCTTCGCATGGACCCCAAAGGACATGCCGGGTATCCCGAGGAAGTACGTCCAGCACAAACTCCACGTCCGCAAGGATGCCAAACCTGTACGCTAACCCCTGTGACGTTTCTCCGAAGAGAAGAGGACCATGAGTGAAGAGGTCGCCAAGCTTTTGGTGGCTGGCTTCGTCATGGAAGTGTTTCACCCCGAGTGGCTGGCCAACCTAGTCCTCGTCCTGAAGAAGAACAAGACCTGGCGCAGGTGTATCGACTACACCAGCCTAAATAAGGCCTGCCCCAAAGACCCGTTCGCCCTCCCACGGATCGACCAAGTCATCGACTCCACTGCCGGGTGTGAGCTCCTGTCCTTCCTCGATGCTTACTCCGGCTATCACCATATCAAGCTGGACCCGGCCGACTCCCTGAAGACGTCCTTCATCACGCCCTTTGGGGCGTATTGCTACATCACCATGTCGTTCGGCTTGAAGAACGCCGGCGCCACTTTCCAGCGCTGCATGCAGAAATGCCTGCTGCCGCAACTCGGCCGCAATATCCATGTCTACGTGGACGACATCATGGTGAAGACCAACCAGCACCTCACGCTCCTCGACGACCTAAAGGAGACCTTCGCCAACCTGCGCGAGTACAAGGTCAAGCTCAACCCGGAAAATGCGTTTTCCGCATCCTGGACAGAAAAGCTACTCAGCTTCCTTGTCTCGGAGCACGACATTGAGGCAAACCCGGAGAAGATCAAGGCCATTGAGCGCATGCGCAAGCCGGCTTGGCTGTGCGATGTCCAGAAATTCACCGGCTGCTTGGCCTCGGTGAGCAGGTTTCTCAGCCGGCTGGGCGAGAGGGCCTTGCCCCTATATCAGCTGATGAAGAAGACGACGCCGTTCGAGTGGAACGACCAGGCGGATGAAGCCTTCTGAGATCTCAAGCGAATGCTCTCCACCGCACCAGTCCTGGCGGCACCGGCCGAGAAGGAGCTGTTGTTGCTCTATATCGCTGCGACCTCGCGGTCGGTCAACACAGTCTTGGTGGTCAAGCGACCAGAGAAGGACAAGGTCCAAGCCGTCCAATGTCCCTTCTACAAATTGAGGGAGGTCTCTCGGCCTCAAAGCAGAACTACCCGCACTACCAGAAGATGTGTTATGGCGTGTACTTCACCGCCAAGAAACTGAAGCAGTACTTTGAAGAGCATGTCATCACCGTGGTCAGCACGGCCCCTCTCGTCGGGTGCCGGGATGCCTTTGGCCGGGTCGCCAAGTGGGCGCTCGAGCTAGCCGGGCACATCATCCTCTACGAGCCCCGCACCACGATCAAGTCCCAAGCTTTGGCCGACTTCCTCCTCGACTAGAATGAGACCCAGTACCTGCCGCCGCCACCGAACTCGACGATCTGGCGCATGCACTTCGATGGCTCGAAGATGCGACTCGGCCTAGGGGCTGGCATCGTGTTGTCCTGCCCCAAGGGCGACCGGCTCAAGTACGCACTGCAGATCCACTTTGTCGCCTCCAACAACGTCGCCGAGTATTAAGCCCTTGTGCACGGCCTCCGGTTGCTAAGGAACTCAGCATCCGGCACATCCTATGCTACGGCGACTCGGACCTAGTGGTGCAACAGTGCTCCGGCGAGTGGGACGCCCACAACTCCAACATGGCAAGCTACCGCTTCCTCGTCCAGAAGTTGTCCGGATTCTTCACGGGCTGTGAGTTCCTCCACATCCCGCGCGCAGAAAATGAGGCGGCCGACACGCTCGCCAAGATCGCCTCATCCCGGCAGTCCATTCCGTCCGGCGTCTCCCTCGAGCATCTGCACAAGCCATCCGTCAAGCCGTCTCCGGACTCCGAGTCCATCCATGTCCCAGCCGACCCGGCCGCGCTCCAACCCGGCCCGGGGACTGTCGAACCCAGCCCGGGGGCTGCTCAGCCCGACTCCAGGGCTGCCGCCCCGGAGCCCGAAATGGTGGCCGTCTTCACCGTAGTGACGGTGCCATCCTGGGCCCTTCCCATCTCGGAGTTCCTGGAGAACGGGGTCCTCCCCATGGACGAGATCGAAGCTCAGCAAGTGCAGCGCCGAGCGTCCGCCAACAGCACCATCAACAACGAGCTCATCAAGCGCAACTCCACCGGCGTATTCCAACGCTGCGTCGAGCAAGACAAGGGCATTGAGATCCTCCTCGACATACACCAGGGAGAGTGCGGGCACCACGCCGCCTCGTGATCCCTGGCGGCCAAGGCTTTCCGCCATGGTTTCTATTGGCCCATGGCCCTCGAAGATGCAGAGTCGCTCGTCCTGAAATGCGAGGGGTGCCAGCGCTTCAGCAAGCGCAGCCACCAGCCGGCGTGGGCACTCCGGACCATCCCGATCGCTTGGCCATTCGTGGTCTGGGGACTCGACATGGTGGGGTCCTTCAAAACTGCTCGAGGGGGCCATGACGCATTTGCTGGTGGCGGTGGACAAGTTCACTAAGTGGATTGAAGCAAGGACGATCAAGAAGCTGGACGGGCCAATGGCCTTTCGATTCTTCAAGGACATCGCGGTGCGCTACGGCATGCCGAACAGCATCATCACGGACAACGGCACCAACTTCGCCAAGGGCGCGCTCGCGCAGTACTGCTCCGTCTCCGACATCCGCCTCGATCTGGCCTCCGTTGCACATCCGCAGTCCAACGGCCAGCGGGCTAACGGCCGCATTCTGTCCGGCATCAAACCGCGACTTGTCGAGCCGCTCATCCGCTCACCCGACAGTTGGCTTGACAAGTTGCCGGCCGTCCTCTAGAGTCTCCGCACCACGCCAAACAGGTCGATCGGGTTCACCCCGTTCTTCCTCGTGTACGGAGCAGAAGCCGTCATCCCGACCGACGTCGAGTTCGACTCGCTGCGCGTCACGATGTACACGGAAGCCGAAGCCAAGGAAGCCCACGAAGACAGCGTCGACCTGCTCGAAGAAGCATGTCTCCTAGCGCTCAACCGCTCAGTCATCTACCAGCAAGGCCTGAGGCATTACACAACAAGAAGATCAAGCCCTTCGCTTTCCAAGAGGGAGACCTCGTCCTCCGACTCGTCCAAGAGCAGACCGGCCAACACAAGATGTCCTCCCCATGGGAGGGACCCTTCATCGTCAGCAAGGCCTTGTGCGACCGCAATGCGTACTACCTCATCGACGCCCGCAAGTCAAACAAGCGCAAGAGGGACACCGCCGGCGAAGAAACAAACCGGCCATGGAATGCAGGGCTCCTCTGCCCATTTTACAGTTAGCCGTGTGCATGTATGTACCGCTACCTTTTGTAATCATTTGGAAACTATGGGATCCCCGAACGAGTCTTGGGGGCTGCCCTTTTGCGACCAAGCCATTTGTGTCTCCTACATTTGTGCATTACTTTCTTAAACCAACCCGACCACAGGACCGACTCGCTCGACCCGGGGGCTCGGGGGCTGGCGGGCCTGGTCGCCCGCCGTTTTTCTTAGCGGCTCTTAACGCGTTGGATCGCCACGGCCTCTCGCTTCGCCCTAAGCCGCAGAACCGGCTTCGGCTGTCGATTGGCAAGAACATGCGACCAAAAGCACCAGCGCGCCACAAGCACTAAGCCAAGAACCGCCGGGTCGCCCGAACTGGCCCCGCCACTTTAAGTTGCTGCAAGACTGGCTGCTCGCCAACCCGGCCCCACTGGATTGCTACCAGCCGACCCAGTAGGTGTTTCGCTCACGCTCAACGTTTCGAAAGCCTAAATATCGCACACTCCTCTCAAAGGCCGAACCCCTTGTCACGGACCGGAGCCTCGGCCGCCAGACTCGCGGGGGGGAGGGGGACCAAAGGGGGAAAGTTGCGAAAGAACGGATCCAGAGACGAAAAGCAAAAGCGCAGGCATCCACGAAGTTTCAGCGTACCGCCGGGTCACTCAACCCGGCCTCGCCACTTTAAGTTACCGCATGACCGGCTGCTCGCCAACCCGGCCCCGCCGGATTGCCGCCAGCCGGCCCAGTGGGTGTTTCGCTCGCGCTGAACGTCGCGAAAGCCTAAGTATTGCACGCTCTTCTCAAAAGGCTGAACCCCTTATCACGGACCGGATCCTCGGCCGTCAGACTCGCGGGGGAGAAGCCCAGGAGGGGAAAGCGCAGGAAAACGGCTCGAAAAAACAAAAAGCAAAAGAGCAAACATCCACAAAGCTCATACATCTTAAATTCAGAAACAGGCCCAAGGCCAGAGTTCATTACACCCAGTCAACCCCCTAGTGGGTGGGTGGACCTGCTACCTAACAATTTTTTTACTAAGTTAAAAATCAGGCATTCTCGCCACCGGATCGCACAGCTCCCGGGCCCGCTGAGGTGCTATTATCCTCCTCCCCGGCGTCCATGTCACGGTAGACGTCCGTCTCCTTAGAGCTGCCCTCCGGGTCATCCAGAAGCAGGCCGTAGTTGTCAGCAGGCACGACTCCGCCGTCCTCCGCTCGCTCCGGCTGGAACTCGTCATGGAAGGCGAACCCGGTGATGTAGCTGGCCTGGGTGGTGATCCGTCCGGCCTCCGCCTGCAGCTGGCTCTCCGAGCCGGCTCGCTGGCCCATCAACGCATCTAGCACCAAGTCTGGATGCCAAGACACCATGAACCTGAGTGCCATCTCGGCACCAGCATGAGCGGTGGAAACCCGCCACTCATAAAGACGGTTCGGCCCCGCCTCCAACCACCGCGCCAGCCGCGTGAAGCTGGTCGGCGCGGCGGCACCCGGCCAGAGGGCCGCCGTCATCGCCGTGCCTGCCTCAAAGAGCCCCCCCATCTGCTCGCTCAAGACTCGCAGACGGGCTTCGGTGGCGGCCACGATCTCCAAGAAGGTCCAGGCCACCCGCGGGTCAGTCCCGGAGCCAACGGTCCCCTGCAGGTCGCGCTGAAAGTGGACCGCCTCCTCCGCCAGCTGGCGTGTCTTTGGGAATGCCCCTATCGAAAAGAAAAGCAAGTCAAAAGATAAGTCACCAAGAACAAGAAGCCGGAGTCCCAACCCTGCAACAACAAAACCAAAGGAAAGCACTTACTGGAGAAAGACTCTTCCAGGTATTGCGCTTCGAGCAACGTACCGCGCCGCTCCCGGGCAATGGTGCGGTCAGGCTCCTGCAGCGCCTCCTCCAGATCGGTGACCTTGGCAAGGGCCGCCTTCAGCTCGGCGTCCTTGTCCTCGGCCGCCTTCACGGCCTCCTCCGCCGTGGCCACCGGCGCCTTCAGACGCTCCACCTCGGCCTGGAGCTGCCCCTTGTCGTCAACCAGCTAGCCGCATTGCTGGTCCGCCTCGACAAGGGCCTGCTGCGCCTCCACAACCTTGGCGGCCTCCGCCTCGAGGCGGTTGCTACCTCTTGAGCAATGCGTTGGTTTTCCCTTGAAGAGGAAAGGGTGATGCAGCAAAGTAGCATAAGTATTTCAGTTTTTGAGAACCAAGGTATCAATCCAGTAGGAGGCTACGCGCGAGTCCCTCGTACCTGCACAATACAAATATTTTGTGATAAATATGCAAAGTAAAATAAAAGCAAAGGAAATAACTAAGTGTTGGAAGATTAATATGATGAAGATAGACCCGGGGGCCATAGGTTTCACTAGTGGCTTCTCTCAAGAGCATAAATATTTTACGGTCGGTGAACGAATTACTGTTGAGCAATTGACAGAATTGAGCATAGTTATGAGAATATCTAGGTATGATCATGTATATAGGCATCACGTCCGAAACGAGTAGACCGACTCCTGCCTGCATCTACTACTATTACTCCACACAGTGACCGCTATCCAGCATGCATCTAGAGTATTAAGTTCATGGAAAGCAGTAACGCATGTAAGCAAGATGACATGATGTAGAGGGATAAATTCATGCAATATGATAAAACCCATCTTGTTATCCTCGATGGCAACAATACAATACGTGCCTTGCTGCCCCTCATCATCCTGGGAAAGGACACCGCAAGATTGAACCCAAAGCTAAGCACTTCTCCCATTGCAAGAAAGATCAATCTAGTAGGCCAAACTAAACTGATAAATCGAAGAGACTTGCAAAGATAACCAATCATACATAAAAGAATTCAGAGAAGATTCAAATATTGTTCATAGATAAACTTGATCATAAACCCACAATTCATCGGTCTCAACAAACACACCACAAAAAGAAGATTACATCGAATAGATCTCCACGAGAGAGGGGAGAACATTGTATTGAGATCCAAAAAGAGAGAAGAAGCCATCTAGCTACTAACTATGGACCCGAAGGTCTGAGGTAAACTACTCACACTTCATCGGAGAGGCTATGGTGTTGATGTAGAAGCCCTCCGTGATGGATGCCCCCTCCGGCGGAGCTCCGGAATAGGCCCCAAGATGGGATCTCGTGGGTCCAGAAGGTTGTGGTGGTGGAATTAGGTTTTTGGCTCCGTGTCGATCGTTTGAAGTGCGTGAGGTATATATAGGAGGGAGGAGTAGGTCGGTGGAGCAATAGGGGGCCCACGCGGGTGGAGGGCATGCCCTGGGGGGTGGGCGCCCCCCCCCCCCTACCTTGTGGCCTCCTCTTTTGTTTCTTGACGTAGGGTCCAAGTCTCCCGGGTCATAATCTTCCTAAAAATCACGTTCCCGAAGGTTTCATTCCGTTTGGACTCCGTTTGATATTCCTTTTTTGTGAAACTCTAAAATAGGCAAAAAAACAGTAATTCTGGGCTGGGCCTCCGGCTAATAGGTTAGTCCAAAAAATAATATAAAAGTGAATAATAAAGCCCAATAATGTCCAAAACAGTAGATAATATAGCATGGAGCAATAAAAAATTATAGATACGTTGGAGACGTATGAAGCATCCCCAAGCTTAATTCCTGCTCGTCCTCAAGTACGTAAATGATAAAAAAGATAATTTTTGATGCAGAGTGCTACTTGGCATAATTTCAATGTAATTCTTCTTAATTGTGGTATGAATATTCAGGTCCGAAAGATTCAAGATAAAAGTTCATATTGACATAAAAATAATAATACTTCAAGCATACTAACTAAGCAATTATGTCTTCTCAAAATAACATGGCAAAAGAAAGTTCATCCCTACAAAATCATATAGTTTAGTCATGCTCCATTTTCGTCACACAAGAATGCTCTCATCATGCACAACCCCGATGACAATCCAAGCAATTGTTTCATACTTTAGAAATCTCAAACCTATAAACTTTCACGCAATATATGAGAGCGAGCCATGGACATAGCACTATGGGTGGAATAGAATATGATGATGGGGGTTATGTGGAGAAGACAAAAAAGGAGAAAGTCTCACATCAACGAGGCTAATCAATGAGCTATGGAGATGCCCATCGATAGATGTTAATGCAAGGAGTAGGGATTGCCATGCAACGGATGCACTCGAGCTATAAATGTATGAAAGCTCAACAAAAGAAACTAAGTGGGTGTGCATCCAACTTGCTTGCTCACAAATACCTAGGGCACTTGAGGAGGCCCATTGTTGGAATATACAAGCCAAGTTCTATAATGAAAAATTGCCACTAGTATATGAAAGTGACAAAACAAGAGACTCTCTATCATGAGGATTATGGTGCTACTTTGAAGCACAAGTGTGGTAAAGGATAGTAACATTGTCCCTTCTCTATTTTTCTCTCATTTTTTGGGCCTTTTTTATGGCCTTTCTCTCTCTCTCTTTTTATTATTATTCCTCACTTGGGACAATGCTCTAGAAAATGATGATCATCACACTTCTATTTATTTACAACTCAATGATTACAACTCGATACTAGAACAAGGTATGACTCTATATGAATGCCTCCTGATATGCGGGATATGCAATGAACCAAGAGTGACATGTATGAAAGAATTATGAATGGTGGCTTTGCCACAAATACTATGTCAACTACATAATCATGCTAGCAATATGACAATGATGAATGTGTCATGATAAACGGAATGGTGGAAAGTTGCATGGCAATATATCTTGGAATGGCTATGGAAATTCCATAATAGGTAGGTATGGTGGATGTTTTGAGGAAGATATAAGGAGGTTTATGTGTGAAAGAGCGTATCATATCACGGGGTTTGGATGCACCGGCGAAGTTTGCACCAACTCCCAATGTGAGAAAGGGCTATGCACGGTACCGAAGAGGCTAGCAATGATGGAAGGGTGAGAGTGTGTATAATCCATGGACTCAACATTAGTCATAAAGAACTCACATACTTATTGCAAAAATCTACAAGTCATCAAAACGCCTCATGTTTCAAACATTAGTCATAAAGAACTCAACTTAGCGCATGCTCCTAGGGGGATAGATTGGTAGGAAAAGACCATCGCTCGTCCCCGACCGCCACTCATAAGGAGGACAATCAAAGAACACCTCATGTTTCAAATTTGTTACATAACGTTTACCATACGTGCATGCTACTGGACTTGCAAACTTCAACACAAGCATTTCTCAAATTGACAAATACTCAACTAGCATGACTTTGATATTATTACCTCCATATCTCAAAACAATCATCAAACTTCACACTTCTCTTAGTATTCAACACACTCATAAGAAAGTTTTTACTATTCTTGAATACCTAGCATATTAGGATTATTTAAGAAAATTACCATGCTATTTAAGACTCTCAAAATAATCTGAATGAAGCATGAGAGATCAATAGTTTCTATAAAACAAATCCACCACCATGCTCTAAAAGATATAAGTGAAGTATTAGAGCAAAACTATATAACTCAAAAGATATAAGTGAAGCACAAAGAGTATTCTAATAATTTCCAAATCATGTATGGCTCTCTCAAAAGGTGTGTACAACGAGGATGATTGTGGTAAACTAAAAATCAAATACTCAAATCATACAAGACGCTCCAAGCAAAACACATATCATGTGATGAATAAAGATTTAGCTCCAAGTAAAATTACCGATGGAAGTAGACGAAAGAGGGGATGCCTTCCGGGGCATCCCCAAGCTTTGGGTTTTTGGTGTCCTTAGATTATCTTGAGGGTGCCATGGGAATCCCCAAGCTTAGGCTCTTGCCACTCCTTGTTCCATAATCGATCAAAATCTTTCACCCAAAACTTGAAAACTTCACAACACAAAACTCAACAGAAATCTCGTGAGCTCCGTTAGCGAAAGAAAACAAAATACCACTTCAAGGTACTGTAATGAACTCATTCTTTATTTATATTGGTGTTAAACCTACTGTATTACAACTTCTCTATGGTTTATAAACTATTTTATTAGCCATAGATTCATCAAAATAAGCAAACAACACATGAAAAACAGAATCTGTCAAAAACAGAACAGTCTGTAGTAATCTGTAACTAACGCAAAATTCTGGAACTCCAAAAAATGAGAGAAAATAGGAAGACCTAGGCAATTTGTTTATTTATCGGAAGCAATTGGAATCAGTATTTAATCATGTTCTGGTGATTTTTAACAATTGTTTTCGTGAACAGAAAGTTTCTGGAAATTTCTGCAAGATCAAATAACTATCATCCAAGAAGATCATATAGGTTTAACTTGGCACAAATACCAATTAAAACATAAAAAACACATCTAACCAGAGGCTAGAACAAATATTTATTGAATAACAGCAAGGAAAATATTGGGTTGTCTCCCAACAAGCGCTTTTCTTTAAAGCCTTTTAGCTAGGCATTGATAACTTTAATGATGCTCACATGAAAGACAAGAATTGAAGCACAAAGAGAGCATCATAAAACACGTGACAAACACATCTAAGTCTAACATACTTCCTATGCATAGGCATCTTATAGAAAAACAAATTATCATAGCAAGCAAAAACTAGCATTTGCAAGGAAGCGGAAAGGAACAATAGCAATCTCAACATAACGAGAGGTAATTTAGTAACATGAAAATTTCTATAACCGTATTTTCCTCTCTCATAATAATTACATGTAGGATCATAAGAAAGTTCAACAATATATCTATCACATAACATATTCTTAACATGATCCACATGCATGCGAAGTTGACACTCTTCCAAAATAGTGGGATTATCATTAACTAAAGTCATGATTTCTCCAAGCCCACTTTTATCAAAAATTTCATAAGATTGAATATTATCCAAATATGTGGGATCTAAAGTTGACACTCTTCCAAACCCACTTTCAATATTATTGCAAACACTATTATCAATCTTATATTCATCATGGGGCTTAAATAAATTTTCAAGATCATACGAAGAATCTCCCAATCATGATTATTGGACATAGCAAAACTAGCATCCCCAAGCTTAGGGTTTTGCATATTATTAGCATAATTTACATCAATAGAATTTATTATAAAATCATTGCAATCATGCTTTTTATTCAAAGATCTATCATGAATCACTTCATAAAGCACTTCATCACAATTTTCAGATTCACGGATTTCAAGCAAAACCTTATAAAGATAATCTAGTGCATCCAAATCACTAGGAATTGGTTCATCATAATTGGACCTCTTAAAAAGATTGGCAAGCGGATGAGGATCTATAGATATTAGCTTCTCTGTTTAGGAATAAATACTCAACTATTTCAACCAATCGAGCAAACGAGCCAAGTAAGACATCAAGGCAAACGAAAAGACGAACGGAAAAAGGGCGAATAAAACGGCAAGGGTGAAGTGGGGGAGAGGAAAACGAGAGGCAAATGGAAAATAATATAATGCGGGAGACAAGGGTTTGTGATGGGTACTTGGTATGTTGACTTTTGCGTAGACCTCCCCGGCAACGGCGCCAGAAATCCTTCTTGCTACCTCTTGAGCACTGCTTTGGTTTTCCCTTGAAGAGGAAAGGATGATGCAACAAAGTAGCGTAAGTATTTCCCTCAGATTTTGAGAACCCAGGTATCAATCCAGTAGGAGGCTACGCACGAGTCCCTCGTACCTGCACAATACAAATTAATCCTCGCAACCAACGCGATAAGGGGTTGTCCTTCACGGTCACTTACGAGAGTGAGATCTGATAGATATGAAAGGATAATATTTTAGGTATTTTTGTGATAAAGATGCAAAGTAAAATAAAAGAAAAGTAAAAAGCAAAGGAAATAACTAAGTGTTGGAAGATTAATATGATGAAGATAGACCCGGGGGCCATAGGTTTCACTAGTGGCTTCTCTCAAGAGCATAAGTATTTTATGGTGGGTGAACGAATTACCGTTGAGCAATTGACAGAATTGAGCATAGTTATGAAAATATCTAGATATGATCATGTATATAGGCATCACGTCCGAGACAAGTAGACCGACTCCTGCCTACATCTACTACTATTACTCCACTCATCGACCGCTATCCAGCATGCATCTAGAGTATTAAGTTCAAGAAAACAGAGTAACGCCTTAAGCAAGATGACATGATGTAGAGGGATAAATTCATGCAATATGATAGAAACCCCATCTTGTTATCCTCAATGGCAACAATACTATACGTTCCTTGCTGCCCCTACTGTCACTGGGAAAGGACACCGCAAGATTGAACCCAAAGCTAAGCACTTCTTCCATTGCAAGAAGGTATATATAGGAGGAAGGATTACGTCGGTGGAGCAACATGGGGCCCACGAGGGTGGAGGGCGCGCCCTGGGGGGTGGGCGCGGCCTCCTACCTCGTGGCCTCCTCTTTTGTTTCTTGACGTAGGGTCCAAGTCTCCCGGATCATAATCTTCCTAAAAATCACGTTCCCGTAGGTTTCATTCCGTTTGGACTCCGTTTGATATTCCTTTTTTGCGAAACTCTGAAGTAGGCAAAAAACAACAATTCTGGGCTGGTCCTCCGGTTAATAGGCTAGTCAGAAAAAAAGTGAATAATAAAGCCCAATAATGTCCAAAACAGTAGATAATATATCATGGAGCAATCAAAAATTATAGATACGTTGGAGACGTATCGGCGGTCCACCTCGGCCTCCAGACGACCCTTGTCGCCCGCCAGCTGCTCCTGCAGCTGTCTGGCTTTGTCGAGCACCTGCCGGGCTCCTGTCGCCTCCGCCCTCGCCTGCTCCATCTCGGCTCCAAGCCAACCGGCATCAGCAACAAGCCGCTCGTAGTGGAAGCCGGCCCGGATCATCCGGGTCCTCCAAGACAGCACCTCGGCTGCAGAAGAGAGACTCAGAAACAAAGTACCACTTTAAGATTCGACCCAACTACTACGCAGCTGGCCTGAATCTCGGGTGCCACACCCAGTGGGTGCGCTAGTGCGCCCCCACTAAAAAGAGCATGCAAGAAAAGTACCTACCGCGGCGCAGAGCTCCTCCTCCTTGGCGGCGAGCTTTTCCTTGAGATGCTGATACGTCTCAAGGAGCTGGTTGAAGACGCTGACCCGGTAGGAGTCCAGTTGCTGCAGAGAGCAGCGATCAATACATGACAGCAAGATAAGATTCGACCCAACTGCTACGCAGTTGGCCCGAATCTCAGGAGCTACACCCAGTGGGTGCGCTGGCGCGCCCTCACAAAGAAGAAGAAACGAAAAAAGAAAAGGAAGAATGCAACTGAAAACTTACAAACACGGCACGCTCCAGCTCCTGCGTCGCCTCCACCTCGGGCTAGGGGAAGGCCTGGATCCGATCCGTCCGGCCTCGCAGGCGCCGGGTCACGGCGGCCATCGCCGCCTCCTCCTGAGTCACGGGCCCGAAGAAGACCTCGCTGGTCCCGCTCCGTGACGCTCGCGACCCGACGACCCCCGGGCCGGGGCACCAGGGCGTGCCCCCGCTGGCCTTCTCCCCTGAGGCCGGCGCCCCCTCCGGCGCCTTCTCCGCCGCCCTATCCGGATCTGACACCGGCCTGGAGGCCGGAGTGGCTTGCGGGTCCACCACCAACGGCACCTCGCTCGTAGGCATCCGAGCTGCCTCCTCCGGCGCCGTCTGTGATACGTCTCCAACGTATCTATAATTTATGAAGTATTCATGCTGTTATATTATCTATCTTGGATGTTTAATGGGCTTTATTATACACTTTTATATGATTTTCGGGACTAATCTATTAACCTAGAACCTAGTGCCAGTTTATGTTTTCTCCTTGTTTTAGAGTTTTGCAGAAAAGGAATACCAAACGGAGTCCAATTGACGAGCCAATTTTTGATGATTTTTTATGGACCAAAAGAAGACCAAAAAGTATCGGGGTTGGGCCAGAAGAGTCCCGAGCTGCCGACGAGGGTGGGGGGCGCGCCCACCCCCCAGGGCGCGTGGGCCTGCCTCGTGGACAGCTCGGGCACCCCCTTGACGTGAAACCGACGCCAAAAATTCCTATAAATACAGAAACCTCGGAAAATTAACCTAGATCGGGAGTTCCGCCGCGCAAGCCTCTGAGCCACGAGAAATCAATCTAGGCCCTCTCGGCACCACTGCCGGAGGGGGCCATCATCACCGGTGGCCACGGAGGAGTATCCCGGAGGGGCCATCATCACCATGAAGGCCAAGGACGAGAGGGTGGAGGCCATGGAGGAGGAAGCACAAGGGGGAGAACCTCTCCTCCTCTCTCTTGGTGGCACCGGAGTGCCATCGAGAGGGGAATCATCGCCACGGTGATCATCTTCATCAGCATCACCATCATCATCACCATCCCCGTCTCTTTTACGCGGTCCACTCTCCCGCACCCCTCTGTAATCCCTACTTGAACATGGTGCTTTATGCCACATATTATGATCCAATGATGTGTTGCCATCCTATGATGTTTTGAGTAGTTATCTTTTGTCCTTGGGTTGATTGATGATCTAGATTGGTATGAGTTGTATGTTTCACTTTGGTGCTGTCCTATGGTGCCCTCCGTGTCGCATAGCGTGAGGGATTACCGCTGTAGGGTGTTGCAACACGTTCATGATTAAGCTTATAGTGGGTTGGTGAGTGGTGAAACACAAACCCGAGTAAGAGGGATTGTTGCGTATGGGAATAAAGAGGACTTGATGCTTTAATGCTATTGTGGGTTTTACCTTAATGATCTTTAGTAGTTGCGGATGCTTGCTAGAGTTCCAATCATATGTGCATATGATACAAGTAGAGAAAGTATGTTAGCTTATGCCTCTCTCTCATATGAAACTGCAATAGTGATTACCGGTCTTGTTAACAATTGTCTAGGACAATTCCGCACACCGATCCACCATTATTCCACACTCGCTATTTATATTATTTAGTATTATATTCTAACTTTATGATAACAGCACCTACTTTTATGTTTTAGCTCTCCGACACCATGCAAAGTTATCCTCTTCATACCCACAACGTAGTTTTATTTCTCGTTTCTAGTTGGAAGTAAACGTTCGGTGCACGTAGAGTCGTATAGTGGCAGATAGGGCTTGAGAGAATATTGATCTTACCTTTAGCTCCTTGTGGGTTCGACACTCTATACTTATCACTTCCACCTTTGGAAAGTGCTACGATGATTCCTTGCACTAGGGGATTATCAAGCTCTTTTACGGCGCCCGTTCTTGGGAGCAATAGCGTGGGGTTGATATTCTCGTGTGTGCTTGTTTGCTTTCTGCACTAAGTAGATTTTGTTTTTCCTTTTGTTTATGTTTAGTTGTGGGTGAAAATAGAAAAAAAAATTAAAATGAAAATACAAAAAAAAATTACTTGCCTTTCATGCCTAAAAAGTTTTTCAAAAAGAGAAGTGATTGGAAAGTTATGCATTGAAGAAGTGAGGGTCGACCTTGAGCACTTGTGTTCATGCTCACGGAAACAATGTAGAATTTTTCATGGAAGTTTCTCTGAAATAATTATCCCCTTGTATATGTTCATGTATTATAGAAATAATGTGCCAAGCTTGGGTTTTAGGATGATTAGATTGCTTGTTTACTATGTGCAGAACAAAAACAGAAACTTTGGCTGTAGTGCGTGAATTTACATTTTTTACTGGAAAGTCAAATGGGTCTGAAAATTTTTGCACATTACTTCTGTACAAATCTTTCAAATTTTCATATTTATATCAGAATTTTAGGAGTTATAGAAGTTTATTAAACTTCCATATTACTACAGACTGTTCTGTTTTTAACAGATTCTATTTTGCGTGTGTTGTTTGCTTATTTCGATGAATCTATGGCTAGTATCGGGGTTTATGAACCATAGAGAAGTTGGAATACAGTAGGTTTAACACCAATATAAATAAAGAATGAGTTCATTACAGTACCTAAAGGTAGTTATTTGCTTTGTTACACTAACGGATCTCACAAGTTTTTGTTAAAGTTTTGTGTGGATGAAGTGTCCGAAGGTCGAGGAGCTATCAATATGAGAAGAATAAAGAGAGGCAAGAGTTCAAGCTTGGGGATGCCCAAGGAACCCCAAGTAAATATTTCAAAGGATACTCAAGCATCTAAGCTTGGGGATGCTGAGGTTGGCATCCCATCTTTCTTCTTCAACAAATATCGGTATACCTCGGTTTTTGCTTTGTTCACATGATTTGTGTCCTTTGTGTTTTTGTTTTTCCTTTAAGAACCATGCTAGAATGAGATAGCCCTTCATTGATTTATAGAATACTTCTTGTGCTTCACTTAAATCTTTTAAGTATGATCTTATAGAATTGCTCTTTGTGCTTCACTTAAATCTTTTGAGTATGGTTTTATAGAATGCTTCATGTGCTTCACTTATACATTTTGAGCTTGGATATTGGTTAGTTGTAGAATGGTCCATGAACTTCACTTATATCCTTTTGAGTATGAGTAATACTATCATTTAAAAGTGGGTTTGGAAGAGTGTCAACTTTAGGAATTAGTGATCCCACTATTTTGGAGGTGTTGAATCTTAGTGTGATATTTATGAAAGTGGATTTGGAAGAGTGTCAACTTTAGCTAGTAATGACTCCACTATTTCGGAAGAGGTTCCAATTGAGTATGATAACAAAGTTGCTATCCATGATGCTACTGAAAATTAATATGAGGGAGGAATACATGCTTGTAGGAGTTGCAATAATATCAAGTTTCCTCCCTATGTGCTTAAAGTTTTGAAGTTATACTTGTTTTGCTTTCCTATGCTAGTTGATTCTTGTTCCCATAAGTTGTGTGCTCACAAAATCCCTAGGCATAGGAAGTTGTTTAGAATCAATTGTGCTAGTCATATTCTTCATGATGCTCTCTTTATGTTTCAATTCTTACCTTTTATGTGAGCATCGTTGAAATCATCATGCCTAGCTAAAAGGCATTAAGGAAAAGCGCTTGCTGGCAGACAACCCAATATTTACCATTACTGTTTTTGTGTGTTTACATGATTAATATACTGTATTAATCATGTTTTATAGCTTTTGTGCCAATAAAGTGCCAAGTAGGACCTTTGGGAAGACTTGGGTGAAAGTTAATGTGATCTTGCTGTAAAAAAACAGAAACGTTGCACTCACGAGAATAGATGTCATTTTTTAAAGAAGAGTGAATTTGAGTTGATTATTGTTGCATACGATTAATAGACAAATTCCTCACGTCCACCAATTTATTTCATAATTTTTGGAGTAGCAGAAGTATGGTTATTGTTCAGATCATTACAGACTGTTCTGTTTCTGACAGATTCTGTTTTCATTGCATAGTTTGCTTGTTTTCTAGTTTCTATGGCTTATATTCCTCAAAATAAATTGTAGAAATGACATGGTACAGTAGGCATTGTGTGAGAACAATTATGAACCTTGTCTTTGATAGTACTAAAGTGAATGGTTTACTCTTTATCATACTAACCTATCTCACGAAGTTTGGTTAAGTTTTGTGTGATTGAAGTTTTCAAGCTTTGGCTGAGATATCGATATGAGGAGAATAAGGAGTGGAAAGAACCTAAGCTTGGGGATTACCAAGGCACCCCAAGGTAATATTCAAGGAATACTCAAGCGCCTAAGCTTGGGGATGCCCCGGAAGGCATCCCCTCTTTCGTCTTCAAAACTATCGCTATACTTTACTCGGAGCTATATTTTTATTCGTCACATGATATGTGTTTTGCTTGGAGCGTGTTTCCGATTTTACTTGCTGTTTGAATAAAATAATTGGATCTGAAATATTGAATGAAAATAATCCTCCCATGGCTAGTTAATTATTTGACTGCTCAGTGATCTTCACTCATATCTTTTGGAGTAGTTTGTCATTTACTCATGTGCTTCACGTATATCCTATGAGTAAATGGTTGAATAAATTGAATGTCATAAACCTGAATTTATATAGGTTTCATATGCTTATAACATGGGGATTAATGACTCCACACATAATAAGTATAGGTAGTAAACTTATTGAAAGTTAGCAAACGTAGAATTGGTCACTTGAACAATTCATGAAAGAATATTGAAGGAAGAGGGGTTTCACATATAAATATACTATTATTGACATCTTTTATGATTGGGAGCACTCATTAAAATATGACATGCTAAAGAGTTGATGTTGGACAAGGAAGACAACGTAATGAGTTATGTTTTCTTATATCTAAGATAAAATATGTTGTCATGGATCATCCAACATGTTGAGCTTGCCTTTCCCCCTCATGCTAGCCAAATTCTCAGCACCAAGTAGAGATACTACTTGTGCTTCCAAAAACCCTTAAACTAGTTTTGCCATGAGAGTCCACTATACCTACCTATGGATTGAGTAAGATCCTTCAAGTAAGTTGTGATCGGTGCAAAGCAATAAAAATTGCTCTAAATATGTATGATTGATTGGTGTGGGAGAAATAAGCTTTATACGATCTTGTGATGTGGAAGTAATAAAAGCGACGGACTGCATAATAAAGGTTCATATCACAAGGGGAAATATAAAGTTACATTCTTTCGCATTAAGATTTTGTGCATCCAACCATAAAAGAGCATGGCAACCCCTGCTTCCCTATGCGAAGGGCCTATCTTTTATTATCATCTTCTACCTTATGCAAGAGTCATGGTGATCTTCACCTTTCCTTTTTCATTTTATCCTTTGGCAAGCACATTATGTTAAAAGATCTTGATGGATATATCTAATTGGATGTAGGGGAGCATGATTTATTATTGTTGACATTACCCTTGAGGTAAAAGGTTGGGAGGCGAAACTATAAGCCCCTATCTTTCTCTGTGTCCGATTAAAACTCTGTAACCACAAGTATCGCGTGAGTGTTAGCAATTGTGAAAGACTAAATGATAGTTGAGTATGTGGAGTTTGCTAAATCAAAGCTTTGACATAGACTCTTCCTAAAAATAAGATGAATTGCAATTGTTTGATGACTGAGAATATTGTTTGTTAGTTTTCAAGAAAGTTTATGATCTATAATTTAACATGTGAATGGCTTGTTACTTGATCATGAAAAGTTTTATGCGATGAGATACTGTTATGACATATAATGATGCTAGAAAAGGTGATTGAAATTATCATTGATCAAACTTGTGCACCTGATAGCATTCACACTTCATAAATTATTTCTTTTATCATTTACCTACTCGAGCACGAGCAGGAATTAAGATTGGGGATGCTGATACGTCTCCAACGTATCTATAATTAATGAAGTATTCATGTTGTTATATTTTCTATCTTGGATGTTTAATGGGCTTTATTATACACTTTTATATGATTTTTGGGACTAACCTATTAACCTAGAGCCCAATGCCAGTTTTCTGTTTTCTCCTTGTTTTAGAGTTTTGCAGAAAAGGAATACCAAACGGAGTCCAATTGATGAGCCAATTTTTGATGATTTTTTATGGACCAAAAGAAGACCAAAAAGTATCGGAGTTGGGCCAGAAGAGTCCCGAGCTGCCCACGAGGGTGGGAGGCGCGCCCACGCCCCCAGGGCGCGTGGGCCTGCCTCATGGACAGCTCGGGCACCCCCTTGACGTGAGACCGACGCCAAAAATTCCTATAAATACAAAAACCTCGAAAAATTAACCTAGATCGGGAGTTCCGCCGCCGCAAGCCTCTGTAGCCACGAGAAATCAATCTAGGCCCTCTCTGGCACCCTGCCGGAGGGGGCCATCATCATCGGTGGCCATGGAGGAGTATCCCGGAGGGGCCATCATCACCATGAAGGCCAAGGACCAGAGGGTGGAGGCCATGGTGGAGGAAGCACAAGGGGGAGAACCTCTCCTCCTCTCTCTTGGTGCCATCGGAGTGCCATCGAGAGGGGAATCATCGCCATGGTGATCGTCTTCATCAACATCACCATCATCATCACCATCCCCATCTCTTTTACGCGGTCCACTCTCCCGCACCCCGCTGTAATCCCTACTTGAACATGGTGCTTTATGCCACATATTATGATCCAATGATGTGTTGCCATCCTATGATGTTTTGAGTAGTTATCTTTTGTCCTTGGGTTGATTGATGATCTAGATTGGTATGAGTTGTATGTTTCACTTTGGTGCTGTCCTATGGTGCCCTCCGTGTCGCGCAAGCGTGAGGGATTCCCGCTGTAGGGTGTTGCAATACGTTCATGATTTGCTTATAGTGGGTTTGTGAGTGACTGAAACACAAACCCGAGTAAGAGGGATTATTGCGTATGGGAATAAAGAGGACTTGATGCTTTAATGCTATGGTTGGGTTTTACCTTAATGATCTTTAGTAGTTGCAGATGCTTGCTAGAGTTCCAATCATAAGTGCATATGATCCAAGTAGAGAAAGTATGTTAGCTTATGCCTCTCCCTCATATGAAAGTGCAATAGTGATTACCGGTCTTGTTAACAATTTCCTAGGACAATTCCGCACACCGATCCACCATTATTCCACACTCGCTATTTATATTATTTAGTATCATATTCTAACTTTATGATAACAGCACCTACTTTTATGTTTTAGCTGTCCGACACCATGCAAAGTTATCCTCTTCATACCCACAACGTAGTTTTATTTCTCGTTTCTAGTTGGAAGTAAACGTTAGATTGCACGTGAGAGTCGTATCAGTGGAAGATAGGGCTTGAGAGAATATTGATCTTACCTTTAGCTCCTTGTGGGTTCGACACTCCATACTTATCACTTCCACCTTTGGAAAGTGCTACGATGACTCCTTGCACTTGTGGATTATCAGTCTGCGACGCCTCCCCCAAGACAGCGCCACCGCCGCCTCCGTCGGCCCCCGCGCGCTCGACCACATCGACCTGCGGCGGGGTGTCGTCCCCAATGACCACGACCTCCCGGTCGAGGTCCACAACATCCGCACGACCGCCTTGGTCGTGCTCCCCGTCCAACGACGGCACGAAGACCGTCATTGCCGCCACCGTCCCCGTCGGCATCTCTGGCCACGCTGGCTCCTCACCGGCACGTGCCCACATCGCCGCGGCGCTGACCTAGGTCTGGGTCGACGCCGCCTCCAGCTCCGCCTCGGCCCGGTTCTGGTCCCGCCAGGCCAGGCTTTCAGCATCGGCTGGGTCCAGACCGTGTTCTGGACCCGCCCGCTCCTCCTCCTCCTCGTATCGGTCAACAGTGCCGGACCGGCTCCTCCGGAACGCGGCGCCCTCGATGGACGCCACATCTGCCGCCGCCAGCGCCAGCGAGATCGGCGACCTGAAACCCAAGACAAAAATAAGTACGCAAAGCCAAGCAGAGCCGCTTAGCCTCTCGGCTCGAACAGAAAGGGCGCTCACCCCGGCACCACCAGAACGGCGGGCCTCGCCGCTCTCTCCTGTAGCACGGCACACCTCCTCTTGGCTGGCGGCTTCACCACCCAGGCCAGGTCCGCCACGCGCTTCGCGACGGAGCTCGCGGTGTGATGCTGCCCTTCCCGTGCGGCCGCCTCGCCGCCGGCGCCCCCCGAGATGGCCCGGCTCCGGCCGCGCCACCGCCTCCTCCACCCGGCGCCGCTACATCAATGGCACGTCAGCACCCACAATGCGGTAACCCGACCCGTAACTCAAGAAGAAAACCCAAGACTTACCGGCTCAGCGCCCTGCGCCCGCGTCGGCGGTCGCCTCCTCCTTTCCGCCTTGGGTCTCGGGCTTCTCCGAGGCGATGGCACCACCTGCGCCTGCTCCCGGTCATAAGGATGTTGGATGGCGTTCAGAAGCACCTCCCGCGTCGCGTCGGGGCAGATAAGGAGATAAGCAGCAACGAAATATGGAGACCAAGGAGTCACCAACGGTGCCGGGTTCACATGGCTGTACGGGGCCTTCCCGAACTCCCAGTCACCCCGCAGGTTGGCCTTGGAGATGTCGTTGACCCGACGTGCAACCTGGTCCGCTGCCAGCCACCTGTTCGCCATGTGGTTGGGGTCCTAGAGGCTGGTCATCTCGCCGATGAGGTGGTTGCGCTGCTGCAGCGGCAGCACTCGCCGGACGATGAAGGCGGTGACGAGGTCGGTGCCGGTGAGCCCTTCCCTCTCCTTCATCTCCGACACCCGCTCACACATGTTGAGTACCTCCTGCGACGGATGCTTGGGGTACTACCCCAGTTCCGCTTCTCCCTCGGCGACGAGTTGACGAAGGGCGGCAAGTTGATGCGGTCCGCGCCGAGGTTGCGGACGTAGAAGAAGGAATTCTTCCACTTCTTGGCAAAATCCTCCAGCGGCATCTTCGGGCAGTCAGCGCCCGACCGCTTGGAGATGATGGCGGCCCCGCACTCGGACATCTCCCCGGCCCTCGGGCCTTGCTGCTTCAGGGAGAGGAAGTGCACCCAAAGGTCGATCGAAGGCTCGACCCCCAGGTACCCCTCGCAGAGGGTGACGAAGCCCGACAACTTCACAATGGCGCTGGCGCCTAGGTGATGAGGCTGGAGCCCGAAGGATCTAGGAAATCGAGAAGAAGCCACTCGCGGGAAGCCCAAAACCGCGCTTGAAGTGCGGGAAGAAGATGATGCGCTCCGTGCCCTCGGGTCACGGCTCCAGCTCCCCCCGCGGCAGGCGCGCAGCGACCTCCGTCTCCCCCGACAGGCGCCTGGTGGAGCGGACATAGGCGATCTCGTCGAGGGTGACGGTCGAGCCCATCCACGAGCCTGACGGCAACGCCATCAGCAAAGACACGAGAGAAGGAAGAAGAAGGTGGCTACAAAGCTCTGCTCAAGGCAGCGGGCGTCGCAGCTGGCGGCGGTCGCAAGAACTAGAGGGAGGATGAAGAGGCATGGGAGGGCGAGCGTGAACGATCTCCGCCGCTCCCTTTGCCCATAATTTATAGGCCACGATTTGAAACGTGGGGAAGTGGGATTGTTTGCGCTCGCCCCTCCCACTTCCCCGCAATAAGTGCGCACGTACGCACGCAAAAACTGCCTAGAGAATGGAAACCGACCCACGCACGCCGCAATAAATCCGCACGCGTGGGCTGAGGGCGTGTGGCGGCGGGCCCCAGGGTGTCGCCCCGTCCTGTCATGCGCGTGGCCTGTCAGGCCCCTCGGGCTTCCAGGTGCCATGTGGCAGCCGCGTGAGGCCCGAAAGATTGCCCAAAGATTCGTCGAACTCCTCGGTTTCCCGCCACGATCGGGATGCCGCGATCCGTCTTCCGGAAGTTGGCACACAGTGGGTGTTGCCGGACCCGACGGTCACCAAATCTGCCTCCGCAAAGGGGGAAACTGCGAAGGCCCTTCCATCCGAAGGCGGCAGACCTTCACATCTTCGGGGACTACTGTCGGGGGGATGAACCCCAGGCAGGCAACGGAACCCGGATCCTTTTCAAAAACAACGGGGCCATCATTGCCCCTCAATCCGGCTCGCACTTGGCCGGGTCGCTCAACCCGGCCAAGTCCCTCGACCCGGCCGGACTGCTCAACTCGGCCCCAACAACCAACTCAAGATTTCCCCAACAAGCCAGCTCCACCCTTGGCATGTTCTCCAACCCGGCCGAGGGTCAGCGGCCGTCCCATCCCGACCGTACAATGGGACGAGTCTCCACCAACTGATGACCGAAGCCATAGTGCCCCCCACCTACTCGCTGACCGGGGCCGGCGTGGCAACAATGCAATCATCGTCACCCATGACGCTAGCAAGCGGCGACCTGACGGAATGCCACTGTAGCCGACTCGACTCAGCCACACCCTGACGATCGACAAGATGGCGCACAGTGCCCCTAGGCGCATGGGGCCCGCGCCCGGGGAACCCGGCGGGACCTGGCACCCGGCGGGTCCCAGCGCCGGGCATCCTGGATGCTGACAACCTGGCCCTACGGCCTTGTAACATTACCATTATACCCCTGGGGGGTTGACCTATAAAATCCCCAAGGAGCCCTCATGCATACGGGCAATGCTCTCACCCATCCACCCACTCACACACCTAGCAAGCAACACCCAAGGAGAGGGAGCCGCCAAAGCCTTGGCCAACCTCCCTTCTTCCTCCATACAACTCTAGGAGCAACCCTGTACTCACACATATCTACTACACTCGGCAAGACTAGGGGTGTTATCTCTCCGGAGAGCCCCGAACATGGGTATGTCTTGCGTCCCGCGCTCGCTCATGCCGACACCGCCTCTGGAGCCCACCAGTGCCCTCAAGCCTCCTCCTATCTTTAGCCATCCCTTGCCATCTGCCGTGCGCCCACCACGACAATACCTTTCTGCATTTTATTCTTATTTATTTTATTTTCCATTCGATCTATCAATCTACCACAATTCTATCTAACGTCTGTTTGCCTATCTTGCGGCGCCGTTACTCGAAAGGTTTTGACAACCCCTTTAACACGTCGGGTTGCGAGTATTTGTTATCTGTCTGCAGGGGCTGTTTACGTTGTGTTGCTTGGTTCTCCTACAGGTTCGATAACCTTGGTTTCATATCTGAGGGAAATACCTACCGCTGATGTGCTGCATCATCCCTTCCTCTTTGAGGAAATACTGACGTAGCTTCGAGCTGCATCAAAAGGAATTTCTGGCGCCGTTGCCGGGGAGGATCTTCAACATATACCATGTTCCGAATCACAAATCTCATCTCCTCGCAATTTACATTATTTGCCATTTTCCTCTCGTTTTCCTCTCCCCCACTTCAAAAAAATTGCCGTTTTATTTGGCCCTCCTTTTCGTTCGCCGTTTTCTTATCGGATCTATTTTTGAGTGCAATCTTGTTGTGTAGTCATCATGACTCAAGAGAACACCAAGTTATGTGATTTCTCAAATACCAACAACAATGATTTTATCGGCACTCCGATTGATCCTCCCGCCACTAGTGCGGGGTCTTGTGATATTAATACTTCTTTGCTGAATCTCGTTATGATAGATCAATTTTCCGGTACTCCTAAAGAGGATGCCGCGTCCCATCTTAATACGTTCGTGCAATTATGTAGCGGCCCGACCTCATATGGTCAAGTCTCTGTGTTTCAGTGTCATCCCTGTATCAGTAATGCTGACACACACAGTACTTGAAAGATTTATAACAGAGTAGCAATCACACACTTATTACATCGAAAGTCTCAAAAGAGAACTTATTACAATGATATGGCTTAAGGCCATCTAATGCGATAACAGCGGAAGGCTTGGAAGATAAAGTGAGTCCATCAACTCCAACGGCATAGATGAGCTTCACGGCAACGACCTAACGATCCTTACTCCTCATCTGAAAAGTCTGCAACATAATACGTTGCAGCCCGAGAACGGGTCAGCACATGGAATATGCTGGCAATATAACCTGATGAGAGCAAGAACAGAATAATGCTATCACTACATGCATATTTGGCTGGTGGAAAGCTCTATGGTTATAATTTTCTTGAAAAGCCAATTTTCCCCTACAACAAAGGAATAAATTTTATTTAACTATCATGGTGGTTGAAACATCATTGAGAAGGTATAACCCCAACTCAATCCCAATTAAAGTAGTTAACATCCCAACAATATTAATTTAAGAGTGATGAGATACATGTGAATACTCAGGTACTAGATACTCAGAATTGTCCATAACCGGGACCACGGCTAACCATGATTAGATTGTACACTCTGCAGAGGTTTGCGCACTTTTCCCCACAAGACTCAACCGCCTCCGTTGATTTTTCGCACTACATGGTGTTTGAGAAACGGATGACCGAGACATAGTCTTTCAGAAACATTAACTCTCTACTCAGGGTAGACCATACCAAACCTACAAAACCCACTACCTGCTGATCTACCTCTTCAAGAGCTTCACGTAACTTACTCAACTATGCTAGAGCCCATAGTAGCTTGTGGCTGCACACGGAAGTTTCTAGCATGAATAATCTCCGTTCCCTTTGAGCCTGGGTGGCGGTCCATAGGAAGATCACACGGGTACCCCGGGATTTCCAAAAGTAAAACAGACAACACTGGGTTCCCCAGGTGCCTCAATCCACCCAGATGTGTATTAAAGTTGCCACCTTAAAGTAAACCATTAATTAACAATCTCACATACATCATGGATGCACTCAAACCCAATCCACGTCTACGAGCATAGCATAGCAATAATAGCAACACGTAGAAGTAACTCCCAAGGGTTTGATAGTAACAGGGCAATAGGTTCTACCTCAATAACTACTTCCCAACCCACAATATTAATGACATCCTAAACATGCAATGTTTGAGGATTGAAACTAATGCATAAAAACTGGGTATGAAAATAGTATGATCAATGCGTTACTTGCCTTGCTGACGATCCGTGAATTCTAGAGACTCGTAGTAACACGCTTCGCACTCAGGGAATTCTATCGCAAGCAAATAATAACATACATAAGCAACAAGCAAAGATGCACATGTAAAACTCAACTAAAAGAGGTTGACCAGAAAGATCAACTTAAGAACTCCGGTTCGCAAAAAGAATCAAACCAAACGAAGCAACAAAACTCAAACGGTGAAAGAAATAAGATCTGTTTACTAATCTGAACTAAGGTCAAATTTTACAGAGGTAAAAACTTGTTTGAGTTGATTATTTGGAAAGAGGGTTTCGAGACGAAACTCTAGGCGCTTGAATCGCCTGATTCTGATAAACGAGCGAAAAAATTATACTAGGTCGAAAATCGGATCAGAAATCGCGATCAGAAAAATCGTGGAATAAATCCGGGAAAAGAAAAGCGACGAACAGCTTAACGAATGAACATTCGTTATCTGAACCTAAACGAAGAACGTGTTCGTTAAAACGAACGAACGAGCGAACGCTCGCTAAATAAATAAACCGGAGAAAAACCGATCTATTTAAAAAAAATGAAAACTAGGGTGTCGGAAAAAAAACAGGACGGTTTAAAAAAACGGCGGTCTCGGATCCGGCGGATACCTCCGGCGAGAGGACCGGCGAGGCGGGGCTCCGACGGGGCAGGGGTGGCGTGGGGCGGCAGGGCTCGGCGACGCGAGGCGGCAGCGGCGGTGAGAGGCGGCGACGACGGCTCCGGCGGCAGCGGCGGGGCTCGGCTCGGGTCGGGCTCCGGCGGTGGTGGTGGTGGGTGGTGGTGGCGGCGGGGGCAGCGGTATTTAAGAGAGGGGGGGGCGGCGGTGGCTTGGGCGAGGGGGCGCCCGGGGAGGAGTCCGGCTCGGACTCTCCTAGGCGTCCGTCTTTGCGCCCCGGTCTTGTATGAGGGAGACGGCGGCATGGCACTTTTGCTCGGTGGGCCTTGGGCCCGATCGGTAGCGAGGAGTTTTTTAAAGGTTCCGCCGATAGAAAAAAATCCTATAAAATAAAATAAAAATCTAAAAATGCCAAAAAAAATTCACCGTCTAAATGAAATATTTAGAATGAGATGAAAATTTTCTTGGCCCTAAAATGCAATTTTTAAAACGTGCAATTTTTCTAACGCAAATAAAACCCAGATAAAATCAAATAAAATCCAAATAATGATTTTAACATTTATCCTCCAATATTTCACTCTTTTGGAGAAGTCATATTATATCCCCTCATTTATTTTTAATATGAAATATTTTTCCGGAGAATAAAAAATCCTCGTTCTCAGTATTTGATAAAAATCAAATATGAAAACCGGAAAATCCCCAAATCTCTCCGAGGGTCCTTGAGTTGCTTAGGATTTCGAGGATTGCGGAACGAAGATGCAATAAATATGATATGCATGGATGACCTATGTATAACATTCCAAATTGAAAATTTGGGATGTTACAAACCTACCCCCCTTAAGATGAATCTCGTCCTCGAGATTCAGGTTGGCTAGAAAATAGGTCTGGGTGGTCCTTGCGGATATCCTCTTCTCGTTCCCAGGTGGCTTCTTCCTCGGTATGGTGGCTCCACTGAACCTCGCAAAACTTGATAACCTTGCTGCGCGTGACTCGGCTGTCAAAGTCAAGAATCTTCTTGGCTTCTCTTCATAGGTCAAATTACTGTCCAACTGAATCGCCTCTAGGGGCACTGTATCCCTTAACGGTATATCTGCCATCTCAGCATGACACTTCTTCAACTGTGATACGTGGAACACATCGTGAACTCCTGACAATCCTTCAGGTAACTCCAGCTTGTAGGCAATTTCTCCCATCCGTTTTAAAATGCGATACGGTCCTACAAATCTCGGAACTAATTTTCCCTTAACTCCAAAATGTTTCACTCCTCGCAAGGGTGATACTCGAAGATAGGCTCTGTCTCCAATTTCATAGGTTACTTCCTTGTGTTTTGAGTCTGCATAACTCTTCTGCCTGGACTAAGCAATCTTCAGTCTGTCACGGATCAGTTTAACCTTCTCCTCCGGCTCTTTGATCAAGTCTGGTCCAAAAAATTGACAGTCTCCTACCTCATCCCACATCAGAGGTGTTCTACATCTGCGTCCATACAGAGCTTCGAACGGTGCCATATTCAAACTAGCTTGGTAGCTATTATTGTATGAGAACTCTGCGTAAGGCAAATTTTCATCCCAACTAGTCCCATAGTCTAGCGCACAGGCTCTCAACATGTCCTCCAAAATTTGGTTGACTCTCTCTGTTTGTCTATCTGTCTGCGGGTGGAATGCTGTACTGAACTCCAATCTTGTCCCCAAAGTCTGGTGTAGCTGATGCCAAAACTTTGAAGTAAACTGTGTTCCTCTATCTGATATGATGGGCCTCGGAACTCCATGCAAACATACGATCCTGGACATATATATCTTAGCTAACTTCGCACTTGTATACGTGGTTTTCACTGGGATGAAGTGAGCCACTTTGGTCAAGCGATCCACTACTACCCATATTGAGTCATATCCTGCTTTGGTCCTGGGCAATCCGGTGATAAAGTCCATGCCAAGTTTATCCCACTTCCATTCGGGTATCGGCATAGGCTGTAACAGTCCTACTGGCTTCTGATGCTCAGCCTTCACTCTCTGACATACATCACATACGGCTACATACTCGACAATATCCTTCTTCATACCTGTCCACCAGAAATGCTCTTTCAAATCCAAATACATCTTGGTGTTTCCGGGGTGTATCAAGTATGGTGAGTCATGGGCCTCCTGAAGTATTAACTTTCTGATCTCTGGGTCATTGGGCACATAAACTCGGTCCTCAAACCATAAGGTGTCGTGCTCATCCTCGCAAAATCCTTTGGCCTTTCCTTTACTCATCTTCTCTTTTATCTCAACAATTTCCTTGTCTTCCTTCTGAGCTTCTCGAATCTCGTCCAACAATGTTGACTGAACTTCCATTGTCGCAACGAAACCTCTTGGAACAATCTCCAACCGAAGTTCCATGATATCCTCAGCTAACTCCTTCGGCAATCCCTTACTTTCAAGGATATTAGCGTAACTTTTCCGGCTCAAAGCGTCTGCTACGACATTGCCCTTTCCTGGATGATAGTGCAGCTTCATATCGTAATCCTTTATAAGCTCCAGCCATCTCCTTTGTCTAAGGTTCAACTCCTTCTGGGTGAAAATGTACTTCAAACTCTTATGATCCGTGTACACATCACAACGTTTTCCAATAAGATAATGTCTCCAAGTCTTCAATGCATGCACTACGGCTGCTAGCTCAAAATCATGCGTGGTATAGTTCAACTCATGGGGCTTCAGTTGTCGTGAGGCATACGAAACAACCTTTCCGTCCTGCATAAGCACACATCCAAGTCCCAAGCGTGAGGCGTCACAATATACTTGAAACTCCTTATGTATATCTGGCAGTGTTAATACTGGGGCTGTAGTCAATCGTTTCTTCAACTCCTGAAAACTTGCCTCACAATCTTCTATCCATTTAAACTTAGTATCCTTCTTCAGCAATTCAGTCATTGGCTTAGCAATCTTGGAAAAAAATTCAATGAATCTCCGATAGTATCCTGCGAGTCCAAGGAAACTGCGGATCTCGCTAAGCGAAGTGGGTGCCAACCATTCAAAGGATCGACCGAACCTTACTAGGATCCTTTGCTATACCCTCTCCTGATATAACATGCCCAAGAAATCCAACTTCCTTCAACCAAAACTCGCACTTGCTGAATTTAGCGTATAACTGGTGTTCCCTGAGTTTCTCGAGAACTAAACGCACATGTTTCTTGTGCTCCTCTTCGTTCTTCGAGTATACCAAATATCATCAATAAACACCACGACAAACTTGTCCAAATACTTCCTGAACACCTTGTTCATCATACTCATGAAATAGGCAGGGGCGTTAGTCAGTCCGAACGACATGACCGTATACTCATATAATCCATACCACGTGGTGAACGCTGTCTTTGATATATCCTTCTCTCGAATCTTCAACTGATGGTATCCTGACCGTAGATCAATCTTCGAAAACACCTTAGCTCCTTGCAACTGATCAAACGGATCATTGATCATCGGTAATGGATACTTGTTCTTTATCGTTACTTCATTCAAGGCTCGGTAATCAACGACCATCCTCAGGGATTTATCCTTCTTCTCGACCAAAATCTTTGGTGCTCCCCAAGGTAATGAACTCCTGCGAATATAACCTTTCTCCAATAACTCCTTGATCTGTTTCTTAATTTCCTCCGGATCATTTGCGGGCATCCGATAGGGTCTCTTGGATATTGGCCTGTACCGGCAAGAGCTCAATCAGGAACTCGATGTCTTGATCCGGTGGCATGCCTGGTAACTCCTCTGGGAAAACATTCGGAAAATCCTTTACTACAGGCACTTCCTCCTATACAACTCCCGTGAGGGCATTCACTTGGCTCCTCCTAGGCACATGCCTAGGTACATACTTAATCCTTTTTCCCTCCGGGGTGGTGAGATAAATTGACTTACTCGCGCAGTCAATGCTTCCTCCATACTTCGACATCCAGTCCATACCTAATATCACATCCAATCCTTGCGACTCCAAGATAATTAGGTGAGACGAAAAACATGTGTGCCAATGGTTAGGGGTATCTGGGTGCACCATCGGCTAGCCATGTACTCTGCTCCAGGCGAGCTCACTAAAAGAGGGGTCCTAAGGGTTTGGGTTGGTAGCTTAAACTTATCCACAAATCCCCTTGATATGTCACTAGTACATTAGTGCCGGTTTGAATTTGAGCCGGTACTAATGTATACATTAGTGCCGGTTCGTGGGGCCGATCAATAGCACCGGTTCGTGGTGAACCTTTAGTAACGGTTCATGCCACGAACCGGTACTAAAGAGGCTGTGTCACTGCTGGTCGACCTATGGCCCCACCATCACCATTTAGTGCCGGGTTCGTACCACGAACCGGTACTAATGACGTTAATGGCAGGATGTTTTAATTAGTCCCACCTCGCTCCCCTAACAAGCCTTTTACCACCTTAAATATGTTATTTCTCAAACTATCATAAGCACTTGGTCTTCATTGAACTCTATGTGTAGAATTTGTGGCCTCAATATGAGTCTTCATCGGTTTATAAATCGTTGATGACTCATATTGACAATTCAGATTGTACACACAAAGATCATTGATGATCAAAGTATTTTTGATGTTATATGATCATATTGACAATTTAGATCAGAAAGAAATATAAGATCATGATGTAAATGCTCTTATATTTTTTATGCTCAAGATGCACCATTCAAAGCGGCGCCATCAACTTTCAACCATTTCTGCCATCATTTGCTATTTTTCATGCATTCAATGATTTGTTTTGAGAACTAAATGACCTGGAAATTGAAAAGCACTACAAATGAACTCTGAAAAAGTTGAAACTTGGCATGGTATCATCATTTCACCCACATAGATTGTTCAAAAAGTAGAGAGGGTTACGGCAAAAACTAGATGCACTTCGTTCACAACCGGACAATCTCTTTCAAGTATTCAGGTTTCGGACGAAATTAAACTCATCTCATTATACAAAGGCATTTCATTTTTTAAATTATTACAACTCGGACTTTTTGTGCATTCAAGATGCACCATTCAAAGCGACGCCATCAACTTTCAACCATTTCGCCTTCATTTGCCATAACTGTTTTAGCGCACCACCTTTAGTACCGGTTGGTGGCTCCAACCGTACTAAAGGGTGACCAGTACTACTGATTGCTTAGGAAGCTGTTTTTAGTCCCACCTCGCCAAGAGAGAGGGACTAGGAGCGGTTTATAAGCCCCGAGTGCGAGGCGATGAAGAAGAGGCTCAAAGCTCACGTTGTTTAGCTTCAAGCCTTCAGAATATGGTAGATTGCACGGAGCTATGCGCAGTGCACGATCTACACTATTCGAAAGGCTTGAAGAAAATTAACGAGCATTGCACCTCTTTTTATTTTTAATAACTTATTACAACTCGGCACTTCTTACGTTATGGCAAAAACTAATTTCAAGTCGGCATTTCTTTTTTTTCACTTTGGTTATAACTCCAGACTTTGACCATCAAGTTTTGCAGAAAAGAAAAAATAGCAGAAAAGAAAAAATAGCATAAAAGAAAAAAACTATTGCTGAAAAGAAAAAAACTATATAAAAAAACTACTCAGAAATAAATAGAACAAAATAAATATAGCAGAAAATAAAAAACTGCTCAGAAGTAAATAGAAGAAAAAATAAAGCAGAAAAGGAAAAAATTATATTTGCTATTTTTCAATCGTTTACAAAATGACCGTGAAATTTAAAATCACTACAAAATGAACTACGAAAATGTTGAATTTTGGCAAACTAGATGAAAACTACTCACAAATAAATAGAAGAAAATAAATATAACAGAAAAGAAAAACTATACAAAAAATACACGTAAAGAAATAGAAGAAAAATAGCGTAAAAGAAAAAACTACAAAAAATTAAGGCGCTGCCCTGTGGGCCTGCTAGGCCACGTGAGTGCAATTACAGGCCTTAAAGGCCCAGCAGACTCACGGGTGGCGCTGCAGAATTTAGTCCCACAAGCCTTGCTATATAGAGGAGTTCAAGAGGTAGCCGGCTGCTTTGGGTTTATAAATCGGCGGCTGCCCTTCGCTGGCGAGGTGGGACAAAACTTTGGGGTGGCAGCTGAGGCCTTTAGTACTGTTGGTGGCTCCAACGGTACTAAAGATCACCTTTTAGTACCGGTTGGAGCCACCAACCGGTACTAAAACCTGCTCTTCAGCGCCTCTTGGCCTGGCCAAAAGTTGGCCTTTAGTACCGGTTGGTGGCTCCAACCGGTACTAAAGGCTCACCCTATATATACAACACTTACGAATTTTCACTTACATCTCCCCACTTCTTTCGTCAACCTCTCTCGCTGCCGCTCCTGCCGCCGCCGCTTGTCGCCGTCGTCGTCGTTGTCGCCCCCGCCGCCGCAACGCCGTGCGTCGCCGTCTCGTTGTCATCCGCGCCGCCATCCGACGTATTCGCTCTCTCTCCTCGCATTCGCCGCCACGCCGTCGCTTTCTGAACGCTACAACGCCTGTTTGCTTCAGACGGCGCCCTTTCAGACAAGACGGGCGGCGGCGTCGGCTGGCCGCACACACACACACATATACCACACACGCATACACACACATACACACCTACGTACTATATTAATGTCGAATGTTAGATTAATGTCAAATGTTAGATTAATGTCGAATGTTAGATTAATGTCGAATGTTAGATGAATTAGCTAGCTAGATAGAAAAATTGTCGAACTAGAGATTAGAACTAGTTCAATAATTAATATAACTAGTTTATTTTTAGTAAGAAAATTTAGGTATATGAGATTTGAACTAGTTCAATAATTAATATAACTAGGTTAATGTGTTTTTTTGTTTATTTAATTTTTTATATATTTTGAGTTTATATAAATGTTAGATTAATGTCGAATGTTAGATGAATTAGATAGAAAAGTTAAATATATAGTAATGGACTAATGGACTACTTAGAAAGTGTTTAATGGACTTAGTTAGAACTAGGGAAACTTGTTTATTTTTAGTAAGTACTACATTATTCTATTTATAGTAAGTGCTTAGTAGTTGAACTAGTTGATTTAATAAAACTGGTTCATTTTACTATAGAAGTAGTTTATTTTACTATATGATTAGTTGAATAATAATGATCTAATTTAGTCTTTGAATTATGAACGTATAGGAAATGTCATCATCGGAGGGCGAAAGTCTCCGGGAGTGCGATCGGTGCCACATTTGTCGGTGTACTAGAGTAGGGTACCCTAGTATCCCGTACTAGATGCACCTGAGACGATTCTGACACCCATGGCGAGGTTTGCCTGGTCACCGCCAAGATCCTCCGTGGCTCATTTGGAGCCATTCAAGAACAAAGTATTTGACCAAGAAGACAAGGCCCCGGCAAGAGGAGCTTGCCGGGAAGGCCACTCAAGGCATGCAGAAGACAAGGCCCGGCAAGAGGAGCTTGCCGGAAGGCTCAGTGCGACAAGCCTCCAGACGCGACAAGGATTCGGCGGCAAGGAGCTTGCCGCGGCAAGCAACCTCTCTCCATCTCCGCTCCAGCTCATCCAACAACGCGGTCGCCATGGGACCATTCCATGCGCGGCGTGTCAAGAAGGTTGTGCAGCCGGCGGAGAGCAGCGATAAGCGGCTGACGACAAGCTTGCCATCGTGGCAAGTGGTGGCGCACTGACGGTCTCTGTTGCCTTGTTTGGGCGACACAGACGGGCATTTATTGCTTTTGTCCCTTGCCGTCGAGTTAGGTATTTTGCATTGTACCTTTGTTCAAGTAGGTGTACCAACCTCTGCTTTTACATTTGTACCCTCGTCTATGTTGCCACCGCCGGAGACCCTTGAGCATATAAAAGGAGGCCCATGCGCAACATAGGGAGGTTCGGTTCATTCGACTCACTCGAGACCAGATACGCTCACGCTTAGGTTTTGTAGCTCGCATCGCTCCCTAGCAAGAACACAATACATCAAACAAGCAGCAGAGGAGTTTTATCTCTCCGGAGAGCTCGAAGCTGGGTAAACTGCTCGTGTGCCTCGCCTCGATCCGCTCTTCGTGCGATCTCCGCCCCCCTCCGAACCACAAGGGGCCTGGTCCGCCGGCCCCATAGGTGTTCGTGGATACGATCAGCCTCCCCGACAACGACGATCGAGGTGAGTGCGACAGGCCTCACCTGGACGATGGTCGGCGCTTCAGCATTAAGCTCGAGGAGACCTTCGAAGTTGAAGCAGATGCATAGCGACGACAAGTGTTTTTTTCATAATTAAGCATGACTTCAACTATTTCAACGTGTAATTTTCATCTTTTACAATTCGAGTATAGTTAATCCCATGCCATGCAAGACGCTATGTCTTGGAGAGGATGGATTTTGAAGACCATGAAAATTTTGAAACGAAGAAAATTCACCTAAGGACCCATCATGATGTGGATTTCGAAGTAAAGTTGTATAATGCTAAGAGCGTAACCCATTTTGGTTGCAAAAATTGGGAAGCATTTGGCAAATTGTATGGTTTTGATGAGGGTATGCTTATCACCATGGATCTTGGTGATCCTGAAATCGAGCAAGACAATATGGACATTTGGGTCCTTGTTGATACTCCTCCAGTTCTACCGCTATGTGAGTTTCTCAAACATAGTTAATTATTAATAGAACTTATATTGTTCATTTCAAAATAGTTGACACTTATTTCCATTGACAGCTTATTTTGAAGTATCAAAGAATGTGCAGAAGATGGTAGATAGAACTTACTACACCGATGGCTCGAGTTAACTTACAAGGAGAAAACTCATCTGGTTGGATTTTGTAATGATATTGAGAATTACAATATCTACAATCGAACTCCTCAACATTATGGTCAATACGTGCCACTAGTGCACGTGTTGAACTACGGTAACTACCATGGAGATGCCCTGGTAAGTTTTATTGCTATTACGACGTCCGTGCATCTTTTTGCATACTTCTAAAACTAGTACATCATTGCTAACTACGAAGTTATTACTATGTTTTTCAACAGAGAATCCCAGAGGATTGTGTGCCTCATTTGATGTATCAGAATGGCGACATCCTTCGTGTTTTGAACATATATCCAGGTCATCCTATGAATCTCAACTGTCCATACCGGATTTCTAAAACAAGTGGAGACATGACAATCAAAGGATGGAAAAAATGTATGGCCAGTCGTAAGGAGCTTCTTGGAAGCAAAAGGAAGCGAGGCGCAAGAATTGGAGACAGGATGATCTCCATTCTTCATAATGGAGAGTCAGGGTCTATATTGTTTTATGCTATTTTACCTTAAGTTTGTTTAGGTCCAATCCTACCCGACAATCGATGATCATGTGCTAAGAACAATTATGTAGGGTTGGGTTCGATGACTATGAGGATGATGATCGTATGACTTATTATTAATAACGAGTAGAAGTTGTATGATGATGCTTGATTAATTAGCTAGTAGGACTTGTTATTATATATGATGATGTATGATGCGAGCATGCATGAGTTATTATATATATATCTGCGGGTGAAACGAAACATAATTAAAATGGAAAACATAAAATTAAATGAAAAAGAAATCATAAAACCAAAAACCCCCCAAACATTTTAGTACCGGTTGGTGTTACCAACCGGTAATAAAACTCCGGCCCCGGAGCTGGCTCGTGCCGTGGTTGCCCTTTTTAGCACCGGTTCGTGCTGAACCGGTACTAAAGGGGGCTTTAGTGACCACACTTTAGTGCCGGTTATGTAATCGGCACTAAAGGGCCTTATGAACCGGTGCTATTGTCCGGTTCTGCACTAGTGGAATGTGATGCACCATTGTCGAAAAGAACAAGAGCGGTAAATGACTTAACCAAATACTTACCTATTACCGCGTCCGGCTGCTCTTCAACTTCATCCACGTCAACATGGTTCACTTGTCCTTTGTTGAATGGATTGGTCTTCTTTCCAGTGCCCCCATTTCCATTTCCATTCCTTCCTTCAGGGCAGTCATTGGTGTAGTGCCCAGTCTTCCCTCACTTAAAGCAAGTAACATGACTTAGGTCCCTTTTGGTGGGTATAGATGGGTTGGAGCGGTTCTGATTGTTGTTAACTCCATTCCCATTTCCATTCTTCGCACCATTGTGGTTATGCGATCCTCCTCCAGTGTGGTTGTGACCTCCATGGTTATGAACAAGTCCTCCCGAGTTCGGGGTTAAGCGGGGCTTCTGTTGAGCTCCTGAATTATACTTCCCTTGTCCATACTCCCTCTTACGGCTTTCAATCTGCTGCTGCTTTCCTTCAATCATAAGGGCCTTATCTACCAACTCCTGGTTGTTGTTGAAAGTTTCCACCATCAACTACATGCTCATCTCATCGTTCAGCCCTTCCATGAACTTCTCTTGCTTCGCGGCATCTGTGGCCACATCATCAGGGGCATAGAATGATAACTTGCTAAAATCATCCACGTACTGAGCTACAGTACGGTTCCCCTGGCGTAAGTTGCGAAACTCGCGCTTCTTCATCTGCATGGATCCAGTTGAGACATGTCTTTGTGCGAAAAGGCTTCTTTGAAGCTGGTCCCAAGTGACATTGGCTATAGGAAAAGTAGCCGTGTAATTCTCCCGCCATGCGGCTGCTGGTCCATCCAATTGATGTGCGGCAAAGCGCACCCTCTCAGCATCCGTGCATCCTGTGGTGGTTAACTCCCTTCCAATACAGCATAGCCAATCATCAGCAACTATTGGCTCGGTGCTACAGGAAAACACTGACGGTTGTAACCTCAGAAAACGGGCTAAATTGTCCACTGGCGGCGGGTTGTTGTTGTTGTTGTTGCCCTGGTTCTGAACTAGCAATTGCATCAAAGCATTCTGCTGCTGGATCAACTGGGTGAGCTCCGATGGAAAAACAAAACCGATGTCACGTCTCGGAGGCATCTGATGGGTTTAGAGGGAAGAGATTAGAATAGAAAGAGGTCTAATGAGAAAACACTACCCATATGCATATGAGGCAACCACAAACATTTCACTCAATCAATCAAGCAAGGGCATACAAACGGTCTAGAACTATCGCAAAAGTGCTCAACTACTATCAGATACATGGGGGAAAATACTACTAATATATGGTGGTCATCTAGAAATTTTGATCGGTGGAAGACTCCATGATGTCCGCTCTAGCTTCGTCTTCGTAGTCATCATCACTTGGATCGGAATCGGTGTCGTCGATGATGATGTAGTTGTCCGAAAAAGTGGGATCTTCGTCTTCTTCTTCCAGTGCTGGTCCTCCCATGAATACTCCGATCTTCTTGACCAGGTCATCGTTCTTCTCTAGTAGTGTCTTGATTTCCTCCTCGTATCCATCGCGTGTAAACTTGAGTTCTTCCTCCAGTTCGATGATCCTGGTCTTTGCCTTCTTCAGTTCCATCATATCTCACATCTGGTTTTCCTGGCGTCGAATGTGCTGGTTTAACTCCTGGATAAAAGCTGCAATGGATCTATCCTTCTTGGTGCTGATTACTTCCCATTGCTCGTCTCGGCGCACATATATTTGGTATATGGTGTCTTTAAGCTCCCTGTTGTAGACTTCTCCAATACGTCCCATGGTAATGTGAGCTGCCATACTCTTGCCTAGACTCCAGGTGCGTTCTTCGAAAGAAAACTCTATGGGCTTAGAAGTTGGCGAGAACGTCCTTCCTGGAACTTGTACTTTAATCATCCAGCACTCCTCTTCTGGTAAGGTGGCGTTGTACGTTCCGGTGAAGCTTGGTATACCAATGTTCAAGTACCTAGTGACTACCTTCAAGTGGCGTCCAAAAGGTGTGTCTTCATCGGGTTGTGCAAACTTGTTCTTCATCTCCACCATCCTAAAGAGTTGAAAAATGGAGAGGAGTCAGAAATGAGTAGAGAAGAGTGAACTATGGTTTATCTTAATGGTCGTGTCCTACACTCAGCGTGTGCTTTGATACCATCTTGTAGCGACCCGACCTCAGATGCTCAAGTCTCTGTGTTTCAGTGTCATCCCTGGATCAGTAATGCTGGCACACACAGTACTCGAAGGATTTATAACAGAGTAGCAATCACACACTTATTACATCGAAAGTCTCAAAAGAGAACTTATTACAATGATATGGCTTAAGGCCATCTAATGCGATAACAGCGGAAGGCTTGGAAGATAAAGTGAGTCCATCAACTCCAACGGCATAGCTGAGCTGCACGGCAACGACCTAACGATCCTTACTCCTCGTCTGAAAAGTCTGCAACATAATACGTTGCAGCCCAAGAATGGGTCAGCACATGGAATATGCTGGCAATATAACACAGTAGAGCAAAAACAGAATAATGCTATCACTACATGCATATTTGGCTGGTGGAAAGCAATATGGTTATAATTTTGCGAAAAGCCAATTTTTTCCTACAACAAAGGAATAAATTTTATTTAACTATCATGGTGGTTGAAACATCATTGAGAAGGTATAACCCCAACTCAATCCCAATTAAAGTAGTTAACATCCCAACAGTATTAATTTAAGAGTGATGAGATACATGTGAATACTCAGGTACTAGATACTCAGAAATGTCCATAACCGGGGACACGGCTAACCATGATTAGATTGTACACTCTGGAGAGGTTTGCGCACTTTTCCCCACAAGACTCGATCGCCTCCGTTGATTTCTCGCACTACATGGTGTTTGAGAAACGGATGATCGAGACATAGTCTTTCGTAAACATTAACTCTCTACTCGGGGTAGACCATACCAAACCTACAAAACCCACTACCTTGATCTACCTCTTCAAGAGCTTAACGTAACTTACTCAACTATGCTAGAGCCCATAGTAGCTTGTGGATGCACACGGAAGTTTCTAGCATGAATAATCTCAGTTCCCTTTGAGCCTGGGTGGCGGTCCATAGGAAGATCACACGGGTACCCCGGGATTTCCAAAAGTAAAACAGACAACACTTGGTTCCCCAGGTGCCACAATCCACCCAGATGTGTATTAAAGTTGCCACCTTAAAGTAAACCATTAATTAACAATCTCACATCTGTCAAGGATACACTCAATCCCAATCCACGTCTATGAGCACAGCATAGCAATAATAGCAACACGTAGAAGTAACTCCCAAGGGTTTGATAGTAACAGGGCAATAGGTTCTACCTCAATAACTACTTCCCAACCCACAATATTAATGACATCCAAATATGCAATGTTTGAGGATTGAAACTAATGCATAAAAACTGGGTATGAAAAGAGTATGATCAATGTGTTACTTGCCTTGCTGACGATCCGTGAATCCTAGAGACTCGTAATAACACGCTTCGCACTCGGGTAATTGTATCGCAAGCAAATAATAACATACATAAGCAACAAGCAAAGATGCACAGGTAAAACTCAACTAAAAGAGGTTGACCAAAAAGTTCAACTTAAGAACTCCGGTTCGCAAAAAGAATCAAACCAAACGAAGCAACAAAACTCAAACGGCGAAAGAAATAAGATCCCTTTACTAATCTGAACTAAGGTCAAATTTTACAGAGGTAAAAACTTGTTTGAGTTGATTATTAGGAAAGAGGGTTTCGAGATAAAACTCTAGGCGCTTGAATCGCCTGATTCCGATAAACGAGCGAAAAAATATACTAGGTCGAAAATCGGATCAGAAATTACGATCAGAAAAATCACGGAATAAATCCGGGAAAAGAAAAGCGACGAACAGCTTAACGAACGAACGTTCGTTATCTAAACCTAAATGAAGAACGGCGTTACGTTAAAGCGAATCTAACGGCGGACGCCGCTAAATAAATAAACCGAGAAAAACCGATCTATTTAAAAAGCGAAAACTAGGGTTTCGGAAAAATAAACCTGACGGTTTTTAAAAACCAGCGGTCTCGGATCCGGCGGATACCTCCGCGAGAGGTCCGGCGAGGCGGGCTCGGCAAGGCAGGTGGCGTGGGGCGGCAGGCTCGACGGAGGCGGCGGCGGGGCTCGGGTCGGACTCCGGCGGTGGTGGTGGTGGGTGGTGGTGGCGGCGGGGGCGGCGGTATTTAAGAGAGGGGGGCGGCAGTGGCTTGGTCAAGGGGGCGCCCGGGGAGGAGTCCGGCTCGGACTCTCCTTGGCGTCTGTGCTGCGCACGGCGGCGCGCGCGAGGGAGGCGGCGGCGGAACGGGCCGGCCTGCTCTGCTAGGCCTTGGGCCTAGTCGGGCGCGAGGAGTTTTTTTTAAAGGATCCACCGACAGAAAAAAAACTCCTATAAAATAAAATAAAAAACTAAAAATGCCAAAACAAATTTTCACCGTCTAAATGAAATATTTAGAACGAGATGAACATTTTCTTGGCCCTAAAATGCAATTTTTAAAACGTGCAATTTTTCTAACGCAAATAAAACCCAAATAAAATCCAAATAATGATTTTAACATTTTTCCTCCAATATTTCACTGTTTTGGAGAAGTCATATTATCTCCCCTCATTTATTTTTTAATATGAAATATTTTTCCGAAGAGAAAAATAATTAAAATGAAAAATCCTCGTTCTCAGTATTTGATAAAAATCAAATATGAAAACCGGAAAATCCCCAACTCTCTCCCAGGGTCCTTGAGTTGCTTAGGATTTCGAGGATTGCAGAACGAAGATGCAATAAATATGATATGCATGGATGACCTATGTATAACATTCCAAATTGAAAATTTGGGATGTTACAAATTATGCGATATGCAAAAGAAAAAAGATGTGGACAATGATGTCGTGAAGATGAAATTATTTCCGTTTTCTTTGCATGATTCTGCTAAAATTTGGTTTTCTTCTTTGCCTCGCAATAGTATCGATTCATGGAATAAGTGCAAAGATGCTTTTATCACTAAGTATTTTCTGCCTGCAAAAAAATATTTCCCTTAGAACCCAGATCATGAATTTCAAGCAACTTGAACACGAGCATGTTGCACAATCTTGGAAAAGGATGAAAATGAAGTTAAGGAATTGCCCAACTCATGGGTTAAATCTTTGGATGATCATACAAATTTTTTATGCGGGGTTGAATTTTGTCTCTCATAATCTTTTAGGTTCCGCTGCGGGTGGTACTTTTATGGAAATTCCTTTGGGTGAAGCCACCAAATTTCTTGATAATATCATGGCAAATAATTCGCAATGGCATACCGAAAGAGCTCCTAGTATTAAAAAAATTAATTCGGTTGAGGAAATTTCTTCTTTGAGTGAAAAAGTTGATGCTCACCGAAGGGCGGCGACTCTAACTCCGGCGGAGCACCAGCTGCACCATCGCCGTCAGGTGGCGGGACCACCATCTGCACCCACATCTCCTCCCCGGCAAGGTGATTTGTCGGGGAGTTTGGTGCAGGGGTGGAGATGGTGCCCCTGGTTCCTTCAGCAGCTTTCCAACTGGGCCCCGGCAAGCTTCCTCGCGGGCTGCATCTACGTTCGCCCTGCCGCGTCCTGCTGGCCCTAGTGGTGGCAGTTGACGGGTCGTATCCGCCGATCTCTTCACCATCACCTTCGCCCGTGCCTTCCTGGTCTTGTAGGGCTACCTTTCCTGGAGCCCAACAGGGTCAGGCTGGGCTTTTTCCTAGGCGCCTCTTTCACCCTCTTCACCTCCTGCCGTAGTGCCTAGGACGAGAGGGACAAGAAAGGGAATCACGGGGCACTTATCTTTTTTCAATCTAAAATGTGTAGGCATTTGCCACACTTTAATCTAAATTATGTAATCTCTTTTATCCATGTTTGTGTTCTGTAAGATCTGTACTTGTTGGTCAGCATATTAATGGAAAAGATAAACCTTGCCGGACACTTGTGCATGTAACATGTCCATGCAGAGGTGAAATGCCTCTATACTTTTAAGTAAACAAGTTTTCCCCAGCAGGCTATCCTGCCGATACCCTCAGTTTGCTGTCGCGGAGCTAGGCCTGCCGGGCACAAATCATAAAGAGGGACCAGGCCCCCGCCAAACTCTCTCACCAAAGGCCACTACAACCATCCCGACCGAAGCAACATTCGAGTCGAAGGATGGGAGCACCTAATCTTTGGAAGTGGCGAGGCTTTCTTATGCACAAGTTTTCACTTACAGAGCTCGTATGGACAAGAGAGAGAAATTATATGTTTGGTTTGCCGGGGATCACAATGTAGGCTTGTCTTCTCTTCTCCTCTTTGGGATCGAGTCCACGGTAGGAGCCTGCAATTTGGTGCAGATGAAAATGATGCCACGTGCGATCTTATCTACATGAACATGCCATGCTCATGATATGATTATGCATGCATGCAATTTGTCGGGGGCGGGGGCAGCGCTTCATTCATTCCTCTATTGCTCAGGGTCTGCGCCTCGCTTTATAGAAGGGGTTACATGCAACAGCGGCAGGGCTTGTACAAAAGGGTGGCTGCCTGGCAGGGCCCGACAGCCGCGCCTTACGGGTAGAACTTACGGAGATGCTTAATATTCCATGAGTTTTGCAACTCAATGCCATCTCCGGTCTCCAGATGGACTACGCCAGGTCTAGTGACTCGTAATACCCGGTAAGGGCCTTCCCAATTTGGCGTAAAACTTTTTTGTACCCTTGGCGGACTGAACTCGCCTAAGGACAAGGTCGCCTTCCTCAAAAATCTAGGTATGAACCCTGCGGCTGTGATAGCGACGCAGGGCTTGCTAGTAGCGTGCGGGACAAGTAGATGTCGACAGACGGTTCTCCTCGAGTACCACAACATCGTCACATCGAGGCAAGTACTCGAGGTGACTCGTAAATGAGTTCCGTGGGGATAATTGCTTCTGCCCCATAGACTAGGGAGAAGGGAGTCTACCCGGTAGCTCGATTTGGTGTCATTCTAAGGGTCCAAAGAACCACCGGCAGCTCATCGATTCACTGCCTGCCACACTTCTGCAGCTTATCAAAAGTCCTTGTCTTGAGTCCTCGCAACACTTCAGCATTTCCCCTCTCAACTTGTCTGTTGCTCCTTGGATGAGCAACAGAGGCGAATGCGACCTTGCTTCCAAGGGCATGAACGTATTGCATGAAGGCGTGGCTCATGAATTGGGTGCCGATGTCAGTGATGATTCGAGCAGGGACTCCGAAGCGGCACACCAATCCTTTCAAGAAGTTGATAGCTAACTAAGCAGTCACCTTTCTCACAGGCTCTACTTCCGGCCACTTTGTAAACTTGTTGATTGCAATGAACAAGAATTCAAAGCCCCCAGTAGCACGGGGGAAGGGGCCCAAGATGTCGAGCCCCTAGACCGAAAACACCCGTGACAAAGGGATTGTCTGAATAGCTTTTGTAGGCAGATGGATATTCTTGGAATGGATCTGGTAGGCTTCACAACTGGTGACCAACTCAACTGCATCTTGGAGGGCTGTGGGCCAGTAAAATCCTTGCCGGAAGGCTTTCCAACCAGAGCCCTCGATCAGATGTGTGTGCCGCACATACCCTAGTGTATCTCTGCCAGCGGTTCCTTTCCTTCTTCCCAAAAAATGCACTTAAATTTCACACTGTTGGGCCTCCTTCTGTACAGTGTGTCACGAACAAACGGATACATACTGGCCCTTCGGGCTACTCTTTCAGCTTCTTCTTGCTCTTAGGGAAGTTCTCAAGTTCGGAGGAAATGGACTATGTGCCGCGCCCAACTTGGACCCTGAGGCTCGGCAACGAGGACTGGCGGCACCTCTTCATTTGTGGGTGTGCACTCCTCGACAACGCAGACCCATGGTCCGGTGGGAGGGTGCAGCTTGGCGGTCGAAGGGCAGTTGTTCCCGGCAAGCTCTCTGCTGGGAGCCTCAGAAGGTTCTACCGGGAGAGGCTTGCCCGAGTCCATTTTCCTCCTTTCTCGGGCCATTGTTGCCAGGGATACGGAGGGCTGAGTCAGATGGAGAACAAAAGTTCCTGGTTCCACAGGGAGCTTTTGCGCATCGCACTTTGATAGATGATCCGCAATGCTGTTTTCCGCACAGGGTACGTGCTCTGTTTGTAACCCGTCAAAGCGTTCATCCAACTTTCTCACTTCCTAACGTATGCCTCCATCAATGGACTTTGGTAATCCTTGTTGACTTGCCTCACCACAAGTTGTGAGTCTCCGCGGATGATCAACTTCCTGATTCCCAGTTTTGTCGCAATCCTGAGCCCGACAAGGAGCCCTTCATACTCTGTAGTGTTGTTGGTAGCCTTCTCTCGGGGAAAAGGCATATGTACGACGTACTTAAGGTGTTCCCCGATGGGAGAAACGAGAAGCACGCCAGTCCCCACACCTTGCAGGGAGAAAACACGATCGAAATACATTATCCATTCTTGGGGTGCTTCCTTGCTGGGAATAACTGTATCCAACACTTCTTCATCAGGAGTTGGTCTCCACTCTGCAATAAACTCTACGAATGCTCTTAGTTGATGTGATCTCAAACTTCAAACCAAAGCTGGATAACTCCAAGGCCCACTCCACTATCCTGCCGGTGGCCTCAGGGTTTCGGTGTATCCATTGCAAGGGAAAACAGGTGACAATCGTGATCTCTTCGGCTTGGAAGTAGTGGCACAGTTTCCTTGAGGCCATGACGACGCCAAAAATCAACTTTTGCACGCCAGAGTACCTGGATCTAGCCCCCTCCAACAGGGAGCTAACGAAGTACACTGGGCGCTGCACCACCTTCTTCCTTGCCGTAATCTAGGGATTGCCTTCGCTGCTTTGCTCTTCTCCATCTTGAACTACATCTGACCTTGCCGGTGTCTGTTCACTTTCCTTTCCGGAGGGAACAATGGCTGTTGCTGCCACTTCCCGTTGTGCCACCAGTGCTGCAGTAACCACTTGATTAGTTGCCGCTAAGTATAGCAGCAACGGCTCTTGTGGTTTGGGAGCGACCAAAGTGGGCACAGAGAAAAGATAGGCCTTCAAATCTTGCAGCGCGACATCAGCCTCCGGGGTCCACTCCACAGGTCCTGCCTTCTTCAAGATTTTGAAGAACGGCAAGGCGCGGTCGGCAAACTTCGAAATGAACCTGCTAGGCTCGGCAACACATCCAGTCAAACGCCTCACATCCTTAACTGTCTTGGGTGCTTGAATCTTCTCGATAGCCTTGATCTTGTCGAGGTTGCCTCTATCCCCCAACGGGACACAAAGAAGCCAAGTAACTTGCCGGAAGGAACGCCAAACACACACTTCTCCGGGTTCAGCTTCAAGTTGATCTTGCGCAGATGAGCATCTCTTCCAAATCCTGAATGAGGGTTGATTTGTCCTTGGTTTTGACCACAGTATCATCCGTGTAAGCTTCAATGTTCCTGTGCACGTGAGACTCAAATCCAATCTATACTGCCCTTGCAAAAGTGGATCCAGCGCTCTTCAACCCGAAGGGCATCCGTACCAAGCAGTACGTGCCACATGGGGTTATGAACACGATCTTCTCTTCGTCTTCCTTGGACATAAAGATCCGGTGGTATCCAGAGTAGGCATCGAGGAAGGAAAGTAGGTTGCACCCAGAGGTGGAATCCACAATCTGGTCGATGCGCGGCAAGGGAAATGGGTCCTTCGGGCACGCCTTGTTCAAATCCTTAAAATCTATGCATAGCCTCCATTTCCCATTAGCCTTGCGTACCACCACAGGATTTGCTAACCACGTTGGATGAAGTACTCCTCTAACCAGACCAGCTGCTTCGAGTTTCTTGATTTCCTCGGCAATGAACTATTGCCGCTCCAAGGCTTGCTTCAGGACCTTCTGCTTCACGGGTCGGGCATGTGGGCAGACAGCAAGGTGGGGCTCTATTACCTCCCTGGGAACACCGGGGATATCAGATGGTTGCCAGGCAAACACATAGACATTAGCCCCCAGGAAGGCACGATCGCGCTTTCCTATTTGTCATTGAGGGTGGCACCGATAGTGAAGGTACCATCAGCGCCAGCCAGCCCTGCCGGGACCTTTTTCACAACAGGTGCAGCAGCCTTGGATCTCTTGCTATTGGAACTCTCCGTAAAGTCATCAACGGGCACAGCGTACTCCGAAGGGGTACGCTTCCCGGATTCCTTGTTGGCATCCTTGTTAGCCTTCTTCTTTTCTTTACTTTCCTTGGTGGGGACAGTGGTTTCAGCGGCCTCTACCGCGACTGCCTCCCGGTACATCTTATCCATGCAAATGATTGTGTCCTTCTCGTTTGATGGAATAGAATTGACGCCTATCGGACCTGACATCTTCAAGGTGTTGTAGGCATAGTGGGATACCGCCATAAATTTGGCCAGAGCGGGGCGACCAGGGATTCCATTGTACGACAGGGGAGGTCGACCACATCAAACACGATCTTCTCAGTCAAGTAGTTTAACTCTCCCATGAATGTTACTGTAGCGTGATCTTCCCCTCAGGACGACTCCTGCCGGGGTTGTTCCCTTGAAACGTACCAGTAACCTTGAGCTCTTCGTCTGCTATCTGAAGTTTGCTGATGACCTTAGGAGAAATCAGATTCAACTCGGCCCCTTCGTCAACCAACATGTTCGTGACTTTGAGGTTGCGGATTGTCGGCGAGCCAACAACGGCAAGCACCCTACCGCAGTGGTGCGGTCAGGGTGATCCTCTACGTCCAAGATGATGGACATGCAGGACCACTTGTGCGGCCTCCGAGAATCTGCCGCTGGCTCCATGGCTTGACTTCACGCACCCACTGTTTAAGTTGGCGGTGAGAGGAGTGCAGGGATGCACCCCCGTCAATGCACAGGGCGTCAGTGGCTTTCTGGAATTCCTACTCGCTGGTTTCCTCTTCATCTCCTCCATCACTCTCATCATTGCAATCCTCCTTCTCACGGCCTCTGGCAGGTTTTCCCTGATTCTGAGGAGCCATGCTGGGGCGGCTTGCTCCGCCGCCTCGGCCCTTCCCGCCAGCGCCATTCTGACCTTTCTCCTTATCACGCTTCTCATACTCAGCTCTCTGCTTCTCGACGAGCTGCTCAACCGGATGACACTCCTGGAGATCGTGGCCCTTGGTCCGATGAATCTTGCAGTACAGCCCATCACCTTTCCCAGCCTTCTCAGCAGTCGCGGCCTCCCGGCAATCAGTGCATGCAGCAACTTCCTTGTCGGGTACCTCAGTCTTGGCCTTCTTGCCGGTACTAGGCATGCCCGATCCTTCAACAGTCATCACTGCCTTATCCTTGCACCTATTATTGTGCTTCTTGTTCTTTTTCTTTTGACTGGTGGCCTCATCATCACCCTCTAAGTCGATGTCAACGCCATCCTCTTCTCCATGGAGTCGTCTCCCCTCCTCCACCCGAGCACACTTATCCACTAGAGTGTAAAGCTCCTCCACAGTCTTGGGCCATCGAATGTTCATCTTGGAACGTATCTCACGGTTGCGCATGTTGGACTGGAACGCATCAATCACAGCTGCTAGGTGGATGTCTGGAATATTTCTGTGTACTCGGCTGAACCTCTACATGTACTTCCGTGGAGTCTCTCCTTCTTTCTGTGGGAGGAGTTGCAAGTCGCTGGCCCGACCTAGTTCTTGATGGCCACCCGTGCAGGCACCAATGAACTCGTGGCATAGGTCAGCCCAGGTCGAAATGGAGTTCTCTGGCAGGTGCATCAGCCAAGACCTCACATTTGGCTTGAGCGGCAAAGGGAAGTAGTTGGCGATAACCTTCTCATCTCTTCCTCCGGAAGCTTGAACGGCGATGGTGTGGATGCTCAAGAACTCTGCCGGGTTCAGTCTCCCATCATATTTCTCTAGTATCTCTGGCTTTAACGAGCAAGTGGATAGCCAACGGACTTGCCGCAACTCACGGGTGAAGGAAGGGCACCCAGCCTCGAAAGGCAGGTACCCACGTTCACCGAGCGTGGGCTCGTCGACCTCGGGGCCATCGCGCCTATTGGACTGGCGACGGGTGTCGCGGTGTTGCTCGATGGTGACACGCGCGCCTCCCCTTTGCCTCTCCTCCAGGACCCACCGTTGGCCTTGACGCGCTCGAGGGTCCGATGAAGCCGTCGAGACATCGTCGGGTTCTTGATTGCATGGCTCCCGTGCTGGCTGCCGGGGAGGGGACTGCACCATGGGGGTGGCCCCTTCCATGCAGCCAGCAACATGGGCCATTGTTGTTGCCTGGGGAGGCCATGGCGGGCTAGCTTGCTACGATCCTCCTGCCTTGGCGAAACCAATCAGGCTCTGAATGGTAGCTCTCCACTCATCCATCTGATCGGCTGCCGACGGAAATCTCAACAGTAGCTGGGCCCGCGCCATGGCCTATGAAGCGGTGCTTGGCATGGATGGCGTTGAAGATCGTAATGCCGCCCGGCTCCTCACGGTGCCGATAGTGGTTGCGCCGTGCTCTCATTGTCGTGAGCCAGTCGCCAGGATGGCATGGTGACGGGGCCGAGGTGCTTGTGGACCAGCGGCTCCGTCGGGTGCATTGGTTGGGTCGGATTGCTCCGGGGGGTGGTGCATGTCTTGTGGCTGCGCTCGAAGTGGATGCGGCCGAGGGATTGCGATTCGCCCCAGAGCGAGTGCTGCCGCTGTGGCTATGCCCCTCGGCCGGGCAGAGGGGTGTAGACGGAATGATCTCTCCACCCGTACCTCGTGGAGCGTGGCCGTTGGGATGTTGTTGGTGATGTCCTTCTCCGGTGCCTCCCTCTCCCATTTCGGCCACAGGGGAGGTGGTGACGACGCCGCCTGCGTCGACCACGTCCCCCGCAGTGTCCACATCCACAGGCGTCCCTGTAGCCCCCATGATGTCGGTGGTCACGCGCGGCGGGGCCTTCGAGGAGGACGGCTGGGCGGCGTCACCAGGCTTCTTCTTGGGCGCCATGGATGATGGAGCCGTTGATGAAGAAAATGATGACAAAGATGACGCTCTACGTACGCTTCTCGGCTTCGCGCAAGAGCCAGCCCCCTACCTGGCGCGCCAGAGATGTTTTGAGAAACCACGGCCACCTATGGGGCCATGAGCCCCTTGTGGTTCGGCAAGGGGGATGAGCGCATTGCACAAAGAGCGGAGAACGTCGCGCAACATGACAGAGATCACACAGACAATTTTACCCAGGTTCGGGCCGCCGCGAGGTGTAAAACCGTACTCCTGCTTTGGTGGATTGATGGTGGATTGTGGTGGAAGCGCACCGCTCTAGCCCTTCAGGGTTGCCTCAGGGCGAGAACGGCTACGCACGTATGAGTGTACAAGGGTCCGAATCCTTTCTATGGTTGCCATGGGCCTCCTTTTATAGATTATGGGGTCACCACAATGGAAAATCAGTCATTGTGCACTGATTAGATAGCAAACAGTGCTATCATACCTAACTCTGCAGACAGGTCAGAGCGCATTAAATGCGCCGCTTAGTGTCACATCATGGCCTGCCCGGCAAGCCTTGTCGGGCTGTTCGGCCACCTTCTCTCCTGCCTGCATGACATGTCTCTGGATGGGTGTCATTTGGAGGTGATTTCCACAGGAAGTGGCTACCATGTGGCAAAAACAGCCACTTAGTCACTTGGGGGCTTGACACCGCACCGATCGATGGCTTGCGTCACTGTGAGGTGGTGTCGTGGGGTCTTGGCGGGGTAGTTCACCTTCGTAGGGCCCAGCAGGCCTGCCGGGACGGTCTTGAGGTTTGCTTCCTGGGTAACCTTGACCTCACCATGCTCGCCTACCCGGCAAGGGAGGTTTTCCCAGGGTAGTATCTTGCTTCTTTGGTTTGACTTGGTCTTCTTGATCTGTGCTCTGATTCCTCAAAGAGCAGCTCACTTGTGCTTGGTCTGGTCTTGGATGCTGCAATCTTTGCTTTTAGGCCTGTGCACGGTCTAGGCAACAGACCCAAGGTTTGTTGCACAAACCGTGGCATTGGACAGGCCTCAAGGGAACATAAAAAAAAGATGTCCGAGGACCTGGAGCTAGACCGAACACATTTGGCCGCTGCAAAGGCCGAACTGGAAGAGGTTAAAATGTTCACCAGGGAAGCACATGGTGAGTAAAAATCTTTAATATGGATGTATTGTGAACGGTACTTTGTTTAAAACAAACTTCCCTTGTAGCATATGAGTACATAGGTCAATTACAAAAGGACCTGGATGCAGCCAAGGAATCCCAAAGGTATGTCGAATCGCAGCAGGAAGCTGGCCGCCGAGTACTGGCCCGAAGCCATGAGGAAAAGAACAAGCTCAAGGTTGAAAACCAGCAGCAGGCCAAAGAAAGTGAGAGTTTGAAAACTCAATTGGCACGAGCCCTTGAGGAGAACCAGAAATTAAGAGGTGGCATGTTCGGTAAGTGATATTTCCACTTGTGATCACGGAGAATATGTGTATTGCATCAATGTGAAAGACGTGTCGTTCCTCATCTTAGGTCTCCTCACCGGGCGCCCCGAAGAAGAAGTTGATTCATTTGGGGGGAACCTTTTAAAGGGGTTGTCCATCATGCACCAGCGAGCTCGGAAAGCTATGAAGAGCATGGTCAAGGCGTTATGGCCGTGAACTGGCCAATCAATTTAAAGAAGCTCGACGATGATTTGAGCTATGGAAGATATCAGCCTGTCGAGAGGGAGCGCGGGAGGCATCGACAATGGTGAAGACCCGTTTGTTGGACTGGCAGGACCAGATGGGCAAGAAATACCTCTCCACTTGGTATATGACCAAGTGATGCCTGATGCCCGGTACTTCCAGGAGGATTGTGCCCTAGATAGCATGATAGATAATATGGGAAAGGAATAGGGTGTTTGATTCTATGTATCTATGTACTTTACATCAAACATTCTCCATCCGACCTGTAAACGATGTCTTAACCAGCCATCGGCTTCCGCCTCCCCGGTCAGTGGTTGGGGAGTGTTCTGTACTATCTGACCTGAGGGAACATGAAATCACTTCGGGTAACCAGGCAATCCGGCCATTTGGTGTGAACAGACAAGACATTGGCGGGGAGTTGTGTTATATTACTTTTTAACGTAAGAAACATCTTCCAAAGAAAATAGTTCCTCCATGGGTTCCTTTCTTCGGGTTGTCATGTTGACCATAGACGTTTTATTCGGATACCTACAATATGTGGGTGTTAATCACTTTGGGAACATAACCCCAGAGTTTTGGTGGCGAGCACCAAATTATTTTCACTTCCCTTGTGGCCGACCCATTATTTTCTTAAGAACGTTAGCTTTTCGCTTCACCCAACTGAGGCACGTACGCGGCTGACCTGGTCGTAGCAATCATAGAGGTTCTCCCTTTACCCCCTAAATGAAAAATCCGGAACATAGAGGTAACCATAGGTGCCAGGCAACCCAGCTTGGCAAAACCTTAAGTCAAATTAGTGCATATAATGGCTTGAAATGGTGCGGGAAGGGTGCAAACACGACAAAGGCGAATAGGTGCACGAAAAGTATATTGATCGGCTTCATTAAAGACGCCCCTAGGTAGAGCTGGGTTGTACATTTGAAATTGTATACCTAAAGAACTTAACATAGTTTGGTTGAACCGAGCACATCCTGGAAGGTGGTAATCACCCGAAAAAAGTAAAAATAAGAAAGAAAATTTGTAACAAAGGAAAGGCTGGTTGGAGTGGCGACACCGGACTAGCTATAGAAACGCTGAGCCGAGCTGCGTTCCATGGGTTTAGCTCGAGGCGATTGTCCACCAGATTGCGGAGATGATATGCTCCTCCTGCTAGTACTTCATCGATTATGAAGGGACCCTCCCATTTGGGCGAGAGCTTGTTCATATGCTTCTCAGGGAGTCGTAGGACGAGTTCGCCTACGTTGTACGCCTTCGCCCGAACTTCCCTGCTCTGATAGCATCGGGCTTGTTGTTGATAAAACATAGAGAGGGCCCGAGCTATGCCACTTCTCCTTCCAGGGCGTCTAGATTGTCTTGACGATCTAACTCGACTTCCTTTTTTTCGTACATGCGCACTCCAGGCGCGTCATGAATGAGGTCGTAGGGGAGGACTGCTTCTGCGCCGTTCACCATGAAAAAAGGCGTATCCCGTTGGCTGGTTATGAGTGGTGCGTAGTGTCGGGGAGGCTGATCGTACCCACGGACACCTATGGGGCCGGCGGAGCAGGCCCCTTTGTGGTTCGGAGGGGGGCGGAGGTCGCACGAAGAGCGGATCGAGGCGATGCACGCGAGCGGTTTACCCAGCTCGGAGCTCTCGGAGAGATAAAACTCCCTCTGCTGCTTGTTTGATCTATTGTGTTCTTGCTAGGGAGCCATGCGAGCTACAAAACCTAGCGTGAGTGTATCTAGACTATGGCGGTCGAGCGGACCCGAACTAGCGAACCTTGCCAAGAATGCGAACCTCCTTCACGTTGCACTCGGGCCTCCTTTTATATGCTCAAGGGTCTCCGGCAGTGTGGCAACATAGGCGGGGGTACAAATGTAAAACAGGGGTTGGTACACCTACTTGAACAAAGGTACGGTGCAAAATACCTAACTCTGACGGCAAGGGACAAAAGCAATAAATGCCCGTCGTTGTCGCCCAAACAGTGCAACAGAGACCGTCAGGTGCGCCTCCGCTCGCCACGATAGCGAGCCTGTCAGCGCTGCCTATCGCTGCTCTCCGCTGGCTGCACAGCCGCTCGACACGCGCCCATGGAACGGTCCCATGGCGACACGTCGCTGGGTGAGCTGGAGGGAGTCGAAGAGGAGTTGCATGCCGCGGCCGAATCCTTGTCGCGCTCGGAGACTTGGCGCGCTCCGAGCCTTCTCGGCAAGCTCCTCTTGCCGGGGCCTTGTCTTCTGCGTGCCTGGAGTGGCCTTCCCGACAAGCTCCTCTTGTCGGGACCTTGTCTTCTCAATCTAATACTTTGTTCTTGAACGGCTCCAAGGGAGCCACGGAGGAGATTGGCGGTGTGAGGCAAACCTTGCCGCTGAGTGTTGCAATCGTTCGCACTGCAGTACGGGATACTAGGGTACCCCTACTCTAGTACACCGGCAGGAGCCCCGGCCTGGGCCGTGCACGGTGCCCGGCGCTTGTCGGGCCAGGCCCGTAACTGCACGGACACGCGGCCTCGACCACGCCGCAACTCGCCTCGGACCCACCACGATCCCCACTAACGGCACGCACCGGACGTGGCGTCGTGCGAGAGATCGTGGGCGCGGTCGTGGGGAGTTCATTATTAATATAAGCGGAACGTCCGCCCCCTCCTCCCTTTATAAGCGGAGGAAACAGAGGCAGGCCGACCACTCCTGCCATTGCCGTCTTGTCAAGAAACCACCGCCGCTCCCCTCGTCTTCTCCGGTGTGAAGAGAGTAGCGCCCCGCCCCCTTTCGCCACAAGCACACTCACCGTTGTCGACCTCCTCCGCCCCCCTCGCCATGGCCCCGAAGGCCGATAAGGAGAAGGGCGTCAAGTCGGCCGAGGCGCAGCGGCTCGCGGCGCTGCGCAAGGCTGAGCGAGTCTTCCCCCGCAGCTCGGCGCACGAGAGCTGCGACGCCTACTATCTTTTCTGGTCGACGGAGACCCGTGCGCATCCGCTACGAGGGTGCTCCCGCCTCCGCCCGCTGATCTGGCCCCTGTGGTACCCTTTCTTCGCCCTTTTCTTCTATTGCGGTCTTTGCCCGCCGTATTCGAAGTTCTTTGCGACATAATGAACACCTTTGGCCTCCGCCTCCTTGATTTCACCCCCAACGCCATCTTGACCATGGCAGTTTTCGCGCATTCTGCGAAAACTTTGTCGGAATCTACCGAACGTGGCACTCTTCCGCCATTTCTTTGTTCCCCTGGCCGAGAGAGGAGAGCCCTTGCGGAGGGATAGCTCGGGTCTCTAGGATCGGCAAGAAAGAGGCCTACCTAGAGGGGGAGTTCCGGAACAAGTGGGAGGAGTGGAGAGCCAACTGGTGCTGGGTCGTAGAAGAGGACCCACAACCCTTCACCGCCGTGCGCCAAACCCCAATTGCGCGCGGCAAGGATTGGAGTAACTTGGCGCCGGAGGATGCGAAATTTGAAGATAAGCTTTGTGACCCGAATTCTGCGCCTCGGGCTTGCCGGGTTAAGCTGTTGGCGCGATTGGCGCGAGACTTCATTCGCCGCCGCATCGCTTCCCTTGCAGGAAAGGAGGAGGCCTGCTTGGGAGTTCGAATCTGGCGGACATCATGAGGCTGCGCCGGGCCTGAATTGGAACTTCACCGTCATGGAGCTGGATTCAGTGCTGCTCGAGCTGTTCAAGAACGACCCGAGCATCCCGAGTGGTTCAGGTTGCCGCGGGGGTCGCCCGTTGTGCAACAACTTCGGCGCCGACCGCATCCAGCGCCATGATGCCACTGTGCGACTCCCACGGATCGTCCCAACTCGGCAGGAGCCCCCGACGAGGTCGCGGCAGCAATTCTTCGACAACTTGCAAGAGGTGCCGATCCGCTCCGACGAGCAGAAGAGGCTCACCCGAGACACCACCGAGCAGGAGATGGCATGGATCGCCACCAGAGCGGAGGAGGCGGCAGCGGCCGCTGCCGCTGGAGCCTTCGGGTTCACCGTGGAGGAGGCGGACGCGGCGAAGGTGGCAAGCTCTGCTGAGCGAGGGGAGGTCGCCGGCGAGGATGAGCTTGTCGAGCTCGAGGCCGGACGAGTGGACCCGCCGAGGGCGCTTCTTCCCGCCGCCAAGCGACTTGCCACCAGTGAGCCCCGGCCCGCTGAGGAGGCGTCTCCAGGGCTGAGACGAGCCGGGGCGGCAGTGTCGGCCCATAGGCTGCGGCCGCTCGGCAGCGCTCCACCGCGGCAAAGCGAGGTTGCCTTGAGCGCCCCTAAACTGCACTGGCGACAAGCTGGGGCAGAATCTTCTCGAGCCGCCGCTGACGCCTCCGCCAAGCGGCCGAGAGAGCCCACTCCCCCGCCTCATCGCACCGGAGGCGGGCCGGAGTTTGACTTCTCCGCGCTCAGCTCCGAGGAGGAAGGCGAAGAGTAAGCTTCTCGAGATTGTGCTTGTATGTCTTCAATTTTTATTGCTTCATCTTGAATCTGATTTGCTTCGTTCTGGACTCTTTCCTTTTCAGGACGCTGGCCCATAGAGCGGCGAAGAGGGCCAAGATCCCGACGGTCGTCGTTGAGGACGATTCTCCATTGGCGACGGGACGTCTGAGACCGCCTTGCCGGACCCGGCAACCCTTCCCCAGAGCAGCCCCCAGCACAGCCCCCAGAGTAAGTGTGCAGTTTTCTTCTTGCTATTAGGCGTGTGGGGGTGCCCCTTCGTTGTTGATATTTGACTGTGTGCTTGTGCAGGAGCAGAGCAGTCTCATCAGGAGGGCTCGGAAGCCGCCTCCGAGATCCTGCCTGTTGCCACTACGCCGCCAAGGGAGGACTCCCCGGCAAGGGAGCTCCCTCCGACAAGGGAGGCCACCCCGGCAAGGAGGCCACTCCGGCAAGGGAGGCTACCCGGCAAGGGACGGCGCCGGCGACCCTCAAGTGGTCGAGGCCATGGCTGCGGATCCGTTGGTGTAACTCCCTTACACGAAAATCTCCCTTGGGCTTGCTTTCTTTTGTTTCTCTTTTTTGAATCTCTGCTTGGCTGCCCCTTCTTCGTCTGACGTAGACCCGATGGAGGTCGAGGCCGCCGGCGAGGAGGAGACGTGCGGCAACACCGACTAGGCCGCCGTCGAGGAAGAAGAGGTCATCGTCGTGGAAGAAGAGGCCGCCGACGAGCTTTGTTGGCGAGGAGGCCACCGAGGCTGCCGACGCAGAGGCCGGGCGAGGGGTCGGGCGGTGCACTCAACGCCCCGAGGCCGAGGGAGCAGCAAGCGCTAAACCGACAATCGACTTCCCCCGCTGCGTCACAAGGCCAGTTCCGAGGAGCCCCAGCCAGCGCCTACGAAGGCCGTGGCGTCTTCATCAAGCTCCCACAGGAACCGAGTTCAGGCGGCGCCCGAGGGCGAGACCTTCGACGGCGAGCTACTCGCGTCCGTTGGGCTGACGCTGGTGGATGCGCCAAGCAGCAGGAGCGGCGAGTCCGAGGAGGAGCAGCTGTTGAAGAAGCTGCTGTCTCTCTACCGCACCCGCCAGGCCAAGTTAGAGACCCGGGAAGCCCTTGTCGCGAGGGCGGGAGCGGACATAGAGAAACGCGCCGAGGAGCTCCGGAGCGCCAACAAAGAAGCCCTCCGCGACGTGGCGGAAGCGCTGGGCAACTCAGAAGAGCGCACGGCCTTCATCCTTGAGAAGGCCGCACTGATGAGGAGCAGCGGCTGGCTGCCGAGAAGCTTCGCCAGCAGAAAGCGAGTTGGCGCAGCGGAAGGTCAACCTGGACAGCCACGAGGAGGACCTTTCCGTGCGTGAGGAGTCGCTTGGCGGGGCGCTTCAGGAAGCGAAGGACGCTGCCGCAGCCGCCGAGGCCACCAAGGAAGAGCTGAAGGCGAAGGTGGCACAGCTGGAGGCCACCCTCAAGAAGAGCGGCGAAGAGCTTGCCGTGCTCAAGCGTGAGCGCGAGAAGGACGCCCACACGCTGGGCGAGCTGCAGGTCCGCCTCGCCGACAGGCCAAGGAGCTCGACGCCGCCAAGGACTCCAAGGCGGATCTGCGGCTGAAATCGACCACTCTGACGCAGAGCGTTGGATGGTGCCAGAGAGCGGGAGGCGGGCTTGTTGGAGGCGATCAAGGCCAAGGAGGAGCTGGCGAATCTTGTCTCCGTCGAGAACACTTTGAGGGAGAGTGTGGAGCACTTTGGACCGAAGGTCTTGTGGACACCGCCGCCGACATCCACAACGAGTGATAGAGCCGGGATGGCAGACCTTGCATACTCCTCCAACGAGCATCTCCAACCCAGCGTCAAGCTTAGCCTATTCTTCAAAGGCGTGGTGACGGGCCTCCAGCGACTCCGAGAGGAGGTCCCGAAGCAGCTGGCCGAGGAATCACGCCAGGTCTGCGCAGGGGCCCTCGAGAAGGTGTTGATGAAGGTGGCTTTTCGCAACCCGGGCCTCAACCTCAACGGCGTCCTCAGATCCTTGCCGGCTGAAGCCAACGTGGAGGAGCTCAAGGCTCTTGTCGCACCCATTGTGGACAAGGTGAACAAGATCAAGAGGATTGAGGGCGACCGCGTGGACTAGGCCGCCAACCTTATCTTTCCCTTGTCGTTGCTGATCATGTTTAGAAAACTTTGTTAGATCAGCGACAAGTTATTCTCAGAATATACTCTATCTTAGGTGAATCGATCAATGCAACGTTATTTCCTCTACTTGATTCCTTCCTTTGTACGTTTACGCTTAGGCATTTCAGAAACTTGCGGTGTAGGCACCCTTGCCGCATGGCCGAAAAGTGCGGAACTTCAGCAGCTTCTCAAGCGGGTCGCTACCGACAAGCAACCTTGTCGCGGACTAGCCGCAGCTCACTTAAGTTGTTGAGCGGACTCGAAACAAAGTAAGGGCGCGACCAGTCACGATTTGGTTCCTCCGCGCATGGGTTCTCCATACAAAGTACTATCGTTCGAGGAAGATAACTTAAAAATTTAAAAATTGATTGCTCAAACTTTGGCAACTTAGCTTTTCTGTTTCTTGCTTCCCGATGAGATGAAAACTTCCTCGAGCGGTGCCTGGTCCATAGTATTATCTCCTCCTCCCCCCTGGTTAACTTGTGCGCGAGGGAGCCTTCTTTCCTTTGAGAAAAGAAAAAGAAGAGGAAATAACATTATGGAGCCTATCGGCTCGATTTTGCTTACCGGGTGTGGTTGCTGCACAAAGTGTTAGCCAAAGCATGCAGTAAATTGATGAAAGCATGAACTTGATGGGTTGTGCGCAACACATGGGCTTTACTGATGCACGGGGTCTGCGCCCGGCTTTGTACAAAGGATCACATGCAACAGCGGCAAGACTTGTACAAAAGGTGGTTGCCGGAACGGGTTCCGGCAACCGCGCCTTATGGGTAAAACTTACGAAGATGCTGAATGTTCCAGAGTTGCTCACCGGAATGCCGGCTTCGGTCTCAAAGCGACAGCGCCAGGCCTAGTGACTCGTTTCACCCGATAAGGGCCTTCCCACTTCAAGGCCAACTTGTTTGAATTCTTGGCGGACTGAACGCGCCGAAGAACAAGGTCGCCTTCCTCGAGACTTACGGCATTAACCCTGCGGCCATGGTAGCGACGCAGGCCTGCTGGTAGCGGCGGCTCGACAAAGGCTGAAGACGATCCTCCTCAAGGAGCAAAGCGGCCATCTTGTCGCAGCTGCTCTTGCTCAAACTCATCATAAGCGAGCACTCGAGGCGACCCGAGACACGAAGTTCCGTGGGGAGAACTGCCTACTGCTCCATAGACTAGAGCAAAGGGTGCTCGGCGGTGGCTCGATTTGGCGTCGTTCTGATCAACCAAAGAACCACCGGCAGCTCCTCGATCCAGTTTCTTCCGCACTTGTGTAGCCTGTCGAAAGTTCTGGTCTTGAGCCCGCGCAACACTTCAGCGTTTGCCCTCTCTACTTGACCGTTGCTTCTCGGGTGAGCAACAGAAGCAAAGCAGACCTTGGCGCCAAGGTCTTGGACGTACTGCATGAAGGTGCGACTCGTAAATTGTGTGCCGTTGTCGGTGATGATCCTGTTAGGGATTCCGAAACGGCAAATAATCGACCTGAAGAACTTGATCGCCGACCGTGTTGTCACCTTCCTCATCGCTTCCACTTCCGCCACTTTGTGAACTTGTCGATGGCGACGCACAAGTACTCAAAGCCCCGACAGCTTCGGGGAAGGGGCCGAGGATGTCGAGCCCCTGCAATCAAAAATGGCGGGATAAAGGGATCGCCCGGAGAGCTAGAGCTGGCTGGTGTATCTGTTTGGAATGGAACCGCACGCTTCACACTTGGTTACTTGTGCAGTTGCATCTGGAGGGCTGTCGGCGGAAGAAACCTTGCCGGAAAGCTTTCTTGAAGCGCTCTTGCGCCAATGTGGTGACCACATATGCCTCCATGTATCTTCGCCAACAGCTTCGCCCATCTTCCCCGGGAATACACTTCAATTTCACACCGTTGAGTCTTCTTACATGCGGTATGCTTGTCGACAAACTGGTACATACTTGACTGCCGGGCTACTCTTTCCGCTTCTTCCTGCTCTTCGGGAAGTTCTCCTGTCTGAAGGAAATGGACAATCTGCTGCGTCCATGCTGGAGCTTGCGGCTCGACAACAAGGACTAAAGGCACATCTGCTGCTGCGGGAACATCAGCTTCTACGGCAAGAGCTGCGGCTCTGCGGAGCTAGATGCTCCCGACAAGCTCGCGGAACAAGACTTGTCGGGAGCGCTTGTTTCAACGAAACAAACCTCGGGTCTGCTTGGAGCAGCATCGCTCCTCAAAGGCTGTTGGTGTTGATCTTGGGGACCTTGCAACGATGGCTTCGGGAAGCTACAGCCGGAAAGTAGTCACCAGAGGCCAACTTCCTCTTCTTGCTCTGTCCGGTCGATGGTGTTACGGTTATTGAGTCATCTTGAGCACAAAAATCCTGGTTCCATTGTGTAACTTAAGCGCGGCGCACTTTGGCGAGCCGTCAATAATATCATTACGAGCTCTTGGAACATGTTCCATTTGCAGGCCGTCAAAGTGCTCTTCTAGCTTCCTCACTTCATCAACGTAGGGCTTCCATCAACGGACTCTGGTAATCTTTGTTCACTTGTCGGACGACAAGTTGCGAGTCACCCCGACAATAAGCTTCTTGATCCCAAGGTCCACGGCGATCTCGAGACCGCAAGCAAACCTTCATACTCTGCAGTATTGTTTGTTGCTTGCTCCTTGGGAAAGTGCATCCGGACGACGTACTTGAGGTGCTCTCCGGTGGAGTGCGATAAGCAAGACGTCTAAGACCGGGCGCCTTTGCAGCGAGAAGGCACCATCAAAGTACATCGACCACTCTTTGCTTGCTTCTTTGACGGGAATGCTCATCTCCGGATCTCTTCATCCGGCGTTGGCGTCCATTCTGCTATGAATTACGCCAAGGCTCGCTTTGGATAGTTGATGTGCTTTCAAACTTGAGACCAAAGCTTGACAGCTCCAAAGTGCCCACTCGACAATCCCGCCTCGCCGCTTCGGATTCTCGCGGTATCCTCTTCGCCGGAAAGCGAGTGACAACTGTGATCTCATGTGCTTGGAAGTAATGGCGCAGCTTTCTCGAGGCCATGAGGAGGCCGAAAAGCAATTTTGCACACAGTACCTTGACCTAGCCCCTGCAGGAGGGAACCGACAAAGTAAACTGGCGCTGCACCATCCTTTTCTCAGACCGTTCTTGTGTCTTCGCGGACTCTTCCTTGTAGGAACCAGAGCTTGTCTGCGAAGCCACCTGCTTGTCGTTGGAAGTGGTTGCCGTGATTGTTGGCTCGTCATCCGCCTCCCTCTCCGCCACTAACGCAGCACTAACCACTTGATTGGTCGCCGCTATATACAGCAGCAACTTCTCTTGTGGCTTAGGCGCGACAAGTGTTGGAGTGGAGGACAGGTATCTCTTTAAGTCTGCAGCGCAGCCTCCGCTTCGGGAGTCCATTTCTTGGACCCGCTTTTTCAAAATCTTGAAAAATGGCAGGTGGCGCTTCAGCGGAGACCTAGAAATAAACCTGCCGAGAGCAGCCATGCAACCGCAAGTCTTCGTACATCCTTGACGCGCTTTGGTGCTTCAATCTGCTCAATGGCCTTGATCTTGACGGATTAGCTTCAATCCCCGGCCGAGACCACGAAGAACCCGAGAAGCTTGCCGGAAGGGACTCCGAACACGCACTTCTCGGGGTTGAGCTTGAGGTTGATCTTGCGCAGATTTGCAAAGGTCTCGTCCAAATCTTGAACCAGAGTTGCTTTGTCCTTGCTCTTGACCACTATGTCATCCATGTAGGCTTCTACATTTCTGTGCATTTGTGGCTCAAAAGCGTCATGGACTACCCTTGCAAATGTTGAACCAGCATTCTTCAAACCGAAAAGCATCCGTATGAAACAGTATGTGCCACATGGTGTGATGAATGCGGTCTTCTCCTCATCTTCTTCAGCCATGAAGATCTGATGGTATCCTGAGTAGGCATCAAGAAACGAAAGCAAATCACATCCGGCCGTGGAGTCAACAATCTGGTCAATGCGCGGCAAGGGAAATGGATCTTTGGGACAAGCTTTATTAACATCCATGAAGTCAATACAAAGTCTCCATTTCCCATTTGCCTTGCGCATGACTACAGGATTGGCCAACCACGTAGGATGGAGCACTCCTCTGACAAGGCCTGCTGCTTCCAGTTTCTTGATCTCTTCGGCTACGTAATTCTTGGCGCCCACCGCTTGCTTCCTCGACTTTTTGCTTGACGGGCCGCGCATGAGGACAAGCGGCGGTGGTGCTCAATCACTTTCACAGGAACACCGGGATATCGACGGTTGCCATGCAAACACGCCGACATTCTCCCGCAGAAAGCAACGAGCGCCTTCCTATTTGGGGTCGAGAGAGGCAGCGATGGTGAAGGTACCACCAGCGCCGTCCTCCTTGGCGGGCACCTTCTTGGTCTTGGCGGAGCCACCATCTTCCGGCACTTCTTTGGTGGAGCTCGATGGTGCGTCCTCGACGGTAGCGCAGCACTCAAGAGGTGCGCTTGCAGTGAGCATCGAGCCCTTGCCGGACTTGGACTTGGTCTTCTTCCCCGGAGCTTCAGCGGCAAGTGTCTCGGCAATCTGTCATGCGCTCGCATCCGGAAGATCTTGTCGGCATAGATAAGGGCATCCTTCTTGTCGCCATGGACAGAGATGACGCTTATCGGGCCCGGCATCTTGAGTAGGTTGTAGGCGAGTGAGAGGCTGCCATGAACTTGGCGGCGCCGACGGCCAAGTATCCCATTGTAAGGCAATGGGAAATCGGCAACGTCAAATGTAACCCTCTCGATCCACGAAGTTCAGCTCACGCCAAATGTGACCGCAACGTAATCTTCCCTTCGCTTGCTCCTTCCCGGATTGATTCCTTGGAAGGTTCCGGTCTCTTCGAGCTCATTGTCAGGATTTGAAGCTTCCGGAGCACCGCGGAGGAGATCGATTCAAGCCGCCCCACCGTCAACTAACATTTTGTGACCTTGAGGTTGCGGATGGTTGGAGAGACCAACATCGGCAAGCACCCGACCGATTATGCGATCGGGGTGGTCCTCAATATCAAAAATGATAGGCGTGCTTGGACCACTTCAGAGGCTTGCGCGACTCTACGGATGGTTCCGCTGCATTGACCTCCGCATCCATTGCTTGAGTTGGCGGTGGGAGGTATGCAGGAAGCACCTCCATCAACGCAGAGAACCTCTGCGTGGCTTTCTCAAACTCCTGCTCATCGGCGTCGCCGTGCTCCATATCTTCGTCGTCATCATCATCTTCATCCTTGTCGCGGCCGGGAGGTCGATCTCCTTGTCGCTGCTTGACTTTGCTTGGCGTCCTCCCGGCCGGGGCGTTTCTTGCTTGCTCCCCGGCACCTTCTGGGCCTTCTCCTTGTCTCGCCGCTCGTACTCAGCTCTCTGGCATTCGACAAGCAACTCGACTTTCTTGCAGCTCACGGAGGTCGTGGCCCTTGGTGCGGTGGATCTTGCAAGATCTTGCTGTCGGAGCTGTCACCGCTTGTCGGCGGCCGCCACCGACCGGTGGTTGGCGTCGGCAACCTCCTTCTTGCTGGAGCCACCAGCCTTGGCGTCTTGTCGCCGCCTCCGTTGGACTACTCGACAGCTAGCACTTCTGCTTTTCTTCTTCCTGTTGCCTCGCCGCCGCCCTTCTTTGCCGGGCGGTGTCATCACCGTCGATCCTCGCTTCAGATTCTCTCACAGGAGTCTCCTCCCTTCCTCGCGCACAAGACACTTGTCGGCCAAGGCGTACAGCTCATCGACGTCCTTGACTTTGCTCATCGCCATCTCCTCCTCATCCTGCGGTTCCGCACATTCGATGAAATGCGCTGATCACCGTGGGCGGGTGGACGTCTGAGATGTTGTAGTGCACACGGCTGAATCTACGAATGAACTTGCGCGGGACTCTCCTTCCTTCCGGCGAGCAAGTGAAGGTCGCTCTCTTGGCCATGAGGTTTGTGGTCACCGTGAAGGCGCCAACAAACCGATGGCACAGATCTGCCCAAGAGGATATGGAGCTGTCCGGCAAGTGCATGAGCCAAGATCTCGACGTTGGGCTTGAGCACGGCGGGAAGTAGTTGGCGAGGATCTTGTCGTCCGTCCCCCGCAGCCTGCACCGCGATGGTGTAGATGCCGAGGAACTCCGACGGGTGCGCCCTGCCATCATACTTCTCCGCACGCGTCACGGCTTGAAGTTTTTTCCGGTTGGGCCACCGGACTTGCCGCAGCTCATGAGTGAACGCAGGGCAACCTACCGCAGACGGACAAGTTGCTCGCTCCTCCGGCGCGTGCATGTCAACAGAAGGCCCGGCGCGTTTGTCGGACTGACGTCGCGCTTCTCTTCGGCGCTCGATGCGAGTTTGAGCGTCCTCTTGTTGTCGCTCATGAAGAACTTGGCGCTGATCGCGGCGAGCTCGCGGATCCGACGACGCAGTGGAGTCGCTGTCGAGGTGGATCCGATGAGTCGGTGATCTTGGCCTTCTTGGCGGAGAATGAACGGTGGTTGCACCTCCGACAGTCTCGTCGCCACCGGCTCGTGCCTTGTCGTCACGCCGCGGCAACGATGGCGTTGGTTGCCGCGGAGCGTCGCTGTTGGCAAAGCCGATGAGGCTCTGGATAGTGGCCCTCCACTCGTCGACCTTGTCGGCCGTTGGAGGGTAGTCGAGGAGCAGCTGAGCTCTTGCCGAGCTTCGCTGGAGTAGTGGGCGGCATTGGAGAAGCGGTGCGAGGAGCGGACACGCCGGACTTCTAACTACGTTAGAAGGAGCAGCGCCCGTCCGGCGACCGTATCTCACTAAGCGCCCGGCATGTTGGCGCGCATGCTGGTCTTGAGGGTCTCGATCCAACGAACGTATGGCGTTGTGAACGCCATGACGTTGTTGGTCCCGCGTCTCCTGAGACGGGCGCGGGGGATGCGTGGACGCCGAGGTTTGCGGTGCCTTGTCCTTGGACTTGGCAACATCGCGAGCACCTTCGTCGGCGCCCGTCCCTCCGCCGGCCCCGCCCCCACCACCCGCTTGCTGCGGTGAGGTGGGTACGATGCAGCGACGGCTCTGCTGCCGCGAAGCCTTCTTCTTCGGTGGCATGTCGAGGAAGATGTTGATGACGCGCCGGCGTGAACGCCGGATCGGGTTCACATGGCCTCGACGCTTCTACCTGGCGCGCCAGAGATGTCGGGGAGGCTGATCGTACCCACGGACACCTATGGGGCCGGCGGAGCAGGCCCCTTTGTGGTTCGGAGGGGGGCGGAGGTCGCACGAAGAGCGGATCGAGGCGATGCACGCGAGCGGTTTACCGAGGTTCGGAGCTCTCCGAGAGATAAAACTCCTACTGCTGCTTGTTTGATCTATTGTGTTCTTGCTAGGGAGCCATGCGAGCTACAAAACCTAGCGTGAGTGTATCTAGACTATGGCCAGTCGAACGGACCGAACTAGCCGAACCTTGCCAAGAATGCGAACCTCCTCTACGTTGCACTCGGGCCTCCTTTTATATGCTCAAGGGGTCTCCGACAGGTGGCAACATAGGCGGGGGTACAAATGTAAAAACAGGGGTTGGTACACCTACTTGAACAAAGGTACGATGCAAAATACCTAACTCGACGGCAAGGGACAAAAGCAATAAATGCCCATCGTTGTCGCCCAAACAAAGGCAACAGAGACCGTCAGTGCGCCTCGCCGCCACGATGGCGAGCCTGTCAGCGCCGCCGATCGCTGCTCTCCGCTGGCTGCAGCCGCCGACACGCCGCCCATGGAACGGTCCCATGGCGACACGTCATTGGTGAGCTGGAGTGGAGTCGGAGCGGAGTTGCATGCCGCGGCAAGCGCCTTGCCGCGGCCGAATCCTTGTCGCGCTCGGAGACTTGGCGCGCTCCGAGCCTTCCCGGCAAGTTCCTCTTGCCGGGGTCTTGTCTTCTGCGTGCCTAGAGTGGCCTTCCCGACAAGCTCCTCTTGTCGGGACCTTGTCTTCTCAATCTAATACTTTGTTCTTGAACGGCTCCAAGGGAGCCACGGAGGAGATTGGCGGTGACGAGGCAAACCTTGCCGCGGGGTGCTGCAACTGTCCGTGCACGAGTACGGGATACTAGGGTACCCCTACTCTAGTACACCGACACGTAGTACCCATAATACGGATTCAAGCTCCTCCACCCAGTGGTGGTCAGACTCTTTCAAGGAACGGACCAGACGGGGCTTTATGCCACTCATGATTAGTCCATTGGCCCATTCGACCTGTCCGTTGGTCTGTGGGTGATAAACCGAACACTACAAAAAAAGACACTTCCGTGATGATACGTGTTTGTCACAGTAGGTCACGTTTTATGTCATGCATGCACATCCATGACAATTTTATGACAGAATCAAGATAGCCATACCTGTGCTATTGTAGAAGTGTTCCATGACATTACCAAAATTATCATCATGGAAGTGTCCACTTCCATGACAATAAATCGCGCGTCATAGAAGTGCTTTCATCAAGGGTGACCGACACGTGGCATCCACCGTAACGGGACGCCGTTAAGCTATCGGGTCCGGTTTTGGATCCGATAACCCACTAACAGCAACGACCAATGCCGATTTTCCATGTGTAAAATTCTCATTGGCTGATGGAACCACGTGTGAGCTCCGCGTTGCCACAGGTGTCACTCATCCAATGGGTGAGATGCGCCTATGATACGTTGACACATGGACCGGCCCAAAAGTGGCCCATAAAGATTAAATGGGTCGGCCCAACTAAAGGCACACAAGATTTAGCGGGCCATAATGGGTCGGCCCAGCTAAAGGCCCACAAGATTTTGCAGACCATAATGGGCCGGCCCAGCTAAAGGCCCAACATTCTCAATTAAGGCCCGTACGGCTAGTGTTAAATCGGCCCGTCAACGGCCCGTCCTAAACTTGTCATCATTGCAGCCCATGGTCACTTCTGGCCCGTTAACAGTCCGCTAAGAATTTGGACCAAATTACGGCCCGGTGTGTTTTCGGCCTGTTAAGGTCCTACTTCATTTGGGCCCATTTATACGCGATTGAAACTTTCGGCCCATAAACGACCGTGAAGGATATGGGTCATATTCGACCATGTTTGACATTCGGCCTATTAGAGGCCCACTACAGATTTGGGCCACATTCGGCCTGTTGTGACTTTCGGCCTGTTAACGTCGGACAAAATCCATGGGCCATATGTGGCCCAACGCCACATCGGGCCTACTAATGGCCCATATAAAAATGACACTAATCAAGCCCGACCGAACTTTCGTCCTGTTAAAGGCTCATGTAGTAGGTCCGCACATTTATGGCCCGTCTAAATTTCGACCTGTGGATGATCCTGCTAAGACTAGTGGGTTATTTGGCACAATCACGGCCCAATCTTACTTTCGGCCTACTAAAGGCACATGTTTTTTATGGGCTCGAGATAATTACACATGTAAACGGCCTATATTACTCAGGGCCCAGATTATTTAGGCATGTTAAAGGCCCACTATGGGCACGGGCCTACCAGAAAAATATGAAAGCTCACGCTGATTTAGGCCCATATATTTTTAGTGGGCTACATGCAAATTTCGGCCCAGAATCGTTTTTAGCCCAATTGGAATGGGCCCGATGAACGTTGGCATGTTGGGCTCCTACAAAGCTTTCGACCGAATACATTACTAAGATAAACCTACACTATACAAAAATAGCGTCGTAATTAGTACAACCTTTGGCAGCATCATAAATGTCGTATCACAACAAAATAAATTCCAAACATACAACAAAAGGCCTGTTGGCATAAAGTTTACATATCACTTTGTCTAGTCGGAAGATTTTGTTCAGTAGGCGATTTGGATGAGGTTACCTTGACAACCAACCAAGAATTACATTGGAAGGTGCTTTTTGCACTATTAGTGGAGACATACCGACGCACTGCAGCAAGAGGTGACATTATGCCTGTGGTAGCCTCGTCACCTTCAGGTGGTTGTGGTTGTTCAATCATTTGTTTCATAGCTTGCTGAAAGTTTGAACTTGTAGATTAGTGTACCATATAAGTTACTAATGAGACAAAAACAAAGAAAGTATGTTTCATGTTTATACATAACTTATTTTGGTGAACTACTAAAATACATTAGCATGTATTGTAGTGCCAACTACATAATAAAATCACTTTCGGAACATATGTTCATGTGGCATGCCTACTGTATTGTCTATTTCCTCACATCTGTTAACATCTAAGGATAAAGAGACATGGTTTAAAGTAGGATAAAGAGACATCATTCATATCATGGGTAAACATATATAAACAAACAAGCTATTGTATCATTTTGTGCGCACGTGAACATCACAACTAGATTACAGATCAAGACCAAAAGAATATCCTTCATATCTTTTAAACCATGTAAGGTGAAATGATATGTTAAGACAACTGTGTATAAATGTGAACAGAGTAACTGACATTGGTTGGAAACGAAGCAGTTAAATGAACACATCATTGTACCAATCAGTTCAAAGGCAAGAGGAGTAAGGACTTACAACAGCGGCCTGAACTGGTGTGCTCATGCCCTTCATCTTGTTGGTGTGGTAATCCTTGAAGATTTGCACTGCATTCGGTTCAGGTTCTTTTTGGTCTGCACGGGTTTTCCTCTGTATTTGGAACAAGTCAATATAGATACGATAATATGGCACAGAAAAAAGAAGGAAGAAGCAGCTATTTACAAGAGCCTTGAAGTGTGCAATATAGCTACGAGATCCTGTTATGCATTGGAATTTCACTTTGTAGAGAACGGTTGGTCTTGTTCTTCAAACATTTAGCCTAGAAGAAGATACACTTGTAAGGCACATACATAAATACAAGTTCAATATGTGGTCTGATCAAATACATATACCCTACCTGATACTTTGGATTAGACCAGTGTTTAACAAGGGCTGTCTAGTCTTCATCTGTAATATATTCCACTTGAGATGTTTGGGCGATTTCATTGTTAGCCTTGCCTTCAAAGTTAGATTTTCTAAGGTGGTACCGATATTGTCGTAGAGCAGACTGAAAAACATGAGTGCATGCTTGTTTAGTTGCATCATCTTTCGGATCCAACTTGAACCTCATCTGTTGAAAAAACAATGTGAGTCTTATTAGGAGGAAGCTAGAAAGTATGGCACAGAGCAAGACAATATTACAAATTGCGATGAATAACATTACTTACGGATAAATGGTCAAGGAAGGTGTTAAACTGGGTATTGTCTTTCTCATTCCTGTACTGGATCCACGTTGGGAGGATACATGCATGACACCTAACGGCAATGGCTGCCTCTGATACTAACTTGGCTGACTCTGTAGCATCATGTGGCCTTTTTAAACCTGCCTCAAAATGGATCTCCATTCTTCCTCCTTTAGATTTTGTTAATCTGTCAAGCATTATCCCTGATGTCTATTTCTGCTTGCGCCGTGGTGCTAGTCCAACAACGAATATGGAAAGTGTTAGTGCACATCAAACTGTGAGAGTACATATAAAGGAGCATGCAACTGCAACTTGACTCGGTCAGGTACCATGTTGGTGTTGATGCTCATGAGGTTCATATGATCTTGCCAAGTCATGTTGTGTCAGAAATGCTTCAGAAGCAGAGTTAGGTGTGAATGCAGCTTGGGAACTGGCCAGTTCCGGAGCAAACGAACGAGTAACTCGTTGAGATGCTGGTACAGTTGAAGCGAACGCTGCATCTGGTGGAGAAGGTGATACTGTGTTTGTAGATTTAGCCGGTGGACTTGGACCTTCTACTGCACTATAAGTACCAGCAGAATTTCGAGGGCAGATCCTTTTCCCTTTCACCCAACGAGTAACACCATTCCCTACTATATTTTTTTCCTTGCTCTTTTTTGACTTTGCCATGTCAAGGCATACCCACAACACAAAAGAATAAAATCACTCTTCAGAACTCATTTATGCATGATACAGACAAACAAGCTTTGATGTAAGACAACCGTATGAGGATGGAATATGTAAGAAAAACATGATGGCGTGACATATTCACAACTATGATGTGTAAACTAAGCAGAAGGATTTTCAAGAAAATAGAAGTAATGCAAGCTAGACACCATATGAAAGATGCAACCAATATCACTCTGCCTAGTTAAAAGTGTCTTGTCATAAGTGGCATTTCGAAAAATTAGAAGCAGTACAACGCAGAAATCAATGCAAGATGCAACCACTATCAAACTGCCATGTTAAAAGCGTCCAATAATGAGTGACTGATGCAAGATACACAACAACAGTACTTTGATGTAAGAACATGGTATGATTGATAGATGCAGTGAATTCTAGACACAGAAAGGCATGTCATATGCACATGCATAACGTATAAACTTAGCAGGTGCAATTTAATCAAAATAGAAGAAATACAGGCTAGACAACATATGCAACATGAAACCAATTATCACACTGTCAACTTAGAGCAAGCACCTGCGATGGTGGAGCATGGGAGATGAACTCATCATGTAGACTTGGGACTTCAACTTCATTAGCAGTGGCAGTGGCAAATCTAGAGAGTCTCTGTTTGCGTCGATCCGGAGGACCACCAACATCCCCTAACTTACTTTTTTCCTTCCTATTTTCTAATATTGCTTTATGAAGTCAAAACCAAAAGAAGATGAATAAAATTAGCTCTGCATAACTGGTTGATGCATGATACAGACGAACACTACTTTGATGTAAGGCAAGCGCAGGATAGGAGGATGGAATATATACAAAAAAAGACAGCATTGCATATTCAGACGTACGATAGGAGGATGGAATATGTATGAAAAATAATAAGCAGAAGGAATTTCAACAAAATTAGAAGAAATGAAAGCTAGGCACCATATGAACATGCAACCAATATCACTATCAGGTAAAAAGTGTCTCGTCGTAACTGCCATTTCAAGAAATTAGAAGCAGTACAAGCTAGAAGACAATGCAAGATGCAACCTACATCACACTCACAAGTTAAATGTGTCTTATGGGTAAGTGATCATTGTAGGTATAAGTTGTAAGCTACGCAGATGCAATTCAAGAAAATCAGAAGCAATACAAATTAGACATCATATGGAACACGCAACCACATATAGTTCCAAGTTAGAGCAAGCACCTGTGATGGTGGATTAGGGGAGATGTGTTCATCATCTACACTTATGTTCTAGAAAAGTAACAAGTGTCATAGTCACAGGCATTATGTGTAAAGTAAGCAGATGCAATTCAACAAAGTTAGAAGAAATACAAGCTAGATATCATACGCAACATGCAACCACATACAATAGTGCCAAGTTAGAGCAAGCACCTGTGATGGTGGAGTAGGGGAGATGTGCTCATCATCTACACAACTACGTTGACTGTCCAGCCTTGTGTTGTCTTGCAAATCTTGTTGGGAGGATGGCGGAGTAGAATCTGTAGAGACCCTCCGTTTCAGTTGCTCGGAAGGACCACCATCATCCAATGCCTTACCAATTTCCTTCTGCTTTATTGATTTTGCATTGTGACGTCAGACCGACAAGAAAAATGAATAAAATTCGCTCTTAAGAAGTCATTCATGCATAATCTTGTGAACACTACTACGATGAAAGGCAAAGTCATGATACGAGGATGGAATATGTACGAAAAAACTGGGCTGACTTGACATATTGACACCTATGATGTGGTAACTAAGCAGAAGGCACTTCAACAAATTAGAAGCACTACAAGCTAGACACCATATGGAAGGTGCAATCAATATCACTCTGCCAAGTTAAAACTGTCTCGCCATAGGTGGTGTTCATCAAACTAGAAGAACTACATGCTAGAAATCATATTCAAGACGCAAACCAATATCACACTACCAACTTAAAGGTGTCCCATCATATGTGACTGATGCAGGATACACAAGAAGAGTAGTTTCATGTAAGAACATGGTGTGATAGACAGATATAGTATGTACTGCTACCTCTTGAGCACTGCGTTGGTTTTCCCTTGAAGAGGAAAGGGTGATGCAGTAAAGTAGCGTAAGTATTTCCCTCAGTTTTCGAGAACCAAGGTATCAATCCAGTAGGAGGCCACGCACGAGTCCCTCGCACCTACACAAACAAATAAATCATCGCAACCAACGCGATAAGGGGTTGTCAATCCCTACACGTTCACTTACGAGAGTGAGATCTGATAGATATGATAAGATAATATTTTTGGTATTTTTTATGATAAAGATGCAAAGTAAAATAGAAGCAAAATAAAAGGCAACGGAAATAACTAAGTGTTGGAAGATTAATATGATGGAAAATAGACCCGGGGGCCATAGGTTTCACTAGTGGCTTCTCTCAAGAGCATAAGTATTTATGGTGGGTGAACAAATTATTGTTGAGCAATTGATGAAATTGAGCATAGTTATGAGAATATCTAGGTATGATCATGTATATAGGCATCACGTCCAAGACAAGTAGACCGACTCTGCTGCATCTACTACTATTACTCCACACATCGACCGCTATCCAGCATGCATCTACAGTATTAAGTTCATAAGAATAGAGTAACGCTTTAAGCAAGATGACATGATGTAGAGGGATAAACTCATGCAATATGATATAAACCCAATCTTGTTATCCTCGATGGAAACAATACAATACGTGCCTTGCTGCGCTCACATCCTTTGGGAAAGGACACCGCAAGATTGAACCCAAAGCTAAGCACTTCTCCTATTGCAAGAAAGATCAATCTAGTAGGCCAAACCAAACCGATAATTCGAAGAGACTTGCAAAGATAACCAATCATACATAAAAGAATTCAGAAGATTCAAATATTGTTCATAGATAAACTCGATCATAAACCCACAATTCATCGATCTCAACAAACACACCGCAAAAGAAGATTGCATCGAATAGATCTCCACGAGAGAGGGGGAGAACATTGTATTGAGATCCAAAAAGAGAGAAGAAGCCATCTAGCTAATAACTATGGACCCGAAGGTCTGAGTTAAACTACTCACACATCATCGGAGAGGCTATGGTGTTGATGTAGAAGCCCTCCATGATTGATGCCCCCTCCGGCGGAGCTCCGGAACAGGCCCCAAGATGAGATCTCACAGGTACAGAAGGTTGTGGCAGTGGAATTAGGTTTTTGGCTCCGTATCTGGTTGTTTGGGGGTATGTAGGTATATATAGGAGGAAGGAGTACGTCGGTGGAGCAACAAGGGGCCCACGAGGGTGGAGGGTGCGCCCAGGGGGGTAGGCGCGGCCCCCTACCTCGTGCCCTCCTGGTTGATGTCTTGACGTAGGGTCCAAGTCCTCTGGATCACGTTCGTTCCAAAAATCACATTCCCGAAGGTTTCATTCTGTTTGGACTCCGTTTGGTATTCTGTTTCTGCGAAACTCTGAAATAGGCAAAAAAACAGCAATTCTGGGCTGGGCCTCCGGTTAATAGGTTAGTCCCAAAAATAATATAAAAGTGTATAATAAAGCCAATAATGTCCAAAACAGAATATAATATAGCATGGAACAATAAAAAATTATAGATACGTTGGAGACGTATCATGTACCAAAAACAGGAAAGCGTGTCATATTCACACGTATCATGTGTGAGCTAAGCAGATGCAGTTTACACTAATTAGGAGCAATACAAGCTAGACACCATATGCAACATGCAACCAGATATCACTGCTTTGTCAAGTTAGAGAAACCACCTTGGATGGTGGAGTAGGGGAGCGGAGACTTGGAACTTGTAATGCACTAGCAGTACAAGGAGAATCCGTACAGATGCTCCATTTACGTTGCTGCAGAGGACCACCATCATCGCCTTCCTTATTATTTTCCTTCCTCTTTTTGGATTTTGCCTTGTCAAGTCAAACCCACAAGAAAAGGAATAAAATTTTCTCTTCAGAACTCATTCATGCATGATACTGACGAGCACTACTTTCATGTAAGACAGCCGCATGATAGGAGGATGGAATATGTATGAAAAACAGGACGGCATAACATATTGACATGTATGACGTATAAAGTGTAAACTAAGCACAAGGTGTTTGAACTAGTTAGATGCAAAGAAAGCTAGAAACCATATGAAAGATGAAACCATATCACTCTGCCAAATTAAAAGGGTGGCCTAACAAATGTATTTGACCAAATTAGAAGCAATACTCCCTTCGTTCCACAATGTAGTGCCTATAGATTTTTCTGAAAGTCAAACTTTGTGAACTTTGACCAAGTGTATAGAGAAAACTGTCTACATCTACAATACCAAACATGTACAATCTGGAAATACAACTCATTATGTGTCCAATGATGTGCATTTGCTATTCTAGATGTGCCTATTTTTCTCTAGGCGTGTCATATTCACATGTATAATGTGTAAGCTAAGGAGATGCAATTTAACAAATTAGGAGCAATACAAGCTGGGCACCATATGCAACATGCAACCAGATATCACACTGCCATGTTAGAGCAAGCACCTGGGGTTGTGGAGTAGGGGAGATGTGATTTGGAACTTGCACTGCAATAAGAGTAGCAGGAGAATCTGCAGAGATCATCCGTTTCGGTTGCTCCAGAGGACCACCATCATTCCGAGCCTTCATCCTTGATTTTGCCTTGTCAAGTAAACACACAAGAAAAAGGAATGAAATTCGCACTTCCAAATTCGTTGATGCATGATACTGATGAACACAACTTTTATGTATGGCAACCACATTGTAGGAGGATGGAATATGTACGAAAAACGCTAAGTAGAAGGCATTTCAACAAATTGGAAGCAATGCAATATAGACACCATACGAAAGATCCAACCAAAATCACTCTACCAAGTTAGCTGTGTCTCATTATAAGTGGCACTTCAACAAATTAGAGGCAATACATGCTTGAAATGATATGCAAGATGCAACCAATATTACACTGTCAACTTGAAGGTGTCTCGTCATAAGTGATTGATGAGGGATACACAAGAAAAGTAGTTTGATTAAGAGCATGGTTAATAGAAAGATGTAATATGTACCAAAAACAGCAACGCATGTCATATTCAAAGGTATGATGTGTTAACTAAGCAGATGCAATTTACCCTAATTAGAAGCATTACAAGGTAGACACCATATGCAACATGCAACCACATATCACATTGCCAAGTAAGAGCAAGCACCTGTGATGGTGGTGTGGGGGAATTGCGGTCATCAACTAGAGAGCTACGTTGACTATCTTCATTTAGCCTTGTTGTTTCTTTAGAATCATGTGGGGAGGATGACACTGCACTCTTTAAACGAGTAGCGCGTCTCACAATAACCCACTGGGGTGACTGTCTCGTCATAAGTGATTGATGAGGGATACAAAAGAGCATTAGTTTGATGTACGAACATGGTTAATAGACATGTGTACTATGCATGAAAAACAGGAAGGCATGTCATTATCAAAGGTATAATGTGTAAAGTAAGCTGATGCAATTGAACCAAATTGGAAGCAACACAAGCTAGACACCATATGCAACATGCAACCACATTTGACAGCGCGAAGTTAAAGCAAGCACCTGGGATGGTTGTGTGTGGCAATTGAGATCATCAACTTCAGAGCTACGTTTATTGCCTCCATCTGCTGGCACTGTACCCTTTAGAGCGCTGGGACGCTTAGTGCTTATCTTGAATTACCCGGGCGACTTGTCTTTTCTTTTTGTATTCATCAACACCGTGTCGAGTCTGAAATACTGTGGCGACGGACTTGACCGGTCGATCTCTGTGCTCAGGTGTCATCCTGGATCGATAATCTTGACACCACACACGATGCTTGAAGCATTTATAACAGAGTAGCAATCACACACTTATTACATCGAATGTCTCAAGAGAGAACTTATTACAGTAAAAATGGCTTAAGGCCGTCTAAAAACGATAACAGCGGAAGACTTGGAAGATAAGCGAGTCCATCAACTCCAACGACATCACTGAGTATAGAACCACGACCTAAAGGCACCTTACTAAATGCGTCTCGAAAATGCGCAACATGAAACTTTGCAGCCCGAAACGGGTTGACACATGGAATATCTTGGCAATGTAACACATAGAGAGTAATGAAAGAATAAGCTATACTACATGCATATATGGCTGGTGGAAAGCTCTATGGTTCTGAGTTTCGCGTAAAGCCAATTTTTCCCTACTGCAAAGGAATAAATTTTATTTAACTATCATGGTGGTTATTAAACATTGAGAATGGTTGACAGCATCCTCAATCCCAATTAAGCATCATCATTAAAACCCAACAAAATTAATTAAAGTAACATGATGAGATTCACATGATAATCCAAGTACTAGATACTCAAAACGTCCATTACGGGGACACGGCTAACCATGATTAGTTTGTACACTCTGCAGAGGTTTACGCACTTTTCCCCACAAGACTCGATCTCCTCCGTTGGATTTCTCGCACTACATGGTGTTTGAGAAACGGATGACCGAGACATAGTCTTTCAAAAGCACTAGAACCTTACGATCGGGTAGACCGTACCAACCTACATCCCCTACATCAGCTAGTCTACCACTGTAAGAGTTCCCACGACTTAGTCAACTATGCTAGAGTCCATAGTAGCTTGTGGCTGCACACGGAAGTTTCTAGTATGAATAGTCTCATGATCCCTTTGAGCCTGGGTGGCGGTCCAAAAGAAACAAGCAATCCTGGAATACCTAGGTACCTCAATCCACCCAGATGTGTGTTTAAGTTGCCACCTTAGATAAACCATTTATTGACAATCTCACATCTGTCATGGATATCACTCACCCAATCCACGTCTACTAGCATAGCATGGCATAAGAAGCAAACGTAGAAGTAACTCCCAAAGGTTTAATAGTAAAAGCGGGTAATAGGTACTACCTCATCTACTTCCCATCCCACAATTTAATTAGATCCTAATCATGCAATGTTTGAGGATTGATCTAATGCAATAAAAACTAGGCAGTAGAAAGGTATGATCAAAGTGTTACTTGCCTTGCTGATGATCCGCGAAACCTAGAGATTCGAAGAAACATGCGGCGCACTCCGGGTACTCTATCGCAAACAAACAAACAAGCATACAATAAGTACTCATCTAATATGCAGGTAAAACTCAAATAAGATATCTAACCAGAAAGTTCAACTTAAGAACTCCGGTTTGCAAAAAGAATCAAATCAAACGAAGCAACGAAGTCAAACGGCGAAAGAAAACAACTTCGTTTTACTAATCTAGACTTAAGTCAAATTTTACAGAATCAAAAACTTGTTTAAGTTGGTTAAACGGAAAGAGGGTTTCAAGACGAAACTACAGGCGCTTGAATCGCCTGATTCCGATAAATGAGCGAAAAGTTATACTAAAACGAAAATCGGATCAGAAATCACGATCAGAAATAATCGCGGAAAATCCAAAAAAAGAAAAACGACAAACAGATTAACGAACGAACGTTCGTTATCTGGATCTAAACGATGAACGCGTTTGTTAAAACGAACGAACGAGCGAACGCTCACTAAATAAATAAACTGAAAAAAAAAACCGATCTATAAAAAAATGAAACTTAAAAAAAGCGCGGTTAAATAAAAAAACCGGGCGGTTTTCTGAGAAAAACCGGCCATGACGGCTACCTCTCGGGTCCAGCGAGGCGGCGGGCGGTTCCGAGTGGGCGGGCGAATGGGCGGCGGGCGACGGCGGCGGCGCTAGGGTTTGGGGCGCGGTCATGGTAGGTAGGTCAAGGGGGGCCAAGGCTTATAGAAGCCCGCCAAAGTGAGTCTGCCGGTTACAGCCTAAGGTCGGTTCGGACTTTTTAAAAAAAATTAATTCATGCAGAAAAACTAACGAAAGAAATACTAAACGAACTCCAAAAATCCCGAAATAAATTTTCCCGACTTCTAAAATCAAGGGACAAAGTGAACACTTATTTGGGCCTAAATGCAATTTTGAAAAACGCATATTTTTCCTAAATTCAAATAAAATAGCGAAAAACTCCGAAATAAAATCTTATTTGATTTTATTATTAAATCCTCAATACTTCTTTATTTTGGGAAAGTCATTTTATTCCCTCTCTCATATTTTTTTGTAATAGAAATAATTGAAGATAAAATAATTAAAATCAAATGATCCTATTCTCAAAATTTGAGAAAACTCAAATATGAAAATAACGAAATCCCCAACTCCCTCTGTGGGTCCTTGAGTTGCATAGAATTTTCTAGGATCAAAACCAAAAGCAAACAAAATATGATATGCAATGATGATCTAGTGTATAACATTCCAAATTGAAAATTTGGGATGTTACAAACCTACCCCCCTTAAGATGAATCTCGTCCTCGAGATTCGGGTTGGCTAGAAAATAGGTGAGGGTGGTCTTTCAGCAAACCTTCCTCTCGCTCCCAGGTGGCTTCATCCTCTGTGTGGTGGCTCCACTGAACTTTGCAAAACTTGATAACCTTCTTTGCGGGTGACTCGGTGGCAAACTCAAGAATCTTAACTGGTTTCTCCTCATAGGTCAAATCGTTATCCAACTGAATTGCCTCCAGCAAGACAAGATCCCTCGGGTATATCAGCCATCTCCGCGTGGCACTTCTTGGTGAGAAACGTGGAACACATCATGAACTCCTGACAATCCTTTGGGCAATTCCAACTTGTAGGCCACTTCTCCCATACGTTCCACAACTCGGTATGGTCCTACAAAACGTGGCGCTAGCTTTCCCTTAACACCAAAATGCTTAATTCCCCTAAGTGGAGATACTCGAAGATAAACTCGGTCTCCGACTTTGTAAACTGTCTCTTTGCGTTTAGAATCTGCGTAGCTATTCTGCCTGGACTGGGATACCTTGAGCCTATCGCGAATCAACTTCACCGTTCGTTCAGACTCCTTAATCAAATCCGGTCCAAACAACTGGCGGTCTCCAACTTCGTCCCATGACAACGGTGTCCTGCACCTCCTTCCATACAAGGCTTCGAAAGGGGCCATCTTCAAACTGGATTGATAGCTATTGTTGTAAGAGAACTCTGCATATGGCAAGTTGTCATCCCAACTTGATCCATAATCTAGTGCACAGGCTCTTAACATATCCTCCAAAATCTGATTGACTCTCTCGGTACATCCATCTGCGTGGATGAAAAGTCATCTTTGAACTCTAGCCTGGTACCCAAAGTAAACTTTGAGGTAAACTGGGTTCCTCTATCTGATACGATGCTCCTCGGAACTCCATGCAAGCATACGATTCTGGTCATGTATATCTTCTCCAACTTAGCACTAGTGTAAGTGGTCTTTACCGGGATGAAATGAGCTACCTTTGTCAATCGATCAACTACAACCCAAATTGAGTCATAGCCTGAACGAGTCCTGGGTAATCCCGTGATAAAATCCATGCATAACTTATCCCACTTCCATTCGGGTACCGGCAATGGCTGTAACAATCATGCTAGCTTCTGATGCTCTGCCTTTACTCTCTGGCATACATCACAAACTGCTACATACTCCGCAATATCTTTCTTCATTCCGGTACACCAGAAAGTATCCTTCAAATCCAAATACATCTTGGTAATTTCCTGGGTGAATCGAATATGGTGAATCATGGGCCTCTTGCGAATTAACTTCACGATCTACGGGTCATTTGGCACATAAACTCGGTCCTCAAACCATAGGGTATCGTTTTCATCCTCACGAAATCCCTTAGCCTTTCCTTTGCTCATTTTCTCCTTTATAGAGGCAATCTCCTTGTCGGTCTTCCGAGCTTCTACGATTTTATCCATCAAAGTCGACTGAATCTCCAATGCTGCTACATAGCCTCTCGGAACTATCTCCAAACATAGCTCACGAAGATCCTCGGCTAACTCCTTTGGCAACTCTCCCTTCATTAGTGTATTGACATGGCTCTTACGGCTCAATGCGTCAGCTACTACATTAGCCTTTCCGGGATGATAATGCAATCTCATATCATAATCCTTGATGAGTTCCAACCATCTCCTTTGTGCGAGGTTTAACTCCTACGAGTGAAAATGTACTTCAAACTCTTGTGATCCGTGTACACCTCACAATGGTTTCCAATGAGGAAATGTCTCCATGTTTTCAATGCATGCACTACGGCTGCTAACTCCAAATCATGCATGGCATCATTCAATTCGTGAGGTTTCGGTTGTCGTGAAGCAAACGAAACAACTCTTCCCTCTTGCATAAGCACGGCTCCAAGTCCTCGACGTGAAGCATCGCAATACACCTCATAATCCTTGTTCTGATCTGGAAGAATCAACACTGGTTAGGTAACCAAACGTTTCTTCAACTCCTGGAAACTAGCCTCACACTCCTCAGTCCATATGAACTTGGTATCCTTCTTCAACAACTCCGTCATAAGCTTTGCAATCCTTGAGAAGTTCTCAATAAATCTCCGGTAGTATCCTGCGAGTCCAATGATACTCCGGAAATCTCCAACTGTTGCTGGTGCTTCCCAATTTGTTACAGTGATAACCTTTGTGGGATCAACTGCTATTCCTCCTCCGGATATAACATGTCCGAGGAATCCCACTTCGTTCAACCAAATCGACATTTCTTGAACTTGGCATACAACCGATGTTCTCTCGAGCTTCTCAAGTACCAATCGCAAATGTTCTTTATGATCCTCTTCATTCTTCGAGTAAACCAGAATATCATCAATGAACACTACGCATTTAACTTATCCAAAAACTCCATAAACACTTTGTTCATCATGTTCATAAAATAGGCAGGTGCGTTAGTCAGACCAAATGACATAACGGTATACTCATACAGCCCATACCTGGTGGTAAAAGCCGTCTTAGGTATGTCCTGCTCTTGGATCTTCAACTGATGGTACCCTGATCACAAATCGATCTTGGAAAACACTTTAGCCCCTTGCAGTCGATCAAACAGATCATTGATCATCGGTAGTGGGTACTTGTTCTTGATTGTTACTTCGTTCAATCCATGATAATCAACAACCATCCTTAATGTTCCATCCTTCTTCTCCACTAGAAATCTTGGCGATCCCCAAAGGCGTAAGAACTTGGGCGAATATACTCTTTATCTAATAACTCCTTAATCTGCTTCTTAATCTCCTCCAAATCTTTATGCGGGCATCTGTATGGTCTCTTAGATATTGGTCCTGTGCCTAGCAAAAGCTCAATCAAAAACTCGATGTCTCTATCGGTGGCATGCACAGCAACTCTTACGGAAATACATCCGGAAAATCCTTTACTCTTGGTACTTCCTCTGCACAACTCACGATAAGAAATTTACTTGAGTCCTTTTCGGCACATGCCGTGATACATACTTGATCCTTCTTCCTTCTGGCATCGTAAGCAAGATTGTCTTACTAGCGCATTCAATGTTCCCTTCATACTTTGGTAACCAATCCATGCCTAATATCACATCCAATCCTTGAGATTCCAATACTATTAGGTCTGAGGGAAACACATAGTTACCAATCCTTAATGGTAATCGATCACACCATCGACTAGCCATATACTCTGCTCCAGGCGAGGTTACTAACATGGGTGACCTAAGGGCTTTGGTTGGTAGGTTATACTTATCCACAAATCCCCTTGAGATGTATGAACGGGATGCACCAGTATAAAAAAGAACGAGTGCAGTAAATGACTTAACCAAAAACTTACCTATTACTGCATCAGGTTGAGCTTCAACCTCCTCCACGTTAACGTCGTTCACCTGTCCCCTGTTGAAAGGGTTCGGCTTCTTCCTAGAGCTTCCATTGCCATTCTGGCCTTCAGGACATTCATTGGCATAATGTCTGGTATTCTGACACTTAAAACAGATGACTTGGCTTAGGTCTCTCTTGCATTTGGGGTTGATGGGGTGGTACGGTTACGCCGTTGCTTCCTCCATTCCCATTACCATTCTTGGGGCCATTATTGTTGTGCTGAGCTACCTCCTCCATGGGTATGCTGAAAATGAACTCCGGTTTAGGGGTAAGACTGGTTTCATTGAGCTCCAGAATTGTACATCCCCGTCCATACTTCCTCTTGCGGTTTTCAATTTGCTGCTGCTTCCTTCAATCATAAGAGCATGATCTACCAACTCGGTAGTTGTTGAAGCTTGCTACCATCAGCTGCATGCTCATTTCGTCATTCGATCCTTCCGAAAACTTCTCCTGCTTGCATGCATCTGTAGTAACGTCATCTGGGGCATAACATGCTAGCTTACTAAAGTCATCCACATCTTGTGGCTGTCCGTCCTCCTTGGTGCAAGTTGCGAAACTCACGCTTCTTTATGGCCATAGCTCCTGCTGAAACATGGGCAGTACGGAAAGCTTGCTGAAACTGATCCCATGTGACAGTATCCACAGGGTAAGTGGCTGTGAAATTCTCCCACCATGCGGCTGCGGGTCCTTCAAGCTGATGAGCGGCAAATTTCACCTTTTCCCCATCTGTACATCCTGCAGTGGTCAACTCCCTCCCTGTCTTACGGAGCCAATCATCTGCCACTATCGGCTCGGTGCTACTGGAGAACACCGGCGGATTCAGCCTAAGAAAACGGGTTAAGTGATCAAAAGGTGGTGGCGGTGGTGTGTTGTTGTTGTTGTTCCCACAGTTGCAGTTACGTACTAATCGCATCAAAGCATTCTGCTCTTTGGATCAATTGAGTGAGCTCCGGTGGGAAAGCAAATCCATTGTCATGTCTCGGAGGCATCTGAGGGTTTGGAAAAGATGAGAATTAAGAATAGAATGAGGTCTAAAGAGAAAACACTACCCAAATGCACATGAGGCAAAAGCACACAAAATCACTTCATTCAATCAAACAAGGCATACAATCGGTCTAGAACTATCGTAAAAGTGCTTCGACTATGCTATGTACATGGTGGAACACTACTCTTGTTATGGTGGTCTACTAGAAAAACTGCTCGATGAAGACTCCATGATATCTGCTCCGCTTCTTCTTGAAGTCATCATCACTAGGATCGGAATCGGTGTAAATCGATGATGATGTAGTTATGCGGACAAGTGCAATCGTCATCTTCTCCTCCGGGTGCTGAATTCCCCATGAGTTCTTCAATCTTCTCCTTAAGGTCGCCGTTTTGTCTCACTAGAGCGACGATCTCCTCCATGTAATCCTTGCGAGTGGCCTTCAGTTCTCCTTCTAGCTTGATAATTCTAGCCTTTGCTTTCTTCAACTCCATCATGTCTGCGCTTTATCCGGTTCTCTTGGCGTCGAATGTGCTGGTTTAACTCCTGGATGAAGGATGTAATGGATCTATCCTTCTTGGTGCTAACTATCTCCCATTGTTCATCTCGGCGCCCGCAAATCTGGTAGATAGTATCCTTGAGGTCATCTTGGTAGACTTCTCCAATGTGTCCCATGGTGATGTGAGCTGCCATGCTCTTTCCCAGACTCTAGGTTGGTGCATTAAAAGTACATTCTATGGGCTCCGTGATCATGCCTTGAACGTTCTTCCTGGAACTTGAGCCTGAATCTTCCAATGCTCCTCTTCGGGTAAAGTGGCGTTGTAGGTCCCGGTGAAGCTTGGTATTCCGATGTTCAGGTACTTCGTGACTTCCTTCAGGTGTCGTCCAAAGGGTGTATCTTCATTCGGCTGCGTGAACTTGATCCTCGCTTCCGTCATCCTAAAACAGTAGAAAAGATGAGGAGTCAGAAATGAGAAGAGAGTAGTGATCTAGGGCTTTAGCTTAGTGGTCGTGTCCTACAGTCAACGTGTGCTCTGATACCATCTTGTAGCGACCAGACCTCAAACAGTCTAATCTCGTGCTCGGTGTCATCCACTGGATCGATAATGCCGACACCACACAAGATGCTTGAAGGATTTATAACAGAGTAGCAATCACACACTTATTACATCAATTGTCTCAAGAAAGAACTTTTTACAATAAAAATGGCTTAAGGCCATCTAAAAACGATAAAAGCGGAAGACTTGGAAGATAAGCGAGACCATCAACTCCAACGACATCACTAAGTATAGAACCACGACCTAAAGGCACCTTACTCGTAAATGCAGAAAAGTTCGCAACATGAAACATTGCAGCCCAGCGAATTGACACAAGGAATGTCTTTGGCAATGTAACCTGAAGAGTAATGAAAGAATAAGCTATACTACATGCATATATGGCTGGTGGAAAGCTCTATGGTTACAGCTTTTGCGTAAAGCCAATTTTTCCCTCGCAAAGGAATAAATTTTATTTAACTATCATGGTGGTTGTTAAACATTGAGAATGGTTGTGACATCCTCAATCCCAATTAAGCATCATCATTAAAACCCAACAAAATTAATTAAAGTAACATGATGAGATTCACATGATAATCCAAGTACTAGATACTCAAAACGTCCATAACCGGGGACACGGCTAACCATGATTAGTTTGTACACTCTGCAGAGGTTTGCGCACTTTTCCCCACAAGACTCGATCTCCTCCGTTGGATTTCTCGCACTACATGGTGTTTGAGAAACGGATGACCGAGACATAGTCTTTCAAAAGCGCTAGCACCTTACGATCGGGTAGACCGTACCAACCTACATCCCCTACATCAGCTAGTCTACCACTGTAAGAGTTCCCACGACTTAGTCAACTATGCTAGAGTCCATAGTAGCTTGTGGCTGCACACGGAAGTTTCTAGTATGAATAGTCTCATGATCCCTTTGAGCATGGGTGGAGGTCCAAAAGAAACAGGCAATCCTGGAATACCCAGGTACCTGAATCCACCCATATGTGTGTTTAAGTTGCCACCTTAGATAAACCATTTATTAACAATCTCACATCTGTCATGGATATCACTCACCCAATCCACGTCTACTAGCATAGCATGGCATAAGAAGCAAACATAGAAGTAACTCCCAAAGGTTTAATAGTAAAACGGGTAATAGGTACTACCTCATCTACTTCCCCGCCCACAATTTAATTAGATCCTAATCATGCAATGTTTGAGGATTGATCTAATGCAATAAAAACTAGGCAGTAGAAAGGTATGATCAAAGTGTTACTTGCCTTGCTGATGATCCACGAAACCTAGAGATTCGAAGAAACAGGCGGCGCACTCCGGGTACTCTATCGCAAACAAACAAACAAACAAACATACAATAAGTACTCATCAAATAAGATATCTAACCAAAAAGTTCAACTTAAGAACTCCGGTTTGCAAAAAGAATCAAATCAAACGAAGCAACGAAAGTCAAACGGCGAAAGAAAACAACTTCGTTTTACTAATCTGGACTTAAGTCAAATTTCTGAAGCAAAAACTTGTTTAAGTTGGTTAAGCGGAAGAGAGTTTCGAGGCGAAACTCAGCGCTTGAATCGCTGATTAGATAAGCGATGCAAAAGTTATACTAAAACGAAAATCGGATCAGAAATCGCGATCGGAAATAATCGTGGAAAATCCGAGAAAAAGAAAAACGACAAACAGATTAACGAACAATTGTTCGTTATCTGGATCTAAATGATGAACGCGTTCGTTAAAACGAACGAACGAGCGAACGCTCACTTAATAAATAAACCGGAAAAAAACCGATCTATAAAAAACGAAACTTAAAAAAAATCGCGGTTAAATAAAAAAATCAAGCGGTTTTCTAAGAAAAACCGCCGGCGACGGCGGCTACCTCGGGCGGCGGGTCCGGGCGGCGGGACTCCGTGAAGCGGGCGAGGCGGCGGCGGGCGGCTGGGCGGCAGGCGGGCGGCGCTAGGGTTTGGGGGCGAATGGGCGGGCTGGTGGCTCGAGGCCCAGGCGGCTTATAAAGCCCGGCCGGTGAGTCCTGGCCGATTCTGACCAAGGTCGGTTCGGACTTTTTTTTAAATTAAATCCGCGCAGAAAAACTGACGAAAGAAATACTAAACGGACTCCAAAAAATCCTGAAATAATTTTTCGCCGACTTCTAAAATCAAGTTGGACAAAGTGAACATTTATTTGGGCCTAAATGCAATTTTGAAAAACACATATTTTTCCTAAATTCAAATAAAATAGCGAAAAACTCCGAAATAAAATCTTATTTGATTTTATTATTAAATCCTCAATATTTCTTTATTTTGGGAAAGTCATTTTATTCCCTCTCTCATATTTTTTTTGTAATAGAAATAATTGAAGATAAAATAATTAAAATCAAATGATCCTATTCTCAAAATTTGAGAAAACTCAAATATGAAAATAACGAAATCCCCAACTCTCTCCGTGTGTCCTTGAGTTGCGTAGAATTTTCTAGGATCAAAACCAAAAGCAAACAAAATATGATATGCAATGATGATCTAGTGTATAACATTCCAAATTGAAAATTTGGGATGTTACAATACCCATCCATAAGAAACAATAGTGTGAGTATGGGTGAAGTATGTGCACAAGTAGTACATTGTAAAGGTAGCAGATAGCAGGTCGGTTAGAAATAAATGACAGGAGACATATGATAGATCTACAACATGCATGGCACACGAAATTACTAGATTCTAGAATTTTGAAATATGAGCACAGGGATGGCTGGGAAATGCAGATGCTCCTCCAGCACACCACAAGGTGTGGTCCTATTAAAATAACAGTCGACTGAACACAAATAGGTCAGTCCATTTTTTCTGCACCGTCTGATGTACAAAGAACGGGCAGATCGCCTTCATCTATCTCCAGCCAGTCAGTGTTATGATCTTCCTCAAAACGACAGCGACCACCGGCCCAGTCCCCTGCCTCCGCCCTCCCCTTGACCTCACCGCACCGCCGTGCTTGGCACCGCCCCTGGCCATCCCTTCAAGCGTCGCCGACCTCCAGATCGGGCGCAAGCAGCTACTGCGCCCCACACCCCTATGATAGACACCGATGCACCGCTTCCCCGGCGAACAGGCCGACTAGGTGCTCCGCGCGCCTAAGAGGGTGCTACTTCTTTTGATTGCGATTCGACTGACCCTGAATTGAAATCCAGGCGGGCTACTGACCTCTAGCAAAGGTGAAATAGTAAATGGGAGGAAACCTTGTGCATTTAGTATCACGAAGAAGATGCAGTACGAAGTGCTCAACTTGTTTCTTTTATGGGATGAATACAGCGTGATCAGAGATGTAAGGTTTGCAGGAATAAGGGAAGAGGAGTACCTCTGTCTGCTGGCAGTGCCGTATCCTCCTATTTTTCCAACAATCTTCTTGTGGTTCGCTAGAAACGAGAAGTTGTGGAGGACGGTGGAGCCTTGGACGAACCCATGGCCAAGTTGTTGAGTGTGGTGCGATGGCCGTCTGTCAGCGGCGGGGAACTAGATCCGAGGCAGCGAATGACGGCGCAATGGGAACAGCTCCGTGCGGTGGATGGTTGCGACAGTGGAGCGGCAGCGGTGAGGCATAGGACGGCGTGGTCGAAGTGGTTCTGGTACGGCGCACATCGGCGTCGGTGTCGTGGAGGCAGCTCTGCCTCGGCTTCAGCTGCTAAGTCTTTCAGGGTGTTGCGGTTGTGGTTGCATTGGACGACGACGTCGGGGTACTGGCTCCGGCGTGATTTAGGAGGCCGGCAGTGGATTGGGCGCGATGGGGTGGAGGACGGAGGAGGCTGGGGTTTCACGGCTGGTGGAGAGGGTGTTTTGGCGCCCACGGAGTATGAATGGGGAAACGGATGGAGGGGGGAACTAAGGGTGAACAATGTTTCGATTTGGGACGCGCTTGTTTGAAATTTGGGGAAAGTTACAAACTTTGCCCCAACTCTAAATCTTCAAATGAAATTATGTTTTGTATGCTCGAATAGCTCATGTATCAACTACGGTTGTTCGTATATTCCATGCTAGGCGGGTTATTTTCAAGAGGAGTGGACTCCGCTCCTCACTCACGAGAAAATGGCTGGTCACCGGGATGCCCAGTCCCATGCTTTAAGCAAATCAAATCAAAATAATTGCAAACAAAACTCCCCGGGACTGTTATTAGTTGGAGGCACTTGTTGTTTTGAGCAAGCCATGGATTGATGCTTGTTGGTGGAGGGGGAGTATAAAATTTACCATTCTGTTTGGGAACCTCCTATAATGTGTGTAGCATGGGAGATATCGCCATCTCTTGGTTGTTATGTTGACAATGAAAGTATGCCGCTCAAAATATTATTTGTCTCTGCTTCAAAATCGAGCTCTGGCACCTCTACAAATCCACCTTCCCTCTGCGAAGGGCATATCTATTTACTTTTATGTTGAGTCATCACCCTCTTATTAAAAGCACCAGCTGGAGAGCACCGCTTTCATTTGCATCCATTACTATTAATTTATATTGGGTATGACTATGACTGGATCTCTTTTACCATGAATTACAATGTTTAGTCAGTCCTTGATCTTCAGAGGTGCTCTGCATTTATGTTTCTTTATGCGAGAAAGGGCTAGTGAGATACCATCTTGTTATATCATATCATGATTGTTTTGAGAAAGTGTTGTCATCCGAGATTTATTATTATTGCTCGCTAGTTGATTATGCCATTGACATGAGTAAACATGAGACCTAAATGTTACTGTGAATATGGTTAGTCATAATCTTTGCTGAAAACTTGAATGCTGGCTTTACGTATTTACAACAACAAGAGCAAACAGAGTTTGTAAAAGTTTTTCTTAATCACTTTCATTTTATCAACTGAATTGCTTAAGGACAAGCAAAGGTTTAAGCTTGGGGGAGTTGATACATCTCCGACGTATCTACTTTTCCAAACTCTTTTGCCCTTGTTTTGGACTCTAACTTGCATGATTTGAATGGAACTAACCCGGACTGACGTTGTTTTCAGCAGAATTGCCATGGTGTTATTTATGTGCGTAAACAAAAGTTCTCGGAATGACCTGAAACTTCACGAAGATTATTTTGGAAATAATAAAAAATCTTGGCGAAAGAATCAATGCCGGGGCCCACACCCTTTCCATGAGGGTGGGGCGCTTCGCCTTGTGGGCCCCTTGGAGCTCCACCGACCTCAACTCCAACTCTATATATTCGTGTTCGGGGAGAAAAAAACCAGAGAGAAAGATTCATCGCGTTTTACAATACGGAGCCGCCGCCAATCCCTATACTCTCTCGGGAGGGCTGATCTGGAGTCCGTTCGGGGCTCCGGAGAGGGGAATCCGTCGCCATCGTCATCATCAACCATCCTCCATCACCAATTTCATGATGCTCACCACCGTGCGGGAGTAATTCCATCATAGGCTTGCTGGACAGTGATGGGTTGGATGAGATTTATCATGTAATCGAGTTAGTTTTGTTAGGGTTTGGTCCCTAGTATCCACTATGTTCTGAGATTGATGTTGCTATTACTTTTCTATGCTTAATGCTTGTCACTAGGGCCCGAGTGCCATGATTTTAGATCTGAACCTATTATATTTTCATGAATATATGTGAGTTCTTGATCCTATCTTGCAAGTCTATAGTCACCTACTAAGTGTTATGATCCGGCAACCCCGGAGTGACAATAATTGGGACCACTCCCGGTGATGACCGTAGTTTGAGGAGTTTATGTATTCACTATGCGTTAATGCTTTGGTCCGGTACTCTATTAAAAGGAGGCCTTAATATCCCTTAGTTTCCGCTAGGACCCCGCTGCCACGGGAGGGTAGGACAAAAGATGTCATGCAAGTTCTTTTCCATAAGCACGTATGACTATATTCGGAATACATGCCTACACTACATTGACGAATTGGAGCTAGTTCTGTGTCATCCTATGTTATGATTGTTACATGATGAACCGCATCCGGCATAATTCTCCGTCACCGGTCCAATGCCTACGAGCTTTTCACATATTGTTCTTCGCTTATTTACTTTTCCGTTGCTACTATTATAATCACTACAAAACCCAAAAATATTACTTTTGCTATAAATTCTTTATTACTTCCATACTACTTTGCTACTAAATACTTTGCAGCAGATACTAAGTTATCCGGTGTGGTTGGATTGACAACTCAACTACTAATACTTGAGAATATTCTTTGGCTCCCCTTGTGTCGAATCAATAAATTTGGGTTGAATACTCTACCCTCGAAAACTGTTGCGATCCCCTATACTTGTGGAAGAGGAGGGAGTAGTAAAATTTTCTCCTCGTCCTGCGAGCCACCGCGCGCGTGGGCGAGGGAGCGGGTGTAGGCGTAGTAAGGAAGCTTCACCTCGTCCTGCGAGCCACCGCGCCCATGGGCGGGGGAGACAGCGTAGTAAGCAAGCTTCTCCTTGTTCTATGAGTTGACGGGACACATCAAAAGTAATACTTACGTATAGAGCATCTCGAGTGTACAGAACCTTGCCTCTAAGGTAGGCCCCATATGACGCATCAAGTCACAATTTTTTTGTTCACCCGTGGTAGACGATCCTCCATCAAGTGGACAACCAGTACACGTGTCAAATTACCACGTGGCCGGCCTTTTCTTACAGAAATGAGCTCCACCGTTTACCCGCGCGGGTGTGGCTGGGAAAGAGATGGGAGTACGTGTGTCGTTCGTGCACCTCTTCTCTTCATGCACGTCCCCCACCTACGTGGGTGTGTGTGAGAGAGATACAAACCTAGACATAATGCGCCGTCCATCCCCATGCCTCCGCCCAGTCTGACCACCAGTCACCACCACGCCCCACTCCTCCTCACCTTATCTCTCATCTTTCTCGAGATATCATTTTTTTGATGAAATTCTCGAGATACCGTTTTTTCGATAAAATTCTCGAGATATCATTAGTTTTTACACATGGGATTACTCCTGCATGGGATAATCACAACAGGTGTTTTGTAAAAAAAATGCATCTTGATGTTAAGGTGCAATGCACGGGCATCTTGCTAGTCCATGAAAACAACACATGGCAAAATTTCACGATGAACGAGGGATTTGAATCTGCTGGGAGGGGCTGTTTGGATTTTGCCCGGGGTAGCCTAAATATTGGCGACCCTTTTGTCCACCGGTGCCTTTGCCACCGATGAACGAGGAATAGCTCGGGTGCTCATGCATCCTCCAGCGTGCACGTTGGAGACGAGCTCGCATGAGCTGTGCTTTTTTTGTCCCACCACGCCGCCCGATCCGGCCGCAGACCGACCGACGACCCGCATATTACGCCATCCAACCGTAGCTGCACACATTCTGGCAGGAACACAACCAACCGGACGAAATTCATGCAAACACGGCGATATTTCTCATAAACAATGGCGGAATTAATATAAAATACCGGATTTTCATACAAACATGACGGATTTCATTACATTCAAATCAACTAAACAATGCTAGTTCTGGATAGCACAGGTATATAGTACCTGGCCTAAATGGTCGCCCGTCAATCCATTTGTGTTCCTCATGTCCGGTAGCACGATCACCAGACTGCTGGGAGCCTCGGAGGTATATGCTTTAAAGCAACGGACGGCTCGCTTCCCCGCTGCCCAACTGATATGGTTGGCTGATGCCCAAGATGATGGTGGAAGGGGGCTTCTCCGCTTCCATGGAGCCCATGCGGGGTCGACGAAGGTCCTCGCAATAAAAGGATCCGGCAAGACACCTACTGTGTACGCCGGCGTCGCTTCCGCGGTGGCCTTCATGGGACCCAAGCGGCAGCGGCCTCCCGTGTTCTACTTCTCCTCGACGATGGCGGCGGACGCGTAGGCGCTGGCCATCGACTCGTCGCTCTCCGCGCACCCGGCTTCTGTCTCTGCTTGCATGGTGCAGTCGCCGGCATGGGAGTCTCGACCACAGAAACGGGAGACGTGGTCGAAGACACGGGAGGCGCGGTACGAGGCGGCGACATGGACGACAGCGATGACGCCCGTGCGCTGCTCCTCGTCGAGCTGGCTTGGAGCAGCGTGTTGTTGAACTGCGTGCCGGCTTGGGGAGGCAACTGGCTCCGTCGGGCAAGGGGAGGGAGGTGGACCAGCGAGTTGCATAGCTGATATCCGGCTTGCTCGGCGGGCCACCCAGCCGGCTTGGATGCGGGATAACTACTCTTCGTAAGCCATTGTAAGAGTGGACAAAATGGTAAAGGAGGAGATAGGGGAGCGGCGGAGGGGTGCGATTCTTGGCCGGCGTTTGGCCCCGTTTAAATAGGAGATTAAATAGACGGCGGACGGGAGGATCTCGGCCGGCGTTATGTTTAATGTCGGCCCGGTCATGAACGGACGTGTGTCAAGAGTGGGTTTCTCGGCTTCCACACGGGTTTCATGGAGGCGTTTGAATGCGGCAAGGAGGCGTGTTCAGCCGGACGTGCATCGAGTGGCGCCCTCGACTATGACGTACGACACCGCGTCGTTTTTCCACTGACATGTGGGCTCTTTGGGCACTGACGTGGCCTGCATGTCAGTGAACCAACGCAGGCAGCACACGGCGGAGGAACTTTTGGTGGGCCAGGGTGGTCAGAAGCGGGCATTTCATAAACCGATGATTGTTCATTGAGTGTGACATCATCTATTTCATCTAGATAAGCCTACTATATAATGCAAGAGAATTTTAAAATTTTCATATATACGTTGATAGCCCGTTCGATACGTTGTGATTCATAAAGACCTCTGCAAACATCAATGTTCTTTTTATCACAGATAAGATTGATTAAACCTTGCAAAAAAAGGATTAGATTGATTAATACCCGTAATAATCCATGTCCTTAAGAAATGGTGCATGCACGTATAGGTTGAGCATGTGTCTTGCGTCATGTGCGGTGTGCATGCAGGCGTGCGAGTGTTGCGTGCATGCATGTGTACGTTTCAGTGTTGCATGCATGTGTGCATACGTGTGTGTGTTCATGAGTGCATGTGTACGTGTCAGTGTTGCACGCCTGCATGCGTGCTTGTGTTCGTTATGTGTACGTGTCAGTGTTGCACGCCTGCATGCGTGCGTGTGTTCGTGCGAGTGTTGCGTGTGTGCATTTGTACGTGTGGGGTGAGCTACATGTCAGTCAACTGACTTTTTCATCTCTGGTTAGTAGATTTTCCAGCCGTTGGATACGAAATCAAGGGCCTGCAGTTTATCTTCAACCTCCACCCCCTGAGCCGCCATCCACCGCCGGCCGAACTGACGGCCGCTGCCCCCGCGGCCGGCCCGCGTGGCCCCGCCCGCCCCGAAACCACTCCCCACAGCCGGTCCGCCGCCGCCCCGGCCATCCCTCTAGCCCCCCCTGCGCCGAGCTTTTTCTCCGGCGATCCCCACGCCACCGCCCAATCACCGCGCCCCCCACCGCCGGTGACTGCCAACCAGAGGCCTCACGACTTCGTATCCCCACCAACCACTAATTTATTACCATTTGTGTCCTTCATATACGCACTGATGGGTGGGCCCTATGGTAATGTGCGCTATCGAATGTGGACCGTTTGACTGGTCAATTGATTGTGTCATCAACGGATTATGGAGCTGTATGGTGAGCCCGTGACCGTCTGATCATCCTAAAATGAATTTTATTCACATAGTACAGACTCAAACTACCATTTCTTTCTTTCATATCTGGCGTTGTGGTGGGCCCCCACGGTTCACGGCGCCCGATGGTGCAACACTAGTTGCGCCACGTGGAACGTTTGAATGGTCAATTGATTGTGTCATCAACGAAATACGGAGTTGTACGGGTGATCCAGTGACTGTATAATCATGACATGTATTTTTAACACGGTACAGACGTAAGCGCTCATATATAGGCGCAAGAACTCACCGCTATAAGCGCACACACGCAGACCTTACCCCTATGAGCACCTTCGAGAGAGTGAGCCAGCATATGATCTTGAGATTTTACGAAGTCACCAAAGGTGCCTCGTAGTCGAGTGGAACGTCTCCTCCCACTGAACGCACATCGCCGGAAAAATACTAAAATTAATCCAGGATAAATGCGAGCACCGGGACTTTAACCCTGGTAGGCTCGAGAAAACACTGTCTGCCTAACCATCCAACCACAGGTTGGTTAGCACCACAAAATGTATGGGCTGACCGTGATGAGCTTATTTTGAAGTCCAGTGACCATATCGTGCTTTCGCTTCAAATACAATGACCGTAAGTGTCGCCAACAAAATACGAAGCACGCATCAAATACAATGTCCGTCAGTGTCATCAACAAAATACGGAGACGTATCATGAGCTAGATACCGTATGATCACCATGAGAATATATACGGTGACCATAATGAGCATATTCTGAAGTCCACCGACCGTGTAGTGCTTTAGCTTGAAATATTATGACCGTCCAGCGTGAATGTGTCATGGGCATGCATACTTTTAGAGGGCCGAGAGATAGTTTGTGTGCGTACGTGAAAGTGGTGTAGAAAGAGGGGGTGTCCGGTGGAGACAATGAGAGATATACCCTTCGTTTCTCTTTCCCGTGACTAATAGTTTAGGAGAAAATATAAACATTCACAATGCAGAACAAATATTTTTGGATGCACCATGCAATTAACTTTCATGTATAACATTGTACTATTGTATATGCTTATTTTCTTAATGGTCGATTGCGTGTGTGGTATGGTGGGCACATCATTTCTAGTTGTGGTGGGTCAACATGAGGACTCATGGGTCGGTTCCATCCTGCGCCACATAGGTTGGACCGAGACGCATTATACGAAGACCCATGTGGAGGACTCGGCGTACAACACGAAGCTACCAGAGTCGTGGAGGACTCTATCGGCCGGTGATAAGCCGACTAAATATGATTTGTAACCCTAGGCCCCCGAGTATGTTATAGAAGCCTCGGGGCTAGTTCGTTGATAGTATACACACACGCACAATGCCTGGTATTCACATATACTTTGTACACACCCCTATCACTAATTACAGTACCAAGAGTAGGCTTTTTACTCAAATGCATGGGTCCGAACTTGGGTAAAACTTTGCCTCGTATTACCATTCAGCCTAAGAGGCAGGGATATCCTACCCAATGATCCGATGGAATGATATCTGCCAACTACTAAGAGAGAGGTGTGTCTGGGGGGGGGGGGGCAATGTGTGCGAGAGAGGCCTAAAGATAATGTGCGTGAAGTAGACACGTAGGAACATATATGTGCGTATAGAGGGCTAGTGAGACTGTGCGTGTGTATATATGCACGTGAGAGAAATAGTGTTTTCCAACTAAGATTAGTGAAAAGAGTGGTACATAGTAGTCAGAAAGAGAGAGAGATATATACAGAGGGAGTGTGTGCGTGAGACACCCCGACACCCCGGGAGAGATTGTGAGCATGTGTGAAAGAGAAATGCCGATGTATATAAAGTGTCTGCACTTATGCGTTAAGTAGAGAGATATATAGCACGTTTGTGAGAATGGGCCCACGCATAGTGCATCTACGTGTAAAAGGCGGTTCTACGCATTAAATTAAAATATAAATGGCATTATTATTTTTGGATGAGACCATGAATTTTGCAATTTGCGTATGAACGAAAATCGGCCTATCAGACACCCATACTCTATTGAATTCTAACATGTGCATGTGTTTGTTTCATATTATCGATCCATAGAGTGAGAGCGGTTTGAAATACAGGCAATGCATTGCTTTTGCAATTCATATATAAACATTAATTAGTGCACTCCATGTTGTTAGTGTGAAGCACTTTATACCTTTTTCACTTACATGCATACATTCCAAATTGCTAGCTACGAAATAGAATACATATTGAATTCAACATAAAGGGGTTTCAAAGATTCGAATTCATAGGAAGTGCATTCAAATATTTGAACCCGAGATAATGGCATTTGTAAATCAGATCTAAAAGGGGGCATCAATCTTTGTTGCGCATTTGAACTATATATTCATATGCATGTCTAACTATTTTTTTGCAACCGAGGAGATTATATCTGGAATCATGCATGAACTGACGTAAGTTGCATATTTTTAATATATACTCGTGTACAATGTATATTCAAATGTACCCCCTCCATTCCAAAATAATCGTAGTTTTAGGATTTTCAGGAGTAAAGATTTGTGAAGTTTGACAAATCCTGAGAGTTCAATTCAAGACAACCGAAAACGTCAATGCTTCTGCTCCCAAATATTGAATGAAGCGCCAAATAAGCCTCTGGTCACCCGAAACCGCGCAAGACTAATGTTTGGTGGTAGGAAATTACTGTCCTGACTCTGGCACGTGTAGCCTATCGGCCTGATGTCCGAATGTCTAAACCGGGGTAGGTTTGTAAATTCACCAAGGCATGATCTCAACCACCTCCGAGAAGCATTCATACGCCGTGTGTGCCTAAATACCAATGCGCTCAGCAGAATCTATCCCGCCCACCATTTGGGACACCCGAGATTACTGTCCTACCCCCAACCCGCAATATGTTCGAAATTTTAGATGGGCAGGTAGATACCGCATATATAGGAAGGTATGGTGGACTCATATGGAATAACTTTGGGGTTTAAGGGATTGGATGCACAAGCAGTATTCCTGCTTAGTACAAGTGAAGGCTAGCAAAAGGCGGGAAGCGACCAACTAGAGAGCGACAACAGTCATGAACATGCATTAAAATTAATAAACATTGAGTGCAAGCATGAGTAGGATATAATCCACCATGAACATAAATATCGTGATATCACGCCCAAGATGCGACCCTATCCTAAAGGAACTTGAAGGTCCCACCAAGGATAGAAGCGCATCTTGAAGACGCTTTTGCAAGGTGGATATCATTACACCAACATTACATAATAGTGGGGATACATACAAAAGGCATCCAATACCACTCGAATACAACATCATCTTACATAAGAGCACTATCCGACTACGGATAAAACACAAACAGAAACTCAAACGACATCCACCCTGCTAGCCCAGGCTGCCGACCTGGAACCTATCCCCTGATCAAAGAAGAAGCAGAAGAAGAACTCCAAAACAAGTAACATCGCTCTCGCGTCATGATCGTCGCAATACCTGTACCTGCAACTGTTTTGTAGTAAACTGTGAGCCACGAGGACTCAGCAATCCCATTACCATGGATATCAAGACTAGCAAAGCTTAATGGGAAAGGAAGGGGGTAAAGTGGTGAGGTTGCAGCAGCGACTAAGCATGATATGGTGGCTAACTTACGCAAATAAGAGCAAGAAGAGAAACAACAGAACGGTCGTGAAGCTAGCAATGATCAAGAAGTGATCCTGAACTCCTACTTATGTCAAACATAACCCAGAACCGTGTTCACTTCCCGGACTCCGCCGAGAAGAGACCATCACGGCTACACATGCGGTTGACGCATTTTAATTCGGATCTGGTGTCAAGTTATCTACAACCGGACATTAACAAATTCCCATCTGCCACATAACCGCGGGCACAGCTCTCGAAAGTTTATACCCTACAGGGGTGTCCCAACTTAGCCCATGATAAGCTCTCGTGATCAACGAAGGATATTCCTTCTCCTAGGAAGACCCGATCAGTCTCGGAATCCCGGTTTACAAGACATTTCGACAATGGTAAAACAAAACCAGCAAAGCCGCCCGGATGTGCCGACAAATCCCGATAGGAGCTGCACATATCTCGTTCTCAGGGCACACCGGATGAGCCAGACGACGGGTTGGCATAGACCCTGGTTGCCAGGGGCACCGGACCGCTTCGGTTTGGACCAGCACTTTCGGAGGAGAAGCGGCCGGGGGTAAAATAAAGATGACCCTCGGGCTCAAAACCCAAGGGAAAAAAGGGCTAGGTGAGGCAAATAGTAAAACCAATGTTGGGCCTTCTTTGGAGGAGTTTTATTCAAAGCGAACTGTCAAGGGGTCCCATAAATCACCCAACAGCGTAAGGAACACAAAATCCGGGAACATAACACGGTATGGCGAAACTAGGCGGCAAGAGTGGAACAAAACACCGGGCATAAGGCCGAGCCTTCCACCCTTTACCAAGTATATAGATGCATTAATTAAATAAGAGATATTGTGATATCCCAACATAATCCTGTCCACCATGGAGAAATCTTCAACTTCACCTGCAACTAACAACGCTGTAAGAGGGGCTGAGCAAAAGCGGTAACATAGCCAAGCAACGGTTTGCTAGGAAGGGTGAAAAGGTTAGAGGCTGACATGGCAATTTGGGAGGCTTGAAGAGCAAATGATAGGTAGCGCAGCAAAGCGATAGAACGAAGCAACTAGCATAGCAATGATAGTAGTGAGATCCAGGGTAGCGGTCATCTTGCACGAAATCCATAAGGAAGAAGAACGAGTCCATGAAGAAGATGAAGCCACGAAGATGAACCAAGCGTGAGCGAGCGAATCCTCACGATCGCATAGCAAGCAGGAACTATCGAGAGAAGCACACAACACGGTAAACACACCACACATATATAAGACATGATGCACAAACAAGTATGGCGAAGACAAGACTACATGAAGCTACTCATGGCAAGAGATGATGCATACAAGATCAACACAACAAAGCAAGTTTAAATGAGGCCGGAAACAACATATAACAATTCCGGTAAGTCCTCATGCAAATTTCAAAATTGGTCCAGATCTGAATAAACCTTATGTTCAAGTTGTTAAACAGCAAGTTAAGATGCACCAAAATGATCTACACGAGATTCTAGTCAAGATACATATAAAGTTCATTATATTTGGAGCTACGGCCTAGAAGATATGCGCAAAACAAGTTCAACATGGCATTGATGCAAAATGCATCCAAACATCAACAAAACACCTCAAAACAAGGATTCAACATGATAATATGAAACTACATGCAAAATCAAGCAAGTTTCATATAGAGCACACTTAAAACGGAGCAACGGTTCAACACATACTCTATACAAGTTATAGCAACAATCTGTCCAAAACAGCAACTAGGCATATTGCAAACACCAAAACAACATGCTAAATTACAGAAATATGAAAACAAAAGGTATGTACATGATGTACAGGTAAAGAACAACAAAACATGAACACTGAGCTATCTCCAGAAATCACTAGAACATGCTCAAAATACATGGCAAGATTGCAAATAATAACAGTTTCAGACTTTGCAGAAATATCATCAGGTTGCAATGTTTAGAGCTATCAAACTACGTGTTACAGGAACTTAAAATAGAAACTTAAGGCATGGAATGATACTACTAAAAGCATAGAACATAAGTCCTTTACTTACCATGAGCCAAAAAGCTTTATAAGATATGATGGCACCCATGTAAACATAGCAAATGATATGACAGATTCAAACATGGCAGGAACAACGATAAGTAGGCATGTTGGTGAGCTTGTACCACTCACCAAAGAGCATTACATATCATGAAAAGGCAACCAATATCACGATGACATGTTTATGAAGCTAAGCATGGCAATAGCAAGTTCATAGGGTCCATGTATCACTAGCAAAGCACACGACAAAACTGAACTTAATGTAGACAGCCTGACAGAAACATTATTTAGCAATTTTAGAGCACGATTACAACAAGCTACAGCAGGATATAAATGCAACCAGGGGCATGGATTGATATAGCATGACATGTATAACAAAACATCCTTAGTGAATATCTCCAGATTACGCATATAATGACTTGTAGTAGCGGGTTTACATAGCATCACAAAATAACAGATTCAGCCTAGCAAAACAGTAACAGCAAGTACCATACTTCACGAGCTCAATGCACTCACTAAAAGACTCAAAAAATATATGGATTGCACCTATGTAAATTTGGCATGATGTAGTTCAAAACACATGTAAAGATCAACCTCATAGGATGCACACACAAGATGCAACAAAAATGACAAATTACCAAGTTATAACAGTTTCAGCAGATTAACATCATATAGCACTCTTGCAACGATGCTTCAGGCATCAAGATGATCTCAAAGTAACATGGCACAATGGAATAAAATGTAGAGCATCTCATGGCCAACCTTTTGACATATTGCACGCATAAAACGGAGCAGTATGCATGGAGTTATGATGTGATGAACATGGCATAAAAATGTAAGATAAATCGGGACTTAGGGAAAATCGGGGTCAACCTGCTGAGATCGGATTTGGATCGGGGCGCGGGAACCGAGGTGGATCCGGAGCTCGCCGGAGACGGGCGGCGCGGCGGTCGGAGCTGGAGGCCGCGGAGGGCGACGGGAGGCGGGCGACGGGCGGCGAGGTCGGGGCGGCGCCGGACGCGGGCCGGACGGCGGCGAGAGGAGGCCTCGCGGCAAGTGGCGCGGGCTTCGGCGGCGGGCGTTAAGCGGCGGGGGACGGGACCCGAGAGGCGGGCGGCGCGCGTCTGTCCAGATGGCGGAGGCGGCGGCGGCCGACGCTGGCGGCGAATCGGAAGGCGACACGTGGCGGCGGCGAGGGGGCTGGACATGTCCGGTGGCGGAGCGGACATGTCCGGCGCGGTGAGGGAGGAGACTGCTAGGATTTCGGGGGAAATCATCCGCGAATTTCGGGGGAGGGCACCTATTTATAGATTCTGGGAGCTAGGAGAGTCCAAATGAGGCATGGTTTTCGGCCACGCGATCGTGATCGAACGACCGAGAGCATGGAGGGGGTTAGGATGGGTTTATGGGCCACTTTGGAGGGGTGTTGGGCTGCAACACAAAGAGAGCTTTTACGGTTACCCGGTTAACCGTTGGAGTATCAAACGGACTGCAAATGGCGCGAAACTTGACAGGCGGTCTACCGGTGGTATACCAAGGCCGCTTGGCATACCTCGGGCCATTCCGAGAACGTTTAACACCCGCATATGAAAAGAGGCAAAAGGGGCGTCGGATGACATAGGAGTGCCGGATTGCAAAACGGACAACGGGGAAAATGCTCGGATGCATGAGACGAACACATATGCAAAATGAAATGCACATGATGACATGGCAATATGCAACACGCAAGCAAGTGACATGGCAACAACGACGAATAACTGGCGGACACCTGGCGCAACGAATCCGGGGCGTTACAACACTCCTCCACTAACAAGAGATCTCGCCCCGAGATCTTAGGACCGAGACGGAGGGATCTCAGCCCTCCTCTCGTACTCTGTAGCGACCCGACCTCAGACGGTCAAGCCTACGTATTCTTGTGCCATCCACGGATCGTATCTTTGGCACCTACAGTACATCAATGTATATATCAAAGTGCAATCACATGTATAAATAACGTAAAATGATATATACCTCATAATACTCAGCGGAAACAATCAAGCGGGTGTGGAGTCCCATCAACGCCATCGGCGAGTTGAGTGTAGACCGTAACCTGTATCGTAACTCTTACTCGTCGAGGAAATATACGCAACATGATACGTTGCAGCCGTGTAGGTCGATTACATTGAATGTCCGGCAAGATCACAATTTGAGAAAACAGATGATAAAACTATACTATATGCAATATGGCTTTATGGCTCTGTTTCTGAGTTTTGATTGCATAAAAGCTGATTTTTTTTTACCTACATCAAAGGAATAGAATGAAGTCTGTACTAAGGAGTTTTCTATCATGACATGTTTCCGCCAACCGATGTCTCATAACCCAGAATCATCATATGTTGCCCACAATTAAGTTATCAATCACGTGTTGAGAGTTCGAAATAGATCCAAGTCCAGAGGCTCAAATTGTCCGTGAATCGGGGACACGGCTAATCGATTAGGTTTAACCCTCTGCAGAGGTTTGTACACTTTACCCGCAAGATTCGATCCCTCTCTTTACGTTCTCGCACTTCAGGGTGTTTGAGAACAAGATGACCGAAACATGATCTTCCAAAGAGTTCCTCTGACCACTGTCCGGTACCCATCCAATCCTACCGTCCTTCTACATCTGCTAGTACCGTCCCAGCCAGAGTCACCACTAAGGTCAACCAAGCCAGAGCCCATAATGACTTGCGGTTGCACAGGTAAGCTTCCGGTCATGAAGTATTCTTTCGTCTCTTTGAGTCTGGGTGAAGCTTTCCGCAAGATGTCATGGCGCTTCTCCATGCATCCCGGCCAACCACTGGGTTCTCCAGGGTGCCCGTCAGCAAATCCTTCACCCGATGAGTGTGTATTGAAAATCCTGTCTCGAGTCTTGAAGTCTTGAGGTCTTGAAGATGCAGTCCTTGCAGATTCCATCATGGAGTTGTCGTCATTGGCGTAGAGTTCTCCTTCTTCACACCACTCTCGAGCACTCATACCAAACCCGTCTACTATAGCGTAGCATTGAAATAAAATATCGTCCGGGCTTGGTAACAGGGTGATGGGTTCCTACCTCATGCATACTACTCATCTACAAGAATTTCAATAACACTCTTGAGGGTGGTTGCAATGGTGCCACTAAATGCAATAAAACATAGGTAAGAAAAGCATGGTCAAAGTGAACTTGCACGGTTGACGATCTTGAAAAAAACTAGGGTTTCGTAGTAGCAATCTTAGCACTCAGGAAATTCTACCAAGGCAAACAATAACTATAATAAGCACATAGCAATAGGATCACATAACACAACATAACAAAAGTAACATAACACAACAAACAACCAAAACTCAAATCCAAAAGAAAAACTCAAATAAAGGCCACTCAAAGTTTTCCCTACTTCAAATAATAACAAAAATAGTTTTATATAATAAAAATTTCTTAATATAACCTAATCATGGTTTTAGGTTAACTTAACAGAAAAGGTTTCACTAAGCAACTAGGGGGCAAAAAGAATTAATTTAAAAGCTATTATAAAACTCATTTTAGGCCTAATCCAATTTCTATTAAGAAAAATAATTTAAAACTTTTATTAATTATAAATAAAAGTTCATCTACTAGAATGACAGAAACTAACCTAGAATAACTAATCACAAGTTAAAAATAAATTAATTTACTAATTAATTAATTAGGAAAACAGGAACTAGTTAATTAATTAGGATTAATAGGATTCTGTCTAAAACTAATTATTTATTAATCCTAAAATACCCAAATTAATTTCTATGGTTTGGCAATGTCAAAATAAAGTTGGGACAAAAAGAATCATGCAAAAATAATTTTTCTAACTAAAGTTATAGCAGATTTACTATTCTGACTAAAACTAAATTAAAGCAATTTTAATTAATTTTAACATAGCTAAATATATATTCTACAGAAACTACAGAAAATTTGCAAACCAACAAAAAAGAATCACCTAAAAATATTAAACAGAAGAATAGATATGAATTTTTTAAAACAGAAACTATTCTGTTAAAACAGAAAACAAAAATAAAAGAAAAAGGGCCTAATGGGCCTAAACTACGCACTATGCGTAAAATAACCTAAACGGGCCCTAGGGTTAAACTAGTCGGGCCGAGCTAAATAAAATAAACCTTAACCTAAATTAAACCGTAAACGAACCGGTGAAAAGCCCGGTTTTAATTAAAACCGCGTACCCCTTCGGGGGTTCTAATCCTAGCCGTTGATATAGATCGGACGGGGAGGTAACTCGGCGACTCACCGGCGTTTAGGCGGCGGCGGCTCGGTGGCGAGTCGTTGGCCTCTCCGGTCGTCGGGAGGTCGGTGGAGTGGTCCGGCGGGTCTTGAGGCGGCGAGGAGTGGTTACAGTGGAGTGGGTGGAGCTCGGGGAGGCTAGAGGCGGCGACGGCGACGCAAATGGCGGCGGCGGTAGGCTCGGCTCCATGACGGCGTGAGGGGAGAGGAGGGTTCGGCGAGGCGAGGGAACGGGGTGCGGGGAGGGGTTTTATAGGCGGGGACCTCGTCGGGAAGGAAGGGGATCGGGGAGGAATCGGCATCCGGATCGCTCGGGATCCGGCGATCCATGGCAGCGTGGCGTGGGCGAGGAAGAAGATGGGGCGGGGCCATGGTCGATGGGAGAGAGAGGGGAGGGTTGGGCGATCGGCACAGGGGTTCAGCGAGGGTGGTGGTAACTGGCAGCTCTGGGCTGGCAGTTAGGCTCGGTTGAAATTTGGTGAAATTTGAGGTGGTGGCGGCTGGCTGGGCCTGGGGTGGCTGGCTGGCGCCCACAGGGTTTTCTTTATTTTTTAATAAAACTAAAAACAAAAATAAAACCCAAACTATAAATATTTTATATAGGGTATATATATACCAAAATGATCAGGGGAATATTCCCTTTCATTTGAACATTTTTCCAAAGACAAAATCCAAACTTTATGAAAATTCATTTTTTTCAAATTCAAATAAAATTCAGATTTGAATTCCAAATCTTTTGGCAATGTTTTCTTCTGATATTTTTGGAGTGTCATGTTTGCTCCTCTCATACTTTTGACAAGTATTTACGGGCATAGTTTTTGAAATGATTCGACTTGCCAAAGTTTGAATTCAAATTCAAACTCAAAATTTGAAAGAGGGTTTCAAGCATTTTCAAATGACTTTCAACTTGATACTTTTTAACTTCCAACTCATATTTCATATAATTGAAGAAGTCATTTTATCTTCCCTCATGAAAATCATTGAGTTGCATAAAGCTTTGAATTTGAAATCTTCCCTAATGAAATTCAAATCTTTTCCAAAACCCTATTCATTTCAAAATGGAAGAAGTCATGTCATCTTCACTCTAGGCTTTGGTATTGGAATGAACTTGAGTTCATGGGGATCCAAAAGGCAAGGGAAAAGTTTTGGGAAAGTCATCTCATTCCCTCTCATTCAACTTTCAAAAATTTCAAATTTCACTGGGTTTCACTCAATCCATCAAACAAACAATCGACAACAAGCATAGTTATTTATTTAATATAACATTCCAAAATTTAGAATTTTGGGATGTTACAAACCTACACACTTAAAATGAATCTAGTCCTCGAGATTGAAGAAACTAACAAGAAAAAGTTAGGGGTTGGGGTCTTCTAGCAAATGTCTTGGTCGAGGAAAGGTCGAGGTGCTACCACACTTAAAAACAAGGTCATGGTTCCAATAAACTCAGATACTTCCCACGGAGGGCTGACAATGTATGTCTCTTCACATATCTTACAATAGCTCCTTCATTAAAGCTCTTACGTCGGAAGCATAGAGTTTTCCTCAAAAGCTTGGGTCGGTTCGTCAAAGTTGAAGTTCGTCCGAGACCGGATCTTCTTAGCTGATGGGTGCATGTCCATTCTAAACAACTATCGAAACACTCATGGTGGTCTACAATTTATGGTTTTCTCCTGCAGAAAGCGGGTCTGCAGGTTGAACTTCACCGTATATCCTACGATTGGCAGCGGTTGCTGTAATGGGGTTCCATCGTCCTACCATTCTATGGTTTTATGGCTTATCGTGTCGACACTCTTCTAAGGTTTTCAAGGCTCTACTGATTTTCCATCAACATATGATAGTTCATGATAGAAGTCTTCGGTATGGGGGCCAATCCATCCCGTGCTTGAATCATTACCACATACGTAAGCAGTGAATCACGTATTCTAACACTTGGGCATACTCACAAGCATTGCAGAATTTCTTTTGTTGACGAACTGGGTTCGAGTAAATCCATTGATTACGCAAGCTGAACAAAACATCTATCGTTCTTCACAACTCTTAGGTTTTTTACGTAATCTCCTCTGAAGCGTCTGCTGATCAAATCATGATCTTCCCAAAATTTCTTTCTCAGTGGGTACTTGATCCTTATCAATTCTTGGGCCTGTGGGTCATGGCCCACTTCAACACTAGTGTAGCTTTAGCTCATCCTTGGAGTAACTCTCTTGTTACACCTCATTAAATCCAGTAGTACTCTGTTTCTTCATACCATCATATCAAAACAAAACTCCAACTTATTTTGTCCAAACTTCACTCCGTGGAATATCATTATCGTTTGCATGGGTCAAGTGTCCTCACAGTGGTACTACCACCCTTAAATGCACAAATTCTTCCATAGACCATATTTTTCTCATATCCTTGAAAATGGTCAAAACTCTTTGTTCATGGAGTAACAACTCATAAAATTCAACATATGAAATCATCACACCTTAACTTTATTGATTCATGCATTCATTACAATCTCTGAGCACCCATTACATAACTCAACTCATCGAACTCATAAAAATGAAATTGCTCCTTACTATCAATATCAAAGTTCCAACTACTCAGCTCCAGCTTTCATCTTGTCGGGACATTTGGTAGCATAATGTCCTGCTTCCTTGCAGTGAAAACAAATAACTTTCGATAAGTCTTTGGGCTTCTTGGAGATGGTGTCTACTCTTTGGCCTCTTGGCTTCTTCTGCGGACATTTACTAGCGTAATGACCTAAATCCTTGCACTGTAACAAGTGATATGACTTAGGTCCTTCTCTTGCAAAAATTGTGTTGTTACGAAGATGCCTTCGTCTTCTCTTCTGGATTTCTCCGTAATGATCAGAGCTTCTATTTCACGAGGGTCAAAGTTCACTTCTTTGTCGGGAAGTCTCCAGAGATACTCTTGGCTTTCCTTCATGCAATACTCTGAAAAATGTCCTTCTTCTCCACATGAATAGCAGGCTTGTGCGAAAAATCTGTTTAGGCCTTCACCATCAGGGTCTTCAATAACTTCCTCCCAAGTTCTTGCTCCTTTAAATCCTTGTATGGATTGATGCATTCTCCACCAGGTTGCAACACTTTCTGTAAAGTACTGAAGAGCGTATTGGACCTCATACTTCCTTGAAACCAAATTGTTCCCGAAGTGATTCTCCATGTTCTGCATCCATAGCTCCGCCTCCGACTGAGTCTTCGGTCCAGAGAATATCAGTCCAACTTCATTCATCATCTATGGGGTCCAAGGGTTTTGGGATGAGATAGGAGAGAGGTGGGGAGGGATATACACACAATACAAACAATAGTTTTTGAAGAAACAAGTTTTTTTTTTGGGCTGTCGAAAAAAAAATCAAACAAATGACAGCTCACAAATCATCGCATCTAACGTAAGTGTATAACAGGGGTTTGGTCTTCTAAAGGTCAAATATTTCTTTAGGAACTTCAAATCTTCGGAGTCTTCAACTGTTGTAGCTTCTAATACATGGTGAAATCCTCTTTACTCTGAAGGGGTCATCAGTTCTCCGATATCAAATCCTTCTTGAGCGTCTTGATTGATCCTCCGGGTGATCAAAGGATAAGGGGTATATTCTAACTATTTGAGGTGAGAGGGTCTATTTGATAAATTCAGAAAAGATGAGAAGTAAGAGTCTTTTGTAAATAAAGTTTTTGAGATATCCTGTCCTAGGGCTTTCCGATTTCTAGGGTCACGTCCTCTGATCAACATGTGCTCTGATACCATCTCTGTAGCGACCCGACCTCAGACGGTCAAGCCTACGTATTCTTGTGCCATCCTCGGATCGGTATCTTTGGCACACACAGTACATCAATGTATATATCAAAGTGCAATCACATGTATAAATAACGTGAAATGATATATACCTCATAATACTCAGTGGAAACAATCAAGCGGGTGTGGAGTCCCATCAACGCCATCGGCGGGTTGAGTGTAGACCGTAACCACAATATCGTAACTCTTACTCGTCGAGGAAATATCTGCAACATGATACGTTGCAGCCGTGTAGGTCGATTACATTGAATGTACCGCAAGATCACAATATGAGAAAGCAGATGATAAAACTATACTATATGCAATATGGCTTTATGGCTCTGTATCGAGTTTTGTTTGCGTAAAAGCTGATTTTATTTTACCTACATCAAAGGAATAGAATGAAGTCTGTACTAAGGAGTTTTCTATCATGACATGGTTCCGCCAACCGATGTCTCATAACCCAAAATCATCATATGTTGCCCACAATTAAGTTATCAATCCTGTGTTGAGAGTTCCGAAATAGATCCAAGTCCAGAGGCTCAAATTGTCCGTAACCGGGGACACGGCTAATCGATTAGGTTTAACCCTCTGCAGAGGTTTGTACACTTTACCCGCAAGATTCGATCCCTCTCTTTACGTTCTCGCACTTCAGGTGTTTGAGAACAAGATGACCGAAACATGATCTTCCAAAGAGTTCCTCGACCACCGTCCGTACCCATCCAATCCTACCGTCCTTCTACATCTGCTAGTACCGTCGGCCAGAGTCACCACTAAGGTCAACCAAGCCAGAGCCCATAATGACTTGCGGTTGCAGGTAAGCTTCGGTCATGAAGTATTCTTTCGTCTCTTTGAGTCTGGGTGAAGCTTTCCGCAAGATGTCATGGCGCTTCTCCATGCATCGACCAACCACTGGGTTCTCCAGGTGCCCGTCAACAAATCCTTCACCCAAAGAGTGTGTATTGAAAATCCTGTCTCGAGTCTTGAAGTCTTGAGGTCTTGAAGATGCACGTCCTTGCAGATTCCATCATGGAGTTGTCGTCATTGACGTAGAGTTCTCCTTCTTCACACCACTCGAGCACTCATACCAAACCCGTCTACTATAGCATAGCATTGAAATAAAATATCGTCCGGGCTTGGTAACAGGGTGATGGGTTCCTACCTCATGCATACTACTCATCTACAAGAATTTCAATAACACTACTGAGGGGTGGTTGCAATGGTGCCACTAAATGCAATAAAACATAGGTAAGAAAAGCATGGTCAAAGTGAACTTGCACGGTTGGCGATCTTGAAAAAAACTAGGGTTTCGTAGTAGCAATCTTCGCACTCAGGAAATTCTACCGAGGCAAACAATAACTATAATAAGCACATAGCAATAGGATCACATAACACAACATAACAAAAGTAACATAACACAACAAACAACCAAAACTCAAATCCAAAAGAAAAACTCAAATAAAGGCCACTCAAAGTTTTCCCTACTTCAAACAATAACAAAAATAGTTTTATATAATAAAAATTTCTTAATATAACCTAATCATGGTTTTAGGTTAACTTAACAGAAAAGGTTTCACTAAGCAACTAGGAGCAAAAAGAATTAATTTAAAAGATATTATAAAACTCATTTTAGGCCTAATCCAATTTCTATTAAGAAAAATAATTTAAAACTTTTATTAATTATAAATAAAAGTTCATCTACTAGAATTACAGAAACTAACCTAGAATAACTAATCACAAGTTAAAAATAAATTAATTTACTAATTAATTAATTAGGAAAACAGGAACTAGTTAATTAATTAGGATTAATAGGATTCTGTCTAAAACTAATTATTTATTAATCCTAAAATACCCAAATTAATTTCTATGGTTTGGCAATGTCAAAATAAAGTTGGGACAAAAAGAATCATGCAAAATAATTTTTCTAACTAAAGTTATAGCAGATTTACTATTCTGACTAAAACTAAATTAAAGCAATTTTAATTAATTTTAACATAGCTAAATATATATTCTACAGAAACTACAGAAAATTTGCAAACCAACAAAAAAAGAATCACCTAAAAATATTAAACAGAATAAAAGATATGAATTTTTTAAAACAGAAACTATTCTGTTAAAACAGAAAACAAAAATAAAAGAAAAAGGGCCTAATGGGCCTAAACTACGCACTATGCATAAAATAACCTAAACGGGCCCTAGGGTTAAACTAGTCGGGCCGGGCTAAATAAAATAAACCTTAACCTAAATTAAACCGTAAACGAACCGGTGAAAAGCCCGGTTTTAATTAAAACCGCGTACCCCTTCGGGGGTTCTAATCCTAGCCGTTGATATAGATCGGACGGGGAGGTAACTCCGGCGACTCACCGGCGTTTGGGCGGCGGCTCGGTGGCGAGTCGTTGGCCTCTCCGGTCGTCGGGAGGTCGGTGGAGTGGTCCGTGGTGCTTGAGGCGGCGAGGAGTGGTTACAGTGGAGTGGGTGGAGCTCGGGGAGGCTAGGGCGGCGACGGCGACGCAAATGGCGGCGGCGGTAGGCTCGGCTCGGCGACAGCGTGAGGAGAGGAGGGGTTCAGGGGCGAGGGGGAACGGGGTGCGGGAGGGGGTTTTATAGGCGGGGACCTCGTCGGGGAAGGAAGGGGATCGGGGAGAATCGGCATCCGGATCGCCGGGATCCGGCGATCCATGGCAACGACGTGGCGTGGGCGAGGAAGAAGATGGGGCGGGGCCAGCGGGTCGATGGGAGAGAGAGGGGAGGGTTCGGCCGATCAAGCCCGGGGTTTCGGGCGAGGGGCGCGGGTGAGCCGGGCTGGCCTGGCCGGGCTCGGCAGCTGGGCCGGCTCGGCTAATGGGCGCGGGCGAGGTGAGGCGGCTGGCTGGGCCTGGGTGGCTTTGGCGCCTGGGTTTTTCTTTATTTTTTAATAAAACTAAAAACAAAAATAAAACCCAAACTATAAATATTTTATATAGGGTATATATATACCAAAATGATCAGGGGAATATTCCCTTTCATTTGAACATTTTTCCAAAGACAAAATCCAAACTTTATGAAAATTCATTTTTTTCAAATTCAAATAAAATTCAGATTTGAATTCCAAATCTTTTGGCAATGTTTTCTTCTGATATTTTTGGAGTGTCATGTTTGCTCCTCTCATACTTTTGACAAGTATTTACGGGCATAGTTTTGAAATGATTCCGACTTGCCAAAGTTTGAATTCAAATTCAAACTCAAAATTTGAAAGAGGGTTTCAAGCATTTTCAAATGACTTTCAACTTGATACTTTTTAACTTCCAACTCATATTTCATATAATTGAAGAAGTCATTTTATCTTCCCTCATGAAAATCATTGAGTTGCATAAAGCTTTGAATTTGAAATCTTCCCTAATGAAATTCAAATCTTTTCCAAAACCCTATTCATTTCAAAATGGAAGAAGTCATGTCATCTTCACTCTAGGCTTTGGTATTGGAATGAACTTGAGTTCATGGGGATCCAAAAGGCAAGGGAAAAGTTTTGGGAAAGTCATCTCATTCCCTCTCATTCAACTTTCAAAAATTTCAAATTTCACTCAGTTTCACTCAATCCATCAAACAAACAATCAGACAACAAGCATAGTTATTTATTTAATATAACATTCCAAAATTTAGAATTTTGGGATGTTACATACTCGTTCGCCTCCTCTCTGGTTATAAAATATCTCCCTTTGGCCTGAAAGTCAGAGAAGGTAGAAGCAGGGAGAGCGACGTGATAGGTGTCGTCTGTCAAAGATTAGTCGGTACTGGAGGAACTGATTGCTCTCAACAAAACGATGACGAACCATAGCTTCATAATCTAAATAAGCAGGAGGCAACTCAATATCATCCTCCCGTATGGTTACACCAAGAAAATTAGCTAAACGGGTTGCATAAATCCCACCAAAGAAATCTCCATTAAATCTATTATTATGCAACCTACGTGCAACAATAGCTCCCAAATTATAATGTTTATCTCCTAACATAGCACTCCTGAGAATACTGAGATCAGGGACACACATGTGACATGCTTCGTCCTTACCATTTATGCACCTGCCTATGAAGAGAGCTAAATAATGTATAGCAGGAAAATGAATGCTCCCTATGGTAGCTTGTGCTATGTCTCTAGATTCCCCCACAATTATACTAGCAAGAAAATCTCTAAATTCAGATTTGCAAGGTTCACTAGTACTACCCCATTGTGGAAGTTTGCAAGCAGTGGTAAAATCCTCTAAGTCCATAGTATAAGAATTTTCATAAAGATCAAGCAGACAGTTTGAGAATTGCGTGAAGATGAAAATTCAAACCTCCTCACAAATGAACTAGTGAGATAGTGAATCGACGGCGGGTTATGCGCCTCGAAGCTCTCAAGATCAGTGTTACGCACATATGCGTTAAATTCTTCCTTGATTCCTGCTTGATCCATGAAGTCCTCGGAAGGCCATTCGCAAGCCCGCACTGGAGCGTCCCTTGGTGGTTCATCATCGGCATCGCGCATTGCGAGCCTAGGTCCTTGCTTCCTTTAAGGACCACCTTGGTACATTTTCCTGAACATATTTCTTCCTCTGAAAAATTTCTGAAAATTTTAGTAACTTCAAATAAAAGTGAATCAATCTCAACAAAACTGATAGCAACTACTCCTACAAGTGCCTAGGGACTATATCATGCATTAGAACTACATGGAACCATATAAATTTGACATGCAAGCTCAAGAACATGGTCACCAAGGCAGCACAAATTTGCAATGAATAAAGCACTAGAACAAAAACTAATTGGACCAATGGAGCAGTCACATACCAAGGAACAATCCCCCAAAGAAGTTTTGTGAGAGGTGCTTTGAGCAAGGAGATTGAAAATCGCAGCAAAATGAGCTAGAACTCGTGCTTGAGTTGGTTGGTGATTTTTTTTGGGACGAAGAAGAAGTGTGTGGGTGTAGGAATAAGTGGAGGGGAGCCACCATGGGCCCACGAGGCAGGGGGCGCGCCCTGGACCCTCGTGCCCAGGTGCTTGCTCCCCCTGTTGTGTTCTCAGTGCCAAATATTATCAAATACTCCAGAAGAAATTATATTAAATTGGCAGGGCATTTGGAAGACTTTTATTTTTGGGGTATTTTTATATTGCACGGATAATTCAGAAAACAGACAAAAGAATACTAATTTTACTTTATTTCGACTAAATAACAGAAAGTCAAAAGAGGGTACAGACGGTTGTGCCTTCTAACTTCATCCACCTCATGCTCATCAAAAGGAATCCACTAACAAGGTTGATCAGGTCTTATTAACAAACTCATTCCGAATCGCATGAAAACTGGAGAAATTTCGAATAACACTATGTTACCTCAACGGGGATATGCACATCCCCAATAATAAGAATATCATATCTCTTCTTGAGTAGGTAGAGGAAATTCAAAGCCTCCAAAAATAATGGATGGAAATTTTCCAATAAAGTTGATACTATGAACTTGAGGTTGTTTCCTCGGAAAGTGTACCGTATGTTCATTACCATTAACATAAAAAGTGGCATTGCCTTTGTTGCAATCAATAACAGCCCCTGCAGTATTCAAAAAGGGTCTTCCAAGAATAATAGACATACTATCGTCCTCGGGAATATCAAGAATAACAAAGTCCGTTAAGATAGTAACGTTCGCAACCACAACAGGCACATCCTCACAAATACCGACAGGTATAGCAGTTGATTTGTCAGCCATTTACAAAGATATTTCAGTAGGTGTCAACTTATTCAGATGAAGTATACGATATAAAGAGAGAGGCATAACACTAACACTGGCTCTAAGATCACATAAAGCAGTTCTAACATAATTTCTTTTAATGGAGCATGGTATAGTTGGTACTCCTAGATCTCCAAGTTTCTTAGGTATTCCACCCTTAAAGTATAATTAGCAAGCATGGTGGAAATTTCAGCTTTCGGTATCTTTATTTTATTAGTAACAATTTCTTTCATATACTTAGCATAATGATTCATTTTGAGCATATCAGTTAATCGCATACGCAAAAAGATAGGTCTAATCATTTCAGCAAAGCGCTCAAAATCCTCATCATCCTTTTTCTTGGATGGTTTGGGATGAAAAGGCATGGGTTTCTGAACCCATGGTTCTCTTTACCATGTTTACTAGCAACAAAGTCTCTCTTATCATAACGTTGATTCTTTTATTGTGGGTTATCAAGATCAACAGCAGGTTCAATTTCTACATCATTATTATTATTAGGTTGAGCATCAACATGAACATCATCATTAACATTATCACTAGGTTCATGTTCATCACCAAATTGTGTTTCAGCATCAGAAATAGAAATATCATTGGGATTCTCAGGTGTGTCAACAACAGGTTCACTAGAAGCATGCACAGTCCTATCATTTTTCTTTTTCTTCTTTTTAGAAGGACTAGGTACATCTACATTATTTCTCTGAGAATCTTGCTCAATTCTCTTAGGATGGCCTTCAGGATACAAAGGTTCCTGAATCATTTTACCAGTTCTAGTAGCCACTCTAACAGCATAGTCATTATTCTTATTATCCAGTTCATTGAGCAAATCATTCTGAGCTTTAAGTACTTGTTCTACTTGAGTGGTGACCATAGAAGCATGTTTACTAATGAGTTTAAGTTCACCTTTAACTCTAGACATATAATCACCCAAGTGTTCAATCATATAAGCATTGTGTTTCAATTTTCTACTAACATAAGCATTAAAGTTTTCTTGTTTAACCATAAAATTGTCAAACTCATCTAAGCATTGTCTAGCAGACTTATAGTGAGGAATATCACCTTCATCAAATCTATAGAGAGAATTTACCTTTACTACCTGTGTCGGATTATCAGGACAATGTATTTCTTCAATAGGTAATGGATTAAAATCATGTATTTCTTCAACAGGCGGTAAATTAAGACCATGTATTTCTTCAACAGGAGGTAAATTCTTAACATCTTCAGCTTTTATACCTTTTTCCTTCATAGATTTCTTTGTCTCTTGCATATCTTCAGGACTGAGAAATAGAACACCCCTTTTCTTCGGAGTTGGCTTAGGAGTTGGTTCAGGAAGTGTCCAATTATTTTCATTTGTCAAAATGTTATTCAATAGAATTTCAGCTTCATCTGGTGTTCTTTCCCTGAAAACACAACCAGCACAACTATCCAGGTGGTCTCTGCAAGCATCGGCTAGTCCATGATAAAAGATATCAAGTATTTCATTTTTCTTGAGAGGATGATCAGGGAAAGCATTAAGTAATTGGAGAAGCCTCCCCCAAGCTTGTGGGAGACTCTCTTCTTCAAGTTGCACAAAATTATATATTTCCCTTAAAGCAGCTTGTTTCTTATGAGCGGGGAAATATTTAGCAGAGAAGTAATAAATAATATCCTAGGGACTACGCACACAACCAGGATCAAGAGAATTAAACCATATCTTAGCATCACCCTTTAATGAGAACGGAAATATTTTAAGGATATAATAGTAGCGAGTTTTCTCATCATTAGTGAACAGGGTGGCTATATAGTTTAATTTAGTAAGACGTGCCACAACAGTTTCAGATTCATAGCCATAAAAAGGACCAGATTCAACCAAAGTAATTATATCAGGATCAATAGAGAATTCATAATCCTTATCAGTAACAAAGATAGGTGAAGTAGCATAAGCATGATCATATTTCATTCTAGCATTCAAAGGTTTTTGTTTAAGCTTAACTAATAATTTCTTAAGATCGCTTCTATGATTGCAAGCAAGGAACTCTCTAGCAGTTTCTTCATCCATAACATAACCCTCAGGCATAACAGGCAATTCATATTTAGGGGGAGAGTCTTCATCATCACTTTCATCAATATTATCAGTTTGAATAATTTCATTCTCTCTAGCCCTAGGAAGTTGTTCATCAAGAAATTCACCAAGTGGCACGGTAGAATCAAGCATAGAAGTAGTTTCATCATAAGTATCATGCATAGCAGAAGTGGCATCATCAATAACATGCGACATATCATAATTAATAGCGTAAGGTGTTTAGGTGTCGCAAGCATACTCAAAATAGAAGCTGAATCAAGTGCAGAGCTAGATGGCAGTTCCTTACCTCCCCTCGTAGTTGAGGGATAAATTTTTGTTTTCACGTCTTTCAAGTTCTTCATAGTGACTAGCAGATATAAATCCCAACTGACTCAAAGAATAGAGCTATGCTCCCCGGCAACGGTGCCAGAAAATAGTCTTGATAACCCACAAGTATAGGGGATCACAACAGTTTTCGAGGGTAGAGTATTCAACCCAAATTTATTGAATCGACACAAGGGGAGCCAAAGAATATTCTCAAGTATTAGCAGTTGAGTTGTCAATTCAACCACACCTGGATAACTTAGTATCTGCAACAAAGTATTTAGTAGCAAAGTAGTATGGAAGTAACTTGAATGATAGCAAAAGTAATATTTTTGGGTTTTGTAGTGATTGTAACAGTAGCAACGGAAAAGTAAATAAGCGAAGAACAATATGTGAATAGCTCGTAGGCATTAGATCGGTGTGGAGAATTATGCCGGATGTGGTTCATCATGTAACAATCATACCATAGGGTGACACAGAAATAGCTCCAATTCATCAATGTAATGTAGGCATGTATTCCGAATATAGTCATACGCGCTTATGGAAAAGAACTTGCATGCCATCTTTTTTCCTACCCTCCCGTGGCAGCGGGGTCCTAGCAGGAACTAAGGGATATTAAGGCCTCCTTTTAATAGAATCTTGGACCAAAGCATTAACACATAGTGAATACATGAACTCCTCAAACTACGGTCATCACCGGAGTGGTCCCGATTATTGTCGCTCGGGGTTGCGGATCATAACACATAGTAGGTGACTATAGACTTGCAAGATAGGATCAAGAACTCACATATATTCATGAAAACATAATACGTTCAGATCTAAAATCATGGCACTCGGGCCCTAGTGACAAGCATTAAGCATAGCAAAGTCATAGCAACATCAATCTCAAAACATAGTGGATACTAGGGATCAAACCCTAACAAAACTAACTCGATTACATGATAAATCTCATCCAACCCATCACCGTCCAGCAAGCCTACGATGGAATTACTTACGCACGGCGGTGAGCATCATGAAATTGGTGATGGAGGATGGTTGATGATAACGATGGCGACGGATTCCCCTCTCCGAAGCCCCGAACGGACTCCAGATCAGCCCTCCAGAGAGTTTAGGGCTTGGCGGCGGCTCCGTATCGTAAAACGCGATGAATCTTTCTCTCTGATTTTTTCTCCCCGAACACGAATATATAGAGTTGGAGTTGAGGTCGGTGGAGCTCCAAAGGGCCCACAAGGCAGGGGGCGCGCCCCCCACCCTCGTGGAAAGGGTGTGGGCCCCCTGGCCTTGATTCTTTCGCCCGTATTTTTATTATTTCCAAAAATAATCTACGTGAAGTTTCAGGTCATTCCGAGAACTTTTGTTTCTGCACAAAAATAACACCATGGCAATTCTGCTGAAAACAGCGTCAATCCGGGTTAGTTCCGTTCAAATCATGCAAATTAGAGTCCAAAACAAGGGCAAAAGTGTTTGGAAAAGTAGATATGTCAGAGACGTATTGTATAGCAACCGGGTCGATGTGTCATGCACCAAATAACAGTGTAGAACAGCAAAGGGGACGCACCCCAGTCGTACCTCCCCACTAGTAGTAATGAGCAATGAGACGTCAAATCACAATGCCGCACCTTCCCAAACGGACGAAGCAACCATTATTTCACACTTCGCTTCGCCATCATCTCCTTCAAGAAAACCATGTAGTATTGCTTCTACCATTGTTCTGCCTCAAGAGGCACACACACATCGCCTTGGTACATCATGATACGTGGGACCGCATGACAGGCCATGCTCCCCCGCCCATCGCTTGGTAAAATCACATCATTTTTACTATCCTCCGTATCGATTTACATGGCATGCACGTCGTTCTAGGTTGAGAATTTAACTGGCTATATATGTGATGAACAGTATATGTTTAGAAACTACATCCGCTTAAGAATCGAATGATATACTTTTTGTGACATAGTAACTCATATTTAGTTAGTCAAATGGATGACCTAGAACTACGTGTGCGCCCTATAAACCGAGATGGAGAGGGTAGTACAGTATGTATGTTTTCTCTACTACTATAAAAGACACAGTTGGTGACGATGGTGTGTCTGCCATCCGTCATTTCTGACCATCAGACCTGCATCTAACGACTATGATGTAAGTCGTGGCATTTTTGCAACAAGACCCCACTCCTCTGCTCCAATTTGCAGAAACCCCTTAGTATCTTGAAACTAACCACATCCCTCCCCCACCTCATCAAAACAGCCACAAGGAATATATTTTGAGTGAAACCGAATACAATTATATTTTTAGTGATATATACCCCAAACTATAGTGTTTTTCTTTCAAGTTTGTGAACATGTATTATTCTATTTTGGATCTTCTGCGACACACGAGCACATTGCTAGTTAGATCAATATACTCGGGATTCACCAAGGAGCAAAACCAAGTGGTAGGTTGCTCCTGTCGTGTTGGCGTAGTAACTCAGGGCTCATTCGGTTTGGAGGAAATCAGAACGTAGGAATTAGGAGTAGTATAGGAATTTGATAGGATGGCACTTGCCATCCTAAGGAATTGACTTGCCTCGTTCCTACGCGCAAAATGAGCTTTGAGTGGATGTGTAGTTTCCTCCAAAAACACAGGAAATGAGTAGTATTCCTAATAAATTCCTATACACATTTCCTACAAACCGAATGCATATATAGGAAATTTTCCTCCAGAATCCTTGTTCCTATGTTATTCCTACGAAAATCCTCCAAACTGAATGAGGCCTCAAGCAGGGTCAGTCCGCACGTGAAATGGTGACACACTTAACAGGACCCCTTTGGCCGACATGTGGCTCATCCACTGTCTTGTTCCACATGTGATGCACCAAATTACAGTTCGGAGCGGCGGTTGGACTTGGAGGCACCCCAACAGAGTAATCGCAAGAGTAGTAAATGAGTGATGATGGGTCAAATCACAAAGCCCCACCTTTCCCGCATTAAGCTGGACGGATGAAGCAACCATCACTTCACTCTAGGGAGCAAGAGCATAAATAAAAGAGCAAACCAATGATGCGTGCGGTAGCTACCTAGGGCACCCTAGGGTAGGGGCCTCCACTACAATTCCAATTTTTTTTGAAAGCGGCTCCACTACAAATCCGCTTCTCCCTCGTCCTCTTGAAGAAAAATGATGATGTGTGCGGCGGTGGTTTGTAGGAGTACTACGGCGTGCGGGGCCACGTCATAGTAAATGGGAGAGGGATTGAGTTCGAGTCGACGCCTTAATATGTGTGGGCCGCTTGGTTTTACGGGAACGAGGCAGCATTTTGGGTTCGGGGACAAGTGGAGATATACGTACAAAAAATTGTGGATGTAGGTTCGACCGAAAGGCAATGATGCATGGTGCTTGGTTTTACGGGAATGAGGTAGCATTTTGTGTTCGGGGACAAGTGGAGATATACGTAAAAAAAATTGTGGATGTAGGTTCGACCGAAAGGCAATGATGCATGGACCCTGCATTTTGATATACCCGCGGCCGCGTGAAATTTGCTACTCTACCTAAAACTAGTAAGGTACACATGCATTGAACGCATGAGATTTGGAAACCAAATTATGAATAAATACACACTATGGCATGTAAAGCTTTCAGTCGTATATGCATGATGTAGATGTTCATTTAGTTCTTATAGTTAATCTCATTCAAAATCAATTAGTTTTATAAAATGGTTAAGATTCATGGGATTGTGCATTGTCAAGCATAAAGTCAAAAACAAATAATGGCAATTCATTTAAAAAAAAGTTTGGGCAATTATGATACGGAAGATTCTAGAACAAAGGAGAAGTATTTGTGTTTTGGGAAAGCATGCACGACCCACATCTCTTATTGGTTGATATGTCACGAAACAAGAAACAAGGAGGGACTTAATGTACCGTGCCAAAGCGTTTTGGGATTATTTAGTTTTCGGAAGATGGCTTACACACCTAGACGGAGGGAGTACAAAGAGAAAAAATGAATTGCTGTTAAAAGAATGACATTTCTAACAAAAATGTGAATGTGAACTACATATGTGTGCACGTAACCAACACATACATTGTCAATGCAAAATTTAATGCAAGAAATAACTTATGAGTAACATGCACAAATTGATGACGTGGTGCTTGCATGCATAAAGTAGAAAAAACAATGTGATTTATGACTTGCATGCATGACGTGTTCTTGTGCCATAGTTGCATGTCCAGGAAAAAAAGCTACTAGTGGGTTGTACTAGCTATTTAGGAATAGAAGATGTATACATGGAAGTTGTAGGGAAAGAGATGACATGTATCTCAATTCCCATGAGTAGGGATTGGAAAAGAGATGTCATTTGGTTCACATCATAGGAACTTTTCTATTGAATCTAGAGATGACATGTATCTCAATTCCTACGAGGAGGGATTAGAAAAGAGATGTCATTTGGTTCACATCATAGGAACTTTTCTATTGAATATACGCTAATGTTTATTTTCCTTTGAAATTATGGGAGTATAGGAATCCATTCATATGAACCAAGTGGCACTAAAGCTATAAAAATGATATCATGTTTATTTCCTTTTAAATGTGGAGCATATGAATCTATTCCTATGAACCAATTGGCTCTAAAGGAAAAAATCTTATAAAAATCATATCATATAGAGTTACTATGATATTCCTCCACACCAAAGGATGGTTGACATTTGCGCAAGTGATATGACGGTCTTTCTTTGTAGACTCCTCCCCCATATTTATAGTTATCTCTCGAAGATGAATGAAATGATATATACTGGGTATTCTATATGTGCATTTTGGTACACGAAAACTCGGTAAAAGTTTGCGATGTTTGAATTTTCAATAAAGCTATATGCACTGCATTTTGGAACGGGGGGGGGGGGGGTGGGGGGAGGAGCATACGGTAGTTGCTAACACTCACGTGGAAGATTTGTGTGTAGGAGTGGCTGCTCTGTTAAATGACATGGCAAAACTGACACTGTCGGATGCCGATCTAACGGTTCTTACGGCGTTCATCGGGAAACGGCTTGTGGCGAACGTTTGTTGGATAAATATTTACGGACACATGCATTGCATTGATATGTGCCCCCTCTCTCTCACGCACACACACACACCCTCACGAGTCACGACTCTCCCGAGTCCTCTCACACCCACCGTCTATCTACAGGTAGACGTCACACACATATGTGCTCTTCACACCCTACCCTCAGAACTTCTAAAAAACAAAAGACGTCGTGCATCTTTTATTTTAGCTCACACGTCACAACACTTATACTATTACTCTTGTGGCAAACGTTCTTTGGGCATAGTATATTGTACTCTCACGAAAACAAGCGGTGCATGCATGCACTAGTTCTCTCACACCCACTCACGGGTACACGTAGGAGCGCATTCTTTGAAGCTGATACAACAAAATCACTCCACTATATATATAAGCAGGATGCTTAGCGCTTGCTTTACTAGCATTCCTCTCTTTCACTCGCTCATGCTCTCTAGATCTAAGCAAGACATAGGTGGCCACACTCTCTCTTTGCTCACGGCTGGTCACAAATCCGGCCGGACCACCTCGACCGGGGCAGGGGTGTAGGTGTATCGTTCACGCTGTCGTCGGCGGCAAGGGATGAGACCAACGGCTTCCCGCGCGTCCCGATCGGCGGCTGTGTCGTTCTCTCCAAGAGAGCGTCGGCTCGGGAGGGCCTCCGACCCCTTCTTCCTCCCTACGCTATTGTGGCCAAGATGCAACCTCCCGACGACGTCTTTGCCACATGCCGACGACCCTCAGGTATATATTCCTTCAAAACCTGCCTTGTTTCATCGCCTCAGCCTCCCCAATGGCTGTGTGTGGATCTTTTTCTACTTCCGTCGGCTATTCCAAAGCCACCTAGACTTTTACTATTATTAGAGGTAAAGGTAGTTCATACAGTCGAATCTAAGAGTTGGTTCAAACAGGGAAGAAAGTGGGAAAGTTGTAGCATGAATCTAGGACTTGGTTCTAAGAGGAAACGGGGGAAAGTAGTAGATACTGGCTACCACTACAAAAAAATACACTCGTGATGATACGTGTTTGTCACAGTAGGTCGCGTTTTCTGTCATGCATGTACATCCATGACGGTTTTATGACAGAATCAAGATAGTCATACCTGTGTTGTCGTAGAAGTGTTCCATGACATTACCAAAATTATCATCACGGAAGTGTCCACTTCCATGATGATAAATTGCGCGTCGCAGAAGTGTTTTCGTCAAGGGTGACTGACACGTGGCATCCACTGTAACGGAACGCCGTTAAGCTATCTGGTCCCGGTTTTGGATCCGATAACCCGTTAACAGCTCGGACCAATGGGGATTTTCCATGTGTAAAATCATCATTGGCTGGAGGAAACATGTGTCAGCTCTGCGTTGGCACAGGTGTCACTCATCCAATGGGCGAGATGTGCCTGTGATTTGTTGACATGTGGACCGGCCCAAAAGTGGCCCATAAAGTTTAAATGGGTCGGCCCAACTAAAGGCCCACAAGATTTTGCGGAGCATAATGGGCCGGCCCAGCTAATGGCCCACGAGATTTTGAGGACCATAATGGGCTGGCCTAGCTAAAGGTCCACAAGATTTTGCGGGCCATAATGGGCCGACCTAGGTAAAGGCCCACAAGATTTTTGCGGGCCGTAATGGGCCGGCACTGGTGAAGGCCCACAAGATTTTTGTGTACCATAATGGGCCGGCCCAGCTATAGGCCCACAAGATTTTGAGGACCCTAGTAGGCCGGCCCATTAACTGGCTGCCATGTTTTGGGCCAAATACCGCCCCATATTTGATCCGGTCCATTAATGGCCTGCCACGTTCCGGGCCTAATAATGGCCCATATGAGATCCGGCCCGTTAAAAGCCTACCATGTTGTGGGCCAAATTACGGCCCAAATCAGGTCCGGCCGTTTAAGAGGCTTTGGGCTAAATTATGGCCCATATCAGATTCGGCCCGTCAACTAGACGCTATGTTTTTGGGCCCACTTGCTAAAGGCCCATTTAGTAATTCGGCCTGATATTAGTTTCGGCATGTTAAGGGATCATTTAACATTTCGACCCTATATTAATTTCGGCCTGTTAAAAGCCCGTCATATAGTTGGGCCTAACTACGGCCCGGTTTGCATCCGGCCTGCTTTCATGACCGATAATCTGATTGGGCCAAACAAGGACCGAGACAATTTTGGCCTGTTAAAAGCCCATTATTTGATTGGCACAATCATGGGCTGGGGTCCATTTCGGGCTGCTGCCGGCCCGTGAGCTGTTCGGCACGTTTCAGGCCCAACCTACTTCTCAGCCTCCTAAAAGCCCATTGAGTTTTCTTGCGAAAAGAGGGCCGGTGGTTTACTCGGCCTATTTACTCGGCCTATTAAAGGCCCGAATCTACTAGTGGGCCAGTTTACATTTAGGCCTTTTAACGGACGAAGATGACGGGGCCCTTGATGCGGATTATACATCGTGATTGCATGATGGCCCGATTATGTACCGTAATATTATGGTTTGGCCGGTTTACTGCGAAGACAGGATATATATACAGTAAAATAACTGCAGCATCGTGAATAAGAAAAAACCTAGACTATACAATAATAAAGCACAAGCAGACAGGAGATTACATACACTGGGCATCAAAGATCGCCACCAGTGCAAATAAACACACCAATAAAATAATATACAAAACCGACAGCACTTCAATAGAGTTCAAGAAAGGTTAGCCCTGCTGGGGAGCTGCGGCGCAAGCAGCTGAGCAAGCTGATAAGACTGCGCTTGTTTAACACTTATATCCTCCTCACTCTGAAAGATAAACAAGTAGATAGATGACAGGTTTTGCACATATAAGTATCAGTGCTGACAATTCATCACATTTCTTACTGACGAATAAAGTGACACAGTTTAAAATTACATTAACACAATATGGTATTGTTCAGGTCAAGACATGGAAGGAAATGACATTTTGAAGGAGTTGGCAGCTTCACGACACCACTGGATTACAGATCAAGAACTCATAAGTATCAATGGTTAGTGTGATGCCAATTTATCTGATTTCAGATTGGCAAATAAAGAGACTGTTTAAATAATAGTAGAATGATATGACATTGTTCATAGTTAAGACATTGCAGAATATGACATTGTGATGTAGTGGGTAGGTTCATCACACCACTGGATTACGGATCAGAACAGAAGCATACATGTAGTGCAAAAGAAGATCACTTGCTCTGTATAGTTTAATTTACATGGCATGAAGAAGGAACTTGGTTGTACAACTGAAAACTTAAATTGAGAAGGAAAAACTTTTGTTTATGAACTACATAATAAACTTTAAACATGCAATTTGATGCAAACACCAAAAATAAACAGATGTTGCAGTCATGCCTAACCAAATATACACAACAAAGTTTGAAGGCTTGAGAAGGACAAACTTACATTATTGGTGAAGGCAAGCTCTATAAATCCATTATCCATGCTGATGGGGGGGGGGGGGCAATTAAAGAAGTTTACCACATAATCTTCTTCATAAGCATTGCCTTTATTCTACATTTTGTTAAGAGTAAATATAGATGTGATAATATAAGAAAAATGTAGAATATTTAAGATAAGATGAAGAGTGATGCTACATAACCAAGTAGCTATAAATGTAAGTACAACGATACAGGCAAAAGGTACAACCAAGAGCAATGCACAGCTAAACTTCTTCAGTACCATCGGTGTTATCCAACTTTATGGTAAGAGTAAATATATATCTATTGTGTAGAAAATAGAGGGCAAAGGAAAATAAGCTGCAGAGTGATGGTAAATGAACAACTACCTGTCAATATAAGTACACTAATAAAGGACGGCAAGTACTTACAAGAACAATGCAGAGATAAAAAAATTCATTGGCATTGGATATATTCTACACTAATGTAACCATTTATACAGATCAGATAATTTGAGCAAACAATTGATAAGCAAGCTATCATGCATACTGCTGTCACATAATGAACCAAGTATGTATGCAGGTACAGTGATACAGGACAACAGGTACTAACAAGAGCAAAGAAGTGAGCAACATATTTGCGATATCATGTCGTTCTTTTCAAACCGGAATTCTATTTCGAGCAGATTTCCTGCAAAAAAGATCTGTAAGGCACATGCAGAAAAGTAGAAGTTCAAATTGTCATGTGATTTCATATACAGTACCTCATCCTGGGAACGAGGCCAGTGCATAACAAGGTTTTTCCATTCAATGTCTTCTAAATTTAGCACAGGAGACTTCACGGGAAATTCGTTTATAGACTTGCCATCAAAGTGTGATTTCCTCAGGTAACATCGACATCTGCTGCAATGCTTCCTTGAAAAGCACAAGCAAGCTTTGCTCGTCACGACTATCCAGATTGACCCTCGCCCACTTACAACAATGTAATGTAAATCATTGATGTGTTCAATAAGCAGAAAACAGGAAAATAATAACCATGAACAATAGCACTTACACGTAAGTGGGACAGGAAGATGTGAAAATGGTGTTTGTCTTCTCTATAATCTTCCCATGATGGGAATATATGCACATATTTCCTAACAACATTGAAAGCATTGTCTTTTAAACTGGTAGTAACTTGGATGGGGTTCCAATCTACAGGAATTGGCCGTCTCTGCAGTTGGGATAGGTCTTCGGCCGGTGGACTTGCTGTACTTTTTGCTGGAGTGGGATTTTTCTGTGGTAAGGCTGGTGCTATGGCAACGGAAATCGGCATACCTTTTGCTGGAGTGCCCAGTGAAGTATGGGTACAGTCTGCTGGAGACGGTCCTACGTTTTGTGTCACTGGTTGTATAGCCAATATAAGTGGGGTGTTGTCTGATTTCTCCGGCACAACCACGTTTTTCAAGGACTTTGCTGGTGCTCCTTCAGGTTCGGCAATCACCCTCTTCCTTTTTGATGTCTGCATGCAAGTCGCGTGACTTTTGTCATTTGGGTCAGTCGACCATTTCAGGCGGTTGGATGAAGATTCTACGTCTCCTAACCCTTCTTCTTCCTCGTCTCTGATTCTTCCCATACAGAACACCGCACGGGCCGCCGGCCGGACCACCGGCCCCACCGCATGTGTTCCTCCGCCACCCCCACCCCCCACCCCCGCCCCCACCCACGTCAAGTTTTCTTTGTTTGGCGAGGCCCCACAGCCCCCCCCCCCCCCCACAACCACCATCCCCACCCCGAGCCCCTTCGTTCGCACCGGCAAACTCTGGCGAGCTCTGAAGAATCGACTGACCCAATTTTGAAATTTAGTCTACTGTGATTTAACTAGTGTGGAATATAAAAGGGGAAAACCATAAGCATTGGGAGTATAGTATTGAGCGTTCCATGGCGGATCTGAAGGTGCAAACTGGACAAAGGCAACTTCGCAACCAATGTTTGCTTTCAACTAGCAAGTAAGTGATGGACAAGAAATCAGAGTAAAGCAGTGGCAATCTATTTTCTTGCTGCGATAAATAAGTTGAGAAGATACGAAAGAGTGCCACCTCTGGTGCGGCACCGTGTATGCATCTGCTGAGAATTTGACGGTGTTGCGGTAGCGATGGTTGTCGGCAGCGTGGAAGCAGATCTAGGAGGGTAGACGGTGGCGGCGGGGCGCGGTGGACGAGACGATCGTAGGAGCGGCGCCAACAAGGTGGACGACGGCGGGGATGAAGCGAGAGGACGGGATACAAGGATCCCGGTCCGAAGCCGTGGATGAGAGAGGTCGATCTCTTGTAATGGACGGCGGCGTCGGGGTATCAGCTCCGGCATGGTGGAGGAGGACGGCGGTGGATGGGTGGCAGACGGAGGAGGCTGGGGTGGAGAGGGTGTTTTGGCGCCCACGGAGTACGAATGGGGAAATGGAGGTAGAGAGGAAGGGGGAACCATGTCTTCAGGGCGCGCTTGTCTCAAATGCGAGGAAATTTACAAACTTAGTCCCAATTTCAAATTTCCTACATCACAGCTATATTAGTCGGTTGGGGATAGGACGGTAATCTCGCATACACCGAATATTTGCCGACGAGAGTTTGTTTTTGGCGCCAACCGTGTATGAATCGGGGAGGGAGTCAATTTTGGCCGAGGACACACTGTGTTTTGGCGCCCACCGTGTATGAATCCGGGTGAGAGGCGGTTATGTCACGTTTGAGTGAAATTACAAACCTACCCCTATTGAAACCTATAGAAATCGAGCAGATAGGCTTTGCGTGGCAGGGATAGGCAGTAGTAATTTCCATCTCGCAGATTTTGGTTTCGGGCGGTTACTGCGACTTTCCCCGCTTCATTCAAATTTTGCAGAGTGAACCTTTACCGTGCCAAATCAATTCGAACCCCGTTTCTATTCTGGTTTTTTCGGGCAGGATCCATTTTCAATTGGAATAAAATTCTATATACATCATTTTTTATATATACTTTCAAAAGCACAACAAAGAATTCTGCTCCTTTATATGTATAATATGATTTACAAATACAATGATCTCAAAATCATAAGGTTGAATTCAAAAAATTAAACCAAATTATTTTCTACTAAATTGTATGGATCAGTAATATCTACATATTAAATAACATAAATGCGCATGAATTCATATGAGTATGCATGTTTGATAGATCAATTTTGGTTCGAGTATGGATTACATGTATCATCATCTCGAATTCAAATATTTGAATCCCTTTCATGTTCACTCCTTTCACGCCCATCTCTCTCGCATGCATGCTCCTTCATGTAGTATCACTCTCTTTTCTCCAGCTCACCTGCACGCTCACTTCATGTTTCTCCTATCCTCGCAAACATGGTCTCTCGACGTCTCCCTTGAGAAGTGTCACACTCTCCCTATCATTATACATTACACAGTTTTCATTATCTCTCACGTCTCTACCATTCTCTCGTATCACTAGGTACCTAATCTTTCTTTTTCACCACCACACACACAGTCTCCACTCGTCTTTCACTTCGTCTTTCTCTCTATGGGATTCTCTCACACACCCTATATGTCTCTAGATATGACTCATACCACTAAAATTACTCTCTCTCTCCTGTAGACACAAAATTTGTTGCGGTCTCCTTTTTGTCTCCATCCCAGACTGACATTATTCATTTGTTTACCGATCAGAAAAACTCCCCCCCTCTCTCTCACACACACACACACACGCAACTCCTGCTTCCACTCCCCTTCCCGACTACCGTCTCTCTCTCACACACACAAAACTCTCGCTTTCGCACCCCGACTCATATTTCTCTCACAAACATTTATCGACTAGCCTCTAGATAGGTTTATACACCCACACGCTCGTGCTTCCACTATCGCATACATGTCTCTCTCACGCTCATTGTATCTTTGTAGATTTTTCTTCCCTTCTTGAGACACGCCCTCTCGATCGTGCACACACACACTATCGCCTCATTTTAAGCTGATACCTCACGCACACACACTCTTTGTGTCTTTGTCACACATGCACTCCGTCCTCCTCCTCTCTCCCTCTCTCTCCCTCACACATGGGCTTTTTGCAACAACTAGCAAGATGCCCATGCGTTGGACGGAACATCAAGATGCATTTGTATGAGTAGTTTATCTTGTGGGATAAAAGGATGAACGAGGGAAGACCTATTTGCAAGTGTGGAGATGGGTGTGGGTATCTTTTTACCAAAATTGCCATAGTTTCCTTCCTATTAGTCAGATGTAGATCGGACGGCCTATATTGCAGGATGGCAGGCACACGATCATCACTGACTATGCTTTTTATAAGAGTAGGGATAAAAAATAGAGTTGGTGATGATGGTGGGCCTGCCATCCTGCAATATAGGCCGTCCGATTTATATCTGACGGATAGGAAGGAAACTATGGCAATTTACCCACACTCCTCTCCACATTTGCAGATAAGGCCTTCCCTCGTTCATCCTTTTCTCCCACAAGATCTTGATGTTCCGTGCAACGCACGGGCATCTTGCTAGTAAGAGTAGAAATTAGACATATACCACTTCTAATCTTGAAACCAACAACATTCCTCCCTTATCTCATCAAAACCGCCAAAGGAATATATTTTGAGTGAAACATAACATATTTTTAGTGATATACGTATTTCAAAACTAGACTTTTTTTTTCTATCAAATCGGTGAATATGTATTAATCTACTCTGATGGTGTGGCAACGCATTGGCACATTGATAGTAGTTATTATAATTTCTAGACACCAGACAAACTGTGGAGTACATATACGAAGAGAAGAGGCGCACGCACGCAGTCGGTCTCTCGCTGTCTCGCACACATGAGTGTTACGTAAAGGCAACGTTAATAAATAAACCCTAAAACCCTAGGTGCACGATTGCTGCATTCGCAGGTACCGGGTACATGGTGGAGCACACCTTTGTAGGAATAGTCAGCTCGCGTGATAATTTCATCTGTATGAGTTGATGGCTGGGACCACAGGTGAACGACTTGGAGGCAGTGGCTCGCCAGTTGCCACAGATCGAGTAGCCACGTTTAAAATATCATTTTTTAGCGGGGTTAAGAGTTCCGATTTTCAATGGCGCGTTATAAGTACTAAGTAGTTTTTAGAACGATTGGTATGGAGTGAAAATGGAATTCATAGTACTACGTACCTCCTTGGCGTATGGTTGTACGGGTTTATGTTGCGAGATGTTGAACCTGGTAGTTCTAGGGAAAATACTATGGTTTAGATTTAGATGTTGGTTTTCAGTAATGAATGTGCAGATATCTGTGAACATGAGTTTGATGTGGAGGTTGAACTTGGAATGTCAGTCCTGCGCGTGAGCTATACCATGTCCAATGCTTCGTCTGTTATTGTTTGGAAAGTAATTGCTGTTATTACATGACCCGAAAAAAATTGTGCCACATCAGTAGATGCACGGACATCACAACAGGCATGCTAACTGGATAAACATTTGAACCTAGCTATTATGAAGGAAATTTTGTATTGACAACATTTTTAGATAGCAGGAGACGCCTAGCCTGCTCGGCCTCTGCTAGCTTATTTCTGGCTTCTTCCATCTCTTCTTTGGCATGGGTGAAGAGAGCATCTGATTGCTCTTTTCGCGTCTTCAGGAACTCAGCTACACACTACTAGGAAAAGGCATGCTAGTGGCGCACCAGTTTTGCCTTCTAATGGCGCACCACTGGTGCGCCACTAGCATCACGCCATTAGAATTTTTTTTCTAATGGCGCACCACCTGTGCGCCATTAGAATCTGGTGTTCTAATGGTGCACCACATAGTGCGCCATTAGTATTGCCCACAGTGCGCCATTAGAATGCCTCCCAGGGGGCCATATGTACCAATGTGCTTTGGCATACTAATGGCGCACCAGTGGGTGATGCGCCATTAGTGTGATTATCACAGTGCGCCATTAGTGTCTTGTGTGGTGCGCCACTAGTATGAATACTAGGGATTATTTTTTTTCCTGATATTTTCACAGGTTACAAAATATATTATTGGACAGAATTTAGACAACATCACACAGCAACAGCAGATTCATCGAATACAATATAATATTAGTCTCGAATACAATTCATCATATTAGTCTCCGAATTCAAAATACCGAACAAAGATAGATCATTACAAGTCTCGAGACCGCGAGTAGCGAGTTTGTCTTCACATTACAAGTCGATATCGATCATCTAAACTACCATCACATAGAAGAGCTACGGTCATCACGATGAGCATCATCGTGATGAAACTGGTCTTCATCCGGTTCCTCCAACGCTCCCTCCTCTCTCCCGCTAGATAGCGGGCGTATCTAGATTCCGCCTCCGCCCTAGTGGTGTACCCTTTGTAACTGTTACCGCTGAAACGGTGAACCTGTCTCCAACACTCCTCCCAGTCGTCGTAGACTCCGGGAACCTTACCCTTGTACACGACATACGATGGCATCTCTATGCACAAGCCAAACAACAGACAATACATAAGCAATATATAAGTATGCAACAAAAGGATCGGAAGAGAAAAGCAAAACATTAATGTAGCCGCCGTCTGTCGTGATGGTCATGAACGACTGTCCAACCCAAAGAGACATACAAGTTCATTAAAGTTTAATTACAACATGTGCCAATCAATGTTTCAGAACTACACATAGCATCACTACTGTCGACTCGACTCATGGGACCGGAGCGTGGATGAAGCCGCCGTCTGTCGTGATGGTCATGAAATCGCGGGCGTTATCATCCTGCATTTGTAGCGTTGTGTCTATCTCACTGTTGGACGGTTGATGTTTGAGGTAGAACTGCCCCGAGGTATGAAGGACATCTTGATGGATAATTTACGCAAACTCTGACTGGATGCGAAAGAATTCTTGTCTGATGTCCGCGTCCTGGATTGCCGACAAGCTCGCGGCCCAATCTTTGAGATTATCTGATAGCAGAAGGTGATGATGGTCCCGTACGATCACCCGCATGTGATGGAGGGCGTACTGGGCATCCTTTTGACCGACAGGCGGCTGCTTAACGCAGGAGAACTTTGTATTGTGGGCAAACACGTGCGTGCCGTACCGCCTACAAGTTGGCTTGGCGAAGGTGCCTCCAGATTTGGCGTAGCCGGGGAGAACATCATCAAGAACTTTCTTGATATTTGTGTAGTCTATCTTGGAGTCACGGTCCGGGTCGAAATACGTGGCCATGGAATATTTCTAGCTTAAGAGGATGAGTGTGCAATGTGTATCACTGCACAGAACACGGAATGTTAGGAAAAAAGAACGATCGAAATCTAAGAAATCATATGTTACGGGGCGGTGAGGGGATGACTTACTCGGGAAAGTAAGGCACGAGAAAGTTATCCTTATCTGGGTTTGCCAGAATGACGCCTTCGAGGTAAGAACTCGCGACTTGCCGGTACCCAGCGTTGCCCATGATCTTGGCACGCATGTAGAAGGGGTCGACTATCACGATGTCCGGGGTCTTGTCTCTATTGATCCGCATCTCCACACTCAGCGAAAACAGCCGAACGAAGGTGTAGTGCAGCGGATGAAGGTTAAACATAGCAAAGATGTCATCAAACCGCAGGACGATCGTACTCCTGATGGCTCCATCCACAAAGCACTTGCCATCTGGCACCTTCGCCAAGAAAACCGGGTATGCCACAAAATTCTCTCTGAGACTCCGCTTCTCCAAAGAAAGAACACTATCATGCAGACTCAAGATAGCACCGGTTGCAGCATTGAGCATATTTGTCGGTAGCATCGCCCTACCCGCCACATGCACCCTCCTCGAGATATCCTTAGGTGAAGTTGGCCCGTCCTGAGCACGGATCGTACTCGGTGCTGGCTGGCTCGCACCCTTGTTACTCTTTATTTTCCATCCCTTCTTGATCTTCTATTGTAATGGGACCGAGTTCTGCTCACAGACCGCCTTCTTGAGTGTGTTGGGGCTGATAATATTTGGCACCTCGGTTATCTGAGGCTCGATGAAGTCGGCATTTGGAGGCGTCTCCTAAGAACTGAACGCCAAACGACGCCTGTTGCAACTGGGTTTCTTCGTCGTACCAACTAGACCGCAGTCATCTTGGTTGGGTTCTTGAGAAAGAGGCCCGCAGAATTCGTCATCGTACCCATGTTCGGCAAAGTACTTATCGACGTTGCTAAATGTATGGCCGTCATCGTTGTCATCGTCGTCCAGATCCTGTGCCATATGCATGTTCGGATCCTGTGCCATAGGGATGTCCTGCATGTCCGGTAGCGTTGCGGCGGTCTTGCCATGGCTTGGCGCCAAGACGACCGGGCGGTGTTGTCTTTGGGGTGGTGTCCCCCGCACCCAAACGAATCTGGCTCTTCAGCCAAAGCAGGGGCCAGCTTAGGCAGGCGCTGAGGGTCATCAGATCATCTTCGTCAACCCCGGCGGGTCGAATTGGAGGTAACAACTCGTCGCAGCCTGGCAGCACCCGAACCAGTTGAACCCTCTACACGGTAGGTGGCATCGGTTTACCGTGGAACACGGGGTTGCCCGGTTGAATGATTTTGCCCTTGGCGACATCGACCAACTCGTTGTTCACGAAGTGCAGGAGAGTGCACGGAATGTCGGCAACACCCTGCGAAAACATGTAGGGCGTCAGGGATGCCCAGTCAAAGGCAAAAGGAGATGAAGTCCTCGGCCGAGAGGCTTAATTAGTTACCGTGATGATGGCATCGAGCTCAGCTAATGTCGAGGCACCGCCAACGGCGGGCGTGCAACTGACGGAGGGGCCGCTTGCTGGCGAGGTGCCGGCCGGCGTACACCTGGGTACATTAAGCCCCAATTCCGGCCGTGCCGGCGTCGGAGACACCAATACCGCCGCCTGAGACACCAATGGCGCCGCTTGCGCGTTGTGCGAGTTGCTGGCCGTGAAGCTGGGAATCGGGGCGGCCCCTGTTGGCCACCCGCAATCCACGCCGTCAGCCCATGAATCAAGGTAGGCATAATGTCGGTGAGCGTCGATCCCAGTTGTTCATGCACTTGCTCTTGGACAATCTCCGGAATCCGCGCCACTTGTTCCTTGAGTTCTTGAACCTCGCGTGACTGGCTTTCCAAGCTGGTCTTTTGCTCCTTTCGCCCACCAGCGGTATAGTATGACGACCATTTTGTGGACAAGCCTTTGCCGGCCACACGACCAGCTGACAACGGCCATCGAGCTTATCCTTGTTTTTCATTACGTTCAACGCCCTATTTAGAGTGATGTCCCAAGCGGGGTGCTCCGAGACGACCCCGCCATCGCTTTGGTCTCCTTCGAGAACAAGCTCAAGCGCCTGGTCTTCGGATCCGTGGTAAGCTCCTTTGTTATCGGGTCCTCCTTGTACCGGGCCCCGACATAGTTCCTGGTCCGCTTGTCACCGTTGTATTTCTCGGCGGGCGGTAGGCCTTGCTCGGCACGCTCTGTGTCCTCCTTGTCCCATATAGGCTCCGCCACTCAGAACCGGGCCGGACCGAGTTTGTGTTCCCCTAAGTTCAACTCCCGCATTACTTTCCCCCACTGACTTGATTCGGAGGTTGCACTGTTCTCGCACTTGATCTTGAACTCCTTGTAGTCCTCTTCGCTGATCGAAGGATTTTTTGCCTTGATCTTCTCATAACTATCACCTTTCTCAATCATTCTCTTCACCGCGCTTCTCCAAGTAGACAAGGCCGTGCTCATCCTCGTGAGGGCGGCACTGTTCACTTTATTCCCTGAGAGGCGTGTGTTTCCAAAATCAGCGGGAAACTTGTATCGTTCGTGTAGCTTCGTGAAGAGGAGGTTGTGCAAATTCCCTCGGTCCTTATGCCTAAGGTTCTCGGTGTTGATCGAGACGGTGCTCCGGAGAATGCACCCGAGCTGAACCGAAAACCCCTTGACTATATGTTTGGGCTCCGTTGGATTCCGCCGAGTCCACTTGAGTAAATTCCTCCTTGACGGTGCGGAGCACGTTCGGGCGCCGGTCCTTCCGTTGCTTCTTTGGTTGGCTGCCATCTGTGCGTGCGCCGCCATCATCAGTGGTGGCATCCTCGGCGGCACAATCAGTGGTGTCATCCCCGACGCCACTAGGGGTTGTGTAGTCAGGATCGGTGTCTTCCGCGGCATCCTCATAGCGGCAAGGTTGTTCCTCCATCTCCTGGGACAGCTCCCAGAATTGCTTGCCACCCGGCCTCATTGTTGTGGGCCATGTTTCGCTCTAAATAGGAAAAAAGTTTGGTCAAAAAGTTAGTTATTGTCAAGGAACAAGATCATGGTCTCATCATTTAGGGTTTGTCGACACCGAGGCATCCTAAAAGCTAAGCTTTTATCATTTAGGGTTTGTCGACGCCGAGGCATCCTAAAAGCTAAATGCTAAGTTAACTTTTCATCATTGAGGGTTTATCGATGTCGAGGCACCCTAGGTTGGGCCTAATCACTTGGCACTAATCACTTGGCTCTATTGCCACCTATGGTTTAATGCAGCAAGAATAAAGGGGCAGTTGATCCTACTGAACTAAGTACTAAGATACCCCGGCCCATGCATTAGTAGCAAGTACCCCATATGTCCGATTTTTAGCAAAGTCATGCAAAAATTCATGGAAATTTCAGCATGACCTTTGCTGAAAATAGGACATATGGAGTACCCGAATTTGCAGGAACGGAAGTTAATCGACATTCCGGCAAACTCAAGGGCCTCTCGGGGTACCTGCAAATTCATCACGACACAATGGTCGGAGACAAAACCCAACAAAATACCAAAGTTGATGACGTGTTTACAGAAATTGTTTTCTCAGAAAAGATGATCATCATCTTTGCAAGTCTTTCTCAATGTGATCACAAGTAATTCAGAGGCATCACAATAAAGCAACACCTGCACTAGCCTAAAACAAGTGAAGTTTCACCCATATAAGAACAACTTTATAAAATCAGAGAAGTTGCTACATTTTTTGTATCCTTCATACACACTGGACTACAATGCTTTATAATGTTCCATCATCATTACAGAAATCCAAGACCATGTGTTCCATCATCATCATCATCATTACAGAAATCCAAGAAACATCATGCTTTTTAACAGTTTTCAGTTTGGACAGAATACTGAAAACTACAGTTTGGACAGAATTCCTAACACTTTGGTCTTCTAGTTACAAAACAAAACTGACATAATTCTAGATGCAAAAACTAAATTTTTGACAAGAGCTCAAGTTTTTGACAAGACCTCCTAACAAGTAGCTCCTAACTGAATTTTCTCGCTTAAAGGGAAGGCTGACTTAAGTGGCAAGATGATACAATTTATGAACGTAACAATATATGCATCTTAATATAACACCATCTCCTAAAAGAAATAGTATCCTGTGTTTCCATCTTAATACCACAAAGAATACCATAAAAATTCAGGATCATTTTTCTAGAGAAAAGCATCATTATAAGGGGAGTTTCTTACTCTACCAGATCTACTAAGGGGCAAAGTAGAACTGATATTCTTTCTTGACTTCTAGTACAAGGTATAGAAGAGGAGGTAAATACAGTAGACATGTAATTGCAGTGTATTAACAGTATAATTTCAATAGATTTATAGTGCAAATTTAGAGTAGATTTACAAATACAGTGTGAGCCAGAACCATACTCCAAATGTAGTAGAAGATACCTTCTGTCCAGCTGCAATCTAAAGATCTGCAACTTGGGCTTTGAAATGAAGATAAGTGGCCAGTTAACACACTGTCAAAAAAATTCAGTTAACACACTGTCAAAAAAATTCAGTTAACACAATGTCAAAAAAATTCAGTTACAAACATATATTCAGTTTGAATTAATCTCTCATATTCCCTTCACGTTGCTAACCATATGGCCAAAATATTGTCCCTAGACATCTCCTGGTCCTACCCAAGATAAACCCTAGTTACAAAAATGCAGTGCGAAAATTCAGTTAACACACTGCCAATACATTCAGTTTGAATTATTTCTCATGGTGATCCTCAACAAATTCTTATGACAGAACTACCAACTTTATAAACCCAAGATAAACCCTAGGGATTGGCAGTTATACTCTATTTTCAGAATACATCTACAAATATTTTCAGAATATACACTACTTTCAGAATACATCTACAAATATTTTTACTTAGTTTCAGTATAAAAACTTGAGAAATGCAAGCAAAATAAACCCTAGGGATGACCTATACTGCCACGGTCGAGGGGAGGGAGGGAGGGACTGGGGAATGGTGGAGAGAGGGAGGAAGGAGGAAGGAGGAGAGGTACACAGTGGTCGCCGGAGGGAGTCGGGGTCGGGGTCGTGAGGGTCGGGAGTCGGGGTTCGAGCTCGTCGGGGTCCTCGCTTCCTTGTGATCGAAGGAGAGCAGGTGCAGTGGCGGAGGACGGCAGGGGCAGGCGAGGTGGGCGCGTCGGGGCCGCGCTCGCCGGCTACTGCAGGGGCCAGAGGAGGCCCTCGCTCGTCGGAGGGAGGAGGAGAGGAGAGGAGCGGGCGGCGCGCGCTCGGCCGATCCTGCTCGGGGCGGGGCGGCAGGTGGAGTCCCGCGGGGTCGGGCGGCGCCTGGGCATAAGACCACAACGGCGGGCGCGGCAAGGCCGACGGCGCGCAAGCGCGGCGGACGGAGGGGGCGGAGCAAGGGGGCGGCGGTGTACGGTTGGTCGAGTGGATCTGGCGAGGGAGGGAGGGAGGCCACAGTGCGAGGGGAACAGGTGAAGTGGGGGGGGGGTTCTAATGGCGCACCTCCCCCTAGTGCGCCATAAGTACGATGATTCTAATGGCGCACCTCGCCCCGGTGCGCCGTTAGAATTTACTAGCCCGATCGGTCAGTTATATTCCACCTAACCCCACTCCATCGTAACACGCCCACTAGCCCGAGTGGTCAAGACGCAAAGACACACACCAGGAGGTCCTGGGTTTGATTCGCTTGATCCCCATTTTTTGTTTTTATGCATTTAAACTGATGTTTGATATTTATTTGTGTTTAAATATGTTCAAACTTGTTTAAATCATAACAGTAATATTTTTATAAAAATAGTAATAATTTTTAAAAATATCATCAAATTTGTTATTTGAAAATATTTATGAATATGAAAAATATCATCAAATTTATTATTTGAAAATATCATCAAATTTGTTATTTGAAAATATAATCAAATTTGTTTTTTTGCAATTTTAGTTGCATTCATTTGTGACGGTGGAGCGGGCCGGGAGCTGGAGTGCGGGGAGAGGGTGCGGGTGGTCGTCGTGGCGGTGGAGTGGGGAGGGTGCGGGCCGGGGTCGGCGTGGCGGTGGTGTGTGGAGGGAGGTGCGGTGGGTCGTCGTGGCGGTGGAGTGGGGAGGTGCGGGGTCGGCTTATGCATTTAAAATGCTGTTTGATATTTATTTGTGTTTAAATATGTTCAAACTTGTTTAAATCATAACAGTAATATTTTCTTTAAAAATATCATCAAATTTGTTATTTGAAAACATTTATGAATATGAAAAAATATCATCAAATTTATTATTTGGAAATATCATCAAATTTGTTATTTGAAAATATAATCAAATTTGTTTTTTTTTTGCAATTTTAGTTGCATTCATTTGTGACGGTGGAGCGGGCCGGGGAGCTGGGTGCGGGGGAGAGGGTGCGGGTGGTCGTCGGCGGCGGTGGAGTGGGGGAGGGTGCGGGCCGGGGGTCGGCGGCGGTGGAGGAGCGGGAGGTGCGGGGGTTTGGCGGCGGCGGTGGAGCGGGGGTCGACTGAAAGTTACTAATGGCGCACACTACAGTGCGCCATTAGAAGTTTTGCAAAAAAATAAAAAAAAGTATAAATTCTAATGGCGCACAGTTTGGCCAGTGCACCATTACTGGTTAGCACTAGTAATGGCGCACCGAGATATGATGCGCCATTAGTATGTTTGGAAAAATTTAAAAAAAATTGTTACTAGTGGCGCACCATGTTCCTGGTGCGCCATTAGTGTCTTCCACACTAATAGCGTACCAAAACATGGTGCGCCATTAGTGTCCATCCCATATATAGCCCTTTTCCTAGTAGTGACATTCTCAAGGGCTGTTGCACGCTTTCTTTCAGCCTTTACTAGAGCCACGAGGACACGAACAACTGACGAATCCACCTGGCTTGTGTGTAATCCAGCTTCATCTGGGAATTTGCACCTTGTGTCTAATCCAGCATCATTAGGGAACTAGCACCTTGTGTGTAATCCAGGCTCATTTTGGAAACATGATCTCGAGGTTGACCATATTTCCCTCCTCGCAGGAATTGCATCCTGACATGAAGTTACTTCTTTTTTAGATCAATACACAGAGCAACCCGGATCCATTTAGTATAAGCCAGATAAACAGAACTGGGAGAAGTGAATTCAAAAGGAAAAAAAATATAAAAACAGACTACAAGGTGAGAACACCCACTTCCTACATCAAGCTAAAAACGTAAGCATTAGGACGATTAAGACTCTTCTTATTACACATAGAAGAACACGGGGCTTAAGAGAAATAGAAACTACAACATATACACATCGAAGAACACGAGGCTAAACGAAAGTAATTGAAAGGGTGTTACTTACCAAAGCTCATTTTACAGGTTTGGTGCGGCTCCTCTTTAACTTTGCCACACTCCTTGAAGATGTCCCCAATATCCCGTGTTTGGTCTTCATTGCTCCTCTGCATGTTCGCACTCGTGGTTTTAAAATCTCAACATGGCAAGAAAAATATACTACTAGTAATACTCACGCATCTTGTGGGCAACATTAAAGCACTCATCTGCCATGTTAGAGTATCTCCAACAGAATCGCAACGCGCGGCGCTTTAAAAAAGCATTTACAGTGCTAAGATCGAGAAGTAGAGATAGAGAGTAGAGACTAGACAGTAGAGGATAGTTCTCAGCATAGATAGATAAAAAAATAGATTATTCAACTACTCCTCGTCGTCGACTCCTCCTCGGTGATGTCCTCCTCCGAAGTCTGACTGTAGGCGTGAAGATACCGGTCGTCGTCGGATTCCCAGGGCGATGCTCCTCCTAGCCTCATGTTGAATTGAGCGTCCACTTTTCGCCTACGCTTGTCCTCGCGATAGGCGGCTAGCTCCGCCCTCCTCTTATCCCTCTCCGCCCTCCTTTGCGCGTAGAACTCACGCTCGTTGATGATGTCCTGCGGGAAGCGTTGGCGCCACTGCGCGATGGCTTCCTCATCCATCTCGGCGATGCCGAGAAGGTGCTCCCGCCTCCGGTTGTCGCGACGATCCTCGTCGGTGATAAGTCGCGGCAGAGGCACGATCTCCTGTGCCCGCTCCCGCGTCGGCACGTTGGGGAAGTTCAATGTTCTATGAAGCCACCAGAGGCGCCACACCGCCGCGTCATACGCGCGGGTGGCCTCGTTGGTGGTGTCGAAATTGCCGAGGCCGAGGCGCATCCCGTGGAACCGGATCTCGGCGGAGAAGCCGCCGGAGGGGCACGCGCGGACGCCGCGGTATCCCCAAGTTTCCCGGCGACGCGGCGGCATGGTGGCGCGGCGGCGGCGAGGCGAGAAAGAGCGGGGAGAGAGCGGTGGCGAGGCACAGAGCAGGGAGAGAGCGGTGGCAAGACATAGAGTGGTGGGAGGGCGTTGAATTTTATAAAGCGCGCCAGACGCCGCGCGCCAAAACTAGCGCATGCCCGGCCGCTTTTTCCCACGCGCACGCAATCCTTTCCCGACGTCTCTGCTATCTCTACTCTCTTCTCTACGGTTATATTTATTTTATATTTAATATTTATCTCTACTTCTCTACTCTCTACTTTTTTCTCTACTTTTTTTTCTTATAAAAAAACAAAGTTGGTGATGATGGTGTGCCTGCCATCCTGCAATATAGGCCGTCTGATTTATATCTCACAGATAGGAAGGAAACAATGGCAATTTTGCAAAAAGATACCCACACCCCTCTCCAGATTTGCAAATAAGGCCTTCCCTCGTTCATCCTTTTCTCCCACAAGATAAACTACTCATACAAATGCATCTTGATGCGTGCAACGCATGGGCATCTTGCTAGTTCTAAAAACTTTTCATCATTTGCCACACTACTGGTTGCAGATGAAAAACCTACCCAAGAACAGCGCGATACATGAGTGACGCACAATTACAAGATGATATTCTATTGGACAATGGAGGCTATAACCAATTACTTTTACGGGAACAATAGCACCCAGGAAAATTCAAGGGTAGGTATGAACAAAATTGTAACTACACATGTACTGCTAAGTGATTCAATACAAAAATTACCAATCGAGGAGGAGAACGATGGTCGCGGCGGCCTCTGTGAGTCATGGTCGGCAACGGGAGTCAGTTCATTATCCACGACGGTGGTGCTTCTGCGCTTGGCGTCGCCTTCCCGGAAGCAGATCCGAGACCGTGGAAGACGGTGCCGGGGAAGAGGCTCTGTGTACGACGACGACGATGGACCGGCTCCAGTGTGGCGTACGAGGTCGTCGATGCGGTAGATGCGCTGCACTGGACGAGTGCGCCGATGTAAAGGGGAGGAGCACGAAGGCTGCGGTGCCGTGGAGAAGTCTATTTTGTGGTGGGGATAGAAAATGGGGAGTATTCACGTGTACTACTCTGGGTGCCGGGGTGGGGTTGGCTGGGTAGGGTGAACCTGAAGTTACGAAAACAACCCCCTACCAACTGTCATCCGTAGGCCTGTTCCGAAGGCTATGATGGTAACTTCCACTGCTCGAATCAGGGTCGCGGGAGATTTTACCGCCGACCTCAAAATTTTGTGACACTGAACTCCCCGTGTGGCATGTTGGGTGATTCGGCTAAGCAACTAGCGAGTAGTACTAGTAAATTCTGCATATCAGGTTTGACCAAAGTCAAACTTCCTAAAGTTTGACCAAGTTTATAGAAAAATATAAACATTTACCATAACAAATATGTATGATGTGAAAGTACATTCAATAATGAATCTAATGGTATTTATTTGTTATTGTATATGTTAATAGTTTTTGTTATAAACTTTCTGAGAGTTTACAAAACTTGACTTTGGCCAATGCTAATACGCGGACTTAAATAAAAACGGAGGGAGTACACATTTTTGTTCTTAGTATGTAGTGGATTAATCATTTGTTGAAATTGTGAAATAAATATATTAGGATACTGACTTCGAATGTAATGGTCTATACAATTCAATAGTTACAATCATTGTCGAATTCCAAGTTGTATAGGAGGTCTATAGTACTTCACAACATGCTCAAACTCACATAATCCCAGTCAAATAACAATCAAAATGCATTTCATAGTTATTACTTTGTAGGATGCAACAAAACCAACAATAACTCTACATCAGCCATTATAAAAGCAAAATTTTGAACATATCCCAATGTGTGAATGAAACATGCAGAGAGAGCTTGCGAAGATGGAGCAGATAGGGCAGGAAAGATTGTATGTATGTGGACGAGAGAGTAGGAGACAAATCTAATGAAACAGAGAGAGAGAGAGAGATAGAGAGAGAAAGAGAGAGGAAGAAGTTAGGTGTGTGAGAAAGATGGAGACATGTAATATACGTGAGATGTGTGTGCATCCAGATTCTGTACATGTGGAAGGAGAAGAGACAACAGGTTTGATGAGAGAACTAGAAAAACATGGATGAGAGGGTAAGGATCTCGTGGGTTGAGGGATTGATAATTTTGTGCGGGGGAGAGAGGGATTGGTAATTTTGTGCGAGAGAGAGAGAGAGAGGGTGGGGAGGAGTCGGTCACCGTCGTCACATCATCCTGCTTCCAAATGGCCCCTCATTCTCTAAGCCTTGATGTGGTCGCCGTCTTCGATCTCCTCGATGCCCTCTTTGAAGATTGAGGTGTTGTGCATGCTGGGGTACGGTGCAGAGAAGCACAAGCGAGAGTGGTCGCCATATAACCTTGGATGGGGATGAATTGTGTGCTCGGGGAGGGGGGTGTGTGTGTTGTGTGTTGTGTGTGTCAGATATTGAGAGAAAACAAACCTAAGGAGAGAAATGTGTGTGTATGTGACGGAAAGCTACACGCTAAATAGGGTATTCGCGAAGAGATTGTGCGTGCGAGATAGAGAGCGATGTGCGGGCCTTGAGGAGCGCAGGGGCTGGGTGAGAGTGTCAAAATGTGTGCGTTGATGCATGTGTTACATGCGATCGTGCGAGGGACGGACGAATCGAGAGATATGGTAGTTGTGTTACGGATGCTCCTCTCTCTCTCTCTCTCTCTCTCACACACACACACACACACACACACACAAGTAAAATAGAAGACCGTTCTCTCATGTATACACAACGTATCGGCATCTGTCTGTGTCTCACTCATGCATGATCATTTGCACATTCACACCTCTCTATGTCTCTATCACACGCACACCGTCTCCACATTGCCCTTCCGCCACAACACACATATGGACACATACACATGTTCTCTCTTAGTCACACACACAAAATCAGTATTAAAAAAACTAGGGCGCACCTAAAACGTCCAAATAAACACGAACCGGAGCTAAATTCAAATTTATGGAAATATTGTAGCGTCAAGAACTTTTCCAGGAAAAAAAAGTTGAGTAATATTCGGGGATTGTTTTCACACACACAAAAAGGTTCGGTGGATGTCCTTCGAGCGCGACACGGTGACGCACCGTTCGATCAACCGCGCGGCCGCGGTTCACGCGCTTGCACAGGATTCCGTATCGTGGCTGTGGTAACTAATAAAAGCGCTGCCTAAGTCTAATGTTTACGTGTACTAGTAAGGTTTTCTTTTAAGTATGACCAACCCTATATAAAACTAAACTAAGCTCCCATACGCACACTCATCAATATGCCGCCGCCATTGCGCATGCCGGCGCCCATCTGCTCCGGGCAACAATTTCTCGCCCGTCACCGCCGTGTCGCCGCCATCCCTGTTCCATGAAGCCGAAGGCTCGCCCGCTCACGTCGTCTGCAGCCCCTCCTCGCTATGCCGCCGCGCTGCCAAGCACGTGAGCAGCTGGTGGAACCGCGTCTATGCACGCAGCGTACAAAGAGGAGGACGAGTGCGTGCTCCATCTTAGGATGAAGATGGTCTCTCTCAAACAACCTTGCAACCAAATAACAAAGAGTCTCTTGTGTCCCCAACACACCCAATACAATGGTAAATTGTATAGGTGCACTAGTTCGGCGAAGAGATGGTGATACAAGTGCAATATGGATGGTAGATATAGGTTTTTGTAATCTGAAAATATAAAAAGCAAGGTAACAAGTGGTAAAAGTGAGTGTAAACGGTATTGCAATGCTAGGAAACAAGGCCTAGGGTTCATACTTTCACTAGTGCAAGTTCTCTCAACAATAATAACATAATTGGATCATATAACTATCCCTCAACATGCAACAAAGAGTCACTCCAAAGTCACTAATAGCGGAGAACAAACGAAGAGATTATGGTAGGGTACGAAACCACCTCAAAGTTATTCTTTCCAATCAATCGGTTGGGCTATTCCTATAAGTGTCACAAACAGCCCTAGAGTTCGTACTAGAATAACACCTTAAGATACAAATCAACCAAAACCCTAATGTCACCTAGATACTCCAATGTCACCTCAAGTATCCGTGGGTATGATTATACGATATGCATCACACAATCTCAAATTCATCTATTCAACCAACACATAGAACCTCAATGAGTGCCCCAAAGTTTCTACCCGAGAATCACGACGAAAATGTGTGCCAACCCCTATGCATAGGTTCATTGGCGGAACCCGCAAGTTGATCACCAAAACATACATCAAGTGAATCACGTGATATCCCATTGTCACCACAGATACGCACGGCAAGACATACATCAAGTGTTCTCAAATCTTTAAAGACTCAATCTGATAAGATTACTTCAAGGGGAAAACTCAATTCATTACAAGAGAGTAGAGGGGGAGAAGAAACATAAGATCCAACTATAATAGCAAAGCTCGTGATACATCAAGATCGTGCCAAATCTACAATACGAGAGAGAGAGAGAGAGAGATCAAACACATAGCTACATGTACATACCCTCAGCCCCGAGGGTGAACTACTCCCTCCTCGTCATAGAGAGCGCAGGGATGATGAAGATGGCCACCGGTGAGGGTTCCCCACTCCGGCAGGGTGCTGGAACAGGGTCCCGATGTGTTTTTAGTGGCTCTGGAGGTTTTTCGGTGGCGGAACTCTCGATCTATTCTCTGTTCTGGAAGTTTTATTGTACGTGGAGTTATATAGGCAGAAGAAGCATGTCAGGGGAGCCACGAGGGCCCCACGAGGTAGGGGGGCGCACCCTAGGGGGGTGGGCGCGCCCCCACCCTCGTGCCTTCCTCGTTCCTTCCTTGACGTGGGGTCCAAGTCCATCCAGTAGATTTCCTTCCAAAAATAACTTCTCCAGTTGATTTCGTTCCGTTTTGACTCCGTTTGATATTCCTTTTCTTCGAAATCTTTGAAATAGGCAAAAAGCAAAAAATCTGGGCTGGGCCTCCGGTTAATAGGTTAGTCCCAAAAGTAATATAAAAGTGGAAAATAAAGCCCAATATTGCCCAAAACAGTAGATAATATAGCATGGAGCAATCAAAAATTATAGATACGTTCGAGACGTATCAAGCATCCCCAAGCTTAATTCCTGCTCGTGCTCGAGTAGGTAAATGATAAAAAGATAATTTTTGATGTGGAATGCTAGTTGACATAATTTCATTGTAATTCTTCTTAATTGTGATATTAATTTTCAGATCCGAAAGATTCAAGACAAAAGTTCATATTGACATAAAAGTGATAATACTTCAAGCATACTAACTAGCAATTATGTCTTCTCAAAATAACATGGCCAAAGAAGGTTCATCCCTACAAAATCATATAGTTTAGTCATGCTCCATTTTCGTCACACAAGCATGCTCTCATCATGCACAACCCCGATGACAAGACAAGCAATTGTTTCATACTTTAGTAATCTCAAACCTATAAACTTTCACGCAATATATGAGCGCAAGCCATGGACATAGAACTATGGGTGGAATAGAATATAATGATGGGGTTATGTGGAGAAGACAAAAAAGGAGATAGTCTCACATCAACGAGGCAAATCAATGAGCTATGGAGATGCTCATCGATTGATGTTAATGCGAGGAGTAGGGATTGCCATGCAACAGATGCACTAGAGCTATAAATGTATGAAAGCTCAACAAAATAAACTAAGTGGGTGTGCATCCAACTTGCTTGCTCATGAAGACCTAGGTCACTTGATGAGGCCCATTGTTGGAATATACAAGCCAAGTTCTATAATGAAAAATTCCCACTAGTATATGAAAGTGACAAAACAAGAGACTCTCTATATGAAGAACATGGTACTACTTTGAAGCACAAGTGTGGCAAAGGATAGTAACATTGTCCCTTCTCTCTTTTTCTCTCATTTTTTTGGGCCTTCTCTTTTTTTAGGGACTTCCTCTTTTTATGTCTTTTTTTGGGCCTTCTCTTTTTTTTATGGCCTTTCTCTCTCTTTTTTATTCCTCACTTGGGACAATGCTCTAGAAAATGATGATCATCACACTTCTATTTATTTATAACTCAATGATTACAACTAGATACTAGAACAAAGTATGACTATATATTAATGCCTCCGGCAGTGTACTGGGATATGCAATGAATCAAGAGTGACATGTATGAAAGAATTATGAACGGTGGCTTTGCCACAAATACTATGTCAACTACATGATCATGCTAAGCAATATGACAATGATGAATGTGTCATGAAGAACGGTATCGTGGAAAGTTGCATGGCAATATATCTCGGAATGGCTATGGAAATGCCATAATAGGTAGGTATGGTGGCTGTTTTGAGGAAGATATAAGGAGGTTTATGTGTGAAAGAGCGTATCATATCACCGGGTTTGGATGCACCGACGAAGTTTGCGCCAACTCTCAATGTGAGAAAGGGCAATGCATGGTACCGAAGAGGCTAGCAATGATGGAAGGGTGAGAGTGCGTATAATCCATGGACTCAACATTAGTCATAAAGAACTCACATACTTATTGCAAAAATCTACAAGCCGTCAAAAACCAAAGCACTACGAGCATACTCCTAGGGGGATAGATTGGTAGGAAAAGACCATCGCTCATCCTCGACCGCCACTCATAAGGAGGACAATCAAATAACACCTCATGTTTCAAATTTGTTACATAACGTTTACCATACGTGCATGCTACGGGACTTGCAAACTTCAACACAAGAATTTCTCAAATTCACAACTACTCAACTAGCACAACTTTGATATTATCACCTCCATATCTCAAAACAAGTATCAAGCATCAAACTTTTCTTAGTATTCAACACACTCATAAGAATTCTTACAAATCTTGTATGCCTAGCATATTAGGATTAAGCGCATTACCATGCTATTTAAGACTCTCAAAATAATATAAGTGAAGCATGAGAGTTCATCTATTTCTTCAAAATAAAACCATCATTGTGCTCTAAAAGATATAAGTGAAGCACTAGAGCAAACAACAAACTACTCCGAAAGATATAAGTGAAGATCAATAAGTAGTCGAATAATTATGCAACCATGTGAAGACTCTCTCATTTAATAATTTCAGATCTTGGTATTTTATTCAAACAGCAAGCAAAGCTAAAGAAAATAAAACGACGCTCCAAGCAAAACACATATCATGTGGTGAATAAAAATATAGCTCCAAGTAAAGTTACCGATGAACAAAAGGCGAAGAGGGGATGCCTTCCGGGGCATCCCCAAGCTTAGACGCTTGGTTATCCTTGAATGTTACCTTGGGGTGCCTTGGGAATCCCCAAGCTTAGGCTCTTGCCACTCCTTATTCCATAGTCCATCGAATCTTTACCCAAAACTTGAAAACTTCACAACACAAAACTTAACAGAAAACTCGTGAGCTCCGTTAGCGAAAGAAAACAAAACACCACTTCAAGGTACTGTAATGAACTCATTCTTTATTTATATTGATGTTAAACCTACTGTCTTCCAACTTCTCTATTGGTTATAAATTATTTTACTAGCCATAGATTCATCAAAATAAGCAAGCAACACACGAAAAACAGAATCTGTCAAAAACAGAACAGTCTTTAGTAATCTGTAACTAACGCAAAATTCTGGAACTCCACAAATTCAGCCTAGGGAATTTGTTTATTGATCAGAAGCAATTTGAATCACTATTTTATCACGTTCTGGTGATTTTTAACAATTGTTTTCGTGAACCGAAAGTTTCTGGAAATTACAACAAGATCAAATAACTATCATCCAAGAAGATCCTATAGGTTTAACTTGGCACAAACACTAATTAAAACAAAAAACCACATCTAAACAGAAGGTAGATGGATTATTTATTCCTAAACAGAACCAAAAAGCAAGAAACTAAAATAAAATTGGGTTGCCTCCCAACAAGCGCTAACGTTTAACGCCCCTAGCTAGGCATGATGATTTCAATGATGCTCATATAAAAGATAGGAATTGAAACATAAAGACAGCATCATGAAGAATATGACTAGCACATTTAAGTCTAACATACTTCCTATGCATAGGGATTTTGTGAGCAAACAACTTATGGGAACAATAATCAACTAGCATAGGAAGGCAAAACAAGCATAACTTCAAAACTTTAAGCACATAGAGAGGAAACTTGATATTATTGCAATATGTAGAAGCATATAATCCTCTCTCATAATAATTTTCAGTAGCATCATGAATTAATTCAACAATATAACCAGCACCTAAAACATCCTTTTCATGATCTACAAGCATAGAGTTTTTATTACTCCCCACATAAGAAAATTTATTCTCATGAGTACTGGTGGGAGCAAACTCAACAAAATAACTATCATGCGATTGAAAATTAATATCAAGATGACAAGTTTCATGGTTATACTTATTCTTTATAGCATACATGTCATCACAATAATCATCATATATAGGAGGCATGCTTTCAACACAGTAAATTTGCTCATCAAAGCTTGGGGGACAAAAAATATCATCTTCATCAAACATAGCTTCCCCAAGCTTGTGGCTTTGCATATCATTAGCATCATGGATATTCGAGGAATTCATACTAACAACATTGCAATCATGCTCATCATCCAGAAATTTAGTGCCAAACATTTTAATGCATTCTTCTTCTAACACTTTGGCACAATTTTCCTTTCCATCATACTCATGAAAGATATTAAAAAGATGAAGCGTATGAGACAAACTCAATTCCATTTTTTTTGTAGTTTTCTTTTATAAACTAAACTAGTGCTAAAACAAGAAACAAAAAAAATTCGATTGCAAGATCTAAAGATATACCTTCAAGCACTCACCTCCCCGGCAAAGGAGACAGAAAAGAGCTTGATGTCTACTACGCAACCTTCTTCTTGTAGACGTTGTTGGGCCTGCAAGTGCACAGGTTTGTAGGACAGTAGCTCATTTCCCTCAAGTGGATGACCTACAGTTTATCAATCCGTGGGAGGCGTAGGATGAAGATGGTCTCTCTCAAACAACCCTGCAACCAAATAACAAAGAGTCTCTTGCGTCCCCAACACACCCAATACAATGGTAAATAGTATAGGTGCACTAGTTCGGCGAAGTGATGGTGATACAAGTGCAATATGGATGGTAGATATAGGTTTTTGTAATCTGAAAATATAAAAACAGCAAGGTAACAAGTGGTAAAAGTGAGCATAAACGGTATTGCAATGCTAGGAAACAAGTCCTAGGGTTCATACTTTCTCTAGTGCAAGTTCTCTCAACAATAATAACATAACTGGAACATATAACTATCCCTCAACATGCAACAAAGAGTCACTCCAAAGTCACTAATAGCGGAGAACAAGCGAAGAGATTATGGTAGGTGCAGAAACCACCTCAAAGTTATTCTTTCCAATCAATCGGTTGGGCTATTCCTATAAGTGTCACAAACAGCCCTAGAGTTCGTACTAGAATAACACCTTAAGACACAAATCAACTAAAACGCTAATGTCACCTAGATACTCCAATGTCACCTCAAGTATCCATGGGTATGATTATACGATATGCATCACACAATCTCAAATTCGTCTATTCAACCAACACATAGAACCTCAAAGAGTGCCCCAAAGTTTCTAATGGAGAATCACGACGAAAACGTGTGCCAACCCCTATGCATAGGTTCATGGGCGGAACCCGCAAGTTGATCACCAAAACATACATCAAGTGAATCACGTGATATCCCATTGTCACCACAGATACGCACGGCAAGACATACATCAAGTGTTCTCAAATCTTTAAGACTCAATTCGATAAGATTACTTCAAGGGGAAAACTCAATTCATTACAAGAGAGTAGAGGGGGAGAAGAAACATAAGATCCAACTATAATAGCAAAGCTCGCGATACATCAAGATCGTTCCAAATCAAGAACACGAGAGAGAGAGAGATCAAACACAAAGCTACTGGTACATACCCTCAACCCCGAGGGTGAACTACTCCCTCCTCATCATGGAGAGCGCCGGGATGATGAAGATGGCCACCGGTGAGGGTTCCTCCCCTCGTGAGTGCGAACAGGTCCCGATTGGTTTTGGTGGCTCTGGAGGTTTTGCGGCGGAACTCCCGATCAATTCTCTGCTCTGAAGCTTTAGGGTACTGGAGTTATATAGGCGGAAGAAGCACGTCGTGGGAGCCACGAGGGCCCCACGAGGCGTGCGCGCCCTGGGGGTGGGCGCGCCCCACCCTCGTGGCTTCCTCGTTCCTTCCTTGACGTGGGGTCCAAGTCGATCCGGTAGCTTTCCTTCCAAAAATAACTTCTCCAGTTGATTTCGTTCCGTTTTGACTCCGTTTGATATTCCATTTCTTCGAAATACTGAAATAGGTAACAAACATCAAATCTGGGCTGGGCCTCCGGTTAATAGGTTAGTCCTAAAAGTAATATAAAAGTGGAAAATAAAGCCCAATATTGCCCAAAATAGTAGATAATATAGCATGGAGCAATCAAAAATTATAGATACGTTGGAGACGTATCGGTAGCGCATGGTGGTCGCAATGCGGCGGAGGCGGGTTCTTGCTGTCGAGCCCGCATAAACCAGGTGCGGACGCGGAATCTACCTTCGAGACCTTGAATGCCACGTGGATCCTGCAATCTGAAGGAGCAATTTGGGTCAGTCGACTCTTGTGAGCCGTTTGATGCAACGTGGATGGCTAGAAGGGCTTCTTCAACCTCTGAAATTGATACAGGGTTCATCCTCTCAGCCCGCCACACGCCTAACCGCCTGCCGCTGCCGCCGCACCCTCCCCTGAACCGCCTGCCACCGCCATGCTCCCACTGCTACCTCTTGAGGACTGCGTTGAATTTCCCCAAAGAGGAGAGGATGATGTAGCAAAGTAGCGTAAGTATTTCCCTCAGTTTTTGAGAACCAAGGTATCAATCCAGTAGGAGGCCACGCGCGAGTCCCTCGTACCTACACAAAACAAATAGCTCAACGCAACCAACGCGATTAGGGGCTGTCAATCCCTTCACGGTCACTTACGAGAGTGAGACCTGATAGAGATGATAGATAATATTTTTGGTATTTTTGATATAAAGATGCAAAGTAAAATAAAAGGCAAAGTAGAAAGCAAAGCAATAATAAGGTGATGGAAGATTGATATGATGAGAATAGACCCGGGGGCCATAGATTTCACTAGTGGCTTCTCTCAAGGGCATAAGTATTTCTACGGTGGGTGAACAAATTACTGTTGAGCAATTGACAAAATTGAGCATAGTTATGAGAATATCTAGGTATGATCATGTATATAGGCATCACGTCCGAGACAAGTAGACCGACTCCTCCCTGCATCTACTACTATTACCCCACTCATCGACCGCTAGCCAGCATGCATCTAGAGTATTAAGTTCAAGAAAACAGAGTAACGCCTTACGCAAGATGACATGATGTAGAGGAATAAATTCATGCAATATGATAAATACCCCATCTTGTTATCCTCGATGGCAACAATACAATACGTGCCTTGCTGCCCCTCATCACTTTGGGAAAGGACACCACAAGATTGAAGCCAAAGCTAAGCACTTCTCCCATTGCAAGAAAAACCAATCTAGTAGGCCAAACCAAACTGATAATTCAAGAGACTTGCAAAGATAACCAATCATACATAAAAGAATTCAGAGAAGATTCAAATATTGTTCATAGCTAATCTTGATCATAAACCCACAATTCATCGTTCTCAACAAACACACCGCAAAAAGAAGATTACATCGAACAGATCTCCACGAGAGAGGGGGAGAACATTGTATTGAGATCCAAAAAGAGAGAAGAAGCCATCTAGCTACTAACTATGGACCCGAAGGTCTGAGGTAAACTACTCACACTTCATCGGAGGGGCTATGGTGATGATGTAGAAGCCCTCCATGGTGGATTCCCCTTGGTGAACTCGAACAGGACCCAAGATGGGATCTTGTGGGTATAGAAGGTTGCGGTGGTGGAATTAGGTTTTTGGCTCCGTATCTGATCGTTTGGGGGTACGTAGGTATATATAGGAGGAAGGAGTACGTCGATGGAGCTTCGAGGGGCCCATGAGGCAGGGGGCGCGCCCTCCACCCTCGTGACCGCCTCTCTTCTTTCTTGACGGAGGGTCCAAGTCTCCTGGATCTTATCTGATGAGAAAATCACGTTCCCGAAGGTTTCCTTCCGTTTGGACTCCGTTTGATACTCTGTTTCTTCGAAACACTGAAATAGGCAAAAAAAAACAATTCTGGGCTGGGCCTCCGGTTAATTGGTTAGTCCCAAAAGTAATATAAAAGTGGAAAATAAAGCCCAATATGGTCCAAAACAGTAGATAATATAGCATGGAGCAATCAAAAATTATAGATACGTTGAAGACGTATCAGGCATCCTCAAGCTTAATTCCTGCTCGTCCTCGAGTAGGTAAATGATAAAAAGAGAATTTTTGATGCGGAGTGCTACTTGGCTTAATTTCAATGTAAATCTTCTCAATTGTGGTATGAATATTCAGATCCGAAAGATTCAAGACAAAAGTTCATATTGACATAAAAATAATAATACTTCAAGCATACTAGCAAAGCAATTATGTCTTCTCAAAGTAACATGGCCAAAGAAAGTTTATCCCTACAAAATCATATAGTTTAGTCATGCTCCATTTTCGTCACACAAGAATGCTCTCATCATGCACAACCCCGATGACAAGCCAAGCAATTGTTTCATACTTTAATAATCTCAAACTCATAAACCTTCACTCAATACATGAGCGTGAGCCATGTATATAGCACTATGGGTGGAATAGAATATGATGATGGGGGTTATGTGGAGAAGACAAAAAAGGAGAAGATCTCACATCAATGAGGCTAATCAATGGGCTATGGAGATGCCCATCGATTGATCTTAATGCAAGGAGTAGGGATCGCCATGCAACAGATGCACTAGAGCTATAAATGTATGAAAGCTCAACAAAAGAAACTAGGTGGGTGTGCATCCAACTTGCTTGCTCACGAAGACCTAGGGAATTTGAGGAAGCCCATCGTTGGAATATACAAGCCAAGTTCTATAATGAAAAAAATGCCCACTATTATTTGAAAGTGACAAAACAAGAGACTCTCTATCATGATGATTATGGTGCTACTTTGAAGCACAAGTGTGGCAAAGGATAGTAACATTGTCCCTTCTCTCTTTTTCTCTTATTTTTTTATTTTTTTGGGCCTTCTCTTTTTTATGGCCTTTCTCCTTTTTTTTATTCCTCACTTGGGACAATGCTCTAGAAAATGATGATCATCACACTTCTATTTATTTACAACTCAATTATTACAACTCGATACCAGAGCAAAGTATGACTCTATATGAATGCCTCCGGCGGTGTACCGGGATATGCAATGAAAGAAGAGTGACATGTATGAAAGAATTATGAACGGTGGCTTTGGCACAAATACTATGTCAACTACATGATCATGCTAAACAATATGATAATGATGAATGTGTCATGAAGAACGGTATGGTGGTAAGTTGCATGGCAATATATCTCGGAATGGCTATGGAAATGCCATAATAGGTAGGTATGGTGGCTGTTTTGAGGAAGATATAAGGAGGTTTATGTGTGAAAGAGTGTATCATATCACGGGGTTTGGATGCACCGGCGAAGTTCACACCAACCCTCAATGTGAGAAAGGGCAATGCACGGTACCGAAGAGGCTAGCAATGATGGAAGGGTGAGAGTGCGTATAATCCATGGAATCAACATTAGTCATAAAGAACTCATATACTTATTGCAAAAATCTACAAGTCATCAAAATCCAAAGCATTACGCGCATGCTCCAGGGGGATAGATTGGTAGGAAAATATCATCGCTCGTCCCCGACCGCCACTCATAAGGAGGACAATCAAATAACACCTCATGTTTCAAATTTGTTACATAACGTTTACCATACGTGCATGCTACGGGACTTGCCAACTTCAACACAAGCACTTATCAAATTCACAATTACTCTACTAGCACGACTTTGATATCATCACCTCCATATCTCAAAACAATTATCAAGCATCAAACCTTTCTTAGTATTCAACGCACTCAAAAGAAAGTTTTACAAATCTTGAATACCAAGCATATTATTATTATTAAGCAAATTACCATGCTATTTAAGACTCTAAAAATAATCTAAGTGAAGCATGAGAGACAAATAGTTTCTTTAAAACAAATCCACCACCGTTCTCTAAAAGATATAAGTGAGGCACTAGAGCAAAACTATAAAGCTCAAAAGATATAAGTGAAGGACGTAGAGTATTCTATCAAATTCTAATTCATGTATGGCTCTCTAAAAAGATGTGCACAGCAAGTATGATTATGGTAAAATAAAAAGCAAAGACTAAAATCATACAAGACACTCCAAGCAAAACACATATCATGTGGTGAATAAAAATATAGCTCCAAGTAAAATTACCGATGGAAGTAGACGAAAGAGGGGATGCCTTCCGGGGCATCCCCAAGCTTTGACTTTTTGGTGTCCTTTGATTATCTTGGGGGTGCCATGTGCATCCCCAAGCTTAGGCTCTTGCCACTCCTTGTTCCATAATCCATCAAAAGATTTCACCCAAAACTTGAAAACATCACAACACAAAACTCAACAGAAATCTCGTGAGCTCCGTTAGCGAAAGAAAACAAAAGACCACTTCAAGGTACTGTAATGAACTCATTCTTTATTTATATTGGTGTTAAACGTACTGTATTCCAACTTCTCTATGGATTATAAACTATTTTACTAGCCATAGATTCATCAAAATAAGCAAACAACACACGAAAAACAGAATCTGTCAAAAACAGAACAGTCTGTAGTAATCTGTAACTAACGCAAACTTCTGGAATTCCAAAATATCAGCTAAAATAGGACGACCTAGAAATTTTTTTTATTGATCAGCAGCAATTGGAATCACTATTTTATCACGTTCTGGTGATTTTTAACAATTGTTTTCGTGAACAGAAAGTTTCTGGAAATTACAGCAAGATCAAATAACTATCATCCAAGAAGATCCTATAGGTTTAACTTGGCACAAACACTAATTAAAAGATAAAACCACATCTAAACAGAATGTAGATGGATTATTTATTCCTAAACAGAAACAAAAGCAAAAAAAACTAAAAATAAAATTGGGTTGCCTCCCAACAAGTGCTATCCTTTAACGCCCCTAGCTAGGCATAAAAGCAAGGATAGATCTAGGCAGTGCCGTAGTAATAAGATAGATCGGTGAAACTCATTTCATACTCCCTACGTTCGGCAGCAAGTTTTCTTTGAGGCAAGCAAAATTAATCAAAAGGGCTAAATTTAATAGGGCAAAAATCCCCAAGATCAATTTTAGGAGGTATAGGTTCCTCTTTCGGCCCTTCGTATTGCACAACCAATTCATCATTATAAGCATTCTTTTGACAGAACCTTGTGAGCCTATACTCAAGAGAGTATCCTAGCTCATTATTTTGAATAGCCAAATCATCATTAAGTTCAGAGATTCTATCAATTAAAATATTGGTAGGCACTTTTTTTCTAAGATTTTCATTAAAAGCAACATAGTCAATAGATTGAAAACGCATTATTTCTTCTTGATCAAAGAGGATAGATTCTATGGGAGGACGGCCAGCGTCCACCCTATAATGCGCAAAGATTTCTTTGGCCTCTTTTATTATGAATCTGAATTCATGAGCCAAAAAGATTGTAGCGGCACGCTTAACAGAGGAATGCTCCATATTATAAAATTCTAGAAAAATCCTTTGAATGGAAGGATGCATATGCATAAATTGCCTTTTAAGTTCAACGATAAGCATGTCAATAGCGTCCGCAAGACTACTAGTTCTATGGAGAATAGAACTGCCCATTGAAGGCAAAGCACTGGCACAAGTAAAGAAATCTTGAATAACTCCTTTTCCAATAATATTACCGCTACCAATTCGAAATCTTTTTATATGCAAGGTAGGGGGTTCTTCAGCCGGACCATCAGAATTGTCCATGTTATTATTATTGTCCATATCGGCAATAATTTCCCCAATTTCAGACATAACGACAAGCAAGCGAGAAAAAGGCAAACGGAAAAGAGAGGGCGAATAAAACGGCAAGGGTGAAGTGGGGGAGAGGAAACGAGATGCAAATGGCAAATAATGTAATGCGAGAGATAAGGGATTGTGATGGGTACTTGATATGTTGACTTTTACGTAGACTCCCGACAACGGCCAGAAATTCTTCTTGCTACCTCTTCAGCACTGCGTTGGATTTCCCGAAGAGGAGAGGATGATGCAGCAAAGTAGCGTAAGTATTTCCCTCAGTTTTTGAGAACCAAGGTATCAATCCAGTAGGAGGCCACGCGCGAGTCCCTGGTACCTACACAAAACAAATAGCTCAACGCAACCAACGCGATTAGGGGTTGTCCATCCCTTCACGGTCACTTACAAGAGTGAGATCTGTTAGAGATGATAGATAATATTTTTGGTATTTTTGATATAAAGATGCAAAGTAAAATAAAAGGCAAAGTAGAAACCAAAGCAATAATAAAGTGATGGAAGATTTATATGATGAGAATAGACCCGGGGGCCATAGGTTTCACTAATGGCTTCTCTCAAGGGCATAAGTATTTCTACGGTGGGTGAACAAATTACTGTTGAGCAATTGACAGAATTGAGCATAGTTATGACAATATCTAGGTATGATCATGTATATAGGCATCACGTCCAAGACAAGTAGACCTACTCCTGCCTGCATCTACTACTATTACTCCACTCATCGACCGCTATCCAGCATGCATCTAGAGTATTAAGTTCGAGAAAACATAGTAACGCCTTAAGCAAGATGACATGATGTAGAGGAATAAATTCATGCAATATGATAAACACCCCATCTTCTTATCCTCGATGGCAACAATACAATACGTGCCTTGCTGCCCCTACTATCACTGGGAAAGGACACTGCAAGATTGAACCCAAAGCTAAATACTTCTCCCATTGCAAGAAAAACCAATGTAGTAGGCCAAACCAAACTGATAATTCGAAGAGACTTTTAAAGATAACCAATCATACATAAAAGAATTCAAAGAAGATTCAAATATTGTTCATAGATAAGCTTCATCATAAACCCACAATTCATCTGTCTCAACAAACGCATCGCAAAAAGAAGATTACATCGAATAGATCTCCACGAGAGAGGGAGAGAACATTGTATTGAGATCCAAAAAGAGAGAAGAAGCCATCTAGCTACTAACTATGGACCCGAAGGTCTGAGGTAAACTACTCACACTTCATCGGAGTGGCTATGGTGATGATGTAGAAGCCCTCCGTGGTGGATTCCCCTTCCGTGAACTCCTAACAGGACCCAAGATGGGATCTCGTGAGTCAGGAAGGTTTCGGCGCTGGAATTAGGTTTTTGGCTCCGTGTCGATCGTTTGGGGTGCGAGGTATATATAGGAGGAAGGAGTACGTCGGTGGAGCTTCGAGGGGCCCACGAGGCAGGGGGCGCGCCCTGCACCCTCGAGACTGCCTCTCTTCTTTCTTGACGGAGGGTCCAAGTCTCCTGGATCTTATCTGATGAGAAAATCACGTTCCCGAAGGTTTCATTCCATTTGGACTCCGTTTGATATTCCGTTTCTTCGAAACACTGAAATAGGCAAAAAAACAGCAATTCTAGGTTGGGCCTCCGGTTAATAGGTTAGTCCCCAAAGTAATATAAAAGTGGAAAATAAAGCCCAATATGGTCGAAAACAGTAGATAATATAGCATGGAGCAATCAAAAATTATAGATACATTGGAGACGTATCACCTGCCCACCCCCGCCATCCGTTTAACCCCAGGAATGATCCATTTTTTCCGGCAAACTGCATTCCACACCCAACACTCATAAGATAGATCATGGGCACCCTGCCACCCTAGTATAGATACTGGGATAGCTTCTCTGCCATCTTCTTCGTTCGCTCCGTCGAACTTCTTTCACAAATCGACTGACCCAAATTATACTACTAGTACGAACGTATTAAGTACAGTAGGAACACGAAGATACGAGCAGTAGTACCAACTGCAAGAAGAACATTAGTAAGACATAGTACTAGTACTACTGTATGTACTAAAGAGTTCAAATAACGAGAAAGAACATAAACATAGTTCAGCTGGGGCTTCAGCACAACACACCCTTGAAAATAAACTAAGCAACTAGTCCGCTCGACACTGCAGTAGAACCAGCATGAGCGACGGCACTGCCACCTACTCGGAGTCCGAGTCCACGTCCTCGACTTCGTCCTCGTCCCTCTTCCTCTTCCTCTTCGCCGATGCTTCTTTGCTTGAACCGGACACTAGGCTCTGCTTTTTCATCCAACCCTTGTAGATTTTTAAACAAAGGTAGGCATCCATTGCTGCATACAGGATGTGATCTTCATCTAATGTCTTCGACTCCCGTGCATGATGAATCTCGTGGTGAGGTTTCTTCAGTTTATCGTATGAAGGATCAATCATGGCTGCTGCCCAGGTCAGCATTGAAGGCTGAGAGGAGGACACCAGGCTTGCCTTCTGGAGATCGAAGGGCTGGCCTACAACGAGGCCTATCCGACCCAGGACATCCCTGTCGTTCCTAAAGTCTACAGTAACAAATTTCACACTTTCGTCCTTGAGGAAGTTCCTAAGATCCCGGCACTCAACGTCGGCATGGCATATGTGGTAGATGAAGCACACGTTATGTACGCAAACCTGGATCACGGCGGGCTTCTTCTTCTCTGCCTCCTTTAGAATCTTCTCTCTTTGCAGGACTGTGGTGTACTCAACATCTAGCCCAGCGACCCACTCATCCGTTGAACTATTGAACATGCATAAGAAGCGAGCAAGGCATGCTTTCCCCGTCGCGGATCCACGTGTGTAGATGACGATGAACTCATCGCCGGTGATGGCTCTAACCTGGTACTCAGCGGCGACCATGGAGATTTGGGAGGCCATGGATTTTGGAGGAGGGTTAGGAGAAGTTGAACTGGTGTAATGTGAAAGGACGGGACGACTGGGAGCGAACTGTTGTAAGGTACTATACTAGTAGAAGACGAGGATGAGTAGGGAGTGCGAACGGCGTGGGGTTGCTGGCTTGCCCGGTGGATAAACGGCTGCAAGCCCCCAAAGAGTTCTCGAGAACTATGCGGGACCCACTAGATGTCATGTCTACTAGACCCATATCGTAGGCCAGACAAAGATAGCTTCGCTCGTTCGCACGCCATGCCGGGCGTGGGTAACTTCACTTAATTCCGTGAACCGTCGCGCCTCCCGACCTTCACCTCCCTCGCCAGTCGCGCCTTTGAGACTTCGACCGCTATAAATGAGCAATTTTTTTGCCTACTCCGCATGCATGATACTCCCTCTGGTCCTTTTACTTCCGTCACAACCGTTTGCAAAGTGTTTGACCAAATTTATACTAAAAATATCAATATCTACAATACTGATTATAATGAGTATAAGAACTACGCTTTTATAATGAGTATAAAAATATTGATTTGACATTGTGAATGTTGATACATTTTTCTATAAGTTTGGTCAAAGTAGAGGTACATTGACTTCAGACAAAACTTAAATGCACAACGCAGACTAGTTCCTCCATCCAGGTGCGTGGTTAGCTATTAGAGTACTACTACCTCCCTTCTAGTTTAAAGGGATCGATTCAAAAATTTCACCTACTCTTAGCAAGACAGAGGCGGTGGAATAGTTTTTGTAGTCTGCAAAAGTACTCAACTAATGCTGTCGTTCTTCACAAAAAATGTTTTTACCAATGCATGCATGAACACTAGTTACTCTAACCCCCCTCTCTTCTTTAATTCTTTGCCACATCAGCATGTTTGCTATTCCCGTGTGCATGATACTCCATTATGGCCAACCTTAATCATCGCATGCAATAATTTAGTGCACCTTGAAATATGAACATGTGTGGGGCGTGTATGTTTTTAATGACTTGAGACTATACCTAGCCCGGCATGCAAGATGAGACTTATTATGCACCGTTCCCCATACCAGCAGGAAGCACGTTCGTCTTCAAATCTTTTCCTCTCCATGTGTGGAAACAATATGCCTGCCAGACTCTCCTTCTCCCTCCGGCGGTCCCACCACTCCACCCCATGTGGAAAAAATCTGCATGCATGACTCTCCTCCCCCCGCGCTCGTCCAATCCGTTGTTACCAGCAATATTTCCACCCCTTCCCTTCCCTGTAATTTACTCCAACAAATATGCCCATGTAGCTGTTAAGTTAATCACGCAACATATCTTCTGGGACGCTGCTTCAGTTACTTAACTACAGGTGCATTGGGTCACTGACTTATGGGCCCAATAGGGGTCTGGCCCACATGTCAGTGACGCAACTGGACCTGCAGTTAAGTCAGTGCATCTCAGTCCATATCTTACGTAGGTGTGCCATTGCTTGCTATAAGTAATGCGCCTCCTGCGGCATTCGGAAGAACGCTCACGTTCATCGCTATCTCCTCCCCCTCCCTCTCACTCGACCACCATGGCATCGCCCCTCCCAAGCCCTAGGTGCCCCTCGCTGCACCACCTGGACGGTCACCCGTCGCCGTTCCGTTCCTCGCTGCCACTAGTCGAGGAGGACGCGTCGGTGTTCCACTCCTTGCCGCGACGCATCGAGGTGGACACATCGGCGTTCCCAATCTCGCCAGCACGCGCGTCGGAGGATGCGTCGGCTCCATGCTACGAGGATAATGCTGCGCCGCCCACCGAGGCCCCCAGCCTTGAGGAGCTTTGGAAAGAAATGGATGTCGCCATGTGGGAGGCTTTGCCGCCGGCAGAGCACGCAAAAATAGAGGCGGAGAAAAAGGACGAGGAAGAGAAGCGTGCCGCGGGGCAAGCTGCCTGGCAGGTCTATGCCGCGTCTGAGAGAGTCAGGCAATTGGCTCTTTGGCAGAAGGCTCGTGCAAGGGCCGTGAGGGTGATGGAGGACGCCCGTGCCAAAGCCCTGAGTGCAGTCGGGCCCAAGCGCCTCATCTACGCTTGGCGGTACATGGACCGGGTGCACGCTTCCAGCAAGGAGGAGTACCTGTTGGAGCCGGATCACCACACCGGTGAGATCATGCTCGCCCGCCGGCAAGCCGCCAATCAGCACCTCGCGAGTTGCGAGGCTGAGGAAGAGACGTTGTGTCGGCGCACTGGGAAACGGCCGCGCACCAGGGCTCTCATGGCGCGCCGCAAGTGCTCCTGGGAGCGCCGTGGCTTTTAGTAGGAGTATAATTTAGTTTCGTAAGGTGATCTCATTAGTTTTGGGACGTAAATGATAAATCCCGAACGTTCGGGAATTATTAGCGTCCTTAATTAAGTTTGTAAGAGGGAAAGTTTGGAAACCTTGTGTATCCGTACGCATTTTGTAAGTGGGTGCATATAGCACAAACTTTACTATATACTATCGCACTACACGTCTCTCTCTATATATGCTTGCAGACTGTGCTACTCCCTCCGTCCAGGTGAATAAGTCATCTTTGGTTGTCCACCGTGACCAAGAAGGAGGGAAGGCTTTATACACCTTGACAGAGGGAGTACTACTATTACTTATGTACGTGCAAATGCACGTTTTAACATTATGATGCGGTTTTTGTTAAAGTAGAAAAATAGCACTAGTCAAGCTAGTGAAACGATTCAATGCAAAAATGCTCGTTTGATTGTTTACTTTTAGCTTCCTTCTCTGTGGTTATTTCTCGTCAGTACTTTATGTACGGAGTATCTCACTGGTCGGAAAGGCATGCAAATTCCCAAACCGCTTCCTACAACATGTATCGAATTTTTTGCCTAACAAGTTGTGCCGTGCAATTGGACTTCCAACTTGAGTAGTACTACTAGTAGGAGTACCATGGGCCAGTTTGTTTATGCTTCTAGATTAGTAGTAATCCCATTACTACTAGCTCCGTCCTGGTTTATTGGTCCCCATTGTAATCTGTGTCAAATTTTGATCATAAATTTAACTAATGAAATGTTTCTGCATGTCACATGCACTAACATTTTATCAGTTAAATCTTTGGTCAAAATTTACCACAAATTACAATGGTGACGAATAAACTAGGACAGAGGTACTAGAAGTAGTTTAGAAGCCCAAATAAATGAGTGAGGTGCCTTAATGTACTCCACTGTGACTAGTCTTATGGGAAAAGCAAGGAAGAGACGGCTTATTTTTTAAGCCGCCAAAAGAACTGGCCCTAGGAGTAGTAGCTTATTTTTTATTGTGCTTTGCAAGAAATGATCTTTAAGAATTAGTTTTTGAGTATCAATTGTTATACATGTTGGCTATAGATGACATGGCACTTTCTTATAGTCAACAGTTAGCTGTACTATTAAGTATTAACCATGCCCTTATACACCTAGACGGAGGGATTAAATCAGGATGACTTGGAAGTGGCAGAGGAGATGTAAGAAATGGTTCATAGTAAGTCTTTCACCAGTTCTATAGTAAAAATTCATACAAGGAAGTCCAGACTAAACTCTAAATGGATAAAATTTTATTAATGCGCGATACTCCAATAGAGCAAGATCTTGCATGGAAGTCTCCACATGCTTAGACAACGGATTACACTGAGCAAAGACTAATGATCAACATTTAACTTGATAATGCGTATGTCCAGGTGAACCTCCTTGGAGTCCCTGTGCACCGCGTTGGGGGGTAAATCATACCATGCGTCTTCCATGTCGACATCGGCGGGAAGGTCCCAGCTCTGCCTGATCCTAGTCAGCATGATGGAGCCGGTGTCGCCGCCCACGTACCTCGGAGGGGTAGTAACAGTGAGCACACACCCGTACATCGGCCTCGTGTCAGTGTCAGCGTCAGGGGCGTCGCCCCTGACGCACACTACAGAGACGGGGCGGCAACCTGCGCGGGCCTCGCCGGTGCCCACGATCAAGAGAGGAAGACGTTGTCGTCCTCCTCTGAGACTAGCAGGCGGCGATGATCCTCCAGCGACTCCGGCATGGTGAACGGGTAGCACGTATCGTACTTGATGTTCTCTGCCAAGGGCTAGTAGTGACCGCTGCACGCATCCGTGAGGTGATGCACGATGTCCGCCGGTGAGCCCCAAAACGGCATCGGGCACTCATAGCAGTAGACGAAGGGCTCCTTGGAGGCATCGACCAGGCCATCCATGAAATGGGAGTGGCTGTAGGGGACGTTGCGCCAGTTGAATATATGAGCAAGTTACTACAAGATTTAATCCCAATAAGCACAAAATAAATCATGACGGCTATAACAGAGATTAAACTAATCATGTGGACTAGCATAGTAGATGAACAGATAGAATCTAGTAGGATACAGAGTAGAAACATGAATCCTACCACAATTTTGAATAGGAAGGACAGAAACACATACAGTGCAATGGGAGCAGCACCGTTGGCGCTGAGGTTGTCGCCCATGTCATTGAGGAAGAGGTTGCCGAGGTCGGGGAAGAAGTCGTCGTCGGTGAAGTCGTGGCTGCCAGCAGTCGTGAGATTGCGCTCCCTAAATTTCAATAGCGCCCGCCGAATGGAGCATAGGAGGGAGTGGCTATAGGGGATGTTGCGGCCGCCAAATGGAGCGCAGGAGTAGCACACGAAGCAGTAGATGGTGCTCCGGTGCCCAGAAATTTTTGTTTGGCATCGCTTGGGCAATGTAGGGCATCGGTGCCAAATACCCAAAAAGCAAATTTAGCACCGCTTTTGGCCTACATAGTGGAAGGCCTAAGTCTCTATCTCTATCTATACTACTCTTCTTTGTTTTTTATAACAAATCGAATAGTAATGCGCCGTTCGCTGCACGCCCGACTGAACACGCCTCCTCGCCCCCATCATCACCAACTGAGTCTTCTATAGGAGTAGGAGTAGAGAAAAAACCGAGTTGGTGATGATGGTGTGCCGTGCAATGCACGGGCATCTTGCTAATATTTTTGCATATAATTCCAAACACCACGTAGACACGACCTTTGACCATTTTACTACTATGTTAGTATCATTGTTAGTGGTGCCGGTGCAAGTTATAGCCCCGGGTGTTTTACCCTTTTTTTAGTAATGATATCTGGCGATTGTTCAGCACGAGCTCAATCTTAGAGAATCCCATGTAACCGTCAGATTTCCATCCGACGGTGGCCTATTTTTAAGCCATAGTATTTGACAAAACTGCCATCCTTACACACGTACTGTAACTGCGCCGCGGGCGTTGGCAACTGCCATGTCTCCCAACGAATGTTTGCTGGGGATTGGAGTTAGCACCGATGGCGGTTCGTTGTCATTCCATGCTCGGGCATTGAAGTTTGTAACTATTTTAGATTAGAATATACTACTCCGGTGCTAGTAGTAGAGCAGAGTCCTACTCCACTACTACTCTACTCAAGCAAGTTAGGGCATAGTAGTAGGTACTGTAGGGAGTACCAGTACTGTGATCACTCAAGCAAGTTGTCTGACTTTGATATGACCCTACGCTGCTGATATGTGTCTAAATAAGTCAAGCGGCGTGTAGTCATCATCACTGTCCACTTCCCGCAGCACATATTCGCTTCTCCATCTTTGTCTGCTCTTCCATGCCCGCTAAGGCGCCTCCCCCCTCGTCCAATCTTCCATCCCCGCTAAGGCGCCTCCCCCCTCGCCCCAAACCCAAGCACTAACAATGCCAGAACTGAGCAGCGTCCGTCGAAAGAGTGGCTGGAATTCACTCCCCACAGAGGTAATCAAGCTCATTGTTTCGCGTGTGGACAATCTCAGTACCATGCCGCTCGCCGCGTGCTCCTCTGGGCTGTACCGTTTACTCAAAGCCCTCAGGCCTGAGCTTTTTAAGCCAGCTCCTTACTTGCTGATACCGCCTGATCTTCAAAAATGGCGTGTCACGCAGCATAACAATCGCATAGGGTGGCGAGCATCAACCCCCTTGACTGCGATCTGATCCCCGTCACCCTCAACTACATTAACGGTATGTACTGGGTCGGCATGAACACGTCTTGGATGGTGCTCGTCGACGGTCGCGGTAGCTGGGTGCTCGTGGAGGTATACACTCGGCGATTGATCCCCCTTCCTTTGATTAACACTTGACCTTTGCTTTGGCACATGCCCGTAATACTCGGAATCTTACAAAGAGCCAACATGATACCAAGTTTGATTTGCTCAAGGTTGTAATATGCCAAGTGCCCACAAGATCTGCGAATTATAAAGACTTCAGGCTAATTGCGTTCTTCAACCGCGGTCTTGCCTATCTGACAGGTCACTGTGGTAAGTGGATAAATCTGCACATCCATCGGAGGATCATACATCCTCCATGGTTCTCTGATGCCATCGAACACAAGGGCTTCATTTACACTGTCAACTCCTTGTATGGCTGTACGTATTGCTGGCCTACTCCAGTCATCGCTACAAAACGCTGTTACAATAGTATGTTACTTTCCTATGATATAATGATGGCTTGCTTATATTACTGTCAACATTCACTGTAAAAATATTCATGCTCATAACATGTTGTTCTTAAGATTGACTACATAAAGAGCCCTTTTTTATTTGACTCCAACTTTTTTTAGGGTTATTTGACTCCAACTTGATATGATGTCAGAGGTCACTGGTGTCCCTACCCTTCCTAATCCCGGAACCTTTCAAAGAAAAGCGGCATGGCGATTGCAGGTGGTTCTGGCTTGATCGTGACGGCAATGACGATTGATGATTGTCCGCACGTACCGTATGTGTTGTTTCGCGGAATACAATCACAGTTACTGCAAGGTCTTTGAGCAGGATCCCAGCTTCTCTAGGCCTTCAGGAATTTTTGACTGGAGGTTGGTAAGTAGCCTTGGTACATGCTCTCTGTTTGTCGGACGGAATTATTTGATTAACTAGGAGATAACCGATGGCAAGGATCATGATGGCAGCGCGGTTTCGTTCATCAGGCAAAACTGTGTGTACACATTATACCATGCGTCTCTGCATGCACCATACCCTGATGTGTGCCGCCATGCTCTGCAGCCCAAAGTAGGAGAGAGGGTCGCAAGTATCAGACTTTGACCCGCTGGCTGGAGTTTCCCCCGTCAGGCACCCATTTGGTTCAAGCCGTCAGCCAATCTCCACAGCTTAATAAATAGTAACGTCTAAGCGAGCCGCTTAGCTAGATGCGTACACTTGGTGTAGTAGGATCTTTATTTAGTTTGATGCATACACTTGTTCTTTTTTGGTAGGCCTTTTGTAATGATGGCTGATGTTTGGTTTGGAAGAGAGAGCTGCTCTTCACTCTTCTGGCCTGCTTACTGCTTCTGTTGCACCCCCAGCCCTGGTTGCTGCTGCTGTTGTTTTCAGCGTACAATCAATAGTATATCTCGTCTGTTGGTTGAATAAATGTGTTGTTAGAACGACAAACACAATGTTTTGGAAGTCGTTGCACGGTTCGATCCTTTAGTGCCCCGTACCGTACGTAGCACATAGTATTTTTCGTATGGAACACATTTTCCACTTGTTGATAACATACAGCCCACTAATGAAGGCCCAATAGAGGAGCCCATAATTAACTGGAAGGGAGGCTCTCACATGAATCCGGCCCAGGTACATGCTCATGGTCCCCTAAACATAAATAAGTAAATAAATAAATAAAGCTAAATGCTCATGCACCAGTTCTTTAAATTCACGATTTAACAGGAGGATATTATTTCCTATGATAGTGTCGTTACATTCGGTCGATATTATTCTTAGGCAAAGATAGCGACCAGTCTTCTTTCTCCCAGCATTTTCTTCCTGCAACCAGCGGACCCATGTAAATCGTAGTCGACGTTATAAATAGTTCCGGTACATTTTTATTTTTCAATAAGAATGTCCAACCTAGCCCAGCACATTGGCGACAGCACTTTATCCTCCGCCTTGGTGCGCTCGCCGCGGCGCCGCCGTCCGGCCCTGTCAACATAGTTTTTTTTCGAAATGGTCCCTGTCAACGTAGTGAATCGGGAAAGGACTGTAGTTGTGAGTATGACAGTACGGATCCATCAGGTCCACTCCCGAACACAAGCAAGCGCCTCTTTTACTACTCAGATGAACCCCTCGTTTTTACTCTAATCCACCATGCTGATATCTGGGACCCACATCATTTTCATCGTATAGTCAATTAACGACAGAATTGCACAACTTTTTTTTGAGTAGTAATTCGAAGGAGCTGGCTACAAACTGGGTTGTGCGGTCTCTGTGGCCCATCTAACAACATGACCAGCCCAGCAGTTTTTTCTTTGGGAAAATAGCTAGCCCAGTATTTCTTTTTGAAGAATACCCAAGCTAGGCCTATTTGTTTTCTCCAACTTACTGGGCTGCAAATCTTTCAAGACGAGGAGGGATGCATTCCGGCCTAGCCAAAGAGTATGGTTTGTGTCTGTTAAAAGTAATATCAAAAGCGGTTGAAAATTCCAAAAAAAATTATAGCAAATGGGATATTAGTTTCTTTTTTTGTTTTTGTTCTTCACTGATATCTTATTTCATTAGATTTAACATGACATAGTATTAATTTTTTTTTATTTTTTTTAGTATGGCTACTAATTTTTGGATTAAGAATATTTTGTTCCCTAGCAAAAAATTGTGAATTTTCAAAATTTCGCATATATTTAGTTAATTTTTAACCTGCATCGACGGAAAATGGGCAGCAATTCTAAAAATGTAAAACGGGCTGCAGTAAATTCCATATGAATTAGAAAATGAGTAAAAATTATAAAAATAATAGCAAATGGGCTTTACACGCCACAGATTTCGAGGCTGACTTGTTTACGCAAGGATTTGTCAGTCAACACACGATTCTAGCAGTAGTGACTGTTGGATGTCCATCGAACAGCCGGCGTGCTTCTTCAATCTCTGATCTTCCTGCTCCAGCCGCCTGAACTAGTGCCGGCGGGACTGCCTATTCCCTCCTCCCGTGGCCCGCTGTGATGCCGTGCAGGCTTCCCCGGGCCACCCTACTCCCTCTGCTGGCCTGGCCGCACGCAATAAACTGCCTCCGTATTACGCGAAAAAAATGATACCTCCCACTCACATCTGGGGCGCACCAGTTGGGAGGCTGACCTGTGGGCCTACTAAGTTGACGCGTATGCAAGGCTTGTCAACTTAGTCAACAAACAATTCTAGCAGCAGTAACCGTTGGATTTGAATCGAACGGTCCTGCTGGTTCTTCAATCGATGCTCTTCTTGCACCAGCCGCCCAAATCAGCGCTGGCGAGACCGCCTGCTCCTGCCTCCAGTGGCCGGCTGTGCTACCGTTGAGGTCTCACCGCCCCTACTACTCCCACCGCTAGCCAGGCTCTGTGGTGACGGAAGCCTCACACCGCAGCCAAACCAGTGAACCCTCATACTCCTCTCCGCGTGGGCATCCACTGCTGCGTCTTCCCCGGCTCCGCGTCGTCCCCTTCCTAGGCCTCGCTGTCGTCCACCACCTTGGATGCTCCTGGCGCGGAGTGGTCAACATGGTCAATGAACGACACCATCGGAAGTAGACTGTGCATGGAGAGGCTGACAGCTGGGTCCACGGCCGCACGCAAGGAAATGCCTCCTTATTACGTGCAAAATAATGATTCCTCCACCTGACAGCTAGGACCCACACGAAGGGCCTCTGTATTTTGCAAAAAAACGTTCCCACCGCTGACAGGTCGGACCCACCAGCTATATCTTCACACACAAGGAAGTGCCTCCTTATTACGCACACAAAAATGAATACCCCCCTGCTAGCTGGGACCCACAATAGTGGGAGGCTAACTTGTGGGCCAACTAAGTTGACGGGGACGGAAGGCTTTGTCAACTTAGTCAATATGAATGATTCTAGCTCCAGTGACAGTACGATGTCCATCCAACGGCCGTAGTGCTTCTTCAACCTCTGGTCTTCTACTCTTCTTGCTCCAGCCGCCCAAACTAGCTCCGGTCGTGCCTCGTGCTTCTGCCTCTCATGGCCGGCTGCGATGCCGCGGAGGCCTCACCGCCCCCTACTACTCCCACTGCTGGCCAGGCCATCCCTCTACTCACCCACACCCCCTGTTATTCTGCGGCGACGGCATCCTCACACCGCAGCCGAAATAGTGAACCCTCGTACTCCTCTCCGCGTGGGCGTTCACTGTCGCGTCTTCCCCGGCTCCGCATCGTCCCCTTCCTAGGCCTCACCGTCGTCCACCGCCTTAGTTCTCTCGGCATGGCATGGTCAATGTGGTCAACGACCGACTTCCATCAAAAGAGTACTGTACGTGGAGAGGCTAACAGCTGGGTCCACGGCAGCCGCAAAGAAGTGCCTCCTTATTACGCGCAAAATAATTATTCCTGCACCTGACAGCGGGACCCACCGGACGGGCCACCATCTTTCGTGAAAAAAACATTTCCCCCTGACTGCTGGGACCCACGAGCTACATCTTCGCACGCAAGGAAGTGCGTCCGGGCAAAAAAAAAATGATTCGCCCCCCCTGACTGCTGGGACCCACCAGCTATATCTTCGCACGCAATGAAGTGCCTGACAGTCGGGACCCACATGGTCGAAGCGTACATAGCGTTGTCATTCTCGTCACGAACGTGTACATACATACTGGTCGATGTAGAGCACGCACGTGTCGTAGTAGAGGCGCGCATCTAGCATGTACACGTACATACAGCGGCCAGTGTGCAAGAAAGAAAATACGGCCATGTACGTACATACGGGCGGGGTCTCGAACGCCTACTCGTGCATACGTACGGCCAGGGCTTGTGTACATGTTTGGGTCTGAACGGAGAAACAGCGTCGTCATCATGTTCATGGGGAGCCAACCGGCTGGGTCAGAACGGAATGCGTCGTCGTGTTCATCGGGAGGGCTTGGACGGAACAGATAATGGAAACGAGGCCTGGCTTACCGCAGAACGGAGGAAACGGCCTTGTGTTCGACCGGCCATGGCCGAAACGGGATACTGTTCATCAGGAGGGGTCTGGCGTACTGCAAAACAGAGGAAACGGACCTCCTACGGTCGAAACGGGGGTCCTGTTCATCGGGAGGGGTGTGGCGTACCGCAAAACGGAGGAAACGGACTTGTGTTGGAGCGCTACAGTCGAAACGGGGGTCCTGTTCATCAAGAGGGTGTGGCGTACCGCAAAAAGGGACTCCACGGGATACTGGTCATCTCCACCGTCGACCCCCTTCAGCCTCCATGGGCTACTGTTCATCCACCGTCGACCTCCTCCAGCCTCCACCTGCGACTGTTCATCCACGGGCTCCTGTTCATCCAGCCTCCACCGAGCGCTACTCGACCGGCTATTGTTCAACCAGCCCTCTCCACGGGCTACTGTTCATCCAGCCCTCCATCGTCTACTGTTCGTCCAGCCCTCCACGGGGTCGTCCTATTCATCCAGCCCTCCACGGGGTCCTGTTCATCCAGCCCCAACCGGCTCGATCGATCGGGGTCCTGTTCATCCACCCCCACCGGGAACTGTTCATCCAACCACCCCAGCAATGCTCACTGTTCATCCAGAGGTAGCATCGATCAGCTTCGATTAGCGCGATGGCGAAGAATCGCCGATTGGGTTCGATTAACGACCATCGATCGATCGCCGGGTTCGATAACGCGCAACTGCGGTGCAATCGCCGCCGGGTTCGATGGCGAACGCCTCGCTCGGGTTCAGTTTGAGCGCAACACCTCGCACACATGCGCGTACGTGTATGAGAGAAACGCGCATCGCTCATCCCCCGACCACCCACAGTAAATGGGAACTCCCTGATATTTTCCTCGCCCTCGCTCATACCATAGTTTTTTCCATAATGGACGGCTCAATGAATGTCATGCAGCTGCGTCTCCGGCCCGCCCAGGACGAAAAGCCCATTTTCTATCATGATTTTTTGTCATAGAAGTAGGAGCCCACCACATCTATGATGATACCAGGTTTTTTCACAATTGTCGTCATAGAAGTGTCATAGGTATGATAGAAAAAAAATCGTTCGGCCCAAAATGTCATGGATGTGTCTTTTTTTTGTGTACCCAACCGGTCTATTGGTTGAAAAGGCGAAGAAAGAATGGTGGATGGTGAAGGGTGGGGGGAAGTGGAACTGTCTCTTGGTTGAAAAAGGAAAGAAAGTGAGGGGTGTTGGGGGACTACGCAAATGAGAATGAGCAGGTCTAGATTTTCTTCGCTCACATAGGAAAATGTCGCCGAGGAGATAAAAAATGGGACAAATGCAGACATGTTGCCTGAGCGTTTGCCGCTCTCGTAAACCATATCTGCCTCACCACTTTATGCCCCTGCTGTCCCTACGCCCAGATCGCTACCATTAATGTAAAATCACATGAAGCATTAAGCAATGCCACCTAATGTCACTATAAGTAATGGCCTAGCATCCTCGATAAATTGAAGCAATGCCACCACCATTTTATGAAGTTCTTCTGTCTTGCTTTATTTCCCATGAATTGTGTTGTTGCAGTTACACTTAAATCTCACACCGCTAACATTGCTTCATCCCAGTGGAACTGCACAAATTTGATTGCACATTTACTAACCATGTGATACCCTCATGACAGTAATACTAATGCTATTGTTCTGCATGTTAATTTAGTGGCAGTGTTGATGTGATGTGATGTTACTTACTTAAGGGCACTTTCATACTGTCAGTCTAGTGCCAATTATAACACAATAGATGCTGCTGTTAATCATACTCCAATGCAAATTTCTGTCACTGTTTAAGTAACCTTATTTCGTATTTGCGCAAACAGGGATGTCTGTCTCCATATCGTTTCTATCTGCACAATCAAAAGTACACACCTCCGTTTTAGTACAAATGCACAAAATGAGATGGCTATTCCTAGCTGCCGTCCTCTAACCACCAGTGTTCCAGGTATTCCTACATTGGTTCTAACTAGGTAGAATGACCAATGCAATCTAAAAGAAGCTGATTCGTACATTTTACTTCCTGATTGCAGTGCAGGGACGAGCAAAAACAACTGCATCCTAGTCTGGAATGCACTTTCTTCCAGTTCATCCATGGACCGAGGACTAGCAGGCACGACTGCACGGAGGTTTTTGGGACAGTCTTGGACAAGAGGCATTGTGGTCTGCTTATTTCTGCAAATAGCGGTGCTTAAATTTAGTGGAATGCACTAGAATTTCAGCTGGTCAGTACACTACATGGTTCAGTTCAGCATTCCAGAGTGAACTCTAGGAAAAACCAGGGTGAACTCCAGGAAATTTAAGCCTGCCTAGGGAGGCCCTTTGCTCAGAGAAGTCTTGCTTGATTTTTCTTGATTTGTAAACCTTCTCACAACTTTGTCTTTTGCTGTGAACTAGTTATATGTTTTTTATGTTCTATGAATCATTGAGATGTATAAAATTGCTTAACTTATGCTTTTCAAGTTTTTTATGAAGCCGAGTTTAATGTGAGTGTTCCACATGAACGCTGGACTAGCGTGTGAACGTTTGGAATTTACATTGTGGCCCCAGTTAACTGCATGAACCACTGTAACAAGATACGTAGTTGCTTATACGTCAGACAATAGATTATTGATTGTTAGGTGGTTGATAGCCTAGTGTTGAAGCAAGTTGAGCCAATGTGCCGTGTTTTGCACAACTGCTTACAAGTGGGCTAGCACCAATAGTGTTTACATGTACTTATGTATATGTCGGCGCACATTTCTCTAACGAGTACTCTATTTCATCGAACACACACTGCTCGTATGATAAACCATGACAACTTACGTCTTACCATGCCATATTCATGAAAAAACTAGTGAGGACGCATCTATTTCGGCAACAATTACGATGGTTCTCACATGATTCACGGGCACACAAAAGTAGCAGCAGTTCCCATAGACGGATTCAAACAGAGTACTAGCCCCAGAGGGCTCGATAATAGGCAAGGTTCGGATAAGTAGACACAATCCAAACTAGTATTAAACACTAGCTGGGGCAACTATTTCATGCCTCAATCTAATTTGGGCTGGACACAAGACGAACCTTGCCAGGAACATCATCGAGGACGTCCGGCAACAACTCAATCCTGTGAACCTTCATGAAGATAACCTTGTGGCTTTGCCACTCACAAACTTGTTTGTGGAGGCATGCCACGTCATCTTCCTGCGTAAGCTTGACAAGAACAGTATGCCTCACAAACGAAGGAGTAGCTTTGAACTTCTTTTGATTTAGTACACCCTAGACAACACGCTTGACAACAGTGAGGCTAGAATACAACTCGACATCGGTATAAGCGCAAATGGCTTCCAGGATCCAATAGCCTAAGAACTCTGTTTTCCCAGTGCGTATATTCAGGTCATCCACCTCATAGCGATTGACATGTACAACCACACAATCCTTGTCTGCATCAGGGCTCTAATTGAAACAGAAACAAATTTTGAATTATTTTCCAGTATAAGAAACACAAATTATTTATACCACTATGTATAGCATGGCATCAAAGCTAATAAAATTTTGCATTATTCATCACCACATACTTAGATGAAAAACCACAATCGAGATCGGCAAAGACACCTTGGGAAGCTCAGCGGGGGGGGGGGCACATCTTCGAAGGGGAAAACTGCTCCTGCAGTGCCACGGGGGCTGTAACCTCAAATGGGGCGTTGACCATCTCAGTAGTGGTCATGAGCGTATCTGGGGTCGGCTCGGTGGCTACCTCCATATTCTTGGAGCTCTCTGTCTCATGGGGATCAGCCTCCCGCGTCTGCTCCAATATAGGTAGATCTTTGCCTGGGTCTCCTTGGTCCATCATAAAACTGACAAATACTAGGGGACCACTGAAAGGAAGACATAATCGCAATGATAATGAAGCAAAAAAGAGAGTGAGGACCGGTTACTGCTTTGCAAAAGTTCCTCTTTTTTCTCTGAACGAAAATATACCAATATCATGGATCCGCTTACCTTCCCTTCGTTGGGAGAGAAGAACAGTGGCAGATGCGAGTGTTGGCTTTCTTGAAGACGGTGAGGGAGAAGGGGATTCAGCGAAGAGTGAAATGATGGTTGCTTCGTCCATCAAACTTAGACTGTGGGGAGGTGGGGTTTTGTGATACGATGGCTTGTTCTTGCCCGGCGCTTCTGACAGGGGTGACTCTCCTTTGCATACTGCCTTCTAATTTTGTGGATGGCATTTGGGCCCGCGCGCGGCATGGCCTGTATGTCGGTGAACAAAAGTAAAATGGCATTCAGTAGAGGGAGACATTTCGATGACCTAGCAGGAGCCATAAGCGGTAGTATATCCACTGTACTAGTAGTAATTGTTTCTCTAGGCCCAAGAAAAAACAGCCCATCCACCCTAGTAAATACTAAAATCAATTCAAAAGCCCATATATTTACTTAATGAGAGGCGCTACTCACACCCAGCACACCGCCCCAAAAAAAACCTGGGTGCTCTTCTTCCTCCTCACTCCCACCCACCTCACGTTAGCTCACTCCACTCGTACCCCCAAATTCCTCAACTCACTCCTATAGAAAACCCTAGCTCCCCTTCTTCCTCACTTTTATAGAAAAACCCCAGCTCCCCTTCTTCTTCACCCGCACTACAACTAGGCTCGTCATTCGTTACTCTGCTCAAATACGTGAGCGCGACACGACACCCTCGAGGAAAATGGAGTCGGCTGACCCTAGCGCCAAGAAGATGAGGCTCCCGCCAGCGGTGACGCCTGTTGTAGATCCCGCACCCGGCAGCGGGGGGAGAAGCGGTGTAACACCCCAAATTTTCAATTTGGAATGTTATACATAGAGCATCTTCGCATATCATATTTTTTCCTTGCATTTTGCTCGATCCTAGAAAATTCTACACAACACAAGGACCCACGGGAAGAGTTGGGGATTTTCGTTATTTTCATATTTAAGTTTTCTCAAATTTTGAAAATAGGATCATTTGATTTTAATTATTTTATCGTCAATTATTTCTATTACAAAAATATGAGAGAGGGAATAAAATGACTTTCCCAAAATAAAGAAATAATGAAGATTTAATAATAAAATCAAATAAGATTTATTTTGGAGTTTTTCGCTTTTATTTGAATTTAGAAAAAATTCGCGTTTTTCAAAATTGCATTTGGGCCCCAAATAAATGTTCATTAAATCCTGCTTGATTTTGGAAGCCGGGGAAATTTTATTTCGGGATTTTTGGAGTCCGTTTGGTACTTCTTTTTATTTTTTTTCAGCGCGTTATTTATAAAAAACGAACCGCCTTTACGGCCGTGCCGAGCGGGACTCCGCTCGGGGGCGCTGTATATAAAGCCGCCCCCCCCCCCGGCGCCTCAGCCCACCCGAGCCCGCCCCGCGCCCCAAACCATAGCCGCCCCAGCCCGCCGCCGCCGCCTCGATTTCTGTGCCGTTCTTTTTTAAAACCGATCTGTTTTTTCAGTTTTTTTATTTATTATTATTATTATTATTATTATTTATTTTTTTGGTTTCGATTAATTAACGAACGTCCGTTCGTTAACCCGTTCGTCGTTGTTCTTTTTCTCGGATTTAATCCGCGATTTTTTTGATCGCGATTCCAGATCCGATTTTCGTTTTATTATAACTTTTCGCTCGTTTATCGGAATCAGGCGATTCAAGCGCCTAGAGTTTCATCTCGAAACCCTCTTTCCGAATAATCTACTTAAACAAGTTTTTGCATCTGTAAAGTTTGACCTAGATCCAGATTAGTAAAACGAAGATGTTTTCTTCCGCCGTTTGACTTTCGTTGCTTCGTTTGATTTGATTCTTTTTGCAAACCGGGGTTCTTAAGTTGAACAATCTGGTTAGATCTATTTGAGTTTTATCTGTGCATTAGATGAGTACTTATTGTATGCTTGTTTGTTTGTCTGTGATAGATTACCCGGAGTGCGCCGCTTGTTACTTCGAGTCTCTAGGTTTCGCGGATCATCAGCAAGGCAAGTAACACTTTGATCATACCTCTTCCCATACCCAGTTTTTATGCATTAGATCTATCCTCAAACACTTGCATGATTAGGATCTAATTAAATTGTGGGATGGGAAGTAGATGAGGTAGTACCTATTACCTGTTTTATTATCAACCCTTGGGAGTTACTTCTACGGTTGCTTATTATGTCATGCTATGCTAGTAGACGTGGATTGGGTGAGTGTATCCATGACAGATGTGATATTGTTATTTAATGGTTTATTTAAGGTGGCAACTTAAACACACATCTGGGTGGATTGAGGCACCTGGTTTCTATCGAGGACTTGCCTGTATTTCTTGGACCGCCACCTGTGCTCAAAGGGATCATGAGATTATTCAAACTAGAAACTTCCGTGTGCAGCCACAAGCCATTATGGGCTCTGCCATAGTTGACTAAGTTGTGCAAACTCTTACGGGTAGACTAGCGAGATGTAGGGGTTGTAGGTTGGTACGGTCTACCCACATTTAAGGTGCTAGCGCTTCTGAAAGACTATGTCTCGGTCATCCGTCTCTCAAACACCCTGTAGTGCAAGAAACCAACGGAGGCGATCGAGTCTTGTGGGGAAAAGTGCGCAAACCTCTGCAGAGTGTATAAACTAATCATGGTTAGCCGTGTCCCTGGTTATGTACATATTGAGTATCTAGTACCTGGATATCATGTGAATCTCATCATGTTACTTCTAACTAATATTGTTGGGTTTGTTAATGAGTACTTTTAGTTGGGATTGAGAATGCTGTCAACCATTCTCAATGTTTCACAACCACCATGATAGTTAATAAATTTATTCCTTTGCAGTACGGAAAAATTGGCTTTATGCAAAAACTGTAACCATAGAGCTTTCCACCAGCCATATATGCATGTAGTATAGGCTATTCATTCCATTATTCTCTATGTGTTACATTGCCAGCAGATTCCATGTCTGACCCGTTTCGGGCTGCAACGCTTTCATGTTGCAGACTTTTCGCATTGAGCAGTAAGGTGCATAGGTCGTGGTTCTATACTCAGTGATGCCGTTGGAGTTGATGGACTCGCTTATTCTTCCAAGCCTTCCGCTGTTATCGTTATTAGATGGCCTTAAGCCATATTTATTTTATTAAGTTCTCTCTTGAGACATTCGATTGTAATAAGTGTGTGATTGCTACTCTGTTATAAAACCTTGAGTACTATGTGGTGTCGACATTCTTGATCCGGGGATGACACCGAGCACGAGAGATCGACTGTTTGAGGTCCGGTCGCTACAAAGATGGTATCGAGCACACTGACCGTGAGGGACACAACCTTTAAGCTACAGCCCTAGATCACTACTCTCTCTTCTCATTTCTGACTCCTCATCTTTTCTACTCTTTTAGGATGAGGGAAGCGAGGATCAAGTTCACCCAGGCGGATGAAGATACACCCTTTGGACGACACCTGAAGGAAGTCACTAAGTACCTAAACATAGGATTACCAAGCTTCACCGAGACCTACAATTCCACTTTACCCGAAGAAGAGCGCTGGAAGATTCAAGCTCAAGTTCCCGGAAGGACGTTTGCGCCAATCACGGAGCCCATAGAGTGTGTTTTCGATGCACCAACCTGAGTCCGGGAAAGAGCATGGCAGCTCACATAACCATGGGGCGCATTGGAGAAGTTTATAAAGAAGACCTCAAGGATACTATGTACCAGATTTATGACGCCGAGATGAACAATGGGAGATAGTTGGCACTAATAAGGATCGATCCATTGCAGCTTTCATCCAGGAGTTAAACCATCACATTCGACGCCAGGAGAACCAGATGTGCGCAGACATGATGGAGTTGAAGACAACAAAAGCCAAGATTATCGAACTAGAAGGAGAACTGAAGGCCACTCGCAAGGACTACATGGAGGAGATTGTAGCTCTAGTGGGACAAAAGCGGCGATCTTAAGGAGAAGATTGAAGAACTCATGGGAAATTCAGCACCGGAGGAGAAGATGAAGATAGCACCTGTCCAGAGAGCTACATCATCATCGCATTTACACCGATTCCGGGATCCTAGTGATGATGATTACGAAGATGAAGTGGAGCAGATATCATGGAGTCTTCATCGGAGCAGTTTTTCTAGTTGACCACCATAACAGTAGTAGATTTCCCCATCTTATATTAGTTTTAGTTTCAGCACTTTGTAACGATAGATAGACCGTTGTATGCCCTTGTTTGAATTGATTGGAGTGATATTGTGTGATTTGTCTCATGTGCTTATGGGTAGTGTTTCTCTCTAGACCTCATTCTATTCTAAATTCTCGTCTTTTCTTAAAACCCTTAGATGCCTCCAAGACGCGACCCCGAATTTGTTTTCCCGCCAGAGATCACTCAGTTGATTCAGCAGTAGAATACCTTGATTCAGACATTGGTACAGAACCAAGGCAACAACAAAAACAACAAGAACAAGAACAACAACAACAACAACAACAACAACCCACCGCCACCACCACCTGTTGACCATTTGACCCGTTTCTTAAGGCTGAATCCGCCGATGTTTTCCAGTAGCACCGAGCCGATTGTTGCAGATGATTGGCTCCGTAAGATAGGGAGGGAGTTGACCACTCCAGGATGTACAGATGGAGAAAGGGTGAAATTTGCCGCACATCAGCTTGAAGGACCCGCAGCGGCATGGTGGGAGAATTTTACACCCACTTACCCTGTAGACACTGTCACATGGGATCAGATTCAGCAAGCTCAGCATCGCCCATGTTTCAGCAGGAGCTATGGCCATGAAGAAGCGTGAGTTTTGCAACTTATGCCAAGGAGGACGGACAGTTGGCCAGTATGTAGATGATTTCAGTAATCTAGCACGTTATGCCCCAGATGACGTTGTTACGGACGCAGACTAAGGTGAGAAGTTTCTAGAAGGACTGAATGATGAGCTGAGCATGCAGTTGATGGTAGCCACCTTCAATAACTACCAGGAGTTAGTAGATCGTGCGCTTATGATTGAAGGAAAGCAACAGCAGATTGAAAATTGCAAGAGGAAGTATGGACAGGGGAAGAATAACTCGAGCTCGGCAGAAACTTCGCTTTTACCTCAAGACAGGAGGACAATTTCAGCATACCCATGGAGGAGGTAGCTTCGCACAACCATAATGGCACCAAGTATGGGAACGGGAATGGAGGAAGCAATGGACAAAACCGCACCAACCCGTCAACACCATCCAAGGTAGACCTGAGCCACATCACTTGCTTTAAATGCCGCAAGACTGGGCATTATGCAAAAGAATGTCCAGAAAGCCATAATGGAAATGGCAATGGAAGCTCAGGAAAGAAGCCGAATCCTTTCGACAAAGGACAAGTGAACCACGTTACCGTGGAGGATGTTGAAGCTCAGCCAGGTGCAGTAATAGGTAAGTTTTTGGTTAAGACATTTACTGCAGTTGTTCTTTTTGATACTGGTGCATCGCACTCATACATATCAAGGGGATTTGTGGATAAGTATAAATTACCAACCCAAGCCCTTAGGTCACCCATGCTAGTAACCTCACCCGAGCGTAATACATGGCTAGTATATGGTGTGATCGACCGCCATTAAGGATTGGACACTATGTTTTTCCCTCGGACCTAATAGTTACTGGAATCCCAAGGATTGGATGTGATATTAGGCATGGATTGGTTATCGAAGTATGGAGGAACATAGATTGCGCCAGTAAGTCAATTTTGCTTACCACCCCAGAAGGAAGGAGAATCAAGTATGTATCACGGCATGAGCCGAGGAGAGCACATGTAAATTCCTTATCAGGAGTTGTGCAGGAAGAAGTACCAGTGGTAAGGGATTTCCCGGACGTGTTTCCGGAAGAGTTGCCAGGCATGCCACCGGATAGAGACATTGAGTTTCTGATTGAACTGCTGCCAGGCACTGGGCCGATATCTAAGAGACCGTATAGAATGCCAGCCCAAGATTTGAAGGAAATTAAGAAGCAGATTAAGGAGTTACTGGATAAAGGTTTTATTCGCCCAAGTTCTTCGCCTTGGGGATCACCACTACTTCTAGTGGAGAAGAAGGATGGATCCTTAAGAATGGTTGTTGATTATCGTGGATTGAATGAAGTGACCATTAAGAACAAGTACCCGCTGCCAATGATCAATGACTTGTTTGACCAATTGCAAGGAGCTAAGGTGTTTTCCAAGATCGATTTGCGATCAGGGTACCATCAGTTGAAGATTCGAGAGCAGGATATACGTAAGACGGCTTTTACCACCAGGTACGGGCTGTATGAGTACACTGTTATGTCATTTGGTCTGACTAATGCACCTGCCTATTTTATGAACATGATGAACAAAGTGTTTATGGAGTTTTGGATAAGTTCGTCGTGGTGTTCATTGATGATATTTTGGTTTACTCGGAGAATGAAGAGGAACATAAGGAGCATTTATGCGTTTGGTACTCGAGAAGCTCGTGAGAACATCGTTGTACGCCAAGTTCAAGTGTGAGTTTTGGTTGAAGGAAGTTGGATTTCTTGGACATGTTATACCCGGAGAAGGTATAGCAGTAGACCCCACTAAAGTTGTCACTGTAACAAACTGGGAAGCACCAACAACAGTTGGAGAGGTCCAGAGTTTCCTTGGACTAGCAGGATATTACCGGAGATTCATTGAGAATTTCTCAAGGATTGCGAAGCCTATGACAGAATTGTTGAAGAAGGATACCAAGTTCATTTGGACCGAGGAGTGTGAAGCTAGTTTCCAAGAGTTGAAGAAACGTTTGGTTACCTCACCAGTGTTAATTCTGCCAGATCAGACCAAGGATTACGAGGTATATTGCGACGCTTCACGTTGAGGACTTGGAGCAGTGCTTATGCAGGAGGGGAGAGTTGTTTCGTATGCTTCACGACAGCTTAAGCCTCATGAGCTAAATTATGCTACGCATGATTTGGAGTTAGCAGCCGTAGTGCATGCGTTGAAAACATGGAGACATTTCCTCATTGGAAATCATTGTGAGGTGTATACGGATCACAAGAGTTTGAAGTACATTTTCACGCAGAAGGAGCTGAATCTCAGGCAAAGGAGATGGTTGGAACTCATCAAAGATTATGATATGAGATTGCATTATCACCCCGAAAAGGCTAACGTTGTAGCAGCCGCGTTGAGCCGTAAGAGTCACGTAAACACACTAATGACGGGAGAAATACCAAAGGAGTTAGCCGAGGATCTTCGAGAGCTATGTTTGGAAATAGTTCCGAGAGGCTATGTAGCAGCACTGGAGATTCAGTCAACTTTGATGGACAAGATCAGGGAAGCTCAGAAGACTGATAAAGAGATTGCCTCTATAAAGGAGAGAATGAGCGAAGGAAAGGCTAAGGGATTTCGTGAGGACGAGCACGATACCCTATGGTTTGAGGACCGTGTTTATGTGCCCAATGACCCGGAGATCAGGAAGTTGATTTTGCAAGAGGCACATGATTCACCATATTCGATTCACCCAGGAAATACCAAGATGTATTTGGATTTGAAGAATACTTTCTGGTGGACCGGAATGAAGAAGGATATTGCAGAGTACGTAGCAGTTTGTGATGTATGTCAGAGGGTGAAGGCAGAACATCAGAAGCCAGCATGATTGTTACAGCCATTGCCTATACCCGAATGGAAGTGGGATAAACTAGGAATGGATTTCATCATGGGATTGCCCAGGACTCGTTCAGGCTATGACACGATTTGGGTTGTAGTCAACCGTTTGACGAAGGTAGCTCATTTCATTCCAGTAAAGACTACCTATAGCAGTGCCAAATTGGCTAAGATATACATGACCAGGATTGTATGCTTGCATGGAGTTCCGAGGAGTATCAGACGATAGAGGAACCCAATTTACCTCAAAGTTCTGGAAGCAGTTGCATGAAACTTTGGGAACCAGGCTGGAGTTTAGCACAGCTTTCCATCCATAGACAGATGGACAAACCGAGAGAGTCAACCATATTTTGGAGGATATGCTTAGAGCTTGTGCTTTGGATTATGGATCAAGTTGGGATGACAATTTGCCGTATGCGGAGTTTTCTTATAACAATAGTTACCAAACCAGACTGAAGACGGCACCTTTTGAAGCCTTGTACGGAAGGAGGTGCAGGACCCCGTTGTTGTGGGATGAAGTTGGAGACCGCCAGTTGTTTGGACCAGATTTGATTAAGGAGTCTGAACAGAAAGTAAAGTTGATTCGCGATAGGCTCAAGGTAGCCCAGTCAAGACAGAAGAGTTATGCAGATTCAAAACGCAAGGAGACAGAATACGAAGTCGGAGACAGAGTTTATCTTCGAGTATCGCCGCTTCGAGGAGTTAAGCGTTTTGGAGTTAAAGGAAAGTTAGCACCTCGATTTGTTCGACCTTATCGTGTTTTGGAACGTATGGGAGAAGTTGCGTACAAGTTGGAACTACCCGAAGGATTGTCAGGAGTTCATGATGTGTTTCATGTTTCTCAGATGAAGAAGTGTCACGCAGAGATGGCTGATATACCACTGAGAGATACCGTGCCACTGGAAGCAATTCAGTTGAATGAAGATTTGACCTATGAGGAGAAACCGGTTAAGATTCTGGAGTATGCCAGCAGAGTCACCCGCAGCTAGGTCATTAAGTTTTGCAAGGTTCAGTGGAGCCACCACACAGAGGATGAAGCCACCTGGGAGCGAGAGGAAGATTTGCTTAAGGACCACCCTCACCTATTTTCTAGCCAACCCGAATCTCGAGGGCGAGATTCATCTTAAGGGGGTAGGTTTGTAACATCCCAAATTTTCAATTTGGAATGTTATACATAGAGCATATTTGCATATCATATTTTTTCCTTGCATTTTGCTCGATCCTAGAAAATTCTACACAACTCAAGGACCCACGGGGAGAGTTGGGGATTTTTGTTATTTTCATATTTGAGTTTTCTCAAATTTTGAAAATAGGATCATTTGATTTTAATTATTTTATCTTCAATTATTTCTGTTACAAAAATATGAGAGAGGGAGTAAAATGACTTTCCCAAAATAAAGAAATAATGAAGATTTAATAATAAAATCAAGTAATATTTATTTTGTTGTTTTTCACCTTTTTATTTGAATTTAGGAAAAATGCGCGTTTTTCAAAATTGCATTTAGGCCCCAAATAAATGTTCATTAAATCCGGCTTGATTTTAGAACACGGGGAAAATTTATTTCGGGATTTTTGGAGTCCGTTTGGTACTTCTTTTTATTTTTTTTCTGTGAGTTATTTATTAAAAAAAACGCGCACCGCCTTACGGCCGTGCAGCGGGACTCCGCCAGGCTATATAAAGCCGCCTCGGCGCCTCAGCCCACCCAAGCCCGCCCCGCGCCCCAAACCCTAGCCGCCCTAGCCCGCTGCCGCCGCCGCCGCCCGAGGTTCGCCGCCGCCTCGATTTCCATGCCGGTTTTTTTAACCCGTTCGCCGTTTTTCTTTTTCTCGGATTTAATCCGCGATTTTTTTGATCGCAATTCGAGATCCGATTTTCGTTTTATTATAACTTTTCGCTCGTTTATCGGAATCAGGCGATTCAAGCGCCTGGAGTTTCGTCTCGAAACCCTCTTTCTGAATAATCTACTTAAACAAGTTTTTGCATCTGTAAAGTTTGACCTAGATCCAGATTAGTAAAACGAAGCTGTTTTCTTCCACCGTTTGACTTTCGTTGCTTCGTTTGATTTGATTCTTTTTGCAAACCGGAGTTCTTAAGTTGAACAATCTGGTTAGATCTATTTGAGTTTTATCTGTGCATTAGATGAGTACTTATTGTATGCTTGTTTGTTTGTCTGCGATAGATTACCCGGAGTGCGCCGCCTGTTACTTCGAGTCTCTAGGTTTCGCGGATCATCAGCAAGGCAAGTAACACTTTGATCATACCTCTTCTCATACCCAGTTTTTATGCATTAGATCTATCCTCAAACACTTGCATGATTAGGATCTAATTAAATTGTGGGATGGGAAGTAGATGAGGTAGTACCTATTACCTGTTTTATTATCAACCCTTGGGAGTTACTTCTACGTTTGCTTATTATGTCATGCTATGCTAGTAGACGTGGATTGGGTGAGTGTATCCATGACAGATGTGATATTGTTATTTAATGGTTTATTTAAGGTGGCAACTTAAACACACATCTGGGTGGATTGAGGCACCTGGTTTCTATCAGGACTTGTCTGTATTTCTTCGGACCGCCACCCAGGCTCAAAGGGATCATGAGATTATTCAAACTAGAAACTTCCGTGTGCAGCCACAAGCCATTATGGGCTCTGCCATAGTTGACTAAGTTGTGCGAACTCTTACGGGTAGACTAGCAGATGTAGGGGTTGTAGGTTGGTACGGTCTACCCACATGTAAGGTGCTAGCGCTTCTGAAAGACTATGTCTCGGTCATCCGTCTCTCAAACACCTCAGAAAAGCGAGAAACCAACGGAGGCGATCGAGTCTTGTGGGGAAAAGTGCGCAAACCTCTGCAGAGTGTATAAACTAATCATGGTTAGCCGTGTCCCTGGTTATGTACATATTGAGTATCTAGTACCTGGATATCATGTGAATCTCATCATGTTACTTCTAACTAATATTGTTGGGTTTGTTAATGAGTACTTTTAGTTGGGATTGAGAATGCTGTCAACCATTCTCAATGTTTCACAACCACCATGATAGTTAAATAAATGTATTCCTTTGCAGTAGGGAAAAATTGGCTTTATGCAAAAACTGTAACCATAGAGCTTTCCACCAGCCATATATGCATGTAGTATAGGCTATTCATTCCATTATTCTCTATGTGTTACATTGCCAGCATATTCCATGTGCTGACCCGTTTTTGGGTTGCAACATTTCATGTTGCAGACTTTTCAGACGACGAGTAAGGTGCATAGGTCGTGGTTCTATACTCAGTGATGCCGTTGGAGTTGATGGACTCGCTTATTCTTCCAAGCCTTCCGTTGTTATCATTATTAGATGGCCTTAAGCCATATTTATTTTCTTAAGTTCTCTCTTGAGACATTCGATTGTAATAAGTGTGTGATTGCTACTCTGTTATAAATCCTTCGAGTACTATGTGGTGTCAGCATTACTGATCCAGGGATGACACTGAGCACAGAGATCAGACTGTTTGAGGTCTGGTCGCTACAAGCGGCGACCCTGCCCCCACCGGATCCCGGGAACCCATAGAATCTCGAGTGGACCGCATCGGCTATCTCCCGGATGCCGTCCTTGGGGAGATCATCTCACTTCTCCCCACCAAGGATTGCTGCTGCACCCAAGTCCTCTCAATTTGGTGGTGCCCTCTATGGCGTGATGTGCCCCTTAATCTCGATCGCCGCCTATCTCTCTTCAATGATTTTGAAATCCCCAGCCATAATCTCCTCCCACCAGGGCTCCGCTCAAAGCCTCTGCATCCCGTTGTGCTACTCGAGCAAGCATACCATGCCCTGCACGGTGGACACCGCTGAAATCCTCGAATTCACGTAACTACAACCGCTTAAGTTCTACTATTCCCTGAAATCACCTATCGACACCGAATGCCATCTACCTGTGCCCTCAAAGACCGATGTCCATCTCGCGGTTTTCCTCCTCTCTCCACACCGCCACCTTTGATACAGGCGACCTACCGCATAATCTGGTACCAAACCTTCGACTCCCATTTCTCAAGAAACTTTCACTTGTGCGGGTTCAGATATCGGAGGCCTCATTGCACAAAGATCAGCCCACTCCAGTTGCCCGCCTCGGTGTGCTTGGTGCTTGTTTTCACTGATTAGAATCAGTTGTCTCCAAATAAAGTCGCCTAACCTTGTAAGAATTGGAATTTCTTTTGACGGAAGGCAGCTCATCATCCAAGATGCCCCTTCACTTCAAAGGTTGATCGTTGATTCTAGTTATTCACTGTCGTAAATAACCGTCCTCTCTGCACCTAAACTGGAGACCTTGGGTGTAATACATGATCTCTCTGCACCTAAACTGGAGACCTTGGGTGTAATACATGATCTCTGTGCTCATTTCTCCAGGTACTTTATATTATCATCTACACTTGTAACCATAAGCTGCATTTTAAATTTCTACGCATAAGTTATACATCATCTCGGAGTACACATTTTGTACTAATATTATGTTCTATGCTCAATGAAGAGTTTCTCCATGGATAGCCTATCAATGGTGTTGGATTATATCAAGATCTTATATATCCAAATGAATAGTTTTTATCTGAACAACATTATTGGCTTGCTGCAATGCTTTCCATGTCTGGAGAAGTTGTATATGAAGGTGATAATTTCACGCACATTGGAAGCCCGCATATAGTGTACTAGAATTAACTGTTCAGTTGTTGCTCTTTCCACACTCTTTTTTAGACCTTAACTGTTTTCAATCTTCATGTCTATTTAGGCAACAGGACGGGGTAAGAAAGTTATAACCAATTGGTGGATTCGTAAGCACCGGGATTTTCTCACTTCTCATGACATTCGATTGAAGACAATAACGCTAGAACGATATGTAGCCAACCATGCAAACACTAGATTTCTCACATTCTTCCTGCTGAGTGCGAGGTTACTATTGTCATCAGGCTTAAGTTTATCAGCAGCATGGTTTTGATGGATGGGTATGTCGAAGAGCAAAGGAAGGAGTTTCAGGTGGGCAAAAGAGCTTCTGAACATGTCGGGCTTCTATTTACAACATATTGTGGTCATAATCCAGTAAATTTTACGACCCAAGATGTTCATTCTATGGACCTGACCGATCCATTTGACTGTGACCGCCGAAAATAGTGCTGGAGTTAGATGTTGTTGCCCTTTCAACCTGGGTTTTGTCTAAACCAGATGAACGATTAACCCTCGTGCTTTTGTACAGTTTGTAAGATGGAGTTAGATGTTCTTGCCCTTTTCAACTCGGTTGTGACTGTCATATTTTCTTTGAAACAAGGCAAATGGCTTGCCATTCGTTTAATTTAGAGTGGAATATTGTAACAAATCCCAACCAAGGGAAATAACATCACTCTCGCCGCTGCTTGATCTCACTGTGCATTATAGAAGCCAAGTGATTAGCCCCCACCAGCACCCAAAAACTTATTTCGAACTAGCACACCAAATGGGTTGTAAATTTTCATAGGAAAGGCTGCATGACCGTGACAGATTTGGATTCTAACATTTGGGACCCACGAGGAAATAGCCTATCCAAGTCTGTGTCGACTTACTAGCTAGTCAACAAACGATTCTGCCTAGCAGCCGTTGGATTGGCATCCAACATACGTTGTGTATCTTCTATCTCTGGTCTTCTTCCTCCAGCCGCCCAAACCAAACCACCCAGTCGGCTCCGCCTGCTCCCGCCTCCCATGGCTGGTTGCGCCTCCGTCGCCCTACCGTGCCCTCCAACGTTGGCCAGTCCCTCCCTTTATTCCCCCACACGTCCTGTTATTCTCTGGTGACGTCAGCCCCAACATGCACCCGCACCCGAACCAGTCAACCCTCGTACTCCCCTCCCCCTGCGACTAGACCGGCGCATCTTCCACGGCTCTTGGTCGTTCCGTCTGAGGCCTCGCTGTCGTCCACGGCCTTGGTTCGCTCGCCGTGTGTGGTGCACCGCCCTCTTGCGTTGTCAACACCGTCAACAACCGAGAGGAACAATGATATGACTATACATGGAGAGGATGACAGTAGGGACCCACCAGCGTCTTGGCAGTACGCAAGCAAGTGCCTCATTATTATAAGCCCAAAAAATGGTTCCTCCTAATGGTTGGACATCTGGAGCTCACGCCATTGTCAACATAGTCAATAAATGAGAGAATTACACAACGAGCGGGCCGACACTGTGGACCCAAAGAGGTCGCAGCTTGTTATTTACTTTTTTTAGGAACAAGCAGTTGTTATTTATACTAGTTTTAGCGACGGATCAGGGTAACAACGGGGCTGTGCGAGGGTTGTGGCCCGTCTAGCTAGGGTTTTATTTATGTTTACCACATCATGAGCCCAGTTGTGTTTTTTTCTTGCTGAAAATGGCTATCCCAGTTCTATTTTTAAAAGAAATACCCAAACAAGGCCTACTTGCTTTATCAGCCCCGCTGGGCTGTAAATCTTTTAAGACGAGGAGAGTTTCATTCGGTTTGCCCAAAAATGGGTTGTACATTTTTAAAACACATCAAACCAGGAATTAGTTTCAATTTTTTTTAATTACAAGATTTTAAATTCCATTGATTTTTATGCGTGGACAATTATTTGGATTTTATATTTATGTAAATTATTTTTCAAAATAGTTTGAATGTGACTCGATATTTCAGCATTAAAAATAGTTGACCGCACCGAAATATGCAAAATTTCGTATAATTTTTAACCGTGGCCACAATATGGGGTGTAATGCTAACAGAAAGAAGATGGGTTCCATACGCTAAAAAGAAGAAGATGGGCTCCAAAAAAATTCTTAAGAATTGGCAAATGGGTTGTAAATTATTAGAAATAATTGTAGATGGGTTGTATGATGTTTTCCACAGATTTGAGGCTGACTTGTGCGCCTACTACAGGTTGACGCGTATGCTTTCCTAAAAAATAAGGTTGACACACACACAACGCCGTGTCAACTTAGTCAACACACGAGAGCAGTGACTGTTGGATGTCCATCCAACGGCCGTCGTGCTTCTTCAATCTTTGCTCTTCCTGCTCCAGCCGCTCAAACAAGCGCCGACAAGACTGCCTGCTCCCTCCTCCCCCGGCCGGCTATGCTGCCACGCAGGCCTCACCGCCCCATCGTTCTCCCATCGCTGGCCTAACCATCCCTCTACTCACCCACACCTACTGTTATTCTCCGGCGACGGTAGACGAACCAGTAAACCCTCGCACTCCCCTCCGTGTGGGAAAATACTGTCGAGTTTTCCCTGGCTCCGTGTCGTTTCCCTTCCTAGGCCTCGCCGTCGTCCACCGCCCTTGTGCTCTCGGCGCGGCGTGGTCGACGTGGCCAACGAACGACATGCATCGGAAGTGGATCAGACTGGAGAGGCCCAGCTGGGTCCACGGCCGCACACAAGGAAATGCCTCCTTATTACGCGCAAAATAATGATTCCTCCACCTGACAGCTGGGACCCACTAGAAGGGCCTCTGTATTTCGCAAAAAAATGTTCCCCCACTGACAGGTCGGATCCACCAGCTATATCTTCGCACACAAGGAAGTGCCTCGTTATTACGCACAAAAAAATGAATACTCCCCCTGCTAGCTGGGACCCACCATAGTGGGAGGCTGACTTGTGGGCCTACTAAGATGACGGGGACGGAGGGCTTTGTCAACTTAGTCAATATGAATGATTCTAGCTCCAGTGACCGTACGATGTCCATCCAACGGTCATAGTAATTCTTCAACCTCTGGTCTTCTTGCTCCAGTCGCCCAAACAAGCGTCGGCCATGCGGCCTGCTCCTGCCTCCCAGGTCTGGCTGTGCTGCCACCGTTGGCCATGCCATCCCTCTATACTCACCCACACCTCCTGTTATTCTCCGGCGACGACAGCCTCATACCGCAGCCAAAGCAGACAACCCACGTACTCCCCTCCGCGTGGGCATCCACTACCGCGTCTTCCCCGGCTCCGCGTCGTCCCCTTCCTAGGCCTCGCCGTCGTCCACCGCCCTAGTGCTCTCGGCGCGGCGTGGTCAATGAACGACTTCCATCGAAAGAGTATCAGACGTGGAGAGGCCGACAGGTGGGTCCACGGCCGCAAAGAAGGAAGTGCCTCCTTATTACGCGGAAAATTATGATTCCTCCATCTGACAGCAGGGACCCACTGGACGGGCCACCGTATTTCGTGAAAAAAACGTTTCCCCTGACTGCTGGGACCCACCAGCTATATCTTCATGCAAGGAAATGCGTCCATATTAAGGGCAAAAAATATATTCGCCCCCTGACTGCTAGGACCCACCAGCTACATCTTTGCACGGAAGGAAGTGCCTGACAGTCGGGACCCACCTGGTCGAAGCGTACGTAGCGTTGTCATTCTGGTCGAGAACGTGTACGTACATACGATCAGACTGTCTGCAGGCTGCAGCGATGAACCGTGGCCGTGTAAGGAAGGGCACGTGTCGTAGTAGAGCCGTGCACGTGTCGTGGTAGAGGCGCGCACGTAGCATGTACACGTACGTACAGCGTCCAGGGTGCAAGAAAGAAAATACGGCCACGTATGTACATACGGGGGGTTCTCGAACGCCTACTCGCGCATACATACGGCCAGGGCTCGTGTACATGGCTAGGTCGGAACGGAGAAACTGTGTCGTCATCATGTTCATGGGGAGGCAATGGAATGCGTCGTGTTCATCGGGAGGCAACGGAACGCGTGCTGTTCATTGGGAGCCAACCGGCTTGGACGGAACAGCCGATGGAAACGAGGCCTGGCGTACCGCAGAATGGGGGAAACGACCTTGTGTTCGACCGGCCACGGTCGAAACGGGATCCTGTTCATCGGGAGGGGTCTAGTGTACCGCAAAACGGAGGAAACAGACCTCCTACGGTCGAAACAGGGTCCTGTTGATCGGGAGGGGTTTGGCGTATCGCAAAACGGAGGAAACGGACTTATGTTGGAGCACTACGGTCAAAACGGGGGTCACGTTCATCGGGAGGGGTGTGGCGTACCACAAAATGGGACTCCACGGGATACTGTTCATATCCACCGTCGACTGCCTCCACGGGCTACTGTTCATCCACCGTCGACTGCCTCCACGGGCTCCTGTTCATCCACCGCCGACCTCCTCCAGCCTCCACCTGCGACTGTTCATCCACGGGCTCATGTTCATCTAGCCGCCACCGCACGCTCCTCCACCGGCTACTGTTCAACCAGACCTCTCCACGGGCTACTGTTCATCCAGCCCACCACCGGCTACTGTTCATCCAACCCTCCATGGGGTCGTCCTATTCATCCAGCCCTCCACGGGGTCCTGTTCATCCAACCTCCACGGGGTCCTGTTCATCCACCGTTTCGATCGATCGGGGTACTGTTCATCCAGCGGCAAGGGCCCCTAATACCACGGGGTCCTGTCCATCCAACCCCCCATCGGGAACTGTTCATCCAAACCCCCCAACAACGCTCACTGTTCATCAAGGGAAGGAGGCAGTAGTGTTCGATCGGCTTCAGTTAGCAGCAGAGCGGGCGAATCACTCGGGTTCAGTTAACAGCAAGGGATCGATCGATCGCTCGGGTTCAGTAACGCGTAGCCTGCAGTGCAATCGCTCGGGTTCAGTTAGAGCCCAACGCCTCGCTCGGGTTCAGTTAGAGCCCAACGCCTCGCACACACGCGCGTAAGTACGAGAGAAACGCGCATCGCTCGGCCCCCGACCACCCACCGTAACCGGGAACTCCCCGATATTTTCCTCTCCCTCGCTTCTACCACGGTTTTTACCGTCATGGAGGGGCAACAAGCAGAGTGCGGAGGGGCGGTCATAAGCAAGTGTGCTGATGCTCCGTGGCCCGAGGGCTCTTTTCAAGAGGAGCTTGATTTGTGGCAACGGGAGTGGTTTTATATCACTGCTCCCAGGGGCACCAAGTGGGTGGCGCCACCCGCCTTCCACTCAGGTCCACCACAGCGGCTGGCATCATGGGTCAACCGGGGGCTCGACTGGGGCCGCCCAAGGACGCGCTGTTGCAGGTGGCCAGATTCGAGACCTCCAAGAAAGAGAGATCAATCTGGTCGTGGCGGCGCAGGTTATGCTGATTCGGCGCCTATACGCCTGGCGTCGCCCCCTCCATCTGTGGGAGTTTAATCCCAAGGGACCACGAGCTCTCCAACATTATATGGGCGCGACGCCCAAGGAGATGTACAAACAGTTCTTCGGATCACAAGAGAAGTGTCCGGACTTGACTGAGGACGCAGGTCTAAGCTGCAATCACCCAGATACTCAAGTAAGTAACCCTGTAACCGGACAGGCTGTCCATTCATTTATCATATATATGCCCTTTAAGGGAGCCGTTTCTTGAACAGGAGTGGATAGCCAAGGCAAAGTTGATAAGGTGTCCGGCTCCCCTCCCAGAGACTACGCCGGATCCCATGCTGACCAAGATGTTGAAGGCCGCGCCTTTTAAAGAAGGCGAAGGGGGGAGCAGGGAAGCAACTGCCTCTGTGAAGGAGGCTTTCAAGGAAGAGGGGATCAGGGATCCTCCCCTCCAAGGGGAGAAGAGGACCGCTTCCGAAGACCCGGAAGCCAAGGCCTCAAAACGGGGAAAGAAGTCTTCGTCAGAAAGTCCGGCGCCGGGAAGTACCCCAGCCGCACTATTTCCCCAAGAGGATCAGCCTTCCAGCGAGCCGTAAGTAAAAAGAAGGGGTCCTGTGAATAAAGAACATCCCTGTATTTATTTCTGAAGATAACCGAAATTGTACCTTGTAGTTCGGATCTCAGCCCTTCTCAGCAGAGCTCGTCTTCGGGGATCTTCGTCCGGAGATGATAGAGTGCGAAACGCCTCCACCTATCGTGCCTTCAGACGAGGCGGGACTTTAAGTGTCGCCACGGAGAGTTTCCCGAGTCCGTGGGGCCGGACGGTCCGGGCGCCAACCGGGCGTAAGGTCGGAGGAGTCAAGGACCTGCTCGGGCGGCGTATATCTCAGAAGATCTCCGTGCGCTAATGGCTATGGTAATTGAAAGAATTGCATCCGCTGGGAGCGGATTGCATGAAGCCGCCATAAGTTTACTGACAGGGTTTGAGGTACGAAAGAAATGATGTACCTTCTGACAGTTATGCATATAGAATGCGCCCTGTATAGATAGTAGCCCCGAGACTCGGTGAGGCTGTCACAACCGGCAGCCGCGTCGAGGATCATAATCTCGATACTAACATGTCGCCGTTCCTATGTAGGTGGCGGGCGTCCGTGGCTAGCCGGACTGATGAATTTGCCGAACTAAAGTGGCAACTTGACGAGGCGGATGCGGACATCGCTACCGGGTCAATAAACGGTTTGACGAGTCACAAGGTATGCGACTTCTCCGTGGACACCTGGTAAGGGAGCTTGACGCCCATGCCTTACTACTTGTATGCTTTGATGCAGACGGTGTCGCTGCTGTGGAGAGGCTGCGGGCAGAACTTGCCCGAGCTAAAGAGCAAGCCCGAAAGAGTAATGCGGCCGCTTTAAAGGCGGCCGAAGAGCTGAAAGCCAAACGGGCTGCTCATCGCCAAGCAAAGAGGAAATGGTCGATTTGGCCTGAAATCGAAGAATACTACCGACCGCTGCGAGGTTCTTGAAAAAGAACGTCAAGCGGAACAAGAGGACTCAAAAAAGGCCACCGCCGAATCCAAGGATGCCTGCTCCGCTATGAGAGCTGCCAAGGAGGAGCTGAGTTAGGCCGGGATATTGCGGCTGGAAAACCGTTTCGCTGCGGAGGAAATAAACGGATCCGGTATGCTTCAGTTGGACAGGCTGTGGAGTTCGGAGGATGCTTATTCGGACTTAGCGGCGAAGCGCCGGACGCGATTGAGCACTTCCGAGGCGGAAGGGGCACCAAGGGAAGAGCTATTTTGGTCGCAATTCCATAGTCCGGGCGTCCTCTTCCGCTGACCGATCGGTTGGCGAATGGGCCGAGCTGAATCGATTATCCGGATTTGCCATGAAGCATGTCATGACTCATTTGTGGCCAGCGGACCCCACCGAAGAGTTATTTTGGCTTAGTGCAGCAGTTCCTTGGTGCGGTATCGCCAGACGACGCAATGAAGCGGTCGGCGTGTATTGAGGGGGCGCGAATGGCTCTTGCCCGTGTCAAGGCATACTGGGCTGAGATGAAGGCCACCGATATTGCGTCCCCAGATTCGGACGGCAGCCGAGTACCAATCGAGCGCTATTTTGAGGAAGTTCTTCCGGGCGCTCGTTTAATAGAGACGAAGTGCTCGAAGGATGTTATGTTTGAATGACATGTATAATTTTATGAAACAACGTTTCATTTTAATGTAAGAGCTTTTTATACTTGTGCCTTCAAGTAGCAAACTACCTCTGGCGGCCGTTGATGTATATCGTATATAACCCGAAAGATGGGAGTCTCGCTTCATCCCCATGCACATAGTGCGGGGTATTTGCAAAGAAGTCGCGCTTTCACACTTAATCCAACGTCTTGGTCCTATAAAGGAGGTGGTAGCGTAGCAAACTAGGCAACCGTACTATAATGCTTTATCACTTTCACTTAGCCATAGGAGTTCGATGGTGGGGCTACTATATAGCCCACGGGGCACCGCACTCTCCCGAATTCGGGGTGCGTATGTGCCTGACCGGAAAATGGTCCTTCATTAATGCGGAGGAATTCTAAACATTCCGGTGAGTCGTCGAGTGGTTGACCATTCTCTCGCTATATCATGACAGTCAGTTTTTGGCTTTCTCTACTGAGGTGCTCGCCCGGCCGAACCGGGGCACAATCGCAGTAGTTCTCCTGGTGCCGCGTTAGCCGATAGAACGGAACGTAAGGCAGCAAAACACAGGATCCGGGCAAACCCAACATTTGACCAAAGACATGATTCGGAGCTGATGCATATAAGGCCTAACTCGAGACGTCGAACACTCCCTAAGGTATTCGGTCTTTTATAAAGCGGGCCAAACAATGCCCTTGGTAACAAGCCCCTGGTGTCCAGGTACGTGCAAACTTCTGACGCGGCCGATGCCAAAACGCCAGCCTCCTCCTCGGTTATAATAAGAGACCGGGGGATGAGTAACAACAAGAGACAGTGAAAAATGTTTACGCAGGGTCTTAATCTGAAAAGAATCCTTGCAACGGGTCCCTGCTGCACGTCTGCGCCTGTGTCTCCGTTGTGCCGTATCCTGGACAGGTATAGCATGGCGTTCATCTCTTGTGGGAAATTCTTTTGTTTTCCGGGGCTCTGCTTGTGGTGCTCGTCATCATCCTCACTTGGTGTGTCGAGCCCCTTGTGTTCGGCGTTGAGTCTGCCGGACTGCTTGAAGACCCAACAATCTCTGTGGGTATGGTTTGTAGGCTTCCCGGGAGTACTGTGGATTTGGCATGTCTTGTCCAAGATTTTGTTTAAGTTGGGTAGCTCATCGCTATTGTCCTTAAGGGGCAGTTTTTTATTGTTCTGCCGTGAGCTTTTAAATCCGGCGTTGACTGCCGCGCTCTTTGGACCGTTCCCCTTAATCCGGTATTTGGTCCTTGCTGCGTCGTGGTTTCCCATTCCCATCCCCGACTTCGGATGTACTTGGGTCATTGGCTGCATCTTGCTAGCTAGCTATCCTCTCCGCGCAAAAAGCGGGTCATGAGGCTTGTTAGTGCGGCCATTGTTCTTGGCTTTTCCTGGCCAAGGTGTCTGTGAGCCATTCGTCTCGGACATTGTGTTTAAAAGCTGCTAAGGCTGGCGTCGAACCGGTCGACTATTTGGTTCTTTTTGGTGAGTATACTGTTCCAGAATTTTCTGTCTGACTCTCCGGGCTGTTGTGTTATGTGACTTAAATCTTCTGCGTCCGGAGGTCGGACATAGGTTCCCGGAAATTGGCCCGAAAAGCATCCTCAAGCTCTTCCCAACTACCAATGGTGTTTTCGGGAGGCTTTTAAGCCAATGCCGGGCTGGCCCTTTGAGCTTGAGGGTAGGTATTTTATGGCGTGGAGATCGTCTCCTCCGCCATGTGTATGTGGAGGATATAATCCTCAATCCAGACTCTGTGGTCTATCGTTCCGTCGTATGCCTCTATGTTTACGGGCTTGAACTCATTTGGAAATTCATGATCCAAGCACCTCATCGGTGAAACATAGAGGGTGTCTGGCGCCTGTATTTGGGTGTGCCGTGATGTTCGGATATTTGACGTGTTGTATTGCTCTCTAGAACTTGTTTCCTTGGCCCGTAGATAGATCTAACTGGGCCATCCTTTTGGTGCGAATCCTTATGTGGATCGCGTGCCGGCTTGTGTGCGGCGCCGCTTGCCGCTCTACGTTTGCCATGTGGTCATCTATCCGACCCGGCGGCCTCTTTGTTTTTTGATCGTGGGGGCTCTACGGCCTCCTCATCGAATTCGGGCAGTAGTTTGCGCTTTGGGTAGCTCTTTGCTTGGCGGCTTTCGCCATATCTGTCCGCAGTGTTGAGTAATTTACTCCATCTCATTCGGAGTGCGTCTTCCGCTGTTCTGAGCCTCTGTTTACCTTTTTTCAAGCTACGCGCAGTAGCAAGGAGCTCTTTGTGGAGGTTCTTCTGATCCAATGACGTGTCCGGCGTGAGATCGTCCGGGCTGTTGTCCTTGCCGGGGACGGGTTGATTGTCCAAGTTGGCCTGTTCGGATGGTTGCTCAATGGCATGTTCGTCGTCGGCCGGCTCACCCTGCTCTATGGTTGGGTCTGTGTAGGCGCTATCTTTGTCGAGGTGGGGTTTTGAGCGGCGCTTACGCCGCCGCTTTGACTGCTTCCCGAGGGAATTTGTTTTCGCAGCGTCTCGTCTTTCCTCGTTATCGCTTCCCTTAGGTGTGTCCACCATATATATATCATAAGTTGAGGTGGCCATCCAGTGCCCTGTGGGCGCTGGTTCTTGGTCGTCTCCTGCGTCGTCGTCCATATCGTCGATGTCCTCGGAGTCGAAGTCGAGCATGTCTGTTAAGTCATCGACAGTGGCTATAAAGTGGGTGGTGGGTGGGTGTTGAATTTCTTCGTCGTCCGAATCCCAACCTTCCTGACCGTAGTTCGGCCAGGGCTCCCCTGACAAAGAGAGAGACTTTAATGAGTTCAGGATATTGCCAAAGGGTGAGTGCTGAAAGATGTCCGCGGCGGTGAACTCCATAACCGGCGCCCAGTCGGATTCAACTGGCAGGGGCGCGGGAGGTTCGGAGTCCGGAAAGGAGTCCGGCACCTGGGAGTCACGAGCTTCGCAAAGGACAGGGATGGTGTTCGGCTCAATCGTCAGAGAGATTTCAGCCCCGAGGCGGTGTCCAACCAATCGCCCTCGATCGGTAAACCGGCTCCGGATTAAGGGTCGGAGCGGCATCGGTGCGCCTCTGTGGCAATCGTTTCGCGGCAGAGCTAGATCGTACCCATCGAGACAGTGCGGCACGCTCGGCTGTGGCACGAATCCATCGAAGATCAAGTCTCTGCGGACATCGGCCGTATAGTTCAGGATTCCAAATCTGACCTGATGGTCAGGGGCGTAGCTTTCGATCTGCTCCAGATGGCCTAGCGAATTGGCCCGCAGTGCAAAGCCGCCGAATATGTGTTCGGGGAGAAAAGTCTCACCCTGGACTGCGTCGTTGCTGATGATTGAAGGAGCCATCGGGCCTATAGGTGACGACACAGAGGAACTCTTAATGAAAGCACCAATGTCGGTGTCAAAACCGGCGGATCTCGGGTAGGGGGTCCCGAACTGTGCGTCTAGGCGGATGGTAACAGGAGACAAGGGACACGATGTTTTTATCCAGGTTCGGGTCCTCTCGATGGAGGTAATACCCTACTCCTGCTTGATTAATATTGATGATATGGGTAGTACAAGAGTAGATCTACCACGAGATCAGAGAGGCTAAACCCTAGAAGCTAGCCTATGGTATGATTGTTGTTCGTCCCCACGGACTAAAACCCTTCGGTTTATATAGACACCGAATAGGGTTAGGGTTACCTGAGTCGGTTACAATGGTAGGAGGTCTACATATCCGTATCGCCAAGCTTGCCTTCCACGCCAAGGAAAGTCCTATCCGGACAAGGGACGAAGTCTTCAATCGTGTATCTTCATAGTCTAGGAGTCCGGCCAAAGATGATAGTTCGGCTATCCGGACACCCCCTAGTCTAGGACTCCCTCAGTGACACTCTAGTCCGTCGAATCGAGAGGATATTTTAAGGAAAACATTACGATATGCCGCCATCTTTGGGTCATCAACGTCAACTTCGCCATTGACATCAGAGATGGTGAGGTTGGAGTCTCCCCATACCTCAAGACATTGTACACCCATTGATGTTGCCACCCGAAGCCCATGCAGCTGGGCCTTGTATTCAGCTGCATTGTTATAATCAATGTACATAATTTGTAGTACGTACTGGATGTTATCGCCGGTAGGGATGTCAAGATCACCCCAACCCCCAATCCAGCTAGCATTTTGGAGCCGTCGAAGTATAATGTCCAATGTGAGTATGTATTGTATTCCCTGGGGAGTTTGACTTCTGTCCATTTGGCAAGAAAATCAACCAACACCTGAGATTTAATAGTTCGGCATGGTTTGTACACGATTTCGAAAGGAAGGTGCTCTATGGCCCATTTAGCTATGTGTCCTGTGGCGTGCCTATTGTTGATTATATCATTCAGTGGTACTTCGAAAGCCACTGTGACCGAACACTCTTGAAAGTAGTGCCAGAGCTTTTGGGATGCCATAAAGACTGTATAGCTATCTTCTGATAATGTGCATACCGAGACTTGCACGGGGTGAGCACTTCCGGTACATAGTAGACTGGCTTCTGCACCCGGAACTTGTGGCCTTCTGCTTCTCGTTCTACCTTGAGAATCATGCTCACCACTTGATTTGTGGTCGAGAAGTACAACAACATGGGTTCGCCGATGCTGGGTGTTGCTAGTATAGGATTCCAGCTAATAATGTGTTTATTTCTTCCAATGCGGTAGTTGCTTCATCGGTCCACTCAAAGTTCCTGGTCCGTTTGAGCAGTCTGTAGAGCGGCAGTTCCTTTTCACCAAGGCTGGAGATAAAGCGGCTCAGGGCTGCCACGCAGCCCGCCAATTTCTGGACGTGTTTCAGCTCTGTAGGTATTGCTAGCTGGGAGAAAGCTTGGATTTTATCCGGATTGGCCTCTATTCCTCTATGGGAAACAATGTACCCGAGCAGTTTTCGGCAGAGACCCGAAGACACATTAGTCCGGGTTTGGCTGTATACCGTAAGCCAGCAAATTTTCGAAGGTTTGGCGGAGATCGTCCAACAATTGGCTTACGTGTTTGGTCTTGATGACCACGTCGTCTACGTATGCTTTGACTTTTTTGCCGATTTGATTTTCCGGACATGTTTCAATCATGCGCTGGTATGTGGTGCCTGCATTTTTCAGCCCAAAGGGCATTGTGTTGAAGTAGAACGGCCCGTAGGGGGTGATCAATGCGATTGCGGTTTGGTCGGACTCCTTCATTTTGATTTGATGGTTGATGACCCACAAGTATAGGGGATCAATTGTAGCTCTTTTCGATAAGTAAGAGTGTCGAACCCAACGAGGAGCAGAATGAAATGACAAGTAGTTTTCAGTAAGGTAATGTCTGCAAGTGCTGAAATTGTAAGTAGCGGAGTAGTTTGATAGCAAGGTAATTTGTAACGAGCAAGTAACAATAGTAGTAACAAAAGTGCAGCAAGGTAGTCCAATCCTTTTGAGGCAAAGGACAGGCCAAAATGGTTTCTTATGATAAGCAAAGTGTTCTTGAGGGTACATGGGAATTTCATGTAGTCACTTTCATCATGTTGGTTCGATTTGTGTTTGCTACTTTGATAATTTGATATGTGGGTGGACCGGTGCTTAGGTGTTGTTCTTACTTGAACAAACCTCCTACTTATGATTAACCCTCCCGCAAGCAACCGCAACTATGAGAAAAGTATTAAGAATAAATTCTAACCATGGCATTAAACTTTCGGATCCAATCAGTCCCTTACGGAATAGCGCATAAACTGGGGTTTAAGCCCATCACTCGCAACCCATCATCTAATTGCTACTCCACAATGCATTCCCTTAGGCCCAAACATGGTGAAGTGTCATGTAGTCAACGTTCACATTACACCACTAAGGGAATCACAAGATACATATTATCAAAATATCGAACACATATCAAGTTCACATGATTACTTGCAACATGATTTCTCCCCTGACCTCAAGAACAAAAGTAACCACGCACAAATAATAATCATGCTCAATATCATAGGGGTATTAAATAGCATATTGGATATGAACATATAATCTTCCACCAAATAAGCCATATAGTAATCAACTACAAGATGTAATCAACACTACTAGTCACCCACAAGAACCAATCTATAGTTCTGGTAACAAGATTGAACACAAGAGATGAACTAGGGTTTGAGATGAGATGGTGTTGTTGAAGATGTTGATGGAGATTGCCCTCCCCAAGATGGGAGAGTTGTTGGTGATGATGATGACGGTGATTTCCCCCTCCGGGAGGGAAGTTCCCCCAGCGGAATCGCTCCGCCGGAGGGCAAAAGTGCTCCTGCCCAAGTTCCACCTCGAGGCGGCGGCGCTCCGTCCCGAAAGTCCTCTCCTTATTTATTTTTCTAGGTCAAACTGACCTATATACCAGAAGATGGGCACCGGAGGTGGGCCTGGGTGAGCACATTCCACCAGGGCGCGCCTGGGCTCCCTGGCGCGCCCAGGTGGGTTGTGCCCACCTGGTGGGCTACCTTTGGTAGTTATTTGCTCCAATAATTCTTATATATTCCATAAAAAATCCTCGTGAAGTTTCAGCTCATTTGGGGTTGTGCAGAATAGGTAGCGTGACATAGCTTTTTCAGGTCCATATTTCCAGCTGCCAAAATTCTCCCTCTTTGTGTATACCTTGCATATTATGAGAGACAAGGCATTAGAATTATTCCAGAAAGAATTATTATGGATAAAAACATTATAAATAACAGTAAGAAAACATGATGCAAAATGGACGTATCAACTCCCCCAAGCTTAGACCTCGCTTGTCCTCAAGCGAAAACCGAAATCAAAAAACATGTCCACGTGCTTTGAGAGAGAGGTGTCGATAAAAACAAAATACAGACATAGAAGCATCATGTTGATTATTATAATAGCAACAAAATTTAAACATAAGACTTTTATCATAGAACTTCAATCATATACTTCTCATGAATAAGTAACAATTCATCACACAATTGAAGCATAAAGCAAAAACTCTATTAAAACCCAACAAACTATGTTCTCAGTCAACTTTGCAACTACAATTCATCATCTTTTCAGGAAGGGTCACGTATCGGAGCCTTTAGGCAAGTCCACATACTCAACCATCATATAGTCTTCTATAATTGCTAACACTCACCGCGTACACATGAGCAAAACGTTTTAACCGGACACATTGCTTATAGTTTCGCCTCCCAACGTAATCACCTCAAGGGTGATGTCAACAATAATAACTCATGCTATCTATATTCAACTGGACATATGTGCCTAGATCTTTCCTCACCACACGATGCTTGCCAAAGGTCAAATATAAAAAGGAATAGAAGGAAAACTTTGACTCTTTGCATAAAAGTAAATACATAAATGTAAAAGATAGGCCCTTCGCATAGGGAAGCAGAGGTTGCCATGCACTTATTTGTTTGTATGCTCAACCCCTTATTGAGAAAGAACGTCATGTTGCATTACCCCTTGTGATAGCGTGTCGATGGAAACGGCACCTATGGGATCATGGGGAATCCCTTCTACGGTTGGCGGGTGCGGGGCTGTGGAAAGAGCGGGTTTAGAAGATCAACACGGGGAGTTTATCCAGGTTCGGGCCGCGAGTAATGCGTAATACCATACTCCTACTAGTTTGTGTTTATCTGGTGTTCTTGGACTAGCTACAAAGCGTGCAGGGTCCAAAAGGTCTTAATCCTCTCCCAGTATGCCTCGGGCCTCCTTTTATAGCCAAAGGGGTCGCCACAGTGGCACATAGGAGGTGGAAAGTTTGTACTGTATACAAGTCAATCGCTGCCGACGTGCCCTCTCACTTTATCGGGGACGGCAAGGAAACTCGTGCCGTCCGCCGCAGCTTCGCCTCACTCCAACGCGCGTCTAGGCTGACTAGGCGTGCAACACCATGCTGACTCGCTGGCTGCTGACTTGGTGCGGTGGCAGAGTATTCACGAAGATCTGCATGCCACCACACAGGTGCTTGCTGAGTTGGCCTGGAAGCTGCACGTTGCCACATAGGTGTCTGCCTTGTTGGTGAGTTGACTGCTGTGTTGGAACATCGGTGGAGCCTTGGCAGGTGTGGGCCTGGCTGCGGCCACGAAGATGTCCCCGGCAAGGGTCTTGCCGGGGGTCTCCGTCTTCTGGTTTTCATCTACTATTGTATGTCCTTGGTCTTCACAAAGATCTACATGCCACCATGCAGGCGCCTCCCGAGCCTTGGTTCCAATGTTGTCGATGGTGTCGGAACTCTTAGGCTCAGGGGTGGCGGCTCTGCTGGTGTTGGGCAAGTTGCCCCGGCAAGGCCCTTGCCGGGGATTCGTAAGCTGCCCCGGCAAGGCTCCTGCCTGGGAGAGCCCACCTTGTCCCTCTGCTCCTCGCGCCTCTGTCTTGGCATTGCTCTGGTAGTCTTGTGTCTTTGCTTCATGTTTTGTCCCGCCAAGCGTGGCCGCAGGCATGTGGCTGCGACTGCCCGCGCACAAGTAAAGGGGTACAAAAAGGACCCCTACTTTTGTACACCAACAGGAGCCCCCGGGCCTAGGCCACATATAAGCGCGGTGCGTTATTGGGCCAGGCCCAAAATGGTGCGCGAGTATGCGTGGCAGAGTTTTACCGCAGTAACTCTCTCGCTAGTTGCGCTTCCCCATGACCCACGTTGAATGTGTGACGTGGGGGTCTTGCGTGGGGCGGTTGCTGCACGCCTGCGTCACATCATAGTAAATGGTAAAGAGGCGGCCCGCGCCTTCCCCATAAAAAGGAGAAACCGCAGGTGCGCTGCTCATTTACCCCATGTGCCTTCCCCAATCTCGGAACCGTCGCTCCCTTCTTCTTCCTCAAGCTCTTGCTTTTGCTCGCCACCGCCGCACCCTCACTGCCCTTAATCCTCCATCCCCTCTCAGTCGCCATGGTGCCCAAGACAGGCAAAGGCAAAGGGGTGGCCAAGGACGTCGGGGAGAAAGAAGCGCTGAAGAGCGAGTTGGCGGTGCTGCGGATGCAGCATGCCTACTTCCCCTCGATGCTCGATGCGGTCCATCTCAGGGACTACTTCCGTCCCCTGTGGGGGAGGGAGACGACGGGGCACCCCGCCACGCGCATCGTCCCTGCCGATTTCGCCAAGGCCGGCCCAAATCGGTACCCCTTCTTTGTTGACTACTTCTCTTGCGGGCTCTGCCCCCCTTTCTCTAATTTCTTCAATGATGTCATGCACACCTAGGGCTTCCGCCTTCTGGATCTTATGCCTAATGCTGTGGCGTGCATGGCCCTCTTCGCCCATCTCTGCGAAGGCTTCGCTGGAGTGCTCCTCAGCATGGCGCTCTTCCGTCACTACTTCTACCCTCGCATCTAGGAAGGGGCCACCATCTCCATCACCTGGATCCCGAGGTCTTAGGAGAAGGGCACGTATCCGAAGGGCACCCAGAAGGAGAGGTGGGGCAAGTGGCGGAGCCGGTCGTGCTGGATCGAGGAGAAGGATCCATGGGAGTTCTGCCGGGTTCGCCGGAGTCCGCCGGTCCGCTGCAAGGACTGGAGCGACCTCGACGCCGACGACAAGAAGCTCTTGGTCGCCACCACCAGGATCACCCGCCTCACCATGGCCAGGCTCACCCTCGAAATGATCGGGGTTGACTTCATCCGTTGCCGGATTGCCCCACTACACAACAAGGGGAGGCCGGCTTGGGACTACAGGAACGCGATCGACGTCATGAGGCTCCGCCCTAGCTTGAAGCACAACTTCACGGTGATGGGGCATGCTCACTTCTGCCTGAAGCTCTTTCAGCTCAAGGTGAGTGACGACGGCAGGGCGGAGAGGACCGGTAGAGCCGAGAAGGCCGGAAAGGCTGTCAAGGCGTCTCTGTTTGGGTTGCCGGTGGGCGTGGTTCCGTTAAGCAATAATTCTCGCCAGACCACCATCATTGCCATGATGCCAGACTTCAACGCACACGGCCTCAATCCGCTCTGGTCGAGCCGAAAGAAGAGGAGGTGCCGACGTTCTTCGACAACTTGTTAGAGAATTATGTCTGCGATGAGTCGCTGCTCATCCGCGACACCACCAAGGAGGAGATGGACTATATCGCCGCCAGGGTGGCGGATGCGGCGCTCTCCAAGGAGGCTGGCAGCACCGGCATCGTGGAGGATGAGGCCGACGCGACCACAGAGGAGAAAGAGCTCGTCGAATGGGCGGAGTCCGCTGGGGAGGCCAGCAGCGCCGGAGCCGGGGCCCCCCTCGTTGAATATGTGGTCGAGGAGTCGACCGAAGAAGAGGCCGAGGCTGTCGACCCCTCGGCCACAGGGAAGAGACGCGTCCTGTGGCAGGCCAGCTCCAGCGAGCCGGCCCGGCAGGGCCGTGCAGTGGCAACAGGTCTAGGAGCAGTCTGTGCGCCATACGAGAGCCGCGGTGACAAAGGCCGCGACAGCGAAGAAGGCGGTGAAAACCACGGTAGCAAAGAAAAAGGCGGCCGCCTCCTCCTCATCCAAACGGCGCCGGACCCCATCCCCTTCTCCTTATCCTTCGGATGGCACCTCAGAGGTTAATTTTTACCTCGGGTCCTTCAGCCCGAAGAGGAAAAGGAGGCTAGTGGAAGAAGAGGCGGAGTACGAGTAAGCGCTTCGCCCTCCATCATCTCCTGAGCCCACACCTATGCTATCCTCTTTTAACTTGATATTATCCTCACAGGGACACGGAGACGTTGGCCCAGATGGTGGCGAAGAGGGCTAGGGCCTTGACGGGCGACCAACCCCCAGCTAGCACTCCGTGCACGCCAGAGTTGGTGGTGATCAGCCCGGATGACAGCCCCCGACGCAGCCCCCGCTTCAGCCCCCAGCGTGAGTTCACTACTCACTTCCCGTCGATGTGTGTTGGGGCACGATCCCTTGGTGCTGATCTTGCCGGTTTCGCAGGAGGAGAGCGGCAGAAGGAGGAGCCACTGAGGGCTACCCGCAACACGACACTCCCGTCAACCATGCCGCCCAGAGGGGCGTCCCCGACAAGGGCGCCAAGCACCGAGCCCACGCGCACAGAGGAGGAGGTGAACTTGGGTGGCAGTGGCTCCATCCCGGCAACAAACGTTGGCGGGGAGGGAAACACTTCTTCCTATCTTGGCGCGGCTACGTGGCTGGCCTCCGGTCTCTGTCTTTTCTTCTTCTTTTTGAACCTCGACTTTGGCCCCATCTCATTCTCCATCTCGGTATCCAGACCCTCCCTCGGTGGACCAGGAGGATATTGATACCGTCATTGAGGAGGTCGCCAAGGACGACGAGGCTGGGGCAAACAAGATTACTGCCGAGGAGGCCGCCAAGACCGTTGTTGAGGAGGCTGCCAAGGGGCCTGCCGGGGAGGCCGGCAAGGCCGCTGCCGAAGAGGCCGGCAAGGGGCCTGCCGGGGAGGGGGTGGCTGATGACCAACCTTCCTCCCCTACAGCCCCTGGCCCGGGCAAGTACTTGAAGGTGGGCGACGACCTATTCGTCCATCTCCCGGGGATGGCGAGCACCAGGGTGCCAACCGAGGGGGAGGTGTTCGACGACGAGGCGCTCGCCACCGCCGGGCTTCAGGTTGTTGATGAACTGAGCACCGGCGGTGGCGGTTCCCAAGAGGATCAGCTTCTCCGGGCCCTGAGCGCCAACTTCCAAAAGCTCCAGGCGCTCCACCGTGCCCGCCTACACAAGGCGAAATCCAGGATGACGGCAACGGACAAGGCGGAGGCGGATCTTGAGGAACGCGTCGCTCAGACGCAGGCCTGGTTCCGCGAGGCTTGGGAAGGACTAAAGGCTGCCCAGGACAAGCTGGCTGAGTGCAAACGAGAGCTCATCCTGAAGCAGGCTGACGTCGAGAAGGCCCAGGAGGTGGCGAAGGAATAGACCACCAAGGACGCGGCCGTTCGGCAACAGCATGAGGCTCTGCTGAACTCCTAGGAGGAGGAGCTTACCGCCCGTGAGGAGGCGCTCACCGCCACACTCCATGGCAAGTATGAGGGGGTCGAGAAGCTCGTCGCACAGCGGACCCAAGAGCTGGAGCAGAGGTACAAGGAGGCACTCGATACTTAGGCCCTAGTCCATGCCGGCAAGGTGAAGGAACTGGAGCTGGAGCTGGAGGAGCTGAAGAAGGTGGCCTCGGAGCTGACGAAGGAGAGGGACATGGCCAACCGTTCTTTGGCGGATGCCCAGGCCGCAGTCTCCAACAAGGCCAAGCTGCTCTCCGAGGCCAACGACTCCATCAACGACCTTAAGCTGAAGGCGGACGACTTGGAGGGGAAGCTCTCGGAGGCCGGTGAGGGATTCCTGGACTAAGGGGTCCTCGGGCGTCCGACCAGTTATCCATGGGCCGGACTGATGGGCTCTGAAGACACGAAGGAAGAAGACTGTACCCGTGTCCGGATAGGACTCTCCTTGGCGTGGAAGGCAAGCTTGGCGATCAACTATGAAAGTTCCTTCCTATGTAACTGACTCTATGCAACCCTAGATTCCCCCCCCCCCGGTGTCTATATAAACTGGAGGGTTTAGTCCAGAAAGGATATACTCATTACCATAGTCATACATGCTAGACTTCTAGGGTTTAGCCATTACGATCTCGTGGTAGATCAACTCTTGTAATACTCATATTCATCAAGATCAATCAAGCAGGAAGTAGGGTATTACCTCCATAGAGAGGGCCTGAACCTAGGTAAACATCGTGTCCCCTGTCTCCTGTTACCATCGACCTTAGACACACAGTTCGGGACCCCCTACCCGAGAACCGCCGGTTTTGACACCGACATTGGTGCTTTCATTGAGAGTTCCACTGTGCCGTTGACGAAAGGTTCGATGGCCCCATTGATCATCGATAGTGACGCTGTCCAAGGAGAAACCTTCCTCCCCAAACAGATCTTCGTATTCGGCAGCTTCATACTACGGGCCAACCCGCTTGGCCATCTGGAGCAGATCGATAGCTTCTCCCCTGGCCACTAGGTCAGATTTGGAAGCTTGAACTACATCGCGAATATCCCTGGAGACTTGATCTTCAACGGATTTGAGACTGCGGCGATCGCTCCCCCTCGCTCTGATGAACATGATTTAAATCTGTCATCGGACCACATTCAGGAGATGGTTCCTATAACTGCCACGGCCTTAGATCCGGAGCAGACCGCGCCATCCGAGGCCACAGAGTCCGCGGCGTTGGAGCCGCACACAGAATCGACACATTGCAATATCTGCGTCAACGAAATTCCGGACTCGTTTCCGGCTATAAGTTCCGAACAACGTACGCCTGCGGACACCGAGCTGGATCGGATATCGATCTTCGAGTTCAGCGCCGCAGACTGATACGTCCCCAACGTATCTATAATTTTTGATTGCTCCATGCTATATTATCTACTGTTTTGGGCAATATTGGGCTTTATTTTCCACTTTTATATTACTTTTGGGACTAACCTATTAACCGGAGGCGCAACCCAGATTTGTTGTTTTTTGCCTATTTCAGTACTTCAAGGAAAAGGAATATCAAACGGAGTCAAAACGGAATGAAATCAACTGGAGAAGTTATGTTTGGAAGGAAAGCTACCGGATGGACTTGGACCCCACGTCAAGGAAGGAAGGAGGAAGCCACGAGGGTGGCCTCGTGGGGCTCTCGTGGCTCCCCTGACGTGCTTCTTCCGCCTATATAACTCCACGTACCCTAAAACTTCCAGAACAGAGAATAGATCGAGAGTTCCGCTGCCGCAAGCCTCTGTAGCCACCAAAACCCAATCGGGACCCTGTTCCGGCACCTTGCCGGAGGGGGGAACCCTCACCGGTGGTCATCTCCATGACTAGGAGGGAGTAGTTCACCCTCGGGGCCGAGGGTATGTACCAGTAGCTATGTGTTTGATCTCTCTCTCTCTCGTGTTCTTGATTTGGCACGATCTTGATGTATCGCGAGCTTTGCAATTTTAGTTGGATCTTATGTTTCTTCTCCCCCTCTACTCTCTTGTAATGGATTGAGTTTTCCCTATGGAGTTATCTTATCGGATTGAGTCTTTAAAGATTTGAGAACACTTGATGTATGTCTTGCCGTATGATTCTGTGGTGACAATGGGATATCACGTGATTCACTTGATGTATATTTTGGTGATCAACTTGCGGTTCCGCCCATGAACTTATGCATAGGGGTTGGCACATGTTTTCGTCGTGATTCTCCGGTAGAAACTTTGGGGCACTCTTTGAGGTTCTATGTGTTGGTTGAATAGATGAATCTGAGATTGTGTGATGCATATCGTATAATCATACACACGGATACTTGAGGTGACATTGTAGTATGTAGGTGACATTAGGGCTTTGGTTGATTTGTGTCTTAAGGTGTTATTATATACTCTAGGGCTGTTTGTGGCACTTATAGGAATAGCCCAACGGGTTGATTGGAAAGAATAACTTTGAGGTGGTTTCGTACCCTACCATAATCTCTTCATTTGTTCTCTGCTATTAGTGACTTTGGAGTGACTCTTTGTTGCATGTTGAGGGATAGTTATATGATCCAATTATGTTATTATTGTTGAGAGAACTTGCACTAGTGAAAGTATGAACCCTAGGCCTTGTTTCAACGCATTGCAATACCGTTTACGCTCACTTTTACCACTTGTTACCTTGCTGTTTTTATATTTTCAGATTACACAAACCTATATCTACCATCCATATTGCACTTGTATCACCATCTCTTCGCCGAACTAGTGCACCTATACAATTTACCATTGTATTGGGTGTGTTGGGGACACAAGAGACTTTTTGTTATTTGGTTGCAAGGTTGTTTGAGAGAGACCATCTTCATCCTACGCCTCCTACGGATTGATAAACCTTAGGTCGTCCACTTGAGGGAAATTTGCTACTGTCCTACAAACCTCTGCACTTGGAGGCCCAAGAACGTCTACAAGAAGAAGGTTGTGTAGTAGACATCAAGCAGTTTCTGGCGCCGTTGCTGTGGAGGTGAGTGCTTGAAGGTATATCTTTAGATCTTGCAATCGAATCTTTTTGTTTCTTGTTTTAGCACTAGTTAGTTTATAAAACAAAACTACCAAAAAATGGAATTGAGGGTGTCTCATATGCTTCATCTTTTTAATGTCTTCCATGAAAATAAGGATTCCGATAATTGTGCTCAATTGCTAGAGGAAGAATGCATTAGAATGTTTGGCACGAAATATTTATATGATGAGCTTGATTGCAATGTTGTTATTATGAATTCCCTGAATATAAATGATGCTAATGATATGCAAAGCCACAAGCTTGGGAAGCTATGTTTGATGAAGATGATATTTTTTGTCCCCCAAGCTTTGATGAGCAAATTTACTATGATGAAAGCATGCCTCCTATCTATGTTGATTATTGTGATGACACGTATGCTTTAAAGATTATTGATAACCATGAAACTTGTCATCTTAATCTTAATTTTCAATCACATCATAGTTATTTTTTTGAGTTTGCTCCCACTACTATTGATGAGAAGAATTTTGCTTATGTGGAGAGTAATAAAATTTCTATGCTAGTAGATCATGAAAAGAATGATTTAGGTGCTGGTTATATTGTTGAATTCATTCATGATGCTACTGAAAATTATTATGAGGGAGGAATATATGCTTGTAGTAATTGCAATAATATCAAGTTTCCTCTCTATGTGCTTAAAGTTTTGAAGTTATGCTTGTTTTACCTTCCTATGCAAGTTGATTCTTGTTCCCATAAGTTGTTTGGTCACAAAATCCCTATGAATAGGAAGTGGGTTAGACTTAAATGTGCTAGTCATATTCTTCATGATGCTCTCTTTATGTTTCAATTCTTATCTTTTATGTGAGCATCATTGAAATCATCATGCCTAGCTAGGGGCGTTAAACGATAGCGCTTGTTGGGAGGCAACCATATTTTATTTTAGTTTCTTGCTTTTTGGTTCTGTTTAGGAATAAATAATCCATATAGCTTCTGTTTAGATGTGGTTTTATGTTTTAATTAGTGTTTGTGCCAAGTAGAACCTTTGGGAAGACTTGGAAGAAGTCTTTATGATCATGCTGTAAAAAACAGAAACTTTAGCGCTCACGAGATTAGCTTCAACTTTTTACTGGAGAGTGATATTTAGTTTATTCGTTTTGCAGATGATTACTAGACAAATTCCTCATGACCACCAATTTATTTTAGAATTTTTGGAGTTCCAGAAGTATACGTTTGTTACAGATTACTAGAGACTGTTCTGTTTTTGACAGATTCTGTTGTCATTGTGTTGCTTGCTTATTTTGATGAATCTATGGCTAGTAAAATAGTTTATAAACCATAGAGAAGTTGGAATACACTAGGTTTAACACCAATATAAATAAATAATGAGTTCATTACAGTACCTTGAAGTGGTGTTTTGTTTTCTTTCGCTAACGGAGCTCACGAGATTTTCTGTTAAGTTTTGTGTTGTGAAAATTTCAAGTTTTGGGTAAAGATTCGATGGACTATGGAATAAGGAGTGGAAAGAGCCTAAGATTGGGGATGCCCAAGGCACCCCAAGGTAATATTCAAGGATAACCAAGCGTCTAAGCTTGGGGATGCCCTGGAAGGCATCCCTCTTTAAATCTTCGTTCATCGGTAACTTTACTTGGATCTATATTTTTATTCACCACATGTTATGTGTTTTGCTTGGAGCGTCATGTCATTTTATTTTGCTTTGCTTGCTGTTTGAATAAAATACCAAGATCTGAAATTATTAAATGGGAGAGTCTTCACATAGTTGTATAATTATCCGACTACTCATTGATCTTCACTTATATCTTTCGGAGTAGTTTGTTTTTGCTCTAGTGCTTCACTTATATATTTTAGAGCATGGTGTGGATTTGTTTTATAGAAACTATTGATCTCTCATGCTTCACTTAGATTATTTTAGAGTCTTAAATAGCATGGTAATTTGCTTAATAATAATAATATGCTTGGTATTCAAGATTTGTAAAACTTTCTTTTGAGTGCGTTGAATACTAAGAAAAGTTTGATGCTTGATAATTGTTTTGAGATATGAAGATGGTGATATTAGAGTCATGCTAGTTGAGTAGTTTTGAATTTGAGAAATACTTGTGTTAAGGTTTGTGATTCCCGTAGCATGCACGTATGGTGAACCATTATGTGATGAAGTCGGAGCATGATTTATTTATTGACTGTCTTCCTTATGAGTGGCGGTCGGGGACGAGCGATGGTCTTTTCCTACCAATCTATCCCCCTAGGAGCATGTGCGTAATACTTTGCTTTGATAACTTCTAGATTTTTGCAATAAGTATATGAGTTCTTTATGACTAATGTTGAGTGCATGGATTATACGCATTTTTACCATCCTTCCACCATTGCTAGCCTCTCTAATACCGCGCACTTTTCGCCCGTATCATACACCCACCATATACCTTCCTCAAAACAGCCACCATACCTACCTATCATGGCATTTCCATAGCCATTCCGAGATATATTGCCATGCAACTTTCCACCGTTCCGTTTATTATGACACGCTCCATCATTGTCATATTGCTAGCATGATCATGTAGTTGACATCGTATTTGTGGCAAAGCCACCGTTCATAATTATTTCATACATGTCACTCTTGAATCATTGCATATCCCGGTACACCACCGGAGGCATTCATATAGAGTCGTATTTTTTCTAAGTATCGAGTTGTGATTGTTGAGTTGTAAGAAAATAGAAGTGTGATGATCATCATTTTTAGAGCATTGTCCCAGTGAGGAAAGGATGATGGAGACTATGATTTCCCCACAAGTCGGGATGATACTCAGGACGAAAAATAAAAAAAAATAGAAAAAAAGAGAAGGCCCAAACAAAAAACAAAAAAAAATGAGAGAAAAAGAGAGAAGGGACAATGTTACTATCCTTTTACCACACTTGCGCTTCAAAGTAGCACCAAGATCTTCATGATAGAGAGTCTCTCATTTTGTCACTTTCATATACTAGTGGGAATTTTTCATTATAGAACTTGGCTTGTATATTCCAATGATGGGCTTCCTCAAAATGCCCTAGGTCTTCGTGAGCAAGCGAGTTGGATGCACACCCACTTACTTTCTTTTGTTGAGCTTTCATATACTTATAGCTCTAGTGCATCCGTTGCATGGCAATCCCTAATCACTCACATAGATATCTATTGATGGGCATCTCCATAGCCCGTTGATACGCCTAGTTAATGTGAGACTATCTTCTCCCTTTTTGTCTTCTCCACAACCACGATTCTATTCCACCTATAGTGCTATGTCCATGGCTCACGCTCATGTATTGTGTGAAGATTGAAAAAGTTTGAGAATGTCAAAAGTATGAAACAATTGCTTGGCTTGTCATCAGGGTTGTGCATGATTTAAATACTTTGTGTGGTGAAGATAGAGCATAGCCAGACTATATGATTTTGTAGGGATAACTTTCTTTGGCCATGTTATTTTGAGAAGACATAATTGCTTTGTTAGTATGCTTGAATTATTATTATTATTATGTCAATATGAACTTTTATCTTGAATCTTTCGGATCTGAATATTCATACCACAAGTAAGAAGAATTACATTGAAATTATGACAAGTAGCACTCCACATCAGAAATTATCTTTTTTATCATTTACCTACTCGAGGACGAGCAGGAATTAAGCTTGGGGATGCTTGATACGTCCCCAACATATATATAATTTTTGATTGCTCCACGCTATATTATCTACTATTTTGGGCAATATTGGGCTTTATTTTCCACTTTTATATTACTTTTGGGACTAATCTATTAACCGGAGGCCCAGCCCAGATTTGTTGTTTTTTTTTTCCTATTTCAGTATTTCGAGGAAAAGGAGTATCAAACGGACTCAAAACGGAGCGAAATCAACTGGAGAAGTTATTTTTGGAAGGAAAGCTACCGGATGGACTTGGACCCCACGTCAAGGAAGGAACGAGGAAGCCACGAGGGTGGGGGGCGCGCCCACCCCCTGCCTCATGGGGCCCTCGTGGCTCCCCTGACGTGCTTCTTCCGCCTATATAACTCCATGTACCCTAAAACTTCCAGAACAGAGAATAGATCAGGAGTTCCGACGCCGCAAGCCTCTGTAGCCACCAAAACCCAATCGGGACCCTGTTCCCGCACCCTGCCGGAGGGGGGAACCCTCACCGGTGTCCATCTTCATCATCCCGGCGCTCTCCATGACAAGGAGGGAGTAGTTCACCCTCGGGGCCGAGGGTATGTACCAGTAGCTATGTGTTTGATCTCTCTCTCTCTCGTGTTCTTGATTTGGCACGATCTTGATGTATCGCGAGCATTGCTATTTTAGTTGGATCTTATGTTTCTTCTCCCCCTCTACTCTCTTGTAATGGATTGAGTTTTCCCTATGGAGTTATCTTATCGGATTGAGTCTTTAAAGATTTGAGAACACTTGATGTATGTCTTGCCGCATGTATCTGGTGGTGGCAATAGGATATCACGTGATTCACTTGATGCATGTTTTGGTGATCAACTTGTGGGTTCCGCCCATGAACTTATGCATAGGGGTTGGCACATGTTTTCGTCGTGATTCTCCGGTAGAAACTTTGGGGCACTCTTTGAGGTTCTATGTGTTGGTTGAATAGATGAATCTGAGATTGTGTGATGCATATCGTATAATCATACCCACGGATACTTGAGGTGACATTGGAGTATGTAGGTGACATTAGGGCTTTGGTTGATTTGTGTCTTAAGGTGTTATTCTAGTACGAACTTTAGGGCTGTTTGTGGCACTTATAGGATTAGCCCAACGGATTGATTGGAAAGAATAACTTTGAGGTGGTTTCGTACCCTACCATAATTTCTTTGTTTGTTCTCCGCTATTAGTGACTTTGAAGTGACTCTTTGTTGCATGTTGAGGGATAGTTATATGATCCAATTATGTTATTATTGTTGAGAGAACTTGCACTAGTGAAAGTATGAACCCTAGGCCTTGTTTCAATGCATTGCAATACCGTTTACGCTCACTTTTACCACTTGTTACCTTGCTGTTTTTATATTTTCAGATTACACAAACCTATATCTACCATCCATATTGCACTTGTATCACCATCTCTTCTTCGAACTAGTGCACCTATACAATTTACCATTGTATTGGGTGTGTTGGGGACACAAGAGACTTTTTGTTATTTGGTTGCAGGGTTGTTTGAGAGAGACCATCTTCATCCTACGCCTCCTACGGATTGATAAACCTTAGGTCATCCACTTGAGGGAAATTTGCTACTGTCCTGAAACCTCTGCACTTGGAGGCCCAACAACGTCTACAAGAAGAAGGTTGTGTAGTAGACATCACAGACATCTTTCAACACTTGCCCTTGGGCGATGTGCTAAATTTATGAAAGAACCTGTCCTTGGCGGGGGACTCACAGCCAAACTATGTCCGGTTCGAACTAGAGGTTGATGATGGAGAATTTCGCTTCCCACCCGCCACCCACTTCATAGCCACTATCGAAGACTTAACCGACATGCTTGATTATGGTTCCGAAGACATCGACGGTATGGATGATGATGCCGATAAGGAGCAAGGCCAAGACCCGCCATTCACTGGACGTTGGATGGCCACCTCTTCGTACGATGTCTACATGGTTGACACACCTAAAAAAGCTAGCGATGATGGCAAAGAAGATCAAGTTGAGAATAAACCTCCTGAGACACAATCCAAGCGCCGGCGCCCTAAACGCCGTTCTAAGTCACGTCGATCAAAAGACAACAACACTGGCACTGGAGAAAAAAGTACTCCGGACGACGCCGAAAACAATGAAGACCCTGTTGGAGCAAGATTCGAATAGGAGGAACAAGAAAATGGGCAAGCCAGCTCCGATGAACAGGCCCTGCCCAGCGACAATTTGGAGGAAGACAACTAGCTTCCGGTCTCTGAAGATGAGGTAAGCCTCGGCGACGAAGACTTCATCGTACCCGAAGAACCCCTCGAGCAGGAGCGCTTCAAGCGCAGGCTAATAGCTATTGCAAGGAGTCTGAAAAAGAAGGAGCAGCAGCTTCAATCTGATCAAGACCTACTCAACGATAGATGGACCGAAGTCCTGGCCACCAAAGAATATGGCCTTAGTGGCCCAGCCAAGAGTTACCCGAAGCACAGATTGCTACCTCAGTTCGATGAGGAGGCGTCGGAGCCCATACCTCCCTCGCGCAATGCGGAACGACCACCACGTGGTCGGGACAGTGCGGTGGACCGACCACCCCACGGTCGGGATAAAACGACAACTTAGGCCGAACAGCAGCCCGCCCCACCGCCTCATAAAAACAGAGACAAAACAGCTCGGGTGTAACATCCCAAAATTCTAAATTTTGGAATGTTATAAACAAATAGATAGATTTGATTGATTGCTTGATTGATTGACTGAAAGTGAGTGATTTCGAAACTTTTTGAAAGTTAGATGAGAGGGAATAAAAGGACTTTCCCAAACTTTCATTTTGCTTTTATGATCTTCGGGAATTCAAATTCTTTTCATCACAAAACCCTGGAGAGAAGATGACATGACTTCTTCCATTTATTTAAATGACAAGGGGTGTTGAAAATATTTGAATTTCATTTGAAAAAAAATATTTTCAATTCTGAAACTTTATGCAACTCAATGATTTTCACGAGCGAAGATAAAATGACTTCTTCAAATTATACGAAATATGAGTTGGGAGTTTTCAAAGAATTAAAATTCAAAGTTCTTTTGAATTTACTTTTCAATCTGGAGTTATTGGAGTTTTATTCAAATTATTTTTCTCCAAAAATAAAATATATGGAAAATAGGGTAACATGATTCCCTACATCAGAAAATTGGAGAGAAATTAATTTGAAGTCATTTTGGTATTTTAAAAATGATTTTTGTTGGAATTTATTGGACTAGAAGCACTCTTTGCTTTATTTAAATTTGTGTGTATTTTATTTAATGCTAGAATAAAGTTCATCATATAGGAAATCTTTTTCTGAAAATTTTGATATATTATATGCCTATATAATATATTTATTTATTTGGTTTTATCAATTTTCTTTCGTCTGGAAAAAAAATTTAAAAAAAAAAGGGAGCGCAGCGCCTTGGGCCAAAGGCCCAAGCCGCCACACAAGCCACCGGCCGGCCACAAGGCCATCGCACATAGCACGCACCTAGGGGAGCCAGGAGCCCCGAGTTTCCTATTCTTTTACGATTCCTAGTAGGATTTGATCCCGCTTTTGTTATTCCGCTTTTATTCCTGTGATTCCTAATCCTAATCTATTTCTTGTCCCCTACCCCAAGCAAAACCCCTCCCTCCCCAATATAAATACCCAAGCACCCCCTCCTCCAACACATCAAATCAACTCTCCTCTCCTCCTCCTCCTCCTCTGCAGCAACAAGAATGCCGCCGCCATAGCCAGCGCGCCGCCCTAGTCGCCCGCCCGCCCTCACCAGCGTCGCCGCCACTTGCCACTTGCCGCCGCCGCCCTATGCCGCCACCTGAGCCCCTCGCCTCTTCGAGGTACTAGCCCTCACCGCGTCCACGCTTTCTAGATCGGTTTTCTAGATCGGTTTCCGTTCCTGCTTTCTAGATCGGTTTCCGTTCCGCTTTCTAGATCGGTTTTTCGCTTTTGGTTTCCTTTCCAAACCCTAGATCTGTTTTTCCGCCGGTTTTTCTTTCCGGTTTTGTTTAGCGGCGTCATTTCGATAGATTTTTCTTTTTATTTTTAATTTCCGTCATGGACCTATCCGTAGTCCCTAATCTTCAAACGATCATAACTTTTTACTCGTAAGTCGGAATCCAACGAAAACCAATGCCCACTTCTTCGTTACGATCTCTTCTATCCAGTAATACAACTCAAACATGTTTTTGAAAGTTTTAAAATTTGAATTCAAACAGATTTGTATTTGAACTTCGTTTGATCATAACTTGAGTTTCGTAACTCCGATTTAGTTGATTCTTTTTGCAAATCAAGCTCTTGACCTAAACTTTCTGATAAGGCCAAATACACATAGTTTTGGTACTGTTAGAAATTGTTTTATGCTGCAAGAGTTATTAGATTTGGTTTTGACGTTTTCCGAATTGTTTCTTCGATCCTTCCGATCTTTTGAGTGATTGCTTATGTGTGGTTACTATTGCTTGATTACGATAGATTGACCGGTGTGTGACGAGTAGATCTATCAAGAGTTTTGAGTGCGAATCATCTTCATCAACTTTGCAGGCAAGTAACACTTTGATCATACTCTTCTCATACCCAGTTTTATGCATTAGATCAAGCCCTCAAACACTTGCATGTATAGGATCTAATCAAATTGTGGGATGGGAAGTAGATTGAGGTAGTACCTATTACCCGTTTACTTATGAAACCTTGGGAGTTACTTCTACGTTTGCTTGATTATGCCATGCTATGCTAGTAGACGTGGATTGGGTGAGTGAATATCCATGACAGATGTGAGATTGTTAATTAATGGTTTATCTAAGGTGGCAACCTAAACACACATCTGGGTGGATTGAGGCACCTGGTTTCTATCAGGACTTGCCTTCGTATTTCTTCGGACCGCCACCTGTGCTCTAAGGAATCATAATATTATTCAAACTAGAGACTTCCGTGTGCAGCCACAAGCCAATTATGGGCTCTGGCGTAGTTGACTAAGTTGTGCGAACTCTTACGGGTAGGCTAGCTGATGTAGGGGATGTAGGTTGGTACGGTCTACCCACATGTAAGGTGCTAGCGCTCGAAAGACTATGTCTCGGTCATCCGTTTCTCAAACACCATGTAGTGCGAGAACCAAGCGGAGGCGATCGAGTCTTGTGGGGAAAAGTGCGCAAACCTCTGCAGAGTGTATAAACTAATCATGATTAGCCGTGTCCCCGGTTATGGACATATTGAGTATCTAGTTCTTGGATTATCCTGTTGATCTCAACACGTTACTTAATATAATTTGTTTGGGTTTTAATGAGTACTTTTAATTGGGATTGAGGATAGTCAACCATTCTCAATGTTCAACAACCACCATGATAGTTAAATGAATTTATTCCTTTGCAGTAGGGAAAAATTGGCTTTTCGCAAAACCTTATAACCATAGAGCTTTTCCACCAGCCGGATATGCATGTAGTGTAGGCTTATTCTTTCATTACTCTCTATGTGTTACATTGCCAGCATATTCCATGTGCTTGACCCGTTTCGGGCTGCAACTTTTCATGTTGCGTACTTCTCGAACGCAGTAAGTGATACGTTAGGGTTACGATTTCCTATACTCAACTTTGCCGTTGGTGTTGATGGGAATCCACAACCTTGTTGCTTCCGCTATATATTTGGATCGAGGTAATAGTATTTACGTTACTTTATACATGTGATTTACCTCTGTTATAAATCCTTCGAGTACTGTGTGTGTCAGCATACCGATCCAGGGATGACACGAAAGCACAGAGACTTGATCCATTCGGGTCGGGTCGCTACATCGGGACTATACATACGACCTTCAACGGGACATGGACAGTAGAGCAGAACACGCAAGATCGATCTACGGATCGCGAGGGCATGCCTCGACACGCGACGATGGCTACCTATTCAGACGTGACAAACCTAGCCATGCCTGATCCGAAAACCGCAAATGGACTCCTTCGGAGTTACGTCACAGTGTGGCCCAACATAGAGGCGCCGCGCACCCTCTTTGCTCCATTGATGAAGTAATGGGTCATGAATTCCCCGAAGGATTCAAACCCGTCAATATTGAATCATGCGACAGAACAACCGATCCCGCGGTATGGATAGAAGATTTCATCATCCACATCCATATGGCCCGTGGAGACGACCTCCACGCCATTAAATACCTCCCACTAAAGCTAAAAGGGCCAGCTCGGCACTGGTTAAACAGTCTGCCCGAAAATTCCATAGGCCACTGGGAGGACTTGGAAGAAGCCTTCCTTGACAACTTCCAAGGAACATATGTCCGGCTACCGAATGCTGATGACCTAAGTAACATTGTCCAGCAGCCCGGAGAGTCAGTCAGGAAGCTCTGGACTCGGTTCTTAGTCAAATCGTCGACTGTCCGGATGCGGAAGCCCTTGCGGCCTTCAGACACAGCGTCCAGGATGAATGGCTTGCACGCCACCTCGGCCAAGAAGGACCTAAATCCATGACAGCCCTTACTGCTCTAATGACCCGCTTCTGTGCGGGAGAAGACAGCTCGCTCGCTCGTAGAAGCAACAACAGTGACCCTGGCACTTCCGAAATCCGAGACGGCAACGGCAAGCCACGACGAAGCAAATACAACAGTTGCAATGATAATGAAAGATCATGCGACACAGCGGTCAACGCCGGATGCAGCAATCCCAAGCCCGGTCAACGGAAGAAGCCATTCAAGGCGAACCAAGACGAACCATCCAACCTAGAAAGGATATTGGACCCACCCTGCCAGATTCACGGCCACCCCGATAAACCAGCTAATCATACCAATAGAAACTACTGGGTCTTTAAGCAGGCTGGAAGCTCAACGCCGAACACAAGGGGAGGAGGCCGCCATGCGACAGGGACGACGGAGAAGTTCACGAATGAAATACCGGGGGTTAGAAGCAATTTCCACCCGAGGATCGACTACTCCCAGAGCGGAAATAGCAGTCAGGCTTCCGCCGCCCACCTCGTATACCTGGAAAATCTGTACGGCGCATACATCACTACACACTCAAGATACCATGGGCATGGGAGGAAGCACACTACGGACAAGCCTGCAAGCATTCCCGTAACATTTTTTATCTATTTTCTTTTTATTTCTTCCTTCACTATCTCTTAAAAACAGGTGACGGACAGGACAAACATCTAAAATTGACTCTATCGGAGTTCGGACCCGTACACTCACCTAAAGGGCTACTTCCATCAAGGATTTCCCCTTGCCGAGGACAGGCCGCGCAGACGTGCGACAAGAGGTCCAAAATAACTTTTTGTAGACCGCACTCTTTATTTCGAGCTTGTACTATGCCTCTTCCTCCGCCTCCGACCCCGACCATGTCAAATAGCCGGGGTTGTGGTCTTTATATATATATATATATATATATATATATATATATATATATATATATATATATAAAGTAATCATTGACATATCGCTCAGGTCCTAATAAACAGTATCTATATATATATATATATATAAAGTAATCATTGACATATCGCTCAGGTCCTAATAAACAGTATCCGAATTAATCATTCGTGTTGTTTCGCCAATGAATATGGCTCCTATGGTTGTTTCACAAATATGCCTTGGCATAACCTGCCAGCGGCCCGGTATGGGAACAAATGAGTTGCCAACAAAAGTACGAACAGCTCTATAGCGTACTTCGGCGTCACAAGTTTGGTCTTATATGCATCAGGTCCGAATCATTGTCTTGGGTCAATAGTTGGGTTGCCCGGCTCCTGTGCTTGCTACCCTACGTTCCACTCCATCGGCTAGGGTAGTAAAGGGAGAACTACTGCGATTGTGCTTCCGGTTCATCTGGTCAAGTACCTCAGTAGAGAAAGCCGAAAACTAACTATCATGATGCGGCGAGAGCTGGTCAACCACTTGACGACTTATTGGAATCTTTAGCGATTCTCCGTGTCACACGAGGGATCTTTTCCAGATCAAATATGTAAAGCGTCATATTATAATACGCCGCATACATACCAGGGGCTATGTCGTACTCCCACCATAAAACTCCTATGGCTAAGTGGAAGTGTTAACGCCCTATAGTCCGATTGCCTGGTTCGCTGCATTATCACCTCCTTCATGGACCAAGACGTTGGATAAAGAGCGATTAAATGCTTTTCCGAACACCCCCGTACTTCCTATGAGGGGGCTGAAGCCGACGACTTGAAAACTTTTAGATTATGTTAAAACGGCCGCATAGAAGGAATACAAGCTTCCGAGCAAAACATAAAAATAGATTAACTATAAAATTGTATTTTAGAATTCTCAAACACCTCACTCAAACATTATGTCTTTCGAGCACTGGCCCTCTATCAAGCAGGCTGCCTCTAGGACGTCTTCAAAATAATGCTCCGGTTCAGGACGGTCCTTGCCCTTGGGTGGATTCTTCGCCGCAACATCGGTGGCCTTCATTTTCCCGCAGAATGTCTTGACTCGGGCAAAAGCCATCCGTGCAGCCTCAATGCACGCCGTCCGCTTCACAGCGTCGATACGCGGCACCGCGTCAACAAGCCTTTGCACCAAACCGAAGTAGCTATTTGGAACAGGCTCAGTTGGCCACAACTGGATTATGATGTTCTTCATGGCAGCGCCGGATATCCTACGAAGCTGCAACAGAGGGCGCTTCGATGCACCAAACTGTGACCAGAAAAGCTTCTCCGTTGCGTAACCCTCTCGCGTTTGGTAATACTGCGCCGCATCAGGAAAACTCTTCGGCAAGTCTAAAAACTCGTCTAGAGAACTCCACACTCGGTCAAGCTGAGCATAGTTCGGATTGCTGAACTTAGTCTGTAGCAGAAAGGGCTTACCAGCCACAATCTCCCCAGCTTGCCGGATCTCCTCACGGGCTGCTCTGGATTCCGACCGCGCTTCTCTCGCCTCTTGTAAGGCCTTGTCCAGTTCAGCCGTTTTGGCTTCATTCTCCTTCTCCAGAAATTCACAGCGGCCAGTAGCATTTTTCAGTTCGAGCGCCATCGTGGATATCTTCTCCTCGTCTTGGCGCCGTGCAGCTTGTTCGGCTTTTAACTCAGCCGATGCCTTTTCGGCAGCCGCATTGCTACACGAGGCCTGCTCCTTGGCCCGGGCCAGCTCTGCTCAAAGAACTTCAACGGCGGCAGCACCATCTGCTGCCATGCATATTCCAGCATATAACTTTTAGCGTCATGCTTATACCACAAAAATGTGTGGGGATTGCCCCGAATACATACCTTTCAACTCGTCAAGACGCATATTTATTAAGCAAGGTCATCCCCTGCTACATCAAGCTTCCCCTGCAGCTCGGCAATATCCATAGTCTGGGAAGTAGCCAAGGGGGAAGCAGCCTGTGTTCAAGTTGATCAGATTAGTCCTTGAGTAATTCTTTTCGATCCTCCGTTCGCTTCCCAGTGGAAGTCAAACCCGAGTCTCAGGGGCTACTACCTATACACAGGTGCATCTTTGCAAATAAAACATAGCTGAAAACATTATATCACAAACCTCGAAGCCTTTTAGCAGGCTCATGAAGGCTTCATTCAATCCGCTCTTCGCGGACAAAATCTTCTCAACCATCGTACCCATCAAGGTACGCTGTTCCCCCGAGGCAGGATGCTTTTCGCAGCATATCCCGCAATATATCCGGAGCCGTCGGGTCTCTGGAAGCCGCTCTAGGAGCACAACCATCCTTTGAAGGAATCCTTCACCTGTCTCCAAAATCATCGTTGGCTGCAAGCCAGACAGTCCGAGGCATTTATTATTGGCCCCAGAATCCCGGACGGTCGGAGGTCCACCTTTGGATACTGTCTCTTTCATCTCTTGCATAGCATGTTGATCAACAAAACCCTCTGCGATGACACTTCAGAGTCGCCCGCCTTATTGGGCGAGGGGGTCGGGGGAGGCGTCTCACTTTCCATCATCTCTGGGAGGAGGCCTCCCGAAGAAGAGGATTGCCCAGAAAAACTTTGTGCCGACCTGTAAAAATGCACGGACACGTTACGTATATCTTCGGTAACGGCAAAGGAGCGGGACGCTATCAAAGTACCCCGGATTCACTTACGGTTTGGTCGAGGGCTTGTCCCCATGTTGGAGCTGTTCAACGGCGTCGCTTTCCAAACCCAAGCCACTCGACGGTGGCATCTTTCCCCTCTTGGGAGACCGCCCCTCCCAACCTTCGGAGGCGGCCCTTTTCCTCCTGCTCGGAGAAATGATACTGGCTCCTCTTTCGCCTCTGTCCTGAGGCGAGGAAAGGTCGATTTCTCCGGACTCAGTATCTGACTTACCTCCGGAACAAAGGTCATCCCAAGTCTTCTCACTCTCCTCTTTGCCCTCCCTTGCCGGCGCCTGGTATGGTGCCGAGGCCAACATCCTTGTTAACACAGGATTAGCTGAGTCTTCGGGAAGGGGAGCCAGACACCTAATCCGTTCCACTTTCTTCATCCAGCCCTGAAAAATGATGATTTGGTGAGTGTCTTACCACTGGGTATCTGATTATGAGGTGTTCGGCGAACGGGTACTTACCGGGGTGTCCGGATGGTTACAGTCTAGGCCGATAGCTTCTGTGGTGTACGACCACTGCTTTCATTTCGCAAAAAATAATCTCCACATTCCTTCGTACGTAGTGCCGAAGAAGTGCTGAAGAGCCCGCTGTCAGTATCAAAACCGGCGGATCTCGGGTAGGGGGTCCCGAACTGTGCGTCTAAGGCGGATGGTAACAGGAGATAGGGGACACGATGTTTACCTAGGTTCGGGCCCTCTCGATGGAGGTAATACCCTACTTCCTGCTTGATTGATCTTGATGATATGACTATTACAAGAGTTGATCTACCACGAGATCGTAGAGGCTAAACCCTAGAAGCTAGCATATGATTATGATTGTTCTTGTCCTACGGACTAAACCCTCCGGTTTATATAGACAACAGAGGGGGTTAGGGTTACATAGAGTCGGTTACAAGGGAGGAGATCTACATATCCGAATTGCCAAGCTTGCCTTCCATGCAAAGGAGAGTCCCACCCAGACACGGGACAAAGTATTCAATCTTGTATCTTCACAGTCCAACAGTCCGGCCAAAGTATATAGACCGGCTATCCGAGGACCCCTAATCCAGGACTCCCTTAGTAGCCCCTGAACCAGGCTTCAATGACAATGAGTCCGGCGTGCAGATTGTCTTCGACATTGCAAGGCGGGTTCTTCTCCAAATTCTAAGTACCTGTCGAGTAGTGTCTGGCTTCCCATGAATGTTGCACTCCTTGGCTTCTGTGCCTAATAATGGCTATCCTCCACGAGTCGAGCAAATGCGAGAAGTCGGGGCATTTTTACACTGGCCACCCTAACCATGTAAGTAAATCGTCTATTCAAAGAGACGGGGATCCTTAGATCCAGATCACACCATCCTCCCACAGCGAGTGTCCATCAGAGCGCGCCCGGAAAAGTCCATCCCATCATGGCCGGCCATCGTAGCTCCTCCTCTCGCTCCCGTAGCCCTAAGCCAAGCAATTGGAAGAAGTGTTCCATCCCCCCCAGCAAATTAGTAGAGTTACATACCCAGGGGTTTCTCCCTCCAGCGTATATGGTCCTTGTTCGAGCCGGACTAGCCACTTACAACGGCGGGAAGCAAGCGGAGAGCCTTCCCAACCCATCCATGGGGGAGCGGGTATCCCTTGTCCCTTACTTACTAAGGGGGCTTGGATTTCCCATCCATTCGTTCCTCTGTGGGCTCCTGGAGTTCTACGGCCTCCAGCTACATAAGTTTACTCCCGCCTCCATATTACACATCGCTGGCTACGTCGCCCTTTGCAAGCTGTTTTTGGGTTGCGAAGCTCATTTCGAGCTATGGAAGAGGCTATTCTGCCTCGTACCCCATACACAGGAGGGGTCAATATATCAAGTGGGCAGAGCTGAGATATGGCGCATCGCCGGGACCGGATACCTGTCCGGTAATCCGAAGAAGACATCCGAAGACTGGACTTCGGAGTGGTTTTATATGGAGGACGTCCCCCTTCCGGACCCTATTCAGATGGGCCTTCCTGAGTTCGACAACGCCCCTTTGAAGAAACGCCGCAGCTGGCGCCCTCGGAGCCCCCAGGAGGAAGATAACGGAGAAGTCCTTTAACTGATGGGCCAGATAAAAAATGCCGGCCAAATCAGGATTGACAATAATTGAGGTTATGTCAATATGTGTAATGCGGGGGGTGCAGCCACTTCAATATCGGGGACAACCCATGTGGCACTTCAATGGAGAAGACGATGCCACCCGCTGCGGTCGTAAGGCATCAGACTCCGTCGCTGCTCTAGCGAAAATACTATCCGATTTATATGAAGGAGAGGAAGAGGAGTTCATCCGCATTAAGCCACCTCCATGTACAACCCCCCAAACTGGGTGAGCTGCTACTTTTTACTCCGAACCTTCCCGCATCCTTCGTCATAAGTATTTACATTGCTATTTCATAGCAGGAACTGCGAAAAGCTGTGAGGGAGGTCCACAGCCCGCGTCCACAACCATAGGACCATGACCGGGCCCTCGACCCCGGACTCGAAGAAAATGCGGACACATTTGTGGAGCTCATCGACATGACGTTCTATCAATTAAGCTGCGACGGTGCCTTGGTGGCCATCATAGCCGATTATCCTGGACTACTCCCTGCATCGCATGTAAGTAAAACCGGAGTCCCAACCTCCGAGAAGGATCCCGTTTTTTGCACTTCACCTACCGCACACATATGGTGTCTTACAGGGAAGGTCCTCGGGACGCCATGCCGAACCCGCAGTGACTCGCCAACAAGGGGCACGACTAAGACGCCGTCGCAGAGGTATGAAAAAGAACCCCGCTCCGTGGTTGTCGTCTTTTAAAATATAATAACGTCCATGTTTCCTAGCAGGAAAAACGCTCGCCGGACCATATCCGGAGAGCCTGCCGGCCATGCCTCCACCAGCCGGGCTCCAGAGCCGGACTTAGAGGCAGGCGCTAAAGTGGGGCCAACACCGGATGTTCCTCCTATAGAGGATGCGGATAGGTTGTCCGCTACAAATTCCAAAGTGGAGAGTGCCATGAATCACAGGCGTCGCCGGGCCATACTCCGCGATGCTTGTTTCTCTCAAGAGGCGTTCGATGCCTTCAACTCAGGAGACGCGTACATCCGAGCTACTCAAAATGGTCTTGCCAGAGCCACAGACTAGTAAGTAAAGGATATACGGGTAAGAAAATCTAATAATTATGTATATCAGTAGCCCCTGAGACTTGAAACAGTTGGCACAACTGATTTAAGGATCGTTGTTTACGTAGGTTCTTACAGAGAAGAATACCCAATTGTCTCGAGAGTTGGAGGGGTGCAAAGCCCAGCAACGGGCAGCAGTTGCCTCAATGAAGGAGTCCGAGAAGGCCCCATCTGGTAACACCTGTTTCTATCAAAAAGAATGACATGTACCAGTTAGTATTCGTCATGCATGCAAATCTAACAGTAGATTCTGCAGATGACCCCGGAGTGAATCCGGAGGTCGTACGAGGGGATGAGCAACATGCTCAATGACAGCTAAAGGCTGGCGAGCACGCGCTTACACAGGTTAGGCGGGAGAAAAACGATCTCCAAGATGCCAATACCCGGCTGGGCTTTGAACTGAAAGATGTTCGAGCCCAGCTTGCTGACTCCGTAAAGGAGAATTAGAGGCTTCGACGCGGCATTTTTAGTAAGTGCTTGAACGAACTTTTATAGAGTTCGGCGAAGAAACCAGCTAAGAGAGTTATATCTGTAGGTATGCTGACGGGTCGTCCAGCGGAGGAGATGCCCGGGTCTGCGGGTGATCTTCTACCAGAGCTCTCACAACTGCACGAACAAGTACTGCAGGTGATGTAGGGCATTGCCCAAACCTTGTGGACATCCGCCTCCCTGCCAGGAGGCATGGGGGAGCTTGTAGAGATGCTCAAGGGAGCGCGGCGGCGCTTCCGATTATGGAAGATATCAGCCTGCCGACAAGGTGCAAGGGAAGCCTGGGCCATGGTGAAGACGCGATATACCAAGGCTGACCCGAACCACATGGCCGAGGTCGGACCTGTGGGGTCTGATGGGAAAGAGATCCCCGTCAGTTTGGTGTATGACCAGGTGAAATTAGAGGTGATCTCCTTATGCCCTAGCCGAATTAACGGGAACATAGGGCATAAACACAAGAGCCAGGCAACCCAGCTTGGCCAAAACTTAAGTCATATTAATGCATATAATGGCGAAGAAAAGGTACATGTGGAAAAGTAACACATGTGCGGGGGCATAAAGCCCGGAACATAATTATATTAAGCTTCTGTATAAGAAGCCCCCAGGTATAATGAGCACGCCTAGCGCGTCAAGATTGTGTAGTCAAGACACATTTTAACCTTTTAAGGCTATGAAGAAAAAGGGAAGAAAGAAAGAAAGAAAAGACAGATAACGGATATAAAAAAATTGACAGAGGTAAGGAGACGAACACATAGTCCGGCACTAGGCATAGAACCTTCGGAGTCTGGCTATGTTCCATGGGTTTGGCTCAAGTCGATTGTCCGATGCATCCCACAGATGGTACGCTCCACTGGTCAGAACTTTGTCAATAACGAAGGGACCTTCCCATTTGGGCTTGAGCTGGTTCTTTTTGTTCTCCGATAGGCGTAGAACGAGTTCGCCAATGTTATAAGTTTTGGCCCGTACTTCTACGCTTTGATACCGCCGAGCTTGTTGTCGATAGAATGCGGAGCGGGCTTTTGCCACGCCACGCTCCTCCTCCGTGGCGTCCAACTGTTACGCCGATCAAGCTCGGCTTCTTTCTCTTCATATATGCGCACTCGAGGTGAGTCATGAATTATGTCGCAGGGCAGTACCGCCTCTGCGTCGTACACCATAAAGAACGGTGTGTATCCGGTAGTGCGATTCGGTGTGGTCCGCAGCCCCCATAGTACGGAGTCGAGCTCCTTGACCCGGTGCGTATCTGATTCCTTCAAGGATCGCACTAATCTGGGTTTAATGCCGCTCATGATAAGACCATTTGCTCGCTCGACTTGACCGTTCGTTTGCGGGTGATAGATAGAGGCTTAATCGAGCTTAATGCCCATGTTGTTGCACCAAGTTTTTACCTCGTCGGCTGTAAAGTTCGAGCCGTTATCGGTGATGATGCTATGGGGGACGCCGTAATGGTGTACAACCCCGGATATGAAGTCTATCACTGGTCCGGACTCGGCCGTTGTAACTGGTTTGGCTTCTATCCATTTGGTGAATTTATCCACCATAACCAATAGGTATTTTTTCTTATGGCTTCCCCCTTTAAGGGGTCCGACCATATCAAGCCCCCAGACCGCAAAGGGCCAAGTAATGGGGATTGTTTGGAGAGTGGTAGGTGTCGTATGGCTTTGGTTTGCAAAAAGCTAGCAACCGACGCAACGTTGAACGAGGTCCTATGCGTCTGCTCGGGCCGTCGGCCAGTAAAAACCTGTACGGAAGGCCTTGCTTACAAGGGCCCAAGCTGCGGCGTGGTGGCCGCCAAGTCCAGCATGAATTTCTGCCAAAAGTTGCCGTCCTTCATCTTCAGAGATGCACCTTTGAAGTACTCCAGTATCGCTTTTCTTATAAAGCTCTCCCTCGTGGACCTTGTAGGCTTTAGACCACCGCACAATGCAACGTGCCTAGTTTGGGTCCTCAGGGAGTTCTTGCCTAGTTAGGTAGGCCAAGAAGGGTTCTGTCCACGGGGTGATGACAGCCATAATCACATGGGCCAAAGGCGTTATTTCGGTGGCAGAGCCTTTGATTACATCAGAGTGTTCGGTATCTGGTGTTGTGGCCAGGTCCGGACTGTTGTTGCCGGTCTCTCCTTCCCATACCACGGATGGCTTAAACAGCCTTTCCAAGAAGATATTAGGTGGGATAGGGTCGCGCTTAGCGCCGATGCAGGTGAGGATATCCGTCGCTTGATTGTTTTCTCGGACCACATGGTGGAATTCAAGCCCCTCGAACCGAGCTGACATTTTGAGGACGGCGTTGCGGTAAGCCACCATTTTTGGGTCCTCGGCTTCAAAGTCTCCATTTATTTGAGATATTGCGAGGTTCGAATCCCCACGCACCTCTAAGCACTGAATGCCCATGGATACTGCCATCCGGCGACCATGCAACAGGGCCTCATATTCTGCTGCATTGTTGGAGTCTGTGTATAATATTTGGAGTATGTATTGGACTGTATCTCCGGTGGGGGATGTCAGGAAGACGCCTGCCCCCAGAACAGCCAGCATCTTAGAGCCGTCAAACTGCATGATCCAATTGGAGTACGCGCCATACTCTTTAGGGAGTTCGGCTTTTGTCCATTCGGCGACGAAATCAACCAGTACTTTTGACTTGATGGCTCGCCATGGTTTGTATGTTATGTCGAACGAGAGGAGCTCAATAGCCCATTTAGCAATCTGGCCCATGGCATCGCGGTTATTTATTATGTCGTTGAGTGGTACTTCAAAGGCCACCGTAATTGAACACTCTTGAAAGTAGTGTCGTAATTTCCGAGATGCCATGAAGACCGCATATGCTATATTTTGATAATGTGGGTATCGTGATTTGCATGGAGTGAGGACAGTGGATATGTAGTATACCGGCTTTTGAAGCGGGAACTTATGTCCGTCCGTCTCTCGTTCGACGACGAGCACTACGCTTACAACTTGGTGTGTTGCCGCTATATATAACAACATTGGTTCGCCGACGTTTGGCGCGGCCAAGATTGGGTTGGTGGCCAAAACGGCTTTTATGTCTTCCAATCCGGTCGTGGCCGCATCCGTCCACTCGAAGTGTTTGGTGCGTCGGAGAAGGCGATAAAGGGGTAGTGCCTTTTCTCCTAATCGGGAGATAAAGTGGCTTAAGGCAGCCACGCATCCAGTTAATTTCTGGATTTGCTTGAGGTCTATTGGGATAGCCAACTGTGACAGAGCTCGGATTTTAGCCGGATTTGCTTCAATACCTCTACTGGAGACGATGAAGCCCAAGAGCTTTCCGGCGGGCACGCCGAAAACGCATTTTTCCGGATTGAGCTTGATGTCATATGTTCGAAGATTGTCGAACATGAGCCTCAAGTCGTCTATTAAGGATTCGACATGTCTGGTTTTAATGACCACGGCGTCTAGGTATGCCTCCACTGTTTTTCCAATTTGTGTTTCCAGGCATGTCTGAATCATGCGTTGATAGGTTGCACCGGCGTTTTTGAGCCCGAAAGGCATGGTGTTAAAACAGAAGGGGCCGTATGGATTGATAAATGCCGTTGCTGCTTGGCGGACTCCGCCATCTTAATTTGATGGTATCCGGAGTATGTGTCGAGGAAACACAATGAGTCGTGTCCTGCGGTAGCATCGATAATTTGATGATGCGGGGGAGGGGAAGGGATCCTTGGGGCAAGCCTTGTTAAGGTCCTTGAAATCAACACATAGGCGTCAGGATTTGTCCTTCTTTGGTACCATCACCAGGTTTTCTAGCCAGTCCGGATGTTTTATTTCTCTAATGAATCCGGCCTCGAGTAACTTGGCTAGCTCTTCTCCCATGGCTTGTCTCTTAGGCTCAGAGAAACAACGAAGAGTCTACTTGACCGGCTTGAACCCCTTTAGAATGTTAAGGCTATGCTCGGCCAGCCTGCGTGGGATTCCTGGCATGTCTGAAGAATGCCAGGCAAAGATGTCCCAATTCTCGCGCAAGAACTCCCGCAGTGCGGTGTCTACTGTGGGGTTTAACTATGCCCCGATGGATGCTGTTTTTGTAGGGTCTGTTGGGTGGACTTGGAATTTGACTATTTTGTCCGCTGGTTTAAAAGAGGTGGACTTGGGTCTTTTGTCGAGTATCACATCGTCCCTGTCCACTGTGGAGCGCAGCGCAGTTAGTTCTTCGGCCGCAAGGGCTTCGGATAACGCCTCAAGGGCTAGTGCGGCGGTTTTATTTTCGGCGCGGAGTGCTATGTCTATGATGATTCCATTGGGCCTGGGCATTTTGAGCTTCATGTACCCATAATGGGGTATAGCTTGGAAGATCGTGAATGCCTCCCGCCCTAAAAGGGCGTGGTATACGCTACTGAACAGGGCCACTTGGAATGTGATTTCTTTGGACCTATATTTCTCCGGCGTGCCGAATACCACATCTAGTGTGATTTTTCCCACACATCGTGCCTCCCGACTAGGGATGATTCCTCTGAAGGTCGTGCTGCTTTGCTCAATGCGGCTCTTGTCTATTTCCATTTTTCGAAGAGTCTCCTCATAGATGAGGTTTAATCCGCTGCCACCGTCCATGAGAACTTTAGTAAGTCGGAAACCGTCCACAATTGGACTAAGGACCAAGGCGCTGGTGCTCGGGCTGTTCGGAATTTAGGTTCGTCACTGGCATTGAAGGTTATAGCCGTATCGCTCCATGGATTTATTGCTGCCATGTGGCAGACTTCGGCCAGGCTGCGGAGTGCTCGCTTGCGCCTATTATTTGAGGCGAAGGTCTCGAAGACTATTAATAATGTATTGTTATTTTCCATGGGATGGTGCTCTGTTGTATTGTTGATGAGGATATCCTCGCCGCTCTTGGCCACCTGTCGGAGTATCCAACATGCTCTAAGGCTATGTGTTGGCATGGTATCCGTTGTACTGTGAATTTTGCACGGCCCATTGAGCCATCCCTCCAATACGGTTCCACGCCCTATAGTGGTTAGTTTCTTTGTAATTGGATCGGGTGACTTACGAGAGTACACCCTTTTAGTTCGGAAGGGGTTTTAGTGAGAGCCGGAGGATCCCAAAATTTTGTTTGGGTTTTCCAGGCGCTTTCCATCGCACAGTACTTCTGTACTATGGCCGCCAAGTCAGCAAAGTGTGCTATGTCACGGCGACTTATGGCGTTGAGGATTCCCTTGTCCGTGCAATTTTTGCAAAAGAATGAAATTGCGTCTTCCTCGCGACAGTCCTTGACCTTGCTCATTGCAAGGAGGAATCTGGCCCAATAGTGATGTACTGTCTCTTGGGGCTCTTGTCTAATGTGGGAAATATCACTTATATCTGGGTGGGTGGGTAGATTTAGGTCCGAACCCTAACCCGATCTGAGACCCAGGGGCGGAGGAGTTTCCGAGCTTGGCAGTTCGGGCTCCGGGATGTTGCCCAATGGATCTGGCCTGCTGTCTGATTCAAGGTTCAAAGCTTGGGCCATGTCCTCCCGTAGACGGGTATCCGGCTCGGAGAGCTCGGGAATCCGGACATAGTTTTTCCTCAAGATAGAGGAAGAATCGCTGCGTTGCTCCTCCACCACCGCTATCTGATGGGTGACCGGCGGAGAGTTAATCTCCCTTTGGTCGGGTTTAAGCCCGATCCAATCATAGTCCGTAGCGACTCCCAGGGCGGCGATGCGATCCAAGAGCTCGTTCAAGGAAGAGAGCTCCATTGGATCCATCTACTCGGCGAATCCTGAGCCGACGTGGAGGCTGTTTTTGATGACCCGAGAAGTCATCGTTGGTGCAACGGCTGAACGGGCGGTCATGACAAAGTCACCTAGTCGGAGAGTTTGGCCTACAGCCAGGGCTCCCCCAGAGGTGATGTTGTCCTTGACAACAAGACGAGCCATCAAGCCTTACGGTGACGGCATAGTGGAACTCTCAATGAAAGCACCAATGTCGGTGTCAAAACCGGCGGATCTCGGGTAGGGGGTCCCGAACTGTGCGTCTAAGGCGGATGGTAACAGGAGGCGGGGACACGATGTTTACCCAGGTTCGGGCCCTCTCGATGGAGGTAATACCCTACTTCCTGCTTGATTGATCTTGATGATATGAGTATTACAAGAGTTGATCTACCACGAGATCGTAGATGCTAAACCCTAGAAGCTAGCCTATGATTATGATTGTTCTTGTCCTACGGACCAAACCCTCCGGTTTATATAGACACCGGAGGGGGTTAGGGTTACACAGAGTTGGTTACAAGGGAGGAGATCTACATATCCGAATTGCCAAGCTTGCCTTCCACGCAAAGGAGAGTCCCACCCGGACACGGGACGAAGTCTTCAATCTTGTATCTTCATAGTCCAATAGTCCGGCCAAAGTATATAGTCCGGATGTCCGAGGACCCCCTAATCCAGGGCTACCTCACCCGCGGCCCTTCTGGATTGAACTCCCACATGCGGAGAGGCCGTCGTTGGCACAGCAGGGTCCGGCGGACTAGCATTACTTGAACAACATTGACGATATTGATGTCCCTCTGAATGAGGCATCAGATGCGACTTTGCAGAGCCCGCACCTCGTCCGTTGATCCCCAGTCCAACCCCTTATTAATTCACGACGCAAGCTGAATTGGGGGGCTGGATCGAAATGTGGGCACAGCTGCCCACTTGGAGCCATGGGGCTTGGTGATATAGAACCACCCCTGCTGCCATAAATCGGAAGATTTGGTAAAGGATCCTTTCAGCCAAACGGCGCAAGCAAGCTTGTTCACTGTGGCACCACCGCACTCTGCCTGCTCCCCCTCTATCACTTGCGGCTTCACATCGAAGGTCTTGAGCCACAAGCCGAAGTGCGAAGGAGTTCGGAGGAAGGCTTCGCACGTTACGATAAATGCCGAGATAAGAAGAATATAGTCCGGGACCAGATCTTGAAAATCTAGCCCATAATAGAACATGAGCCCTCAGACGAAGGGGATAAGTGCAAACCCTAACCCGCGGAGCAAGTGGGACACGAACACGACCCTCTCGCTGGATCTGGGGGTGGGAATAACCTACCCCTCGGCGGGAAGCCAATGAAGGATTTCTGCGGTCAGATACCTCGCCGCCCGAAGCTTTGCAATATCTCCCTCCGTGACAGAAGAAGCCACCCGCCGGCCTTGATGGCCGGATCCGGACATGATTGGAGTTTGTGGAGATTGAGACCCGAGTGTTGGAACCCGGGGTAGCAAGGGTTGAGGAAGAAGCAAGCGTGAAAGAAAAAGATGGGTCTGTACCCCTATATAAAGACCGCGAATATCGAACGTCTCCTCCTGAGCCTCAAAAATTGCCTATTCCCAAGGAGTTGTACCCAAGTGATGGTTGGGTTACCCACGTCCGGGTTGATAAGAATCCTGTAAAAAGGGGGGGACACGATCTCCGCTTGGATAAGACATGCCAATAAAACCACGTCTCGAGACGTGGGATGACAGGCTAGCCAACGGTTCGAAAATAATGGCCGGGCAGGCATGATGTCATATTACCAAAAAATTGTGTATACAAGTCCGGATACAATCATTACATCTAAAGACTATCTTGGAGTTCGGAAAGGGGAACCCGCCTTGCAATGCCGAAGACAATCTGCGCGCCGGACTCCTCGTCATTGAAGCCAGGTTCAGGGGCTACTGAGGGAGTCCTGGACTAAGGGGTCCTCGGGCGTCCGGCCAGTTATCCATGGGCCAGACTGATGGGATGTGAAGACACGAAGGCGAAGAATGTTCCCATGTCTGGATAGGACTCTCCTTGGCGTGGAAGGCAAGCTTGGCGATCAACTATGAAGATTCCTTCCTACGTAACCGACTCTATGTAACCCTAGATCCCCCCGGTGTCTATATAAACTGGAGGGTTTTGTCTGGAAAGGATATACTCATTACCATAGTCATACAGGCTAGACTTCTAGGGTTTAGCCATTACGATCTCCTGGTAGATCAACTCTTGTAATACTCATATTCATCAAGATCAATTAAGCAGGAAGTAGGGTATTACCTCCATAGAGAGGGCCCGAACCTGGGTAAACATCGTGTCCCCTATCTCCTGTTACCATCGAACTCAGACGCACAGTTCGGGACCCCTACACGAGATCTGCCGGTTTTGACACCGACAGCCGGGGCTCGTGAGGAGACCCTGAACAAGGCCCTGGATGAGGAGAAGTGACTGCGGAGGGATGGTGCCGCCGAGTACGAGGAGTACGCGAAGGGCGTAAACCTCTGGATCAGTCGCCTCGTCGACGTCGCAGGGAAGCTCGCCGCGCAACTAGCCGCCATGGGCCTGCCGGATGTCAGGTACTCCCAGGAGCCGAATGTGAGCCCCAATGCCAGGTTTGAGGGCGTCCTCGGAGCCCTGGAGCGGCTCCGCTCCAACCGAGCGACCTCTCTGGCCAATGGGGCCCGGAAGCTTTGCCGGGGCGCCCTTACCAAGGTCCTCACCAAGGTGGCGTACTAGAACCCCAACGTCAACTTCGCCGACGCGCTAGAGAGCCTGCCGGAGGACATGGATCTCGCGGCGTGATACGTCTCCAACGTATCTATAATTTTTGATTGCTCCATGCTATATTATCTACTGTTTTGGACAATATTGGGCTTTATTATCCACCTTTATATTATTTTTGGGACTAACCTATTAACCGGAGGCCCAGCCCAGAATTGTTGTTTTTTGCCTATTTCAGAGTTTTGCAGAAAAGGAATATCAAACGGAGTCCAAACGGAATGAAACCTTTGGGAACGTGATTTTCTCACGAACGTGATCCGGAGACTTGGACCCTAAGTCAAGGAAGCTTCAAGGAGGGCACGAGGTGAGGCGCCCACCCCTGTGGCGCGCCTCCACCCTCGTGGGCCCCCTATTGCTCCACTGACGTACTTCTTCCTCCTATATATACCTACGTACCTCCAAACGATCAGATACGAAGCCAAAAACCTAATTCCACCGCCGCAACCTTCTGTACCCACGAGATCCCATCTTGGGGCCTGTTCCGGAGCTCCGCCGGAGGGAGTATCCACCATGGAGAGCTTCTACATCATCACCATGGCCCCTCTGATGAAGTGTGAGTAGTTTACCTCAGACCTTCGGGTCAATAGTTATTAGCTAGATGGCTTCTTCTCTCTTTTTGGATCTCAATACAATGTTCTCCCCCTCTCTTGTGGAGATCTATTCGATGTAATCTTCTTTTTGCAGTGTGTTTGTTGAGAATGATGAATTGTAGGTTTATGATCAAGATTATCTATGAACAATATTTGAATCTTCTTTGAATTCTTTTATGTATGATTGGTTGTCTTTGCAAGTCTCTTCGAATTATCAGTTTGGTTTGGCCTACTAGATTGGTTTTTCTTGCAATGGGAGAAGTGCTTAGCTTTGGGTTCAATCTTGCGGTGTCCTTTCCCAGTGACGGTAGGGGCAGCAAGGCACGTATTGTATCGTTGCCATCGAGGATAAAAAGATGGGGTTTTTATCATATTGCATGAATTTATCCCTCTACATCATGTCATCTTGCTTAATGCGTTACTCTGTTTTCTTAAACTTAATACTCTAGATGCATGCTGGATAGCGGTCGATGAGTGGAGTAATAGTAGTAGATGCGAGTGAGTCGGTCTATTTGTCTCGGACGTGATGCCTATATACATGATCATACCTAGATATTCTCATAACTATGTTCAATTCTGTCAATTGCTCAACAGTAATTCGTTCACCCACCGTAAAATATTTATGCTCTTGAGAGAAGCCACTAATGAAACCTATGGCCCCGGGTCTATCTCCATCATATTAATCTTCCATCACTTTATTTATTGCCTTTGCTTTTTTACATTGCATCTTTATCACAAAATACCAAAAATATTATCCTATCATATCTATCAGATCTCACTCTCGTGAGTGACCGTGAAGGGATTGACAACCCCTTATCATGTTGGTTGCGAGGAGTTATTTTTTTTGTGCAGGTATGAGGGACTCATGGCAGCCTCTTCTTTGGATTGATACCTTGGTTCTCAAAAACTGAGGGAAATACTTACGCTACTTTGCTGCATCATCCTTTCGTCTTCAAGGAAATCCAGCGCAGTGCTCAAGAGGTAGCTAGAAGAATTTCTGGCGCCGTTGCAGAGGAGTCTACGCAAAAGTCAACATACCAAGTACCCATCACAATCCCTTATCTCCCGCATTACATTATTTGCCATTTGCCTCTCATTTTCCTCTCCCCCACTTCACCCTTGCCGTTTTATTCACCCTCTCTTTTTCGTTTCCCTCTTTTTCGCTTGCTTTTTGTTTGCTCGTGTGTTGGATTGCTTGCTCGTCATGATGGCTCAAGATAATACCAAATTATGTGACTTTACCAATACCAACAATAATTATTTCCTTAGCACTCCGATTGCTCCTCTTACCAATACTGAATCTTGTGAAATCAATGCTGCTTTGTTGAATCTTGTCATGAAAGATCAATTCACCGGCCTTCCTAGTGAAGATGCCGCTACTCATCTAAATAGCTTCGTTGACTTGTGTGATATGCAAAAGAAGAAAGATGTTGATAATTATATTGTTAAATTGAAGCTATTTCCTTTTTCGCTTAGAGATCGTGCTAAAGCTTGGTTTTCGTCTTTGCCTAAAAATAGTATTGATTCTTGGAACAAGTGCAAAGCTACTTTTATCTCTAAGTATTTTCCTCCCGCTAAAATCATCTCTCTTAGAAACGATATTATGAATTTTAAGCAACTTGATCATGAACATGTTGCACAAGCTTGGGAGAGAATGAAATTAATGATACGCAATTGCCCTACTCATGGTTTGAATTTGTGGATGATTATACAAAAATTTTATGCCGGATTGAATTTTGCTTCTAGAAATCTTTTGGATTCGACATGGGAGGCACTTTTATGGAAATCACTTTAGGATAAGCTACTAAACTCCTAGATAATATTATGGTTAATTATTCTCAATGGCACCTTGAAAGATCTACTAATAAAAAAGTGCATGCGATAGAAGAAATTAATGTTTTGAGTGGAAAGATGGATGAACTTATGAAATTATTTTCTACTAAGAGTGTTTCTTCTGATCCTAAAGATATTCCTTTGTCTACTTTGATTGAGAATAATAATGAATCTATGGATGTGAATTTTGTTGGTAGGAATAATTTTGGTAACAACGCGTATAGAGGAAACTTTAATCCTATGCCTTATCCTAGTAATTCCTCTAATAATTATGGAAATTCCTACAACAACTCTTATGGAAATTTTAATAAGATGCCCTCTGAATTTGAGACTAGTGTTAAAGAGTTTATGAATTCGCAAAAAAAATTTAATGCTTTGCTTGAAGAGAAATTGCCTAAAGTTGATGAATTGGCTAGGAACGTTGATAGAATTTCTCTTGATGTTGATTCTTTAAAGCTTGGATCTATTCCTCCTAAGCATGATATCAATGAGTTTCTCAAAGCCATGAGAATTTCCATTTATGAGTGCAAAGAAGGAACCGCTAGGATGCGTGCTACGAAAGATGCCTTTATTAAACCGTGCACTTCTAGTTCCTATGAAAATAAAGATGAATATCTAAAAGTTATTGATGTGTCACCAATTAAATATTTGTTTTGCAATATGAATCTTGATAATGATGGGACTGAATATGATCCACCTCTACCTAGAAGGCGTTCCAAGAATTTGGAGTTTTTAGATCTTGATGCTAAAATTGATAAAAGTGGGATTGAAGAAATCAAAACCCTAGATGTTGCTAAACCCACTATTTTGGATTTCAAGGAATTTAATTATGAAAGTTGCTCTTTGATTGATTGTATTTCCTTGTTACAATCCGTGCTAAATTCTCCTCATGCTTATAGTCAAAATAAAGCGTTTACTAAACATATCGTTGATGCCTTGATGCAATCTTATGAAGAAAAGCTTGAGTTGGAAGTTTCTATTCCTAGAAAACTTTATGATGAGTTGGAACCAACTATTAAAACTAATATTAAGGATCATGAATTTTATGCTTTATGTGATTTGGGTGCTAGTGTTTCCACTATTCCTAAAACTTTGTGCGATTTGCTAGATTTCCGTGATTTTGATGATTGCTCTCTAAACTTGCACCTTGCGGATTCCACCATTAAGAAACCTATGGGAAGAATTAATGATGTTCTTATTGTTGCAAATAGTAATTGTGTGCCCGTAGATTTTATCGTTCTTGATATAGATTGCAATCCTTCTTGTCCTATTATTCTTGGTAGACCTTTCCTTAGAACGATTGGTGCAATTATTGATATGAATGAAGGGAATATTAGATTCCAATTTCCATTAAAAAAAGGAATGGAACACTTCCCTAGAAACAAAATAAAGTTACCATATGAATCTATTATGAGAGCCACTTATGGATTGCTTACCAAAGATGGCAATACCTAGATTTATCCTTGCTTTTATGCCTAGCTAGGGGCGTTAAACGATAGCGCTTGTTGGGAGGCAACCCAATTTTATTTTTAGTTTTTTTGCTTTTTGCTTCTATTTAGGAATAAATCTTAGATCTAGCCTCTGGTTAGATGTGTTTTATGTTTAAATTAGTGTTTGTTCCAAGTTAAACCTATAGGATCTTCTTGGATGGCAGTTATTTGATCTTGCTGTAATTTCCAGAAACTTTCTGTTCGCGAAAACAATTGTTAAAGATCACCAGAACGTGATAAAATACTTATTCCAATTGCTTCTGATCAATAAACAAATTTCCTAGGTCGTACTATTTTGGCTGATTTTTTGGAGTTCCAGAAGTTTACATTAGTTACAGATTACTACAGACTGTTCTGTTTTTGACAGATTCTGTTTTTCGTGTGTCGTTTGCTTATTTTGATGAATCTATGGCTAGTAAAATAGTTTATAAACCATAGAGAAGTTGGAATAAAGTAGGTTTAACACCAATATAAATAAATAATGAGTTCATTACACTATCTTGAAGTGGTATTTTGTTTTCTTTCGCTAACGGAGCTCACGAGATTTCTGTTGAGTTTTGTGTTGTGAAGTTTTCAAGTTTTGGGTGAAATCTTTTGATGGATTATGGAACAAGGAGTGGCAAGAGCCTAAGCTTTGGGATGCCCATGGCACCCCCAAGATAATCTAAGGACACCAAAAAGCCAAGCTTGGGGATGCCCCGGAAGGCATCCCCTCTTTCGTCTACTTCCATCGGTAACTTTACTTGGAGCTATATTTTTATTCACCACATGATATATGTTTTGCTTGGAGCGTCTTGTATGATTTGAGTCTTTGCTTTTTAGTTTACCACAATCATCCTTTCTGTACACACATTTTGAGAGAGCCATACATGGTTTGGAAATTATTAGAATACTCTTTGTGCTTCACTTGTATCCTTTGAGTTATATAATTTTGCTCTAGTACTTCACTTATATCTTTTAGAGCACGGTGGTGGATTTGTTTTAAAGAAACTATTGATCTCTCATCCTTCACTTAGATTATTTTGATAGTCTTAAATAGCATGGTAAATTGCTCAAATAAATCTTAATATGCTAGGTATACAAAAATAATAAAAGTTTTCTTATGAGTGTGTTGAATACTAAGAGAAGTTTGATGCTTGATGATTGTTTTGAGATATGGAGGTAATAATATCAAAGTCGTGCTAGTTGAGTAGTTGTGAATTTGAGAAATGCTTGTGTTGAAGTTTTCAAGTCCCGTAGCATGCATGTATGGTAAACGTTATGTAACAAATTTGAAACATGAGGTGTTCTTTGATTGTCCTCCTTATGAGTGGCGGTCGGGGACGAGCGATGGTCCTTTCCTACCAATCTATCCCCCTAGGAGCATGCGCGTAGTGCTTTGGTTTTTGATGACTTGTAGATTTTTGCAATAAGTATGTGAGTTCTTTATGACTAATGTTGAGTCCATGGATAATACGCACTCTCACCCTTCCATCATTGCTAGCCTCTTCAGTACCGTGCCTTGCCCTTTCTCACATTGAGAGTTGGTGCAAACTTCGCCGGTGCATCCAAACCCCGTGATATCATACACTCTTTCACACATATACCTCCTTATATCTTCCTCAAAACAGCCACCATACCTACCTATTATGGCATTTCCATAGCCATTCCGAGATATATTGCCATGCAACTTTCCACCATTCCGTTCATCATGACATACTCATCATTGTCATATTGCTAGCATGATCATGTAGTTGTCATAGTATTTGTGGCAAAGCCACCGTTCATAATTCTTTCGTACATGTCACTCTTGGTTCATTGCATATCCCGGTACACCGCCGGAGGCATTCATATAGAGTCATACTTTGTTCTAGTATCGAGTTGTAATCATTGAGTTGTAAATAAATAGAAGTGTGATGATCATCATTTTATAGAGCATTGTCCCAAGTGAGGAATAAAAAAAAGAGATAAAGGCCATAAAAAAGAGAAGGCCCAAAAAAAATGATGAGATAAAAAGAGAGAAGGGACACTGCTACTATCCTTTGCCACACTTGTGCTTCAAAGTAGCACCATAATCTTCATGATAGAGAGTCTCTTGTTTTACCACTTTCATATACTAGTGGGAATTTTTCATTATAGATCTTGGCTTGTCTATTCCAACAATGGGCCTCCTCAAGTGCCCTAGGTCTTCATGAGCAAGCAAGTTGGATGCACACCCACTTAGTTTTCTTTTGTTGATCTTTCATACATTTATAGCTCTAGTGCATCCATTGCATTGCAATCCCTACTCCTTGCATTAAAATCAATCGATGGGAATCTCCATAGCCCGTTGATTAGCCTCGTTGATGTGAGACCTTCTACTTTTTTGTCTTCTCCACATAAACCCCATCATCATATTCTATTCCACCCATAGTGCTATGTCCATGGCTCGCGCTCATATATTGCGTGAAAGTTTATAAGTTTGAGATTACTAAAGTATGAAACAATTGCTTGGCTTGTCATCGGGGTTGTGCATGATGAGAGCATTCTTGTATGACGAAAATGGAGCATGACTAAACTATATGATTTTGCAGGGATGAACTTTCTTTGGCCATGTTATTTTGAAAATACATAATTGCTTAGTTAGTATGCTTGAAGTATTATTATTTTTATGTCAATATGAACTTTTGTCTTGAATCTTTCGGATCTGAATATTCATACCACAATTAAGAAGAATTACATTGAAATTATGCCAAGTAGCACTCCGCATCAAAATTCTGTTTTTATCATTTACCTACTCGAGGACGAGCAGGAATTAAGCTTGGGGATCCCTGATACGTCTCCAACATATCTATATTTTTTGATTGCTCCATGCTATATTATCTACTGTTTTGGACAATATTGGGCTTTATTATCTACTTTTATATTATTTTTGGGACTAACCTATTAACCGGAGGCCCAGCCTAGAATTGTTGTTTTTTTTCCTATTTCAGAGTTTTGCAGAAAAGGAATATCAAACGGAGTCCAAACGGAATGAAACCTTCGGGAACGTGATTTTCTCACCGAACGTAATCCAGGAGACTTGGACCCTAAGTCAAGGAAGCTTCAAGGAGGGCACTAGGTAGGGGGCGCGCCCACCCCCCCAGGGCGCGCCCTCCACCCTCGTGGGCCCCCTATTGCTCCATCGACGTGCTTCTTCCTCCTATATATACCTACGTACCTCCAAACGATCAGATACGGAGCCAAAAACCTAATTCCACCGCCGCAACCTTCTGTACCCACGAGATCCCATCTTGGGCCCTGTTAGGAGCTCACGGAGGAGGGCATCCACCACAGAGGGCTTCTACATCATCACCATAGCCCCTCCGATGAAGTTTGAGTAGTTTACCTCAGACCTTCGGGTCCATAGTTATTAGCTAGATGGCTACGTCGCTCTTTTTGGATCTCGATACAATGTTCTCCCCCTCTCTTGTGCAGATCTATTCGATGTAATCTTATTTTTGCGGTGTGTTTGTTGAGAACGATGAATTGTAGGTTTATGATCAAGATTATCTATGAACAATATTTGAATCTTCTTTGAATTCTTTTATGTATGATTGGTTGTCTTTGCAAGTCTCTTCGAATTATCAGTTTGGTTTGGCCTACTAGATTGGTTTTTCTTGCAATGGGAGAAGTGCTTAGCTTTGGGTTCAATCTTGCGGTGTCCTTTCCCAAAGGATGGCGGTAGGGGGCAGCAAGGCACGTATTGTATCGTTGCCATCGAGGATAAAAAGATGGGGTTTTTATCATATTGCATGAATTTATCCCTCTACATCATGTCATCTTGCCTAAGGCGTTACTCTGTTTTCTTGAACTTAATACTCTAGATGCATGCTGGATAGCGGTCGATGAGTGGAGTAATAGTAGTAGATGCGGACAGGATTCGGTCTACTTGTCTCGGACATGATGCCTATATACATGATCATACCTAGATATTCTAATAACTATGCTCAATTCTGTCAATTGCTCAACAGTAATTCGTTCACCCACCATTGTCGGGGCAGGCTGATTTGACCCACGAACACCTATGGGACCGGCAGACCGAGCCCCTTTCGGTTCGGCGGGGAGCGGAGGTCGCACAAAGAGCAGATCGAGGCGAAGCACACGAGAGGTTTACCCAGCTTCGGAGCTCTTCGGAGAGATAACACTCCTACTGCTGCATGTCTAGGTGTATTGCGTTCTTGCTCAGGAGCGCTGAGTGCTACAAAGACACACGAGCTGCTAACGAGACTGGCGTGGGGGAACTGACCGACCCCCACGTTGCGCATGGGCCTCCTTTTATATGCTTTGAAGGGGTCACCGATGTGTGGCAACGAGACAAGGGTACAAATGGAAAAGAAGTGGTTGGTACACCTACTTGTACAAAGGTACGATGTACCATACCTAACCCTGACGGCAGGGACAAAGGCATTAAATGCCCGCTCACGCCGCCCTAACAAAGGCAAACAGGGACCGTCAGGGGCACCACCGCTTGCCACGATGGCAATCTTGTCAGCGCTGCTTGCCACCTCGCACCGTTGGCTGCACAGCCTCTCGCCACGCGCGCTTGGGAAGGTCCCAGGGCGACACGTTAGTGGATGTGCTGGAGCGTAGGTATCGAGTGGTGGTCTGCCGCGGCAAGCGCCTTGCCACGGTTGTTGTCTTGCCGCGCCCGGAAGCTTGTCGCGCACCGGGCCTTTCCGGCAAGCTCCTCTTGCCGGGGCCTTGTCTTGTAGGTGCCTTGGGTGGCCTTCCCGGCAAGCTCCTCTTGCCAGGGCCTTGTCTCCTTGGCTTGAATACTTTGTTCTTGAATGGCTCCAAAGGAACCACGGAGGATCTTGGCGGTCACCGGTAAGCCTTGCAGCGGAGGGCTGCAACTGCCCGTGCACAAGTTCGGGATACTAGGGTACCCCTACTCTAGTACACCGGTCAGGAGCCCCCGGCTGGGCCACACACGGTGCCGAGCGCTGTTGGGCCAGCCCAAACAGGCACGGCACACGCTGCCCGGGTCACACCATAACTCACCCCGGACCCACCACGCCCTCCACGAACGGCACGCATCGAACGTGGCGTCGTGTGAGAGATCGTGGGCGAGATCGTGGGGGTTTCTTTATTCGGAAAATCGGAACGTCCGGCCCCTCCCCCTTTATAAGTAGGAGAAACAGGGGCACGTTGCCTACCTTGCCAGTTGTTGTCCCATCAAAAAACCACCGCTGCTCCCCCCTTCTTCTCAAGGCTGAAGAGAGCGGCGCTCCGCTCCCCATCGCCACCAGCATCATCAACGCCGTCGACCTCCTCCACTACCTCCGCCATGGGCCCGAAAGCCGACAAGGGGAAGGCCGTGAAGTCGGCCGAGACGCAGCGGCTTGCGGCTACCCGGAAGGCGAGCCATCTTCCCCCCTCATTTCGCCGCGAGGAGCCGAGGGAGAACTACTACCTCTTCCGGTCGACGGAGGCTGGCGCATCCGCCAAGACGAAGGTACTCCCGCCGCTTTGCGAACTGGCCCCGACGGGGTATCCCTTCTTCGCGCTCTTCTTCAACTGCGGGCTCTGCCCGCCTTTCTTTGAATTCTTTTGCGACATCATGAACACCTACGGGTTCCGCCTCCTTGACTTCACCCCCAATGCCGTTCTGACCATGGCAGTTTTCGCACATCTCTGCGAAAACTTTGTCGGAGTCCACCCAAATGTAGCCCTTTTCCGCCACTTCTTTTTACCCCGAGTCGAGAGAGGAGAGCCCCTTGCCGGAGGAATTGCTTGGATCTCGAGGGTCGGCAAGAAGGAAGCCTATCTAGAGGGAGAGCTCCGTAGCAAATGGGAGGAATGGAGGGCAGATTGGTGCTGGATTGTTGAGGAGAACCCGCAGCCATTTATCGCCCAGCGCCAAACCCCAGTAGTGCGCGGCAATGATTGGAGCAATCTGGCCCCGGAAGTTGCTAGGCTGAAGATTGCAGTCACCCGAATCCTCCGCCTCAGACTTGCCGGACTCACCGTAGGCACCGCTGGCGTAGACTTTCTTTGCCGCCGCATCGCCCCCTTGCAGGAGAGAAGGAGACCTGCCTGGGAATTTCAGAACGCAGCAGATATCATGAGGCTGCGCCCGGGCCTCAACTTCAACTTCACCGTCTTGGAGCTTGACGCGATGCTCTTAGAGCTGTTCAAGCCCGATCCTGATCATCCAGAGATGTTTAGGTTGCCGAGGGGCATCGTTCCGCTGTGCAAAAATTCCTCGCTTGACCGCATCCGTGCAATGATGCCGTCGTGCGACTCACGTGGAATTGTCCCAACTTGGCAAGAGCCGGCAGACGACGTCGTGTGGCAATTCTTTGACAATCTAGTAGAGATGCCAGTCCGCCCCGACGAGCAGAGGGGCCTCACCCGTGACACTACTGACGATGAGATGCAGCGCATTGCCACCAGGCTGGAAGAGGCGGCAACGGCTGCCGCTGCTGGGCGAAGTTTGGCTTCACTGTGGAGGAGGCAGAGGCAGCCGAGGCGGCAAGCCTTGTCGAGCGAAAGGAGTTTGCCGGGCGAGGAAGAGCTTACCGAGCCTGGCCGAAGTCGAGCAAGCCCGCCGAGGGCGCATCCTCCCCACCTCCAAGCAGCTTGCATGGCGGAGCCTCCAGCTCCACCAAGACGGCGTCTTCGCAAGGCCGGAGACGCAGCGGGCGGCAGGCGGGCTAACAGCCACAAGGCTGACGCTGGCCCACCGCTGCAAGCATCAAGTTGCAGCTGGAGCACCTCACGCCGCTGCGGCAATCGGAGCGGGCCTCAGAGACCACCGGTTCCGCTCCCGCCAAGCGCCCAAGGGAACCCACCTCCGCCTCGCCGCATCGGAGGCGGGCTAGAATTTGACCTCCGCGCTTAGCTCGACGAGGAAGAAGAAGAGTAAGATTCTTGCTTGTACTTGTAATTCTTTGATTTGTTGCTTTGTCTTGTATCTGATTTGCTTTACTCGAATCCATTCCTTTTCGTGACGCTGCCCGGAGAATGTCGAAGAGAGCCAAGACCCCGGTGGTTGTCATCGAGGACGAACCCATCATGACAAAGAAGAGGCGCGTCGAGACCACCTTGCCGGATGAGGCAACTCTTCTTCAAAGCAGCCCCCAGCGTAAGTATATGGTCTACTTCTTGCTGTTCGGCGTGCATGGGTGCTTTTTCCTTGCTGATATCTGGCTGTTGATTTGTGTAGGAGCAGAGCAACCTCCTTCTGCTTCGACTACGCCGCCAAGGGTAGATTCCCCGGCAAGGGAGCGTTCTCCGGCAAGGGAGACTTCTCCGGCAAGGGACGGTACCAGCGATCCCTTGGCGGCGGAGACCATGACCGCGGACCCCGGCGCGGGTAATCTTCTTGCCTGAGAACTTCCCTTGTGTTCTTCTTCTGATTTTGTCTTTGAATATTTGCTTGACTTTCTTCATCCATCCGCCACAGAGCCAATGGAGACCGAGGTCGCCGGCGAGGAGGACGTGCGCGGCAACACTGATGAAGCCGCCGCCATGGAAGAAGAAGCCGGGCGCCGACGAGCCCGGCCGGCGAAGAGGCCGCTAAAGCTGCCGCCGCAGAGCCGGGCGAGGGTCCGCGATCGCCCGACGACCACGAGGTCGGAGGAGCGCCAGCGCTACACCGACCGCCGATCCCTCCGCCATTGCCGCAGCTGCCGGGCTTCAAGAGCCCACCAGCGCCTATTTGAAGGCCAGCGATGGCGTCTTCATCAAGCTCCCATGGGAGTCGAGCCTGTGGCGCCGGCCGAAGGAGAAACCTTTGATGAAGAGCTGCTCGCCTCACTGGCCGACGCTTAGTCGACGCCAACCAGCAGGCGGCGAAGCTCGAGGAGGAGCGTGCTGCGGAAGCCGCTTGTCGCTTCATCTGCGCCCGACAAGCCAAGCTGGAATCCCGGGAGGCGCTTGTCGCAAAGGCGGGAGCATACATCGAGAAGCACGCGGAGGAGCTTCGGGGCCGCAACCAGGAAGCTCTCCGGTCCTTGGCAGAGGAGCGGGAGCAACTCGCCAAGGAGCGCAAGGCCTTCATCCTCGAGAAGGCTGAAGCTGAGGAGGAACAGCGGCTTGCCGCCGAGAAGCTGTCTGCGCAGGAAAGTGAGCTGGCGCAGCGGAAGGTTAACCTTGACAGCCACGAGGAGGATCTTGCTATGCGTGAGCAAACATTTGGCGGGGCTCTCAAGGAAGCAAAGGATGTTGCCGCAGCTGCCGAGGCCGCCAAGAAGGAGCTGGAGACGAAGGTGGTGCAGTTGGAGGCCAGTCTCAAGGAGAGCGGCGAGGAGCTTGCTGCACTCAAGCACGAGCGCGAGAAGGACGCCTACACTCTTGGCGAGCTGCAGGGCCGTCTCGCCGCGAGGAGCAAGGAGCTCAGCGCCGCCAAGGACTCCAATGCAGATCTTGAGCTGAAGCTAACTACTTTGACTCAGTATTTGGACGGCGCCAGGAGCAGGAGGCGGCCTTGAAGGAGAAGATCAAGGCCGACGAGGGGCTCTTGGCGAGTGTCAAGTTGCCGCCTGAGTGCCTTGAGGGAGAACGTGGAGCACCGGACCGAGGGTCTCGTGGATACTGCTGCAGCCATCCACAGTGGAACTGATGGAGCTGGGATGGTGGATCTTGGATATTCCTCCGACGAGCACCTCCAACCCAGCGCCAAGCTTAGCTTGTTCTTCAAGGGCGTGGTGAAGGCCCTCCAAATGACTCGGGAAGAAGTCCCAAAGCAGCTGGCCGAGGAGTTGCGCCAGATCTGCTGGGGGCTCTCGAAAGGTGCCGATGAAGGTGGCCTTCCGCAGTCCAGGCCTCAACCTCACCAACGCCCTCAAGTCCCCGCCACGGATGCTGATGTAGAGGCGCTCAAGACCCTTGTCACACCCATTGTGGACAGGGTGAGCGGAATCAAGAGGGTTGAGGGCGATCGCGTAGATTAGGCCGCCCGTTTTCTCTTTCTCTTGCCGCTGCTGGTCATGTTATAGGAACAATCCATTAGAGCTGTGGCAAGCTATCTTGTAATATAACTCTATTTTGGGTATCAATTGCTATGTTATTTGCTTTACTTGATTCCTTCCTTTGTATGTTTTTTTTTGCCCTACGCTTTTAGGGAACTTGTCAGGCACCGAGTCATGAAGCGCTGAGTGCGGACGTCAAGAGCTTTGGCAGTGCCGCTTCCGACAAGCAACCTTGTCGCAACTAGTCGCAGCTCACTTAAGTTGTTGAGCGGACTCGAAACAAAGTAAGGGCGCAACTAGCTACGAGTTGGTTCCTCTGCGCCGGAGGTTTTCCATACAAATTTCGATCGTTCAAGGAAGATAACTTAAAATTTTAAAACTGATTGCTCAAACTTTGGCAACTTAGCTTTTACATCGCTTTGCTTCCGGTAAGGCTAGACTTCCTTGAGCGACGCTTGGTCCACACCATTATCTTCTCCTTTCCCCGGCAAACTTGTGTGCGAGGGAACCTTCCTTTCTTTGAGAAAGAGAAAGAAGAGAAAATAAAGATATGGAGCCTTGTGGCTCGTTATCACTTACCGTGGGGTAGGTGCTGCACAAAGTGTCAGATAGCGCATGCAAAATAGGAGTAAAAAGCATGAAATTGACAAGGTGTGCGAAGCACGCTAGCTTTACTTATGCACGGGGTCTGCGCCCGGCTTTGTACAAAGGATTACATGCAACAGCGGCAAGACTTGTACAAAAGGCGGTTCTTGGAACAGGTTCGGCAACCGCTCCCTGAGTAAAACTTACGAAGATGCTCAATGTTCAAGGAGTTGCTCACCGAATGCCATCTTCGGTCTCAAGGCGAACGGCGCGGAGCCTAGTGACTCGCTTCACCCGGTAAGGGCCTTCCCACTTTGGCGTCAACTTGTTGGAATTCTTGGCGGATGAACGCTACCGAAGAACAAGGTCGCCTTGCTCGAGACTTCCGGCATTAACTGCGTCTATGGTAGCGGCGCAAAGCTTGCTGGTACCGAGCAGCTCGTACATAACACGAAGACGATCTTCCTCAAGGAGCAGCGCGTCATCTTGTCGCAGCTGCTCTTGCTCAAGCTCATCATAAGCGAGCACTCGAGGCGATCCGTATCACGAAGTTCCGTGGGGAGAACTGCCTCTGCTCCATAGACTAGAGCGAAGGTGTCCGCCATGGCTCGATTTGGCGTCGCCCCGATCGACCAAAGAACCACCGGCAGCTCCTCCATCCAGCTTTCTTCCGCACTTGTGCACTGTCCAAAGTTCTGGTCTTGAGCCCGCGACGCACTTCAAGATTTGCCCTCTCCGCTTGACCGTTGCTTCTCGGATGAGCAACGAAGCGGCAGACCTTGGCGCCAAGATCTTGGACGTCTTGCATGAAGGTGCGGCTTAGAATTGCGTGCCGTTGTCGGTGATGATCCCGTTAGGGATTCGAAACGGCAAACAATCGACTGAAGAACTTGACCGCCCGCTATTGTCACCTTCCTCATTGCTTCCACTTCCGGCCACTTTGTGAACTTGTCGAATGCAACGCATAAGTACTCAAAGCCCCGACAGCTTCGGGGAAAGGGGCCGAGGATGTCGAGCCCCTGCACGAAAATGGCCGGGATAAAGGGATCGCCCGAGAGCACGAGATGGCTGGTGTATCTGCTTGGAATGGAACTGGCATGCTTCACACTTGGTTACTTGTGCGATTGCATCACGGAGGGCTGTCGGCCAAAAGAAACCTTGCCGAACGCTTTGCTTGCAAGTGCTCGCGCCAATGTGGTGACCACATATGCCTCCATGTATCTCGCCAACAACTTTTGTCCGTCTTCCCGGTGAATACACTTCAATTTCACACTGTTGAGTCTTCTTACATGCGATATCTTTGTCGACAAACTGGTACATACTTAACCGCTGTGCTACTCTTTCCGCTTCTTCTTGCTCTTCGGAAGTTCTCCTGTCTGAAGGAAATGGACAATCTGCTGCGCCCATGCTGGAGCTTGCGGCTCGACAACAAGGACTAAAGGCACATCTGCTGTTGCGGGAACATCAGCTTCCACGGCGAGAACCTGCGGCTCAGCCGGAGCTTGATGTTCCCCGGCAAGCTTGCCGGAGCAAAACTTGTCGGGAGCGTCTGCTTCAATGAAACAAACCACGGGCTTGTTTGAGCATCGCTCCTCAAGATCGCTGGTGTTGATCTTGGGGACCTTCTTGGCGGCGGCTTCGAGAAGCTCACGGAAAGTAGTCACCAGAGATCAACTTCCTCTTCTTGCTCTGTCCGCTTGATGGCGTTACAGACGGTTGAGTCAGCTTGAGCACAAAAATTCCTGGTTCCATTGAGTAACTTAAGTGCGGCGCACTTTGACAGGCCATCAGCAATGTCGTTCTGAGCTCTTGGAATATATTCCATCTGTAGGCCGTCAAAGTGCTCTTCTAGCTTCCTCACTTCATCAACATAAGCTTCCATCAATGGACTCTGATAACTCTTGTTCACTTGGCGGATAACAAGCTGTGAGTCACCCCTGACAATGAGCTTCTTGATCCCAAGGTCTCTGCGATCCGGAGACCGGCAAGCAATCCTTCATACTCTGCGGTATTGTTTGTTGCTTGCTCCTTGGGAAAGTGCATCTGGACTACGTACTTGAGGTGCTCTCTGGTGGGTGCGACAAGTAGCACGCCCGCACCGGCGCCTTGCAGCGAGAAGGCACCATCAAAGTACATCAGCCACTCTTTGCTTGCCTCCTTGACGGGAATGCTTGTTTCTGGAATTTCTTCATCTGGCATTGGTGTCCATTCTGCTATGAACTCCGCCAATGCTCTTCTTCGGATAGTTGAAGTGCTCTCAAACTTGAGGCCAAAGCTTGACAGTTCCAAAGGCTCCACTCAACAATCCTGCCTTTGCTTACGGATTTTGCGTATTCTCTTCAGCGGAAAGCGAGTGACAACTGTGATCTCATGTGCACGAAAGTAATGGCGCAGCTTTCTCGAGGCCATGAGGAAGCCGAAAAGCAATTTCTCGCACACCGCAGTACCTTGACCTAGCCCCTTGCGAAGGGAACCGACAAAGTAAACTGGGCGCTGCACCATTCTTTTCTGCATCTTCTCATGCGTCTGCAGCAGATCCGTCCTTGTCGGGACCGTAGCTTGCCGGTGAAGCCTCGCTTGTCGCTGGACGCATCTCGCCATGGTTGCTAGCTCATCATCCGCCTCCCTCTCCGCTACTAACGCAACACTAACCACTTGATTGGTTGCCGCTATATATAGCAGCAACTTCTCTTGTGGCTTAGGTGCGACAAGTGTTGGAGTGGAGGATGTATCTCTTCAAGTCTCGCAGCGCTGCCTCCGCTTCCGAGTCCATTGCATTGGACCTGCCTTTTTCAAAATCTTGAAAATGGCAGTATGCCGCTCAATGCACCTAGAGATAAACTCGCTGAGAGCAGCTACATAACCGCAAGCCTTCTTACATCCTTGACGCGCTTTGGTGCTTTAATCTGCTCAATGGCCTTGATCTTGTCGGGATTGGCTTCAATTCCCGGCCGAGACACGAAGAACCCGAGAAGCTTGCGGAAGGGACTCCAAACACGCACTTATCGGGGTTGAGCTTGAGGTTGATCTTGCAGATTTGCAAAGGTTTCGTCTAAATCTTGAATTAGGGTCGCCTTGTCCTTGCTTTTGACCACTATGTCATCCATGTAGGCTTCCACATTTCTGTGCATTTGCGGCTCAAAAGCATCATGGACTACTCTCGCAAATGTTGAACCAGCATTCTTTAACCCGAAGGGCATCCGTACAAAACAATATGTGCCACATGGGGTGATGAATGCGGTCTTCTCCTCATCCTCTTCTGCCATGAAGATCTGATGATATCCTGAGTATGCATCCAGAAATGAAAGCAAATCACATCCGGCCGTGGAGTCAACAATTTGGTCGATGCGCGGCAAGGGAAATGGATCTTCGGGACAAGCTTTATTGACATCGGTAAAGTCGATACAAAGCCTCCATTTCCCGTTAGCCTTGGCGCATAACCAGGATTGGCCAACCACGTAGGATGGAGCACTCCTCGACAAGGCCTGCCGCTTCCGGTTTCTTGATTTCTTCTGCGATGAACTCTTAGCGTTCCTTTGCTTGCTTCGACTTTCGCTTGACGGGCGCGCATGAGGACAAGCGGCAAGATGGTGCTCAATTACTTTCACAGGAACACCGGGATGTCGACGGTTGCCACGCAAAACACGCCGGCGTTCGCCCGCAGAAAGCAACGAGCGTGCCTTCCTATTTAGGGTCGAGAGGCACCGATGGTGAAGGTACCACGGTGCCGTCCTCCTTGGCGGACACCTTCTTGGTCTCTGGTGGAGCTGCCATCGTCTTCTTACACTTGCGGTGGAGCTCGATGGTGCGTCCTCGACGGTAGCGCAGCACTCGAAGAGGTGCGCTTGCCGGAGTGGGCATCGAGCTCTTGCGGACTTGGTCTTCTTCTTCCCCGGAGCTTCAGCGGCAAGTGGCTTGCAATCTGTTGCAGCTGCTGCTTCCCGGTAGATCTTGTCGGCGCAGATAAGGGCATCCTTCTTGTCGCCAGGGACAGAGATGACGCTTATCGGGCCCGGCATCTTCAGCAGGTTGTATGCATAGTGAGAGGCTGCCATGAATTTGGCGAGTGCTGGACGGCCAAGTATCCCATTGTAAGGCAATGGAAAGTCAGCAACGTCAAAGGTGACCTTCTCAGTCCTGAAGTTCAACTCGCTGCCAAATGTGACCGACAACATGATCTTTCCCTTCGGCTTGCTCCTTCCCGGATTGATTCCTTGGAATGTGTCGGTCTCTTCGAGCTCGCCATCAGGGATCTGGAGTTTCTGGAGCACCGCAGAGGAGATCAGATTCAAGCCGGCCCCGCCGTCAACTAACATCTTAGTGACCTTGAGGTTGCGGATAGTTGGTGAAACCAACATCGGCAAGCACCCGACCGATTCTGTGATCGGGGTGGTCCTCAATATCAAAGATGATAGGCGTGTTGGACCATTTCGAGGCTTGCGTGACTCGATGGATGGTTCTGCCGCATTGACTTCCCGCATCCACCGCTTGAGTTGGCGGTGTGAAGTATGCAGAGAAGCACCGCTGGCCAACGCACAGGACCTCTCGTGGCTTCGGAACTCCTGCTCATCGGTTTCGTCATCATCCATATCTTCATCGTCGTCGTCGTCTCCATCCTTGTCGCGGCCGCGGGGAGGTCTGTCTCCTTGCCGCTGCTTGGCCTTGCCGCGGCGTCCTCCCCGACCGGGAAGTTTCTTGCCAGCTCCTCCAGCACCCTCCTGGGCCTTCTCCTTGTCGCGTCGTTCGTATTCAGCCTTCTGCTGCTCGACAAGCTGCTCGACCTTCTTGCAGCTCTGGACGTCATGGCCCTTGGTGCGGTGGATCTTGCAAGATCGCTTGCCGGAGCCGTCCTGCTTGTCGGCGGCCGCCACAGACTGGTAGTTGGTGCCAGCGGCAACCTCCTTGCCGGAGCTACTAGCCTTGGCTTTCTTGGCGCCACCTCCGTTGCCGGACTGCTCAACAACTAGTACATCTCTACCTTCCTTTTTCCTGTTGCCCCGCCGCCGGCTCTTCTTTGCCGGGGCGGTCTCCTCACTATCAGATCCTCCTGCTTCAGTATTCTCTCCGGGGAGTCTCCTCCCATCCTCAAAGACGCACACTTGTCGGCCAGTATGATAGCTCATCGACGCTCTCGATCTTGCACATCGCCATCTCCTCCCGCATCCTGCGGTTTCGCACGTTCTGATGGAACGCGCTGATTACCGCGGCAGGGTGGACATCTGGATGTTGTGCTGTACACGGCTGAATCTCTGAATGTACTTGCGCAGGGGCTCTCCTTCCTTCTGGGCGAGCAGATGAAGGTCGCTTTCTTGGCCATGGGGCTTGTGGCGCTGTAAAAGGCGCCGACAAACCGATGGCATAGATCTGCCCAAGAAGATATGGAGTTGTCCGGCAAGTGCATGAGCCAGATCCGACATTGGGCTTGAGCACCGGTGGGAAGTAGTTGGCAAGGATCTTGTCGCCTCGCCCCGTGATCTTTGAGGAATTCCGACGGATGCGTCTTGCCGTCGTACTTCTACGTACGTCGGCTTGAAGTTTTTCTTGCTGGGCCCTTTGGACTTGCCGCAGCTCACGAGTGAACGCAGGGCAACCTACGCGTGCACGGCAAGTCGCCTGGTTCCTCTAAGCGCGTGCATGTCGACGGAGAGGGCCCAGCGCTTGTCGGATTGACGCGGCGCTTCTCTTGGGCGCCGATGCAAGTTCGAGCGTCTTCTTGCTGTCGTTCGTGAAGAACTTGGCGCTGATCGCGACGAGCTCGTGGATCCGATGACGGTGGAGTCATTGCCGAGGTGGATCCGGCGAGTCGGCGATCTTGGCCTTCGGGGCGGAGAGTGCATGGTGGTTGCACCCCCGCCGGTCTCGTCGCCACCGGCTCGTGTTTGGCAGTCCTGCCGCGGCATCGATGTACTCAGTTGCCGCGGGGCGTCGCTGTTGGCGAAGCCGATGAGACTCTGAATGGTGGCCCTCCATTCATCGACCTTATCGGCCGTTGGAGGGTAATCCAGGAGCAGTTGCGCTCTCGCCAAAGCTTCTGCTGGAGTGGTGGGTGGCAGTGGCGAACGGCGCGAGGAGCGGGATATGCTCGGACTTCTAACTATGTTAGAAGGAGCGATATCCCGTCCGGCGACCATGCCTCGCTTCGCGCCAAAGATATTGGCGTACATGCTGGTTTTGAGCATCCCGAGATCCTCCAGCTCGATCTTGGTCCAACGAGCGTATGGCATTGTGAATACCATGACGCTGTCGGTCCCGCGCCTCCTGAGACGGGCGCGGTGCATGTACGGACGCCGAGGTCTGCGCAGCCTTGTCCTTGGACTTGGCAGCACCGTGAGCTCCCCCGTCGCCGTCCATTCTTCCGCCGGCGTCTACCCCCCCACCTGTTTGCTCCGGTGGCGGTGGTTTCGACGCGGACGGAGCTTCTGCCGCCGAAGCCTTCTTCTTCGGTGGCATGTCGATGAAGATGATGAAGATCTAGCTCGCGTGGACGCCGGATCGGGTTCACACAACCTCGACGCCCCCTACCTGGCGCGCCAAAGATGTCGGGGCAGGCTGATTTGACCCACGAACACCTATGGGACCGGCGGACCGAGCCCCTTTCGGTTCGGCGGGGAGCGGAGGTCGCACGAAGAGCAGATCGAGGCGAAGCAGACGAGAGGTTTACCCAGCCGGAGCTCTCCGAGAGATAACACTCCCATCGCTGCATGTCTAGGTGTATTGCGTTCTTGCTCGGGAGCGCTAAGTGCTACTGACACACGAAGCTGCTAACGAGACTGGCGTGGGGAATCGACCGACCCCTCTACGTTGCGCATGGGCCTCCTTTTATATCTTGAAGGGGTCACCAATGGTGGCAACGTGAACAAGGGTACAAATGGAAAGAAGTGGTTGGTACACCTACTTGTACGATTATACGGTGTACCATACCTAACCCCGACGGCAGGGGACAAAGGCATTAAATGCCCGCTTCACGCCGCCCCTAACAAAGGCAAACAGGGACCATCGGGCGCCACCGCTTGCCACGATGGCAATCTTGTCATTGCGCTTGCCACCTCGCACCGGGCTGCCTGACCTCTCGCCACGCTACCGGGAAGGTCCTGTATGCGACACGTTAGTGGATGTGCTGGAGCGTGGTACCGAGTGGTGGTCTGCCGTGGCAAGCGCCTTACGCGGTTGTTGTCTTGCAGCGCCCGGAAGATTGTCGCAGCGGGGCCTTCCCGGCAAGCTCCTCTTCTTAGGGGCCTTGTCTTGTAGGTGCCTAGGGTGGCCTTCCGGCAAGCTCCTCTTGCCGGGGCCTTGTCTCCTTGGCTTGAATACTTTGTTCTTGAATGGCTCCAAAGGAACCACGGAGGATCTTGGCGGTCACCCGGTAAGCCTTGCCGCGGAGGGCTGCAACTGCCCGTGCACAAGTTCGGGATACTAGGGTACCCCTACTCTAGTACACCGACAACCATAAAATATTTATGCTCTTGAGACAAGCCACTAGTGAAACCTTTGGCCCCCGGGTCTATCTCCATCATATTAATCTTCCATCACTTTATTTATTGCCTTTGCTTTTTATACTTTGCTTTTATTTTACTTTGCATCTTTATCACAAAAATACCAAAAATATTATCCTATCATATCTATCAGATCTCACTCTCGTAAGTGACCGTGAAGGGATTGACAACCCCTTACCGCGTTGGTTGCGAGGAGTTATTTGTTTTGTGCAGGTACGAGGGACTCGCGCGTAGCCTCCTACTGGATTGATACCTTGGTTCTCAAAAACTGAGGGAAATACTTACGCTACTTTGCTGCATCGTCCTTTCCTCTTCAAGGAAATCCAACGCAGTGCTCAAGAGGTAGAACGGCGCTCAAGGAGCGTATCGAGCCCATCATCAGCTGCGTTGACGGAGTCCAGAGGGTGGAGGGCCAGCACCGGTACTAGGCACCCCGTTTCCCATCGTCGCTGCGGGTTCATGACCAAGACAATTTTATATTAAGTTAGAACTGCAGCAACAATTGATGTAATATAACTCTACAGTACTTTAAGATGAAACATGCTATCTTCCTGTGTTGATCTTTCTTTGTATGTATACACCCTACGCCCAGTGGGATAGCTTTGTTGGCCCGTAAACCCATGCTATGGCGCTTTGAGGATGGATCCTTAGCAGCCTGCCCGGGGGGTGCTTGCTGCCGGACAAACCACCTTGCCGCTCTCAGCGCGGCCACTTGAACTGTTGAGCAGACTCGAAACAGAACAAGGACGTCGCTAATAGCGGGCTGGTCACCTTGCCGTTCTCAGCACGGCTACTTGAACTGTTGAGCGGACTCGAAATAGAACAAGGGTGTTGCCAATAGCAGAAGGGCCCCATTGTGTACAGGTTTTCCATACAAAGAGCGAGACCTTTCGAGGAGAATAACCTTATATTAAAAGGAATTGCTAAAAGTTTTGCGTGACTTAGCTTTTCGGTCGCCACGCAGATGGTTGTTGCGGCTGCGGACAACATCGCTCCGCCTAGCCGATGGCACCAGAGCATGGCTGATCACCGTCGCCTTCCTCTCTCGAGCCATCATGACGAGGAAACCGATGAGCTGACTCCAAAACCAGATTTTCACAGCTCGCGCCCCCTACCTGGCGCGCCAAAGATGTCGGTGGAAACGACACCTATGGGATCATGGGGAATCCCTTCTATGGTTGGAGGGCGCGGGGCAGTGGAAAGAGTGGGTTTAGAAGATCAACACGGGGAGTTTATCCAGGTTCGGGCCGTGTGTGATGTGTAATACCTACTCCTACTGGTTTGTGTTTATCTGGTGTTCTTGGACTAGCTACAAAGCATGCAGGGTCCAAAAGGTCTGAATTCTCTCCCAGTATGCCTCGGGCCTCCTTTTATAGCCAAAGGGGTCGCCACAGTGGCACACAGGAGGTGGAAAGTTTGTACTGTATACAAGTCTATCACTTGGCACCGTAGGACAAACACATTTAATGCGCTGCCGACGTGCCCTCTCACTTTATCGGGGACGGTAAGGAAACTCGTCCCGTCCGCCGCCGCTTCGCCTTGCTCCGACGCGCGTCCAGGCTGACTAGGCGTGCAACGCCGCGCTGGCTGGCTGGCTGCTGAGTTGGTGCGGTGGTAGGTGCCACCACGCAGGTGCTTGCTGAGTTGGCCTGGAAGCTGCACGTCGCCACGCAGGTGTCTGCCTTGTTGGCGGGTTGACTGCTGTGTTGGAACGACGGTGGAGCCCTGGCAGGTGTGGGCCTGGCTGCGGCCCCGCAAATGTCCCCGGCAAGGGTCTTGCCGGGTTCTCGTAGGTGTCCGCGGCAAGGGCCTTGCCGGGGTCTCGCAGGTGTCCCCGGCAAGGGTCTTGCCGGGGGTCTCCGTCTTCTAATTTTCATCTAGTATGGTATGTCCTTGGTCTTCACAAAGATCTGCATGCCACCATGCAGGCGCCTCCCGAGCCTTGGTTCCAATGTTGTCGATGGTGTCGGAACTCTTAGGCTCAAGGGTGGCGGCTCTGCTGGTGTTGGGCAAGTTGCCCCGGCAAGGCCCTTGCCGGGGCTACGTAAGCTGCCCCGGCAAGGCTCCTGCCGGGGAGAGCCCACCTTGTCCCTCTACTCCTCGCGCCTCTGTCTTGGCGTTGCTCTGGTAGTCTTGTGTCTTTGCTTCCTCTTCTATCCCGCCAAGCCGTCAAGAAGCGTGTGGCTGCGATCGCTCACAAGACAAGTAAAGGGGTACAAAAAGGACCCCTACTTTTGAACACCGACATAGCGACCTTTATTATGCAGTCTGTCGCTTTTATTCTTCACCATCACAATTTTGTGGAATGCAATTTCCTCTTACACTAAATGATCTCGCACGTTTAGAAGCAATTTTTATTGCCTTTTTGCACCGATGACAACTTACTTGAGGGATCTTTCTCAATCCCTAGGTAGGTATGGTGTACACTTGAAAATAAGATTTGGGTTTAAGGGTTTTTGGATGCACAAGTAGTATCTCTACTTAGTGCGGAATTTTTGGCTAGCAAAGATAGGGGGCAAGCACCACATGTTGAAGGATCTATAACAATATGACTTCTATGTGAATATAAACAAACATAAATCATTAATTTGTCTTCCTTGTCCAACGTCAACAATTTTGCATTATAATATTTTGATGAGGGCTCACGATCACAATATATTTCTAGGATAGTATATTTATATGTGAATCTTCTCCTCCCTTATTAATTCTTTCATGAATTGCATCATTGACTAATGCTATGTTTGTCAATCTCTAATAAAATTTTCTACTTATACTTTTCCTTATGTGGTGTCATCACCCACCATAGGATTAGTATATGATATTTTATTTATTTATTTCCTTTCTCTTTTTCTTTCTTTATTTCTTTTCTTTTATTTGCAACATGAAAGTAAAGAAAGCAAAAACTCAAACTAAACTTTATTATATAAGTTGCACACGATTACAAGGATGGATCACTAAGCAAACTCTCAAAGAAGAAAGGATTGAACTAAACTTTTATTCATCTAAAGCAAAGGATCGAACTAAAATAGGTAAAGGCAAAAAGATACTGGGATGATACGATACCGGGGCAGCTCCCCCAAGCTTGGCGGAAACCAAGGGGAGTGCCCATACCCGATACTCAGTTCTCTTTTGGTGGTGAACAAGATGATGGTGATGATGACAATTGTGCCTTCAACTTTTTCATATTATAGTTGAGGAGAGCAATTTCCTCCTTTAAATCATCGACTCCCAACTCCAGCTTCAAGATCTTGTCACATAAATCCCCTTTGCTTTTCCGCCTAAAACAGGTCCGTATCAACCAATCTATTCCTTTTCTTTTTAGGTAGAGGGACATCCTCCTCCTCCGAGCTTGAATCATCGATCTTCATCAAGCGAGCATCCTCTTTGTCATCTGTAGTTCGACCATAAGGGGATAGGTCCCCATAGGTCTTTGGGTCAGCAATGAGACACTACTGCAGGATGGTCCAAACGCGACATTACGATCAGAGACCCTTTGACGAAACTGTGTGTGATGCCATAATCACAAACGGTGGTGTAAAAAACCCATCAAAAAAGGTGCAAAACGTTTGCAATGACAGATGCATCAAACACGGCTCAGAATTTAGTTGCGTGTGCAATGCAGAGCATACGGTTCAACTCAATTAACTGTTTGGGACAAAAGAAACGGGCAGCTAGATGAAGGCGTGTGCAATATACATCATACAGTTCACTGGAATGAACTGTGTGTGATTAGGCAACACAATGAAAACGGTTCAACTGAACAAGATGTGTGTGATACGCGACAAACAGGTCCGTAATCAGAAATGTGTGCGAAGACCAATAATAACACAGACAATTGCTGCTAATAAGCCGTCTGAATAGCTCATCTCTGATGAGAATAACATGTATATATATATAACTGAAATAAACATCCAATTACATAAGTGACTATACAGATCATTCACACACACCTCAATAAACAATTGCATGCATTCTAAAGTAGGAGAAACGATCGTCTAGTCATCTACTTCTTGTGACGCTCCCGCCACTGCTATGTGGCTCGATCCCTCGTTTGGGTCAGGAAGAAGACAGTTCCTCATGTCAACGATCCGCCTGTACATCTCGTAGCTTGTGTACGCGTCCATGGCCGCGTACTTGACATGTTGTTCATCCAGTCTCTCATGCCACACACTGTGCCAGGCGTTCTTGTCCTTATTACTCTCTTCCTTCGTCTTCGCATAGAAGGGGTCGATGATGGTCAAGGCAAGGTCAACCGGCAACCTTCTGATCGTGCCCAGCACGACTGATGGTGTACTCGAGGTTGAAGCCGACCACTCAGTACTTGTCCTCGGCAAGGAACTGCTCCATAGTTTGGATGGAGCTCTCCACCGAGACCGGATCATTCGTGTACACCATTGAGAGGGCCTTCCCCCTCACGTGGGTGTCCACTATGTGATGCGTGGTGAATTGCCCGCCGTTGTCGTCGTCGGCTGCTGGGAGCGCCATTGGAGCCACGGGGAGCGCCATTGGAACCGCTGGATTTCCTCTCTGTATGTGTCCTCGTGGGTGTGCTTATTGTGTCGTGTGATACGAGAGATGAAGGTAAATGGTCGCAGGAATAAAAGGGGGCCGGGCGGCGTGGATTCTCGGCGCGTCCGCATGGCAGTTTTTGTAGCGGGTAACTGCATCGTCGCACCGCGCTCGGCGCAACCGCTTGCACACGAACGTGCGTGATCTTGCGCTGGCCCCAAACACTGGTAGCGTGTGTGGAGGGACGAGGGAAGAGCACCTGGAGGGACGCGAGAGTAGAGCGCGCGCGGGCGTGTGCTACCATCTCCATCTAGTCTATAGTCTCCTTTATATTCTGTGCCATACTTTGCCCTCAAATTTAACCAACAAAATGTTAATGCATGTTCAAATAATTGGAAACTATGTTCAAATACAAATCCAACTATATAATTTTGGCGACATGAATTCGTATTTTATTAGTTAAATCATACTTATAAACCAGGATGGTGGTATAGTAGGTAATTAAATCGCGAACGTTTTTTTATTAACCGTATGTGTATGTGGCCTTTCGTCCTCCTCTCGCACGTCTTGTCACCCTGCTGCCGCAGACGGCTTACAACACAAGCTTGCGCAGCGCGCGGGGGCGTTCTTTTGGACAAACGGTGGCGCCAATGAATCGTCGATGAGCCCGTTCCCGTGCAACATCGCAGGTTCCCGCGCAAGCTTCCCGCCCGACTAAGTGAAATCCCCCAAAATCCCAATGCTTACCGGCCTGCTATAAAAACCCTCACGGCCGGCGAGTCCTGCGTCGCATTTCCCCTCCCTCCCTGTAGCTTATCTCGTCTGCTTCTCCCACAATCACCAATGGCACCAGTCCGTCGTCGTCGCTCAGCCACTCCTCCGTCATTAGAGAACAGCTCCAGCTGGGAGGCTACACCGCGGCGGCGGCGCAGTCCCTGACATAGTGTAGTGCGCGTGGCGCCCACATGGTGTGCGCGGAACACCCAAAGACACGTTCGCCAACGATGCTCGCCGGCAGTTGCCGCCGACGCGCTGCCGCCACAAAGACCGCCGAAAAGCCAAGGCTATCGCCGCTCACGCCGCGGCCCGAAGGCTGGAGGTGGCTGTCGTGGCCGCCACCCCACATCTGGCCACTGTGTCCATCACCCGCTCAGCCACCGTGGCCCGATGGCGGGATGAGGTGGTCGTGGCCGCCACCCTGTCGTCGGCCTCTGTGGCCGCCAGCCCACCGTCGACCGTCGGGGTCATCACCCGCTCCGCCACCGCCACCCAAAGGCGGGAGGCGGAGGTGGATGCCCGCATGTGCGTCAGCGACCTTGCGCGCTACACTGAGTTCCTGCGGGAGGAGGAGGAGCGCCTCGTCGAGCATGCAAAGAGCCTTACCGCCACCGTGGCCGCGGCACACTCCGCCTCAGAGGCGAGGAATTAGGAGATCTATGAGGAGAACCACCGCTTCGAGAGGGGTCGTCTAGAGCGGCAGAGGGCGTTCGAGGTGAGCGTCGCTGAAGCTGCAACAGCGGAAGACACCGTATTGCGGTTGCCCAGCTCGTCGGTAGGCTCCTCCTCCGCCGCCTCTTACTGAGCACGCTCGGCAGAGGAGAGGCAGCTGGAACTAGTACACCGCCTTGTTCAGTTCATCTGACTATAGATGTGGTGGAATTGTACAACGTACTTAAAATTAGCTAGTATATATAGTTGAACTAGCTATTTCAGTACGTGCTTGGCAACAATTGGGGAAAAGTTTGGTCGGTTCAGCTGTCAAGTTGAACCTGCCCCAAATGGGACAAAAAATTTACCACGGCATGTTGATGCCGCTCCATGATAGCATGCCAAGTTTCATTAATTTGAGACGAGTTTTGGATTTACTAGAATTTAAGAACCAGTCATCTCAATGTTTTGCCGCAATCAACGGTGCCCTGGTGTTTGAAATTCATTCCCATTTCTTGAATGGGACCTAAGCATGCACCCAGGGACACATATTTAATTTTTCAACCAATTTACATGCACTGTAGCATGTGCATGTAGTTCAAATTTGAATTATGCACATAAATGCATTGAAAACTCAGTTAATGCATAAAAATGTCCAAACGAACACCGAAAAATCACAAAAATTGACACAACACTCCTGTGGTTCTATGTTGACGCAAGCAATTTTTTGGAAGCAATAAGAGGCAATGGATATCGTTTTGTCCGCAAAGGTGGGACGTTCCCTACCGAAACCATCATGATTGTTGTGAGAAGCTCTGGTTTGTGAGAAGCATATACCCAAACCAGCCCCAAATAGGACAAAATTTTTACCACGACATGTTGATGCGGCTCCATGATAGAATGCCAAGTTTCATGAATTTCAGACAAGTTTTGGATTTACTAGAATTTAAAAATAAAGTATCTCAATGTTTTGACTGCAATCAACGGTGCCCTGGTGTTTGAAATTCATTTCCATTTCTTGCATGTGACCTAAGCATGCACCCAAGGACACAGATTTGTTTTTTCAACCAATTTATATGCACTGGAGCATGTGCATGTAGTTCAAATTTGAATCATGCACATAAATGCATTCAAAACTCAATTAGTGCATAAATGTCCAAACGAACCCCAAAAAATCACAAAGATTGACACAACACTCCTGTTGTTCTACGTTGACACGAGAAAAAATTTGAAAGCAATAAGAGGCAATGGATATCGTTTCGTCCCCAAAGGTGGGACGTTCCCTACCGAAACCATCGTGATTGTTGTGAGAAGCATATACCCAAACCTGCCCCAAATGGGACAAAAAATTTACCACGGCATGTTGATGCCGCTTGATACGTCTCCGTCGTATCTACTTTTCCAAACACTTTTGCCCTTGTTTTGGACTCTAACTTGTATGATTTGAATGGAACTAACACGGACTGACGCTGTTTTCAGCAGAATTGCCATGATGTTGTTTTATGTGCAGAAAACAAAGTTCTCGGAATGACCTGAAACTCCACGGAATATCTTATAAAAATAATAAAAAATCCTCGCATAAGATGAAGACCAGGGGGCCCACACGCTGTCCACGAGGGTGGGGGGGGCCCCTAGGGCGCGCCCCCTTCCTCGTGGGCCCCCTGGAGACCTTCCGACGCCAACTCCAACTCTATATATTTGCTTCGGGGAGAAAAAATAAAGGAGAAGAAATCATCGCGTTTTACGATACGGAGCCGCCACCAAGCCCTAAAACCTCTCGGGAGGGCTGATCTGGGGTCCGTTCGGGGCTCCGGAGAGGGGGATTCATCGTCGTCGTCTTCATCAACCATCCCCCATCACCAATTTCATGATCCTCACCGCCGTGCGTGAGTAATTCCATTGTAGGTTGCTGGACGGTGATGGGTTGGATGAGATCTATCATGTAATCGAGTTAGTTTTGTTAGGGTTTGATTCCTAGTATCCATTATGTTTTGAGATTAATGTTGCTATGACTTTGCTATGCTTAATGCTTGTCATTAGGGCCCGAGTGCGATGATTTCAGATCTGAACCTATTATGTTTTCATGAATATATGTGAGATCTTGATCCTATCTTGCAAGTCTGTAGTCACCTACTATGTGTTATGATCCGGCAACCCCGAAGTGACAATAATCGGGACCACTCCCGGTGATGACCATAGTTTGAGGAGTTCATGTATTCACTATGTGCTAATGCTTTGTTTCGGTTCTCTATTAAAAGGAGGCCTTAATATCCTTTAGTTTCCATTAGGACCCCGCTGCCACGGGAGGGTAGGACAAAAGATGTCATGCAAGTTCTTTTCCATAAGCACGTATGACTATATTCGGAATACATGCCTACATTAGATTGATGAATTGGAGCTAGTTCTATGTCACCCTATGTTATGACTGTTACATGATGAACCGCATCCGGCAGAATTATCCATCACCGGTCCAATGCCTATGAGCTTTCTATATACTGGTTTACGCTTGTTTACTTTCCCGCTGCTACTGTTACAATCACTACAAAATACAAAAATACTATTTTTGCTTCCTTTACTTTTGTTACCGTTACCACCATTATCATATTACTTTTCTACTAAACACTTTGCTACAGATACTAAGTTATCCAGGTGTGGTTGAATTGACAACTCAACTGCTAATACTTGAGAATATTCTTTGGCTCCCCTTGTGTCGAATCAATAAATTTGGGTTGAATACTCTACCCTTGAAAACTGTTGTGATCCCCTATACTTGTGGGTTATCAAGACCTTTTTCTGGCACCGTTGCCGGGGAGCATAGCTCTATTCTTTGAGTCACTTGGGATTTATATCTGCTGGACACTATGAAGAACTTAAAAGACGAGAAAACAAAAATTTATCCCTCAACTACGAGGGGAGGTAAGGAACTGCCATCTAGCTCTGCACTTGATTCACCTTCTGTTATGAGTAAGCTTGCGACACCTAAACTTGCTTCTGCTATCCGTTCTGATATGTCGCATGTTATTGATGATGCCACTTCTGCTATGCATGATACTTATGATGAAACTACTTCTACGCTTGATACTACTGTGCCCCTTAGTGAATTTCTTGATGAACAAATTGTTAGGGCTAGAGAGAAAGAAATTATTGAATCTGATAATATTGATGAAAATGATGATGAGGATAGGCCTGTTATTCTTGAAGGTTATATTTTTGATAAAGAGGCTTCTACTGCTATTTTAGCTTGCAACGATAACGATGAGCTTAGAAGGTTAATAGCTAAATGGAAAAAGAATCACTTAGAGATAAAATGAGGCCTGAGCCTGCTTTTGCTACTTCACATATTTGTGTTCCCGATAAGGATTATGAATTCTCTGTTGATCATGATATAATTACTTTGGTTGAATCTGATCCTTTCAATGGTTATGAATCTAAAACTGTTGTGGCACATTTCACTAAATTAAATGATATAGCCACCATGTTCACTAATGATGAGAGATCTCGCTACTTTTATATACTTAAAATATTTCCGTTCTCTTGATCCTGATTGTGTGCGTAGTCCCCAGGATATGATTTATTACTTCTCTGCTAAATATTTCCCTGCTCATAAGAAACAAGCTGCTTTAAAGGAAATATACAACTTTGTGCAAATTAAAGAAGAGAGTCTCCCACAAGCTTGGGGGAGGCTTCTCAAGTTACTTAATGCTTTACCTGATCATCCTCTTAAGAAAAATGAAATGCTTGATATCTTTTATAATGGACTAACCGATGCTTCCAGAGATTACCTGGATGGTTGTGCTGGTTCTCTTTTCAGGGAAAGAACACTGGATGAAGCTGAAATTCTATTGAATAATATGTTGACAAATGAAAATAATTGGGCACCTCCTGAGCCAGCTCCTGAGCCAATTCCTACTCCAATTAATGAGCCTATTCCTAAACCAACTCCAAAGAAGAGAGGTGTTCGATTTCTCAACCCCGAAGATATGCAAGAGGCAAAGAAATCTATGAAAGAAAAAGGTATTAAAGCTGAAGATGTTAAGAATTTACCTCCTATTGAAGAAATACATGGTCTTAATTTACCGCCTGTTGAAGAAACATATGATCTTAATCCTTTATTTATTGAAGAACCTCCTGATCCCGATAACCCGACACAGGTAGTAAAGGTAAATTCTCTCTATAGATTTGATGAAGGTGATATTCCTCATTATAAGTCTGCTAGACAATGCCTTGATGAGTTCGATAATTTTATTGTCAAACAAGAAAACTTCAATGCTTATTTTGGTAGACTACTGAAATATGATTCCGATATGATTAAACACTTGGGTGATTATATGGCTAATATTAGAGGTGAACTTAAACTTGTTAGCAAACATGCTTCTATGGTTACCACTCAAGTAGAACAAGTACTTAAGGCTCAAAAAGAATTGTTCGATGAAATGAATAGTAAGAAAAATGATTATGCTGTTAGAGTGGCTACTAGAACTGGTAGAATGACTCAGGAACCTTTGTATCCTGAAGGCTACCCTAAGAGAATTGAGCAAGATTCTCAGAGAAATTATATTGATGCACCTAGTTCTTCTAAAAGGAAGAAAAAGAAAAATGATAGGACTTTGCAAACTTCTAGTGAACCTATTGCTGAAACACCTGATAATCCAAATGATATATCTATGTGTGATGCTGAAACACAATCTGGTAATGAACATGAACCTAGTGAAATTGTTAATGATGATGTTCATGATGATGCTCAACCTAGTAATGATAATGATGTAGAAATTGAACCTGTTGTTGATCTTGATAACCCACAATCAAAGAATCAACGTTATGATAAGAGAGACTTTGTTGCTAGGAAACATGGTAAAGAAAGAGAACCATGGGTTCAGAAATCCCTGCCATTTCCTCCCAAACCATCCAAGAAAAGGATGATGAGGATTTTGAGCGCTTTGCTGAAATGATTAGACCTATCTTTTTGCGTATGCGATTGACTGATATGCTCAAAACTAATCCTTATGCTAAGTATATGAAGGATATCATTACTAATAAAAGAAAGATACCGGAAGCCGAAATTTCGACCATGCTTGCTAATTATACTTTTAAGGGTGGAATACCAAAGAAACTTGGAGATCCAGGAGTACCTACTATACCATGCTCCATTAAAATAAATTATGTTAAAACTGCTTTGTGTGATCTTGGAGCCGGTGTTAGTGTTATGCCTCTTTCTTTATATCGTAGACTTGATTTGAATAAGCTGACACCTACTGAAATATCTTTGCAAATGGCTGATAAATCAACTGCTATACCTGTCGGTATTTGTGAGGATGTGCCTGTTGTGGTTGCAAACGTTACTATTTTAACGGACTTTCTTATTCTTGATATTCCCGAGGACGATAGTATGTCTATTATTCTTGATAGACCTTTTCTTAATACTGTAGGGGCTGTTATTGATTGCAACAAAGGCAATGTCACTTTTCATGTTAATGGTAATGAGCATACGGTACACTTTCCGAGGAAACAACCTCAAGTTCATAGTATCAACTCTATTGGAAAAATTCCATCGATTATATTTGGAGGTTTTGAATTTCCTCTTCCTACTGTCAAGAATAAATATGATATTCTTATTATTGGGGATGTGCATATCCCCGTTGAGGTAACTTAGTGTTATTCGAAATTTCTCCGGTTCCATGTTAATCGGAATGAGTTTGTTAACAAGACCCGATCAACCTTGTTAGTGGATTCCTTTTGATGAGCATGAGATGGATGAAACTAGGAGCACAACCTTCTGTACCCTCTTTATACTTTCTGTTATTTAGTTGAAATAAAGTAAAAATAGTATTTTTACATGCATTTCACGAGTTATCCGTGCAATATAAAAATACCCGAAAATAAAAGTCCTCGTAATGCCATGCCAATTTAATATGATTTTTCGGGAATATTTGAGGATTTATGGTGCAAAAAATCTCATGAGGGAGCTGCCACACAGCCACGAGGGTGGAGGGCGCGCCCCCCTACCTCGTGGGCCCACGGTGGCCCTCCTCCACTTATTCCTGCACCCATCCTCTTCTTCTTCCTCCCACAAACACGAAAAACCAGCTCAAGCACGAGTTCTAGCCCTCTTTGCTGTAATTTTCGATCTCCTTGCTCAAAGCACCTCTCGCAAAACTGCTTGGGGAGATTGTTCCTTGGTATGTGACTCCTCCATTGGTCCAATTAGTTTTTGTTCTAGTGCTTTATTCATTGCAAATTTGTGGTGCATAGGTGACCATGTTCTTGATCTTGCATGTCAAATTTATATGGCTCCAAGTAGTTCTAATGCTTGATATAGGTTCTAGGCACTTGTAGGAGTAGTTGTTATCAATTTTGTTGAGCTTTGTTCACTTTTGTTTGAAGTTACTAAAAATTTCAGAAATTTTTCAGAGAAAAGCAATATGCTTAGGAAGATGTTCCAAGGTGGTTCTTCTAAGAAGCAAGGACCCAGGCTTGCTATGCGTGATGCTGACGAGGAACCACCAAGAGATGCTCTAGTGCGGCCTTGTGAATGGCCGTCGGAAAATTTAATGGATCGTGCATGAATTAAAGAAGAATTTAACGCATATTGGCGTAATGCCGGTCTTGAGGACTTTGAGGCAGACAAATGCCCCTAGTATCATGATCTCACAAGCTCATTTGTGAGGAGGTTTGAGTTTTCATCTTCGCGTAATTCTCCTTCAGTCATGTTTGATCTTTATGACAAATCTTATACCATGGACTCAGAGGATTTCACTTTTGCTTGCAAACTTCCACAATGGGGTAGTGTTAGGGATCCCCCTAAATCTGAATTTAGAAACTTTCTTGCTAGTATAATTGTAGGGGAATCTAGAGATATAATGCAAGCTACCATAGGGAGCATTCACTTTCCTGCTATACATTATTTTGCTCTCTTCATAGGTAGATGCATAAATGCTAAGGATGAAGCATGTCACATGTGTGTCCCTGACCTTAGCATTCTCAGGAGTGCGGTGTTAGGAGACCAATCTTATCATATGGGAGCCATTGTAGCACGTAGGTTGCATCATAATAGATATAATGGAGATTTCTTTGGAGTAATTTATGCAACTCGCTTAGCTAATTTTCTTGAGATAGACGTTCGTGAAGGAGACATGGAGTTGCCTCCTACTTATTTAGATTTTGATTATATGGTTTCCCACCAGTTTGTCGAGAGGACTGAATCACCTCTCCAGTATCGACTAATCTTTAACAAACGGCATGTTGTCCGTATTACTCTCCCTGCTCCTGCCTTCTTTGACTACCAGGCAAACGGAAGATATACTATCACCAGAGAGGAGGCAGATGAGTACGAGCGAAGAGCAGAGGCAGCCCGACTCCACGCTGCAGCTCAGGAGGCGATAGCCGCTGCATCACAATACAACCCCAACTATTCTTTGTCGTAGTACGACCGCAGCTACACCTACGGGTATCCGCCAGGCTATCCCTGACAATAAACCAACTTAGGCCAAACACCTAAGCTTGAGGGAGTACGTATTTCTCACCGACATTACATTTATGTTCACAGACACTCATTGCTAGATGTCGGTGCTCATACTCTTTCACTGTAATATCCATGCTAGTTTATTTTCTTTTTCCTGCTTTCTTCTTGTGTGTTTGATAAACCTTAAGAAAAACCAAAAAAATTAGTAGTAGTTTACTTTTCTGCTGTAGTAGTAGTTAGAAAGAAAACCCAAAAATATTTCCCGTTCTTCTTTTGCTTGTTGGGAGCTTTCCCATGTAAATAGTTTTTATTTCTTTTCTTTTCTTTTGGGGTCGTTAGGAGAAGACCATGATTAAATTGTTGAGGTGGCTCTTATATGCATTATTGTTGATTTAACCCAGAGCCCATATTGCTTTGTCTTCTCCTGTTTGTTGAATGCTCGCAGATTCCGGCTCAGTCCGATGCACGTGCACTCTTATTATTATTCACATAGTTCGGTCGTGCAAGTGAAAGGCAATTCTGATGATATATGATGGACTGACTGAGATGAGAAAAGCTGGTATGAACTCGAACTCTCTTGTTTTTGTAAATATGATGAGTTAATCGTTCTTGATTCAGCTTGTTATGAATAAACATGTTTGCAATGACAATTAGAGATCATTGTTGCTTGTGCCATGCTTGATTAGCTATGAGTTATAATGGTTTACCTTGCGTGCCAACATGCTATTAAGATGGTTATGATGTGGTATAGTGGGGTGTTATCCTCCTTTGAATGATTTTAGTGACTTGACTTGGCACATGTTCACGCATGTAGTTGAAACAAATCAACATAGCCTTCACAATATTTATGTTCATGGTGGATTATATCCCACTCATGCTTGCATCCAATGTTTATTAATTTTAATGCATGTACATGGCTATTGTCGCTCTCTAGTTGGTCGCTTCCCAGTCTTTTGCTAGCCTTCACCTGTACTAAGCGGGAATACTGCTTGTGCATCCAATCCCTTAAACCCCAAAGTTATTCCATATGAGTCCACTATATCTTCCTATATGCGGTATCTACCTGCCGTTCCAAGTAAATTTGTATGTGCCAAACTCTAAACCTTCAAATAAACATTATGTTTTGTATGCTCGAATATCCCATGTATCAACCAAGGCTGCCCTTATCTTCCATGTTAGGCGGGTTATTCTCAAGAGGAGTGGACTCCGCTCCTCATTCACGAGAAAATGGCTAGTCACCGGGATGCCCAGTCCCATGCTTTATGCAAACTAAATAAAAATAATTGCAAACAAAACTCCCCCTGGGACCTGATGTTAGTTGGAGACGCTCGTTGCTTCGAGCAAGTCATGGGTTGATGCTTGTTGGTGGAGGGGGAGTATAAACTTTACCATTCTGTTTGGGAACCGCCTATAATGTGTGTGACATGGAAGATATCACCATCTCTTAGTTGTTATGTTGACAATGAAAGTATACCGCTCAAAATATTATTTATCTCTCTTTCAAAACCGAGCTCTGGCACCTCTACAAATCTCTGCTTCCCTCTGCGAAGGGCCTATCTATTTACTTTTATGTTGAGTCATCACCCTCTTATTAAAAAGCACTAGCTGGAGAGCACAGCTGTCATTTGCATTCATTACTGTTAATCTATATTGGGCGTGACTATGATTGGATCTCTTTTACCATGAATTACAATGTCTAGTCAGTCCTTGATTTTTGAAGGTGCTCTGCATTTATGTTTTGCGGTCTCAGAAAGGGCTAGCGAGATACCATCCTGTTATATCATATTATGATTGTTTTGAGAAAGTGTTGTCATCCGAGATCTATTATTATGGCTCGCTAGTTGATTATGCTATTGATATGAGTAAATATGAGACTTGAGAATTATTGCAAATGTGGTTAGTCATGATACTTGCTGAAAAGTTGAATGCCGGCTTGATATATTTACAACAACAAGAGCAAACAGAGTTTGTAAAAGTTTTTCTTTATCACTTTCAGTTTGCCAACTGAATTGCTTGAGGACAAGCAATGGTTTAAGCTTGGGGGAGTTGATACTTCTCCGTCGTATCTACTTTTCCAATCACTTTTGCCCTTGTTTTGGACTCTAACTTGTATGATTTGAATGGAACTAACACGGACTGACGCTGTTTTCAGCAGAATTGCCATGATGTTGTTTTATGTGCAGAAAACAAAAGTTCTCGGAATGACCTGAAACTCCACGGAATATCTTATAAAAAATGATAAAAAATCCTAGCCAAAGATGAAGACCAGGGGCCCCACACCCGGTGGGGGAGCCCCCCCCCCTAGGGCGCGCCCCTCTACCTCATGGGCCCCCTGGAGAACTTCCGACGCCAACTCCAACTCTATATATTTGCTTTCGGGGAGAAAATATAAAGGAGAAGAAATCATCGCGTTTTACAATACGGAGCCGCCGCCAAGCCCTAAAACCTCTCGGGAGGGCTAATCTAGAGTCCGTTCGGGGTTCCGGAGAGGGGGATTCATCATCTTCGTCATCATCAACCATCCTCCATCACCAATTTCATGATGCTCACCGCCGTGCGTGAGTAATTCCATCGTAGGCTTGCTGGACGGTGATGGGTTGGATGAGATCTATCATGTAATCGAATTAGTTTTGTTAGGGTTTGATCCCTAGTATCCATTATGTTCTGAGATTGATGTTGCTATGACTTTTCTATGCTTAATGCTTGTCACTAGGGCCCGAAAGTGCCATGATTTCAGATCTGAACCTATTATGTTTTCATGAATATATGTGAGTTCTTGATCCTATCTTGCAAGTCTATAGTCACCTACTATGTGTTATGACCGCAACCTCAAGTGACAATAATCGGGACCACTCCGGTGATGACCATAGTTTGAGTAGTTCATGTATTCACTATGTGCTAATGCTTTTTCTGGTTCTCTATTAAAAGAGGCCTTAATATCCCTTAGTTTCCATTAGGACCCCGCTGCCACGGGAGGGTAGGACAAAAGATGTCATGCAAGTTCTTTTCCATAAGCACGTATGACTATATTCGGAATACATGCCTACATTACATTGATGAATTGGAGCTAGTTCTATGTCACCCTATGTTATGACTGTTACATGATGAACCGCATCCGGCATAATTATCCATCACCGGTCCAATGCCTACGAGCTTTCTATATACTGGTTTACGCTTATTTACTTTCCCGCTGCTACTGTTACAATCACTACAAAATACCAAAAGTATTACATTTGCTTCCTTTACTTTTGTTACCGTTACCACCACTATCATATTACTTTGCTACTAAACACTTTGCTGTAGATACTAAGTTATCCAGGTGTGGTTGAATTGATAACTCAATTGCTAATACTTGAGAATATTCTTTGGCTCCCCTTGTGTCGAATCAATAAATTTGGGTTGAATACTGTACCCTCGAAAACTGTTGTGATCCCCTATACTTGTGGGTTATCACCGCTCCATGATAGCATGCCGAGTTTCATGAATTTCAGACGAGTTTTGGATTTACTAGAATTTAAAAACCAGGCATCTCAATGTTTTGCCGGCAATCAACAGTGCCCTGGTGTTTGAAATTCATTCCCATTTCTTGCATGGGACCTAAGCATGCACCCAAGGACACAATTTTGATTTTTCAACCAATTTATATGCACTGGAGCATGTGCATGTAGTTCCAATTTGAATTATGCACTCCTGTTGTTCTATGTTAATACTAGGAAAAAAATTGAAATCATGAAGAGGCAACGGATATCATTTTGTCCGGAAAGGTGAAACGTTCCCTACCGAAACCATCACACTTGTTGTGAGAAGTTCTGGGTTATGAGAAGCTTATACCCAAACCTGCCCCAAATGGGACAAAAATTTTACCACGGCATGTTGATGCCGCTCCATGATAGCATGCCAAGTTTCATGAATTTCGGATGAATTTTGGATTTACTAGAATGACAAAAGAAAGTATGTCGACGTTTGTCGGAGAGCCACGGTGCCGTGGTGTTCGAATTTCGTCCCCATTTCTTGCATGGGAGATAAGCATAAACCCATGGACACATATATGATTTTACAACCCATGTTGGTGTACCGGAGCATGTGCATGTAGTTTAATTTTGAATTGTGCACCTGAAATGGCTAGAAAACCAATTTAATGTATAAAATGTTCAAACGAACCCTGAATAATTCCAGTTATTTTACGACACACATATAGTCGCATGTTCACTCCAGATAAAAGGTCTAGCAATTCCAACACCGTCCATTGCCGCTGTGACCCCATTATGTAATTCAGATCAAGATGAAAAACAAGTAGATCTCACATACTTTATTATCACCAACCGTGTGAGATGCATCACAAAATATCCTGGAGCACCGTTGGTGTATAGTACGCCTATGGCTTACGCAAGAAGGTGCATCGGCTACAGTCCACAGTCGGCGTCTCAAGCACACCAGCTCGCTCCCCAAATATCATTTCACTATTCAATCGTCACCGGCGAAAGATGGGCACGTGGACCCGCGTCGTGAGGGCAACTTCGGTGGCCCACTCCGGCGAGAGCGCGGCTGCAGCCGCCATGCGCGTGCTAACAAGGTGCATGAGCGCGGCCGCAATCTACGACTGGGCGGCAAAGGCAGCCCAAACGGCCGTTGTTGCTTCTCAGGTGGTGGTAGCAACATCTGCCTCAGGATTAGCAACTGCCGAGAGCGGCACAGCAGCTATCCGTTCTGCAGCGGTGGCCTTAACCCTGATGGAGGCCGCCCACGACCATGTTGAGGCCACCCACACCCAGCTCCTTGCGATCACCGCACAAGTCGAACGAAGCTTCTCCAACAACGGTCGGCAACGCACGGCCGAAGAGCTGGCAATCTCCAAGAGCGTTCGAGCAGCCGTCCGTTCCTCCGCCGCATACCTTGCAACGACGGAGCCCGTTCAAGCCCAGATCGCGTCCGCCCATGCCCAGCTCATGGCGGCCTTTTCCAAAGAGATGCGGACGCGGATGGAGAGATGCTTGCCAAGTATGGTGCGATGGATGCCATGGAGCCCCTTCCCCAGGAGACCGTCAGGCGCGAGCTGGATATGGAGGCGGCGACGGAGATCGACGAGCACCAGCCATAGTAGTACTCTTTGTTTTGTTTAATTAAGAGCGCCGGTCTTTAATTTGTTAGAGTAATGTTTAGGTCAGCTAGCTCTGTTTAATTGCTGAACTTGCTCGATTAAGAAGTGTGGTTGTCGTAGTCTCCTTTGTGTACCCAAATTATGCAATGACGTGGATGACCACTGTAACCATGGAAATTCGAACCAAAACTTTTGACATTCAAACTCATCACACATGGGTGAAGTTATCTGAATCGTTTGTGATGGCCACATATCATACACAGTTCTGAATAAGGGACTGTGTTTGATGATACTTTGCGCGCCAGTTTTTTGGCTGAAGCCATTCCAAATTTTTGGCTTCCCCGGAAATATCTACCTCCCCGCCCCTCCCCCTTACCAAAAGCCACATTTCCCCTCTTTGCGCCTTCCTTTTCAAGTTGAAACCTTCACTCCTTGCTTGCAGCATCGCCTCCTCATCGGCGACCCTCCTTCACGCTGCTCGGCCTCGTCTATCAAGGCAGGTAATCCACACCCGACCCCCATCCTCCTCCTCCTTCCACATCCCACATGCCCCGACCGTCGGCGCGAGCACGACACCTTCCACCCAAATCGCTGACCCCTCCACCAAATAAGTGCCGCCCTAAGCCATGGTTCATGCAGTATAGCTAGGACCTCAAGGAGCATTTGGCAGCGGAGAAGCAAATCACGGCCGCACGCGCGGATGAGGTCGCGATGGCTGCCATTCATGCCAACCCCCAGATCTTGAAGGAGCACCTTGCCATTTGCTAGCTATGCCGGCTAAGCATGCTCGGTTTACCCGTTGCGTGTGCTGCTCCGGCCTTTCCTTCACAAATTCAAGTGAATTGTGATATCTAATTTTACCATGCAATCTGTTGCTCTAGTGTATATGTTTTATATGTTGTGCAGTGTGGTGCTCACTTATTAACTGTATTGTTAATTAGTTGTCGTCTTCAGTTAACTGTTTGGTTCAATTCTGCAAATGTGATGTTCAATTCTTCAGGCTGCAATTTTGTATTATCTTCCATGTGAGAAATAAATCGAATTTATCTTTAGAAAATACATGAGAAACGAATACAATTGCTATATTTCCAAGTTGTCAAGCATGCTTGGTTTGGTTATCCATTGTGCAATTTGGTGTCAGTTAACGTTTGGTTCATTTGTGTTGTGGTGTTTAGTTAACGGTTTGGTTCAATTCTGCAATGCAATGTTCAATAGTTGTGGGTGCATTCTGTTATTGTATACCATGTGAGGAATAAATTGAATTTGGCTGTAGTAAATACATGAGAAACACATACAATTGCTACAATTGGCTATAGGTAACTGTTTGGTCAACTGTCTGATCTTCTATTAGGAGTATGTTATATTGTGCAATGTGATGCTCAGTTAATGTTTGGTTCATCTGTTGTGATGTATAGTTAACTGCTTGGTTCAATTCTGCAATGTGATGTCCAATTGTCGTGGGTAGAATTTTGTATTGTTGCGCATGTGAGCAATAAATCAAATTTGGATGCACTTAATACATGAGAAACATATACAAGTGCTATATTTCCTAGTTCTTAGTCATGCTTGGTTTGGATAAATGGGATTTCCGTGTGACTTGAATTAATCTGATGAATCTGCAATGTGCTTATTTTTCAACAACATATTTTACTGATAGCATGTGAACCCTTACTTAACCTGATGACTAACTACCATATATGTGTTGCAGGGAAACAATGGGAAGCACTGAGGTTTACAATCGAGGTTAGCACGTGCATGGTCCGTTCTCTAATAGTACATTATTGTGCAATTGCAGGAACCATTCTAATATTTTGGTTTTTAACAATTTGGTCTTGCACATGTAGGTCCTGCTGTTAGAGGTTTTGACCCACTGTTCGACCCTTTTTGCATATGGGGAAATGGGTTGTCCATGAATATCAATCAAATCAAGAAACTCAGAAAGATTGTTAGGATAAAGAAATTAGCGACAGAAAACAACAAGATCTTTGTCTGCAGAATGAAGAAGACATCAATTCACTACAAGATGGTACTAACTATTATACCTTGCCTTTTTTATTCCTTTGCCCCATTTCCAATATAGAGAAGATATTTATGCACATCCTTGTTTTTAGGACTTTCCAAAGCAGTTCACTGATGATTACCTCTCAAACCACCTCTATGGTCAGGAGGTGAGGAAGGTTTTCATACAACACCCACGGTTCAATATAGAAGTGTTCCTGAAGAGGACGAAGGACGGACAATCAATCATCCACAGGCACTGGCCTAAAGTTGCATTGACCTGCAACATGAATGAAGGCTCAATATTTGCCTTTCGCTTCAACAGTTTTCCAGATGAGATGCATCTGTCTATATACCGTCTATGATGCTAACTTCGAAAGGTTCCACATGTTGTATGTGGAACTTGGTGTTGGTGCAGTTGTGTAATGGGGTAGCTGAGTAATGAAGCTATATCATGTTGTACTCTGATGTATTTCAATTATGAAATTCTGCTTAATATGGAAATGAAATATATTGTGTGCTTAATATGAATGACAATTAGATTAATAAATGGATTATTAATAATAGGGCAATTAGCCTGCTAATTGGGTTTTGATATTGCAAATGGTTATTGAAAAAATACCGTGGGTGATGACCTCAGGCAACAAACACAGTTTCTAGGAATAAACCATGTTGGATCAATGAGCAATCACACACGACTTTCTCTTGACAACTGTTTGCGTTAGGCCACCTTGCGCGAACATTTACCACATAAAAATTGCGTGTGATGGACAACCTTTGCCACACAGTCCCTTCTATGGACCGTGTGTGATACATTCAATAATGCAAACAATTTAACGGGAAAAATTGTGTGTGATGTACCTGTGAACGGATACGTTTTCCTTGGAGCGACTGTGTGGGATGTACATACGAACGGAAACGTTTAGCGGGGACTGACTGTGTGGGATGTACTTGCGACCGGAAACAATTTCGCCTGTATAATTGTATTTTTTTAGCTCTACTGTACGTATTTCCGTATTTGAGCGCTCGCCGGTCGCACACGACCTCATTTTGCCGAGCGTGTGTGCCAGGAGGGCATATCCCCGACGGTTTCTGGGTCGTGTGGGAAGGACCCCCCTATCGCCCACACTCACTTGGCGACGGTTCCAAATGCCGTCGCGGAAAGGGGTTAAATACCGTTTGTTTAGGACCGACGAGTACCAGTGAGATGTGAGACATAGTTCTCTCCGTTGGAGTCTTGGGACGACATATTTTCAGAACTGCGCAGAAAACAGCAAGAAAAGAGAACAGAGGATTTCTCCGTGATACGGTGATCAACAGGTTCGGGATGTATATATATAATTTTTTTTTCTTGGAGGATAAGCATATGTCTGTCCGGTCATAATTTCGAACCGTTTTTCGTCTTCCACTCCATGTTTCGAGATGCGGTTGTCATTGGCACGTCTTGTCGAAGCAGAGATCGTGTCCCCTTATTGCGGGATTCTCATCAATGTGGGCGTGGGTAACCCAACCGTGTCGTTTACACGGCCCTTGGGAATAGGCGAGTGGGAAGGCACTTGATATTCATGGCCTTTATAAGGGGATAAGGATTCCCTTTCTTCACCCACACCTCGGTTCCTCCTCAGCCCTTCCGTCCCTGAGCTCCAGCGCCCAAGCTTTAGCTTTTCCCTCGTCCGAGAAAGCACTCCAAAGATGTCCGGATCCGGAGCTGGAGGCAAGTGGATGGCCTCCTCTATCAAGAAGAGGGATATCAAGGAGCTCCGGGAGGCGGGATATCTGGCCAAGGAGATCGCTCACAGACTCCTGGCCAAGGGACAGATCGTCCCTACTCCAGAGCCCCACGAGAGGGTTGTGTTTATTACACATTTCGTTCACGGGCTGGGCTTCCCCCTTCACCCCTTCGTCCGTGGACTGATGTTTTACTACAGGATAGACTTCCATGACCTAGCCCCCAAATTTATTCTCAACATCACGGCATTCATTGTCGTGTGTGTGGCCTTTCTCCGCATCCCACCTCATTTCGGCCTATGGCTGAAGACCTTCAATGTGAAGCCGAAGGTGGAGAGAGGCCAACAAGCACAGTGTGGAGGCGCCATGGTGGGAAAGATGCCCAACGTTACCTGGCCCGAAGGCTCATTCACGGAGACGTTGAAGGGGTGGCAATCAGGGTGGTTCTATATCACCAAGCCGCACGACGCCAACTGGGCGGCCGCCCCCGAATTCCGATCCGGAATCCTGATGTGGCTCACCTCCTGGCAAGAGAGGGGCCTAACCTGGGTTCCCTCGGACGAGATGACTGGGCTCCAAACGTGCGTCCAGAATATGATAGACAGGAAGATCAAGCTTGTCAACGTGGTCCAGGTCATGCTCATTCGTCGGGTCCTTCCGTGCCGACGCCGGACTTGCTATCTGTGGGAGTACGATCCGGCCAAGCACCAGACGCTATAGACCTCTTCGGCACGATGCACGAAGAAATCTGGAAGGTGCTCTTCAAGGCCGGCGAGACGCCACCGCCCGCAACCGAAGATCGCGGGCTTAGCTTAAAATGCCAGGCTAACTTGGTAAGTTATCTTAATGTTTTCAAGGTGTACCCTTTACTAGCATATTTTGGGAAAAGCCTAAGCTTTCCTACCCATGTTTTCAGGCCTGGATCAAGGTAGCAGAGGGGATTAACTGTTCGACTCCGCTGCCCGAAGACCAAGAATTCCCATTACTGACGAGAATGCTTTTTCCAGCACCTTATGAGGTGCCAGAGAAGACGGCCAAGAAGGCGGCCAAAGGGGCCAAGAAGGGCCCTCGCTGAAAAGGTGCTCCGGATGTGACGTCCGAAGACGAGACTTCCTCTTAGTCCGCTGACGATGACGACGAGGAGGAAGAAGAAAACGTCTCCCCACCTAAAGTGGGGAGGAAGAAGAGAGCGGCCCCCACGAATCCGGAGGCGAAAGCGCCTAAGAGGGTTAAAGTCTCCCTCGCGGATAACTCCGCGTGGGATGTTGATAGTAGTCCGGAGCGACCTTGCTGGACCAAACCTCAGGCCGCCTAGTAAGTACCAGAATCCGAAAATGTCTGGCCTTCCCGGTTTGTAATATTGATATATCTTAAACCTTGTCACTGCAGTCCATCACGCGATGGCTCCCCGCGATCCTTGACAGTGGGATCGCTAGACTCAAGGGAGACGGTTAGCATGTCTCCGCCACCTGCTCATTCCGTCTCTCCCAAGGGTGACGACGAGGCGGTGTCACAAAAGACCTTCCCCGATTGGGGGGAGCTTCCGGAGATCGTCGGGGTGGCGCCCCAGGATGATTCCTCAGCCGCCGGACACATGGGGGAAAAAGTCCCTATGGGGACTGGTGACGGGGGCCGAGTTCCCTTTAGACCTCAGCCGGATACCATTTCGGAGATCTACGCGGCTCTGGAGTCCAGCGAACGGCATTCCCCAAAAGGGGGGAATGTGCCTGTTCCGCCGGTGACCTCTGTCCAACCAGAGGCACCGGATAATCTACTGGAGGTGCTACGAGGCGCCTATATTGTAGATGAACACCATGCCTTTATGGGCACGGTAATAGGGAAGGTTCAGTTCGTCAAAGCGTGCTAAAGCCTGCACTAGCCTTCTAACGGGATTTGAGGTAAGTAATGTGGTTGTAGGAAGAATATCACAGTATAGACAGTAGCCCATGATGCTCTGTTTGGTGTTCGGGAAGAAAAAACCGAACAGAAGATCAATAATAAATATCACAGGAGTCTAGCATAAGTTGTCTATGTGAATAAGCAGGTATCGCTGCAGGCTGCCACCGCTCATGCTGCGGAGGTCTCCTGATCAAGCGAATCGGAGCGGGCCGAGGAGGAGCTCGGCCTCGTGAAGAAGCAGCTGGAGGATAGCCAAGGTATGCAGTAACCTGCGAGTATATTTTAAGAAAAAATGAATAGTCCATCCGGACTAAAGTGTCGTAAACTTTATTAGGGGCCACGACCGAGGTGGCAGCCCTCAAGAAGGCGTTAGCCGAGGCCGTGGACAAAGCGGCCAAGGAACACGCCGCACGCGAGAAGCACGAGGCCCGGGTTAGCGAGGCGTAGCAAGAGCTACAGGACGTGGTCAGGAGATCTGAGTCCTTGGAGCGCGATTGTAAGGCGCAAGAGTCCGAACTGGCGAAGGCCTGCCAGAGCGCACACGATGCACGAGCCGAAGCACAGAATGCCCTCCAGGAAATTCAGGCGGCCAAGAAGATTGCAACGGGTAAGTCTTTCACCATGCAAAACAAGTATCTAGAAGAAACATTCCTTGTACTTATCTGAATTTGGGTTTTCCAGGGGCGTTTACGGATCTGCCGTGCAGTATATCAGATGCTGCCGAGTATTATAGAGCTGAAGAAGGGATGTCTACGGAGAAGCTATTCTGGTCCCAATATATTGGACCCGAACATCTGGTGCCCTTCAGTGACCAGCTAAAGTAGTTGGTCGAGCTGCACTGGTTGGCAGAGCTAGCCATGAAGGACCTGATAGTCCGGCTGTGGCCTGCCGAGCCTATACCTAGTAGCTACTTCGGACTTGTTAAGCGGCTTGTAAGTGCCTGTCCGCGGCTCGAGGCCGTGAAGCGGTCGGTCTATATTGAAGGTGCGTGTATGGCATTTTCCCGCGTCAAGATGCATTGGGCAAAGCTGGATGCCAAGAAGCTGATGACCGAGGGGCCGCCGGAGGGCAAGGAGCATCATCGACCCGAGCTCTATTTTGATGGTGTCCTGGAGGGGTCCCGCCTTGTGGCGCAGCAATGTTCGAAGGATGTCATATTCCCATGAGAACATTTGTATTATCCTGTCATGTAATATGGAACAACGAAGTTATGTATTATAATGCTTGCGATTTACATTTTACCTCCTGTGCGACCGTTTATAAAATCTGAGGGTTGACCAGTCGTCGGCTTCTGCCCCCATGTAGATAGTACAGGAGTCTTCGGGATAAATCTAAACACTCTTTACTCCACATTCTAGTCCTTAAAGGAGGTGTTTAGCGCAACGAACAAGGCAATCAGACTATGCGGCCTTTACCGCCCTCACTTAGCCATAGGAGTTTGACAATTAAGAAAGTTGGCGAAGCCCCTGGTATTCGGAAAGCCGAACTAGGGGCGTTGTACACGCCTAATCGGAGGAACGATTCTTCGCAAGAAGCAGAAAAATCTCTAACGATTTGGAACCTCTCGAACAGCTGACCAGCTCTTGCCGCATCATGACAGTCAGTTTTTGGCTTTCTCTACTGAGGTGCTCGTCCGGAAGAACAAGGACACAATTGCAGTAGTTCTCCCTTTACAACCCTAGCCAATATAGCGAAACGTAAGGTAGTAAGCACAGGAGCCGGACAACCCAACTATTGACCAAAGACATGATTCGGAGCCGATGCATATAACGATATAAGTTCGGGGTGCCGAACTATAATGTAGAATTGTTCGGACTTTTATTGCCGTAATGTAGGGTGTAGTGAAGCCCCTGGCGTAGTAATACGTACCATGGTGTACGTGTGCAATGAGTAATAAATACCAAGGTGAGGAAACAGGAAAATTAAGTAATAAGCTGACGCCACCATTTATTCACCATTGTGATGTAATTAGTACGTCGAGGCGTACTTTGTGCAAGTAATGCGATAAACAAGTAAGGCTATTTAACATGCCGCAACCAAGGGCGAGCTGCGTGCAGGTATGTAAAACAAGTATGGCAATCGTTTAGTAGGGACCACCTGGGGATTCCCTTGTATGCCAGAGCTCCTTGCCTCCTTGGTGTGTTCTGCAAGCGGGTCGTCCGCATAGACCTCGAAAAGAGAAAAACCCGAAATGAAAAGGAAAAGTAAAGGCGTGCGAATCCCAGGGTCGGTCGAGCCGCACTGTGGATCGCGAGTGAATTATGCCTCCGTCAGTACCCATGGGGTTTTGAGTGCGTAGTTATGTACGCGCGGTACAAATGCCATTTCCTCATCGGGGCTGAGACGGAGGCCGAATTACTAATTCAGTTGTTGACGAATCGAGCTGCCCTGTTGCGACTGGCTCTACCGCATAGAAGTCCCTGAGTGTGCGCTTGCGCTCCCTTTTGGGATGTGTGTAGCATATATCATGATCACGTTTTGACTTGAGGCTGGAATTTCTTCTGCCCCCCAGTGTTCGGCTGCTGGGGCTCCTCGTCATCATCCTCGCTCTGCGATTCCCCTTCTTTGTTTCCACTATTTACCTTGCTGGCTTGCTTAAAGACCCGGCAATCTCTGTTAGTATGGTTGGCCAGTTTGTCTGGGGTGCCATGTATCTGGCATGGACGGTCGAGTATGCGGTCCAAGCTAGATGGTCCTCCGCCGTTCCTTTTATAGGGCTTCTTTCGCTGGCCGGACTTCGAGCCACTGAATTCGACGTGAACTGTAGTGTCATCGGTGTTATCGCCATTTCTTTGGCGTTTGTGTTTGTTGCGCCGGAGCTTGCCCGTGTTGTTTTTGGCCTCGGAGGGGCCTGCTTCGTTGGCTGTGTTTGTACTGCGAGCCAGCCAACTATCCTCTCCCGTGCAAAAGCAGGTCATAAGTGTCGTGAGGGCTGCCATGGACCTCGGCTTTTCTTAGCCGAGGTGGCGGGCGAGCCATTCGTCACATATGCTATGTTTAAAGGCCGCTAGGGCTTCGGCATCTGGACAGTCGACGATCTGGTTCTTTTTTGTTAGGAACCTAGTCCAGAATTTTCTGGCGGACTCTCCAGGTTGTTGAACTATGTGACTTAAGTCATCGGCGTCAGGTGGCCGGTCATAAGTGCCTTGGAAGTTGTCAAGAAAAGCTTCTTCCAGGTCCTCCCAACTGCCGATGGAATTTTCAGGCAGGCTGTTTAGCCAGTGTCGAGCTGGTCCTTTGAGCTTTAATTAGAGGTATTTGATAGCGTGGAGGTCGTCCCCACGGGCCATATGAATGTGGAGAATAAAGACCTCGATCCATACTGCGGGATCGGTTGTTTTGTCGTATGATTTGATATTGACGGGCTTGAACCCCTCGGGGAATTCATGATCCATTACTTCGTCTGTGAAGCAAAGAGGGTGTGTGGCGCCTCTATATCGGGCTGCGTCGTGGCGCACCTCCGATGGAGTCCGCCTGCGGTTATCGGCCCGGGCGTGACTGGGTTTGTCACGTCCGAATAGGTAGCCTTCGTCGCGAGTCGAAGAACGTCCTTGCGATCCGTTGATTGATCTGGTGTGTCCTGCTCTCTTGTCCAGGTCTTGCCGAAGGTCGTATGTATAATCCCGAGCTGTTTTGTCTCTGCTTTTGCATGGTGGGGCGGGATGCTGTTTGGCCTGGGTTGCCACTTTGTTCCAACCGCGGGGCGTTCGGTCCGCCGCACTGTCACAACCGCGTGGTGGTTGCTCCGCATTGCCCGAGGGAGGTATGGGCTCCGGCGCCTCCTCATCGAACTGAGGTAGCAGTCTCCGTTTCGAGTAGCTCTTGGTTGGGCGTTTGCGGCCATATTCTTCGGCTGCCAGGACGTCATTCCACCTGTCAATGAGCAGGTCTTGATCAGCTTGGAGCTGTTGCTGCTTCTTCTTCAGGCTTCTTGCAGTGGCTATTAGCTGGCGCTTGAAGCGCTCCTACTCTAGGGGTGCCTCAGGCACGATGAAGTCCTCGTTGACGAGGATCTCTTCATCCTTGGAGGGTGGACGATAACTATCATCATCTGGGTCACTCGGCATGTCCATTTATCAGGGTTAGCTTGCTCGTTGTCTTGTTCCTCCTGTTCGGATGTTGCTCCAACAGGGTCTTCATTGTTTTCGGCGTCGTCCGGAGTACTATTTTCTCCGGTGCCAGTGTTGCCATCTTTTGAGTGACGTGGCTTAGAGAGGCGTTTAGGGCACCGGCGCTTGGACTGTGTCTCAGAAGGTTTATTCGCATCTGGGTCTTCTTTGTCATCGCCACTAGATTCTTTGGGTGTATCAACCATGTACACATCATATGAAGAGGTGGCCGTCCAACGTCCAGTGCTGGCGGGTCTTGGCCTTGCTCCTTATCAGCATCGTCGTCCATACCGTTGATGTCTTCGGAGTCATAACCCAGCACGCCGGTTAAGTCTTCGACGGTAGCTATGAAGTGGGTGGCGGGTGGGAAGCATAATTCTCAGTCGTCAGCCCCTAGTTCGAACAACATAGTTCGGCTGTGAGTCCCCCGTCAAGGACAGGTTTTAATATGAATTTAGCACATCACCCAAGGGCGAGTGTTGGAAGACGTCTGCGGCGCTGAACTCGAAGATTGATGACCGATCCATCTCGGTGTCCGCAGGCGCATGCGGTTCGGAGTTTATAGCCGGAAACGAGTCCGGAATTCCGTTGGCGCAGATATTCCTTGGTGTTGAGTCTGTGTGCGGCTCCAATGCCGCGGACTCTTTGGCTTCGGATGGTGCAATCTGCTTCGGATCTAAGGCCATAGCGGTTACAGGAACCATCTCCTGAACCTAGTCTGATGACAGATTTAAGTCATGTTTGTCGGAGCGAGGTGTAGCGATCGCCGCGGTCTCGAATCCATTGAAGATCAAGCCTCCACAGATATCTGCGACGTAGTTCAAGCTTCCAAATCTGACCTGGTGGCCAGGGACGTAGCTATCGATCTGCTCCAGATAGCCAAGCGAGTTGGCCCTTGATGCAAACCGCCCGAATCTGAAAATATGTCCGGGGAGGAAGGTTTCCCCTTGGATAGGGTCACTATTGATGATTGAAGGGGGCATCGAACCTTTCGTCGACGACATAGTGGAACTCTCAATGAAAGCACCCGACCTCACATGGTTTGATCATTACGAGAAAGCCAAGCATAAAAGTTCTAGATAATAATTTCTCTTGAGAGCTCATGATTGGGGCATGAATTTAACATTGACTTAAGCCTGCCCTGATACGTCTCCAATGTATCTATAATTTATGAAGTATTCATGCTGTCATATTATCCATGTTGGATGTTTAATGGGCTTTAGTATGCACTTTTATATTATTTTTGGGACTAACTTATTAACCCAGAGCCTAGTGCCAGTTTCTGTTGTTCTCCATGTTTTAGTGTTTCGCAGAAAAGGAATATCAAACGGAGTCCAAACGGAATGAAACCTTCGGGAAAGTTATTTTTGGAACGGAAGCAATCCAGAAGACTTGGAGTATACGTAAGGGAAGCAACGAGGAAGGCACAAGGCAGGGGGGCGCGCCCACCCCCCTGGGCGCGCCCTCCACCCTCGTGGGCCCCTCATGGCTCCCCTGATGTTTTTATTTCGCCTATATATATCCATATACCCTAAAACCATTGGGGAACAGAATAGATCGGTAGTTCCACCGTCGCAAGCCTCTATAGCCACCAAAAACCAGTCAGGACCCTGTTCCGGCATCCTGCCGGAGGGGGGATCCCTCACCGGTGGCCATCTTCATCATCCCGGCGCTCTCCATGACGAGGAGGGAGTTGTTCACCCTCAAGGCTGAGGGTATGTACCAGTAGCTATGTGTTTGATTTCTCTCTCTCTCTCTCTCTCTCTCTCTCTCTCTCTCTCTCGTGTTCTTGATTCGGCACGATCTTGATGTATCGCGAGCTTTGCTATTATAGTTGGATCTTATGATGTTTCTCACCCCCTACTCTCTTGTAATGGATCGAGTTTTCCCTTTGAAGTTATCTTATCGGATTGAGTCTTTAAGGATTTGAGAACACTTGATGTATGTCTTGCCGTGCGTATCTGTGGTGACAATGGGATATCACGTGATTCACTTGATGTATGTTTCGGTGATCAACTTGCGGGTTTCGCCCATGAACCTATGCATAGGGGTTGGCACACGTTTTTCTCTTGACTCTCCGGTAGAAACTTTGGGGCACTCTTTGAGGTTCTATATGTTGGTTGAAAAGATGAATCAGAGATTGTGTGATGCATATCGTATAATCATACCCATGGATACTTGAGGTGACATTGGAGTATCTAGGTGACATTAGGGTTTTTGTTGATGTGTGTCTTAAGGTGTTATTTTACTACGAACTCTAGGGTTGTTGGTGACACTTAGAGGAATAGCCCAATGGATTGATCGGAAAGAATAACTTTGAGGTGGTTTCGTACCCTACCACAATCTCTTTGTTTGTTCTCCGCTATTAGTGACTTTGGAGTGACTCTTTGTTGCAGGTTGAGGGATAGTTATATGATCCAATTATGTTATTAGAACTTGCACTAGTGAAAGTATGAACCCTAGGCCTTGTTTCTTAGCATTGCAATACCGTTTACGCTCACTTTTACCATTAGTTACCTTGCTGTTTTTATATTTTCAGATTACAAAAACCTATATCTACCATCCATATTGTACTTGTATCACCATCTCTTCGCCTAACTAGTGCACCTATACAATTTACCATTGTATTGGGTGTGTTGGGGACACAAGAGACTCTTTGTTATTTGGTTGCAGGGTTGCTTGAGAGAGACCATCTTCATCCTACGCCTCCCACGGATTGAGAAACCTTAGGTCATCCACTTGAGGGAAATTTGCTACTGTCCTACAAACCTCTGCACTTGGAGGCCCAACAACGTCTACAAGAAGAAGGTTGTGTAGTAGACATCAAGCTCTTTTCTGGCGCCGTTTCCGTGGAGGCTAGGTAAACGGCACTCACACCTCGTCAACTAAGCTCTTTTCTAGCGCCGTTGCCGGGGAGGTGTGTGCTTGAAGGTATATCTTTAGATATTGCAATTGAATATTTTTGTTTCTTGTTTTATCACTAGTTTAGTCTATAAAAGAAAACTACAAAAAATGGAATTAAGTTTGCCTCATACGCTTCATCTTTTTAATATTTTTTGTGAGTATGATGAAAAGGAAAATTGTGCTCAAGTGCTAGAAGAAGAAATCTATAGAATGTTTGGCACTAAATCTTTGTATGATGAGCAAGATTTCAATGTTGTTAGTATGAATTCTATGAATATCCATGATGCTAATGATATGCAAAGCCACAAGCTTGGGGATGCTATGTTTGATGAAGATGATATTTTTAGTCCCCCAAGTTTTGATGTGCAAATTTATTATGATGAAAGCATGCCTCCTATCTATGATGATTATTGTGATGACACGTATGCTATAAAGAATAATGATAATCATGAAACTTGTCATCTTGATTTTAATTTTCAATCCCATGATAGTTATTTTCTTGAATTTGCTCTCACTATTCCGAATGAGAAGAATTTTTCTTATGTGGAGAGTAGTAAATTTTCTATGCTTGTAGATCATGAAAAGAATGCTTTAGGTGATGGTTATATTGTTGAATTCATTCATTATGCTATTGAAAATTATTATGAGGGAGGAACATATGCTTGTAGGAGTTCCAATAATATCAAGTTTCCTCTCTATGTGCTTAAAGTTTTGAAGTTATGCTTGTTTTGCCTTCCTATGCTAGTTGATTATTGTTCCCATAAGTTGTTTGCTCACAAAATCCCTATGCATAGGAAGTGGATTAGACTTAAATGTGTTAGTCATATTCTTCATGATGCTCTCTTTATGTTTCAATTCTCATCTTTTATGTGAGCATCATTGAAATCATCATGCCTAGCTAGGGGCGTTAAACGTTAGCGCTTGTTGGGAGGCAACCCAATTTTATTTTCGTTTCTTGCTTTTTGGTTCTGTTTAGGAATAAATAATCCATCTATATTCTGTTTAGATGTGGTTTTGTGTATTAATTAGTGTTTGTTCCAAGTAGAACCTTTGGGAAGACTTGGGTGAAGTCTTTATGATCATGCTGTAAAAAACAGAAACTTTAGCGCTCACGAGATTAGCTAAAACTTTTTACTGGAGAGTGATATTTAGTTGATTCTTTTTGAAGATGATTACTAGAAAAATTCCTCAGGTCCACCAATTTATTTCAGAATTTTTGGAGTTCCAGAAGTTTGCGTTAGTTACAGATTACTACAGACTGTTCTGTTTTTGACAGATTCTGTTTTTCGTGTGTTGTTTGCTTATTTTGATGAATCTATGGCTAGTAAAATAGTTTATGAAACATAGATGAAGTTGGAATACAGTAGGTTTAACACCAATATAGATAAATAATAAGTACATTACAGTACCTTGAAGTGGTGTTTTGTTTTCTTTCGCTAACGGAGCTCACGAGATTTTCTGTTAAGTTTTGTGTTGTGAAGTTTTCAAGTTTTGGGTAAGGATTCGATGGACTATGGAATAAGGAGTGGAAAGAGCCTAATCTTTGGGATGCCCAAGGAAACCCAAGGTAATATTCAAGGATAACCAAGATCCTAAGCTTGGGGATGCCCCGGAAGGCATCCCTCTTTAAATCTTCGTTCATCGGTAACTTTACTTGGAGCTATATTTTTATTCACCACATGATATGTGTTTTGCTTGGAGTGTCATTTTATTTTCTTTAGCTTTGCTTGCTGTTATTTAGAATAATTTTGTGCATCTTTTATTTAAATAAAAATGTCAAGGATAGCCTTTACCATGCCTATTTTGCAAGTATACATGTTGCTGTTTCAAAACAGAAAGTTTACCGTTGTTGCAAAAATTCCCTAGAAAAGTCTGAATGGGATAAAATGTTGAAACCTTTTGCATAATAATTTTTTGCATCTTTTATTTAAATAAAAATGTCAAGGATAGCCTTTACCATGCCTATTTTGCAAGTATACATGTTGCTGTTTCAAAACAGAAAGTTTACCGCTGTTGCAAAAATTCCCTAGAAAAGTCAGAATGGGATAAAATGTTGAAACCTTTTGCATAATAAGCTCTGATAAATTTAATACAGTGGGAATTTTCTTCTATAATGTTTGGAGTTAGGGAAGTAGGATGAATCTTGCATTCTTTACAGACTGTACTGTTTAGGCAGATTGCTGTTATGTTTGCATTGTTTGCATATGTTTGCTTCTTTAATGATTTTATTTGAGGATAGAACATTAAATATGCAGAGGCATTTAGTATGCAATGTTGAATAATAACTTTAGTGATTTGTTACAGTATAAAATGACAAGGTTTTTGCATTGGTTTATACTAACTTATCTCACGAGTTCTTGTTGAGTTTGGTGTGGATGAAGCTTTTGAGATTTAGGAAACCGTGATATGAAAGGAATTAAGGAGACGCAAAATTTCAAGGTTGGGGATGCCCAAGGCACCCCCAAGATAATATTTAAGAAGTCTCAAGCATCTAAACTTGGGGATGCCCCGGTAGGCATCCCACCTTTCTTCTTCAACAATTATCGGTTAGTATCGGTTGAGCCTAAGTTTTTGCTTCTTCACATGATGAGTGCTATCCTTGAAATGTAATTTTATTTTGTTTTGCTTGCTGCTTGAATGAAATACCAAGATCTGAAATTCTTAAATGAGAGAGAGTCTTCACATAGCTACATAATTATTTAACTACTCATTGATCTTCACTTATATCTTTTTGGAGTAGTTTGTCATTTACTCGTGTGCTTCACTTATATCCTATGAGTAAATGGTTGAATGATTTGCATGTCATAAACATGAAATTATATATGTTTCATATGCCTTTCCAATGGGGAGTAATGCCTTCACATATAAGAACTAGAGGTGGTAAATTTATTGAAGGTTAGGAAACATTGTATTGGTCACTTGAACAATTCATGAAAGAATATTGAAGGAAGAGAGATTTCACATATAAATATACTATCTTGGACATCTTCTATGATTGTGATCCCCATTAATTATTTTCAAACCTGAGCAAATTAGTTGAAGTTGGACAAGGAAGACAACATAATGAGTTATGCTTGGGTATATTTATATAGAAGTTATATTGTTATGGATCCTCTAACATGTGGTGCTTGCTATTTAGAATCCTTTGCTAGCCAAAATATCTGTACTAAGCGTGAATACTACTTGTGCATCCAAATTCCTTGAACCAAGTTTCTTCCATGAGTGTCCACCATATCTACCTATATGCGGTATTTACCTGCCGTTCCAAGTAAATTTGCATGTGCAAAACTCTAAACCTTCAAATAATAATCTGTTTTGTATGCCCGAATCGCTCATGTAGCGACTAGGGGCTGTCAGTATCTTCCATGCTAGGTGGGTTATTCTCACGATGTGTGGACTCCGCTCATCATTCACGAGAAAATGGCTGGTAACTGGGATGCCCGGTCCTATGATCAAAAGATCAAAAAAAATCACAAATAATTTAAACAAAACTCCCCCAGGAATGTTGATAGTTGGACGGCACCTGTTGTTTCGGACAAGCCGTGGAGTGTGAATGTTGGTGGAGGGGGAGTAAAAAATTTACCTTTCTGCGTGGGAACCGCCTATGATGTATCTAGTATGGAAGATATTGGGAACTCTTGGTCGTTATGTTGACAATGAAAGCATACCTATCAAAATTATTTTCATCTCTATTTTAGCTTCGAGCTCTGGCACCTCTGCAAATCCCTGCTTCCCTCTGCGGAGGGCCTATCTTTTACTTTTATGCAAGAGTCAGTAGTATTCCTTCTCATTCCAACCCACTCTTTAGTTGGCAAGCATCATGTGATGGAAAGATCGAAGCATATATGGCCATTCAAATATATTTGAGCATGAATTATTACTGTTGACATTACCCTTGAGGTAAAAGGTTGGGAGGCGAGATATTAAGCCCCTGTCTTTCTCTGTGTTTGATGAATACTATTTGTTCTAAAAATATGCTTTGAGTGGTAGCAATCATGGAAGACTAAATGATAGTTGAATATGTGAAGTTTGCTGAATCAAATCTCTGACATAGACTCTTCCTGAAAATAAGACGAATTGTACTTGTTTGATGACTAATAACACGGTTTGTTAGTTTTCAAGAAAGTTTATGATCTATACTTTAACATGTGAATAGTTTGTTACTTGATCATGAATTTTTTTATGAGTTGAGCTACTGTTATGACATATAATGATGCTAGAAAAGGTGATTGAAATTATAATTGATCAAACTTATGCACCTGCTAGCATTCACACTTCATAAATTCTTTATTTTCTCATTTACCTACTCGAGGATGGGCAAGAATTAAGCTTAGGGATGCTGATACGTCTCCAACGTATCTATAATTTATGAAGTATTCATGCAATTATATTATCCATCTTGGATGTTTAATGGGCTTTACTATGCACTTTTATATTATTTTTGGGACTAACTTCTTAACCTGAGCCAGTGCGGTGTCTGTTTTTCTCCTTGTTTCAGTGTTTCGCAGAAAAGGAATATCAAGCAGAGTCCAACCGGAATGAAACCTTCGGGAAAGTTATTTTTGGAACAGAAGCAATCCAGAAGACTTGGAGTATACATAAGGGAAGCAACGAGGAAGGCACAAGGCACGGGGGCGCACAAGCCCCCCTGGGCGTGCCCTCCACCCTCGTGGGCCCCTCGTGGCTCCCCTGATGTATTTCTTTCGCCTATATATATATATATATATATATATATATATATATATATATGCATATACCCTAAAACCATTGGGGAACGGAATAGATCGGGAGTTTCGCCGCCGCAAGCCTCTGTAGCCACCAAAAACCAATCGGGACCCTGTTCCGGCACCCTGTCGGAGGGAGGATCTCTCACCGGTGGCCATCTTCATCATCCCGGCGCTCTCCATGACGAGGAGGGAGCAGTTCACCCTCGAGGCTGAGGGTATGTACCAGTAGCTATGTGTTTGATCTCTCTCTCTCTCTCTCTCTCTCTCTCTCTCTCTCTCTTTCTCTCTCTGGTGTTCTTGATTCAACACGATCTTGATGTATCGCGAGCTTTGCTATTATAGTTGGATCTTATGATGTTTCTCCTCCTCTACTCTCTTATAATGGATTGAGTTTTACCTTTGAAGTTATCTTATCAGATTGAGTCTTTAAGAATTTGAGAACACTTGATGTATGTCTTGCCGTGCGTATCTGTGGTGACAATGGGATATCACGTGATTCACTTGATGTATGTTTTGATGATCAACTTGCGCGTTCCGCCCATGAACCTATGCATGGGGATTGGCACATGTTTTCGTCTTGACTCTCCGGTAGAAAATTTGGGGCACCCTTTGAGGTTCTATGTGTTGGTTGAATAGATGATTCTGAGATTGTGTGATGCGTATCGTATAATCATACCCACGGATACTTGAGGTGACCTTGGAGTATCTAGGTGACATTAGGGTTTTGGTTGATGTGTGTCTTAAGGTGTTATTTTACTACGAACTATAGGGAAGTTTGTGACACTTATAGGAATAGCCCAATGGATTGATCGGAAAGAATAACTTTGAGGTGGTTTCGTACCCTACCATAATCTCTTCGTTTGTTCTCCGCTATTAGTGACTTTGGAGTGACACTTTGTTGCAGGTTGAGGGATAGTTATATGATCCAATTATGTTATTATTGTTTAGAGAACTTGCACTAGTGAAAGTATGAACACTAGGCCTTGTTTCTTAGCATTGCAATACCGTTTAAGCTCACTTTTACCATTAGTTACCTTGCTGTTTTTATATTTTCAGATTACAAAAACCCATATCTACCATCGATATTGCACTTGTATCACCATCTCTTCGCCTAACTAGTGCACCTATACAATTTACCATTGTATTGGGTGTGTTGGGGACACAAGAGACTCTTTGTTATTTGGTTGCAGGGTTGCTTGAGAGAGACCATCTTCATCCTATGCCTCCAACGGATTGAGAAACCTTAGGTCATCCACTTGAGGGAAATTTGCTACTGTCCTACAAACCTCTGCACTTGGAGGCCCAACAACGTCTAGAAGAAGAAGGTTGTGTATTAGACATCATCCCCCAGGCTAGAGCGATACTTTCTCCTTCACGAGGCCAAAATTTATATATATAATTCTGATCACGATGAACTAGATGCATAGGATATTTTTTTTGGTGGAACTCCAATTTCAATCGATTCCAATTCCAAGATCCAATATCATCACATAGCCTATACCATGCCAATGCTATTCCCTTCAAAGATAAAGGAAAACCTTCTTCATAACTTGATCTCCGGGTAAACCTGCAAGCTTGAACAATCCACAAATTTGTTCTACATATATCAAGTGCATATCAGGATGTTCGGTTCCATCTCCTTCATACACTACAAAAAAAGACACATCCGTGACATTTTGGGCCGAACGATTTTTTTTTCTGTCATACATATGACACTTCTATGACGTTAATTATGACAAAATCCGGTATCATCATAGATGTGGTGGGCTCCTACTTCTATGACAAAAAATCATGACAGAAAATGGGCTTTTCGTCCTGGGCGGGCCGGAGACGCAGCTTCATGACATTCTTTGAACCGTCCATGACGGAAAAAACCGTGGTAGAAGCGAGGGGGAGGAAAATTTCAGGGAGTTCCCAGTTACGGTCGGAGGTTGGGGGCCGAGCGATGCACATTTCTCTCGTACACGTACGCGCGTGTGTGCGAGGCGTTGGCTCTAACTGAACTCGAGCGAGGCGTTGGGCTCTAACTGAACCCGAGCGATTGCACTGCAGGCTATGCGTTATCGAACCCGGCGATCGATCGATGGCTGTTAATCGAACCCCATCGGCGATTCGCCGCTCGCCGCTAATCGAAGCCGATCGATGCTGCCTCTGGGATGAACAGTGGCGTTGCGGGGGGTTGGATGAGCAGTGGCGATTGCGTTGCCTCTGGATGAACAGGACCCGTGGTGTGGTGGAGGGCTGGATGAGCGATGAAGCGGTGGAGGGTGCTGTGGAGGGGTGGTTGAATAGGACCCCTTGTGTGGAGGGCTGGATGAACAGTAGACGGTGGAGGGGTGCCCGTGGAGGGGTGGTTAGACAGGACCCCGTGGTGTGGAGGGCTGGATGAACAGGAGACGGTGGAGGGGTGGTTGAATAGTATCCGGTGGAGTAGCGCGCGGTGGAGGCTGGATGAACAGGAGCCCGTGGAGGCTAGAGGAGGTTGACGGTGGAGATGAACAGTATCCCGTGGAGTCCCGTTTTGCGGTACGCCACACCCCTCCCGTTGAACAGGACCCCCGTTTCGACCGTAGCGCTCCAACACAAGTCTGTTACGTTTGTTTTGCGGTACGCCACACCCCTCCCAATCAACAGGACCCCCGTTTCGACCATAGGAGGTCCGTTTCCTCCGTTTTGCGGTACGCCAGACCCCTCCCGATGAATAGGATCCCGTTTCTAACGTGGCCGGTCGAACACAAGGTCGTTTCCTCCGTTGTGCGGTACGCTAGGCCTCGTTTCCATCGCCTGTTCCGTCCAAGCCCTTCCGATGAACACGGCCACGCATTCTGTTACGACCCACCCGGTTGGCTCCCACGAGTTCTGTTGCCTCCCGATGAACACGACGCATTCCGTTGTCTCCCCATGAACACGACGCATTCCGTTGCCTCCCCATGAACACGGCGACGACGCTGATTCTCCGTTCTGACCCAGCCATGTACACAAGCCCTCGCGGTACGTATGCGCGAGTAGGAGCTCGAGACCCCGCCCGTATGTACACATAGGGGGCCGTATTTTCTTTCTTGCACCCTGGCCGCTGTACGTACGTGTACATGCTACGTGCGCGCCTCTACTACGACACGTACGCGCCTCTACTACGACACGTGCGTGCCCCTACATCCACCAGTATATATGTACCTACACGTTCGCGACCAGAATGACAACGCTACGTATGCTTCGACCAGGTGGGTCCCGACTGTCAGGCACTTCCTTCCCTGCGAAGATGTAGTTGGTGGGTCCCAGCAGTCAGGGGGGCGAATCATTTTTTGTGCCCAGACGCACTTCCTTGCGTGCAATGATGTAGCTGGTGGGTCCCAGCGGTCAGGGGCAAACGTTTTTTCGTGAAATACTGTGGCCCGTCCGGTGGGTCCCCGCTGTCAGGTGGAGGAATAATTATTTTGCACATAATAAGGAGGCACTTCCTTGCTGCGGCCGTGGACCCGGTATCGGCCTCTCCACGCATACCACGTCCGATGGAAGCTGTTCCTTGACCACGTTGACCACACCGTCTTTGAGAGCACCAGGCGGTGGACGACGGTGAGGCCTAGGAAGGGGACGACACGAACCCGGGGAAGACGCGTCGATGGATGTCCACAGCGTGAAATCTGAGGGTTCACCGGTTCACTGTGGTGTGAGGCTGCCGTTGCCACAGAATAACAGGGGGTGTGGGTGAGTAGAGGGATGGCCTGGCCAGCGGTGGGAGTAGTAGGGGGCGGTGAGGCCTCCGCCGCATCACAGCCGGCTACGGGAGGCAGGAGCATGAGGCACGATCGACACTGGTTTGGGCGGCTAGAGCAAGAAGACCAGAGGTTGAAAAAGCACTACGGTCGTTGGATAGACATCGTACGGTCACTGGAGCTAGAATCGTGCACATTGACTAAGTTGACAAAGCCCTCCGTCCCCGTCAACTTAGTAGGCCCACAAGTAGGTGGGTCCCAGCTAGCAGGGGTATTCATTTTTTTGTGCATAATAAGGAGGAACTTCCAGTGGGTCCGAGCTGACAGCAGGGGAACGCTTTTTCGCAAAATACGGTGGCCTGTCGGGTGGGTCCTAGCAGTCAGGGGCAAACTTTTTTTCGCGTTATACTGGTGGGCGTCCGATGGGTCCCTGCTGTCAGGTGGAGGAATAATTATTTTCCGCGTAATAAGGAGGCACTATCTTGCGGCTGCCGTGGACCCAGCTGTCAGCCTCTCCACGTACAGTATTCTTCCGATGGAATTCGGTCGTTGACCACATTGATCACGCCGCGCCGAGAGGACCACGGCGGTGGACGACGGCGAGGCCTAGGAAGGGGACGATGCGGAGCCGGGGAAGACGCGGCAGTGGATGCCTACGCGGAGAGGAGTCTGAGGGTTCACTGGTTACTTTCTTGCCGTCGCCCTTGAGAATAACGAGGGTGTTGGTGAGTGGAGTGGAGGGATGGCACGGCGGCCGGTGGGAGTAGTATGGGGGCGGTGAGGCCTCCACGGCAGCACAGCCGGCCACGGGAGGCAGGAGCAGGCGGCACGACCAGCGCTGCTATGGGCGGCTGGAGCAAGAAGACCAGAGGTTGAAGAAGCACTACGGCCGTTGGATGGACATCATACGATCAGTCGAGCTAGAATCGTGCATATTGACTAAGTTGACAAAGCACTTCGTCCTCGTCAACTTAGTAGGCCCACTATACTAGGTCCCAGTTAGCAGGGGGAGTATTCATTTTTTTGTGCGTAATAAGGAGGCACTTCCTTGCGTGCGAAGATATAGCTCGTGGGTCCGAGCTGTCAGTGGCGGCAACGTTTTTTTCATGAAATACAGAGGCCCTTTCGGTAGGTCCCAGATGTTAGGTGGAGGAATCATTATTTTGCGCATAATAAGGAGGCATTTCTTTGCGTGCGGCCGTGGACCCAGCTGTCAGCCTCTCCACGTACAGTCCACTTCAGATACATGTCGGTTTTTGACCACGCTGACCACGGCACGCTGAGAGCACCAGGGCGGTGGACGACGGCGAGGCCTAGGAGGCATGGAAGACTCAGCATTTGTTTTTGTTTCCCACGCGGAGGGGAGTACGACTGTACGAGGGTTTACTGGTTCGTATGCCGTCGCCGGAGAATAACAGCAGGTGTGGGTGAGTAGAGGGATGGCTAGGCCAGCTATGGGAGTACGGTGGGGCGGTGAGGCCTGCGCGGCATCACAGCCGGCCGTGGGGAGGAGGGAGCAGGCAGTCCCGCCAGCGCCTGTTTGAGCGGCTGGAGCAGGAAGAGCAGAGATTGAAGAAGCACGATTGCCGTTGGATGGACATCCAACATTATACAGGCCATCTGTGGCAAGCCTCAAATCTATGGAAAACAACATACAACCCATCTGCCATTATTTCAAATAATTTACAACCCATTTGCTAATTCTTACGGGTTTTTTTGGAGCCCATATTCTTTCTGTTAGTATTACAGCCCATATTGTGGCCAAGGTTAAAAAATTATACGAACTTTTGCATCTGTCGGTGCGGTCTGAATTGTTTTTAATCCCGAAATTTCGAGTCACATTCAGACTGATTTTAAAAATAAATGTATATCAATATAAAATCCAATAAATTGTCCACGCATAAAAATCAATGCAATTTAAAATCTCGAAATGAAAAAAAAGATATTTGAAAATAATTGCCGGTTTGATGTGTTTTAAATTCTCATTACTGATAGGCCATTTTCTCGGCCAACCGAATGAAGCTCTCCTCGTCTTGAAAGATTTGCAGCCCAAAAGGCCTGATAAAGCGACTTACTTGACAAATCACAAAAACCTGGGCTAGCCATTTTCGAAAAAAAAAAACTCTTGGGCTGGTCTGTGGTAAACAAAAAGAAAAGGTTGTCTAGACAGGCCGAGTGTCACCTGCACAGCCAGTTGACACCTGCTTCCGCCTAAAAAACAAATTAGATAAATGCCACTCCAATTATGGCGATTCATAAAATGCCACTTCAATTTCCAAACTTTGAAAAATGCCACTGCAATTTTTGCAAACTTTGAAAAACGCCAGCTAGCTTTGCAAACTTTGAAAACGCCACTCAGGACTTGAAAAATGCCACTAGAAATGGCATTTTTCAAAGTTTGGAAATTGCGATGGCATTTCTCGGATACACAAGATTTGGAGTGGCATTTATCAAATTAACCCAAAACAAAAATAAGCTGGCGAGTTCTTTGGGTCCACAGTGTCGGCCGCTCGTTGTGCTTCTCTCATTTATTGACTATGTTGACAATGGCATGGGACCCAGATGTCAGAAATCCACTAGGAGGAGCCATTTTTTTATTGGCTTGAAATAAGGAGGCACTTGCTTGCGTACTGCCATGACCTTGGCGGGTCCCTGTTGTCATCCTCTCCACGTACAATCATCTCCTGATTGTGTACGCGTCAACTTGCTAGGCCCACAAGTCAGCCTCTAAACCCGTGGAGGACAAATACAACCCATTTAAAAAATAACATCCCATTCCATACGTTCAAACGGAAAGTTCAACATTCAGAGCAAAGTATCAGGTCTGATCCACATATAGAGTACTGAACTTCCACGTTGATAACCATCATAGCCATCCTGTGCCTCGCCTCGAACTTGGCAGAGGTACGATAGGGCGCGTTGCTCGCGCGCGTTGGCCCTTTCCATGCCGGCGTGGTCCACCGAAGCTTTGGCTTCCAAGCGGGAAACCCACTTGACGAGTTGGTAGTAAAAATCGGCGTCACGAATGCGTGCGTGCCCGACAACCTCCAGGGCTATTTGCCGGGCGCCGGCCTCCATGTAGTCGGCCCAGTTGCGGGCGCTCTGCTCGCGACTCAGAGCGTCGGTGCCTTTGCTGCTCCATATCGGCTGGCGGCGCAAATCAGCGATACGCTGCTCCTCCGCCAGGCGGTCGCGCTCCAACAACTCCTGCTCCTCCGCCATGCGGTCGCGCTCCAACAACTCCTCGATCTGCGCATTGCCATCTAAAGACAGATAGAATGCCTCCTCCGTCCGTCTGCCTTCCGGTGAAAAACTGAACACTAGTTCGGCGGTGACCGCCTCGGCGTCGCCATCAATTGGCGGGGGCATGGCGGACCTGGCGAGCAACGTCGGGCCGGTGGGGGCTTATGAGGATATGGCGAGTTGGGTCACGGTGGCACTGGAGAAGGCTGGGAAACAGTACTTATAGGGGGAAGGTAGTGCAACGGTCATCGGAATTCAATGCATAATAGCTTAGCGCGCCAGCTTGCCGTGGAAAACTAGGGAAACTGGAATTATGAATGTGTCGTCCCGTCCCGTATGGGTCGCACGCCGGCATGGCGGTCAAACGAGTGCACTCAAATCATCTCCCCCTTGTCAATAATGATTTCACGAATTTAAAAAGCCTGCAACAATTAAAGTGTATCTTTTTTCGCATCAGTTAGCTGCCTTAATTACAGCCGGCTGCATGGAGGCACTCAGAATCGCTCGCAAGCAGTACGCGAAGCAGCATGCAACAAGTCGCAGCCGAGGACACGCATGCAGCCACTTAAATCACTGGAATTAATTAGGCTTAAACTTATGCATGCCGTTAATTATTGCCATGCCTTGGTCTTGCTGCTTTGCTCACGGGACTAATAAACCCGGACGGAGGGAGTACCTTGGTTGGTGAGAGGTTTGAATTAAGCCCTGCAAACCGGAAAGGAGGTACTAGTACGTGCGTGATCCGCTATTTATTCGTGTAGGCTCGAGTAGGTCGTTTCTTGAATTGAGCCTTGCAAACCAGAAAGGAGGTAGTACGTGCCTGATCCGCTATTTATTCGTGTAGGATCGATAGTGTAGCTTGTCAGTTTCTTTAGAGGTAGGCATTTTTATCCGTGTAGGATCGATAGTGTACCTTGTTAGTTTCTTCAGAGGTAGGCATTTTTATTCAAAAAACTGCCACCTCGCATCTTCTTGTCATAAATAAAACTGCCAGAGGCGCATTTGTAGGCTAGCTAGTGATCGATCAGTAACTTGTAAACACTGAGCGAACAGAAATAAGTAACTGTTAATGCATCTCAATGATTCATGGATCATATACAAATATGTAGCTCCAAAAGCAAAGATCAGCCACTTTGGATCTTGCGTCGCAACTAAAACTAACTAGTACGATTCCCATACATAAGATCAACATGTTAATGCATCTCAATGATTTAGAGATCATATACAAATATGTAGCTCCAAAAGCAAAGATCTAGAAAAAACATATGTTCTTCCTACTAACATGGATGCTTCTCTTGGCCAACATTCAGTACAGACTGAAAGACAATTTTTTTTGTGAAGTCTACAATTCCTCTTGCAACCATGATAATGAACCACACATGAAGGAGGAACATCCACTTCAATATGATTTGGTCTTCTCTTGATCACACCGCGAGACTATTTTCGGAATACAAACTTTAACTTAGGCAAAATGATGCCCATTGTATAATTAGACCAAAGCAATAAAGCACCTAGTTTTGGCCAATAAATAATACAGTACTACTTTTCTGCGGTCCACGAAGTGACTATCCAATCTTTCTTTGTCTATTTTCAAATGGCACTGCATGCAGTGACTATACTATTCTCTTGTGCATTTCAACCAAAATTGCGGACACTTTGTTTGTTTGACAAATAGCAACGGGAAGACATCTTTGTCTGCACAAATATCAAGCAGCTAATAAACATATACCACACCTTGTATTTTTGGTTTAAACATGTCTCTTCCGCTTAGCATCTGTCATTTTCTACCTTTGGACAATCTGTCTGATTATGTTTTGCCGGACAATTTCATACTGAATTGATGTGCTGGTTCAGAGCAGAAATGTAGCGCCTATTCTTCATCAGACCAAGGATATCCATGTTCGCAGTGATGGAAGAGGTGAAATCGATACAACCGAAATTGAGCATCCAATCATTGAATCCTGTCCTGCACCTCCAATGTAGGTCCACCATGCCAATAAATTCACATGCAAACCACTAGTATTACTATCTAATGACAGTACAAAAATTGTAACAAGATAGTAGCAAACCATGTACCTTCGTAATGAACAGCTCATAGTGCCACCAATTGGATATAAAGGTTTGGAAAAAACATGCTCCTAATGTTGAACCAGTTGGACTTTTGTGCAGTTCCACTAAAATTGAGCATCCCTGTTTGCATAGATATTGAAAGTGTGATTACTCTAAAAGTGGCACTAGTTGAAGCATAGACTCACAAATATAAGCATTCCAATTTCTTAATGGGAAAAGGTAGCAAGACTGTTTCTAACCACCTGTTTGAAGGAATAAATAAAGCAACAACGGCTGATGTCAGGAAGGCATACATAGTTTTTTTCTGGAAAAGTGAGCCATTCATGACCTTTCCTCTTCTTTTAAGAAAATTTTGTGCAATTCTACTAAAATAAAATGCCATCACCACCTTGACAATTCAATGACACTGTACAAAAGGAAATGAATTAACATTACATCATGATGTCAGGTATGTAATCGACAGGCATAAGAGACAAACATCCAAACCTCCTCAAGAGAACAGCCGAAGGAGGAGGTGCCCACTCTTGACCTTTCCTCTTGTCTTCATAATTGTCTGTGCAGTTTAACCAAAATAAAATGACATCAGCGCCTTGGCATTTTGGTGACACTATACAAAAAAATTAACTTATCTCATGAAAGTGAGGTATGTAATATATAAGCATTAACAGTGCAAAAATCTGAAGGTAGTAACAGGTTTCATCGTTGGTATACTGGCTATCGCGGCCTTAGCTGAAAAATCTGTAATACATCCACAATCAACAGCTAACCCTGAAATAATCCAGTGACATTAAATGGCATTGCTTAAATTTATCGGTAGCATTAGACGGAGAGCGGCATTAGTTAAAGTTGGCATCACATTAGCAGTAGCATTGCTTGACTTGACTCCTAGCGTTATACTAACAGAAAAAAAAGTGGCAATAAGAGCATGGGAGGCCCATTCGGACAGTGGGCGCACTAGTACGATGTACCTCCACGGACGCAGAGTGTTGAGGGAGGTATGGTTGCCCAGAGCAACAAATATCCAGGCAGCATATGTGGATTACGTCCCATTTTTGTTCTCTTTAGCCACCTTTTTCCTATGCGAGGACAACAAACCGATCGACTGGTCATTCTCTATTGCCTTTATCATGCCTTTCTACCCTTGTTCAACCAAGAGACACGAGACTCGTTCCTTAGCTACTGATTTTCCCCTTTTCAACCTAGATGCGGGTTCGATGCCTACTCTCTTGGACAATACAGTCTCCCTTCCTTTCCTTATTCAACCCAGACATGCATTAGTCTGCATGAAGTAGGGTTTCCTTTAATAGTGCAAATTATGGTTTTCGTCTGCGTGGCCAGCAGAGCAGAGGATAGCAAATTGGGAATATGGTGGAGTGGAAAAAGATCCACATGCAACGACGTGGCAGATGGGGCAATCGAACAAGGTTATGGTTTGAAAAGAGGTAGCATACCCAAGGGTCGGCGAGAAGTGGCTTCGCTCGTGGTCGTCGTCCTCCGCACACACTATGGCAGCGAGCTTGGGAACGGAGGCCATCCCGCGCGGGCGCTAGGTCTGAGAGGACGGCCTTGTCGTCGGTCGTGACCTCGCTTCGCCCGACGAAAAGCGTCAAAGCTACACGTCCTTTTCTTCCCCGGCGGATCTGTGACCACCGGAGAGGAGGGAGAGAGGGGCCATCTTTTTCAGATCTGGAGAGAGGGTGGTAGTGTGAGAAGCAAGTGGGCAGCCCTTATCAAGAAAGTGCTGAAGCTCCAGCCTATATATCTTTTTTATACTACTAGTACTGGAGGTGGAGTAGTGGTAGAGTAATTTATATTTTCTCTACGTACAGTACCAGTTAGTCGTGCTTCAAAACTGATCAGCACACCATTAGAAAAATAAAGGTCGATAACTAATGCGGCACCTCGGGCCAACGCGGCCAGATCACATTTTGCACGAGAAATTACACACCATGTTTCGTTGAAATGTGGTCCCGTCCCAACATATCAGTGAGACGACGGCGAGTAGTAAGAGTATTTCCGAACGGACGTGTAGGCCGGGGCGCCTCTTCATGAACCGTGGCAAACTCGCAATCGTCCACCGACTCTTCGCCTTTCCCTCTCAATTTGGAACTGCTGTCGCACGCTCTTCCTCCTCCATTTTCCTTCAGCCCTTTACCCTTTCTTCTGCCATTGTTCGATCGTCTTCTCCATGGAGGGAACAGGCTGGGAACGACCCCATTATTCTTGCCCCGATCTGAAAGATGACGTGGTGCAGGAACTCATTGATCGGTGCGACGTCATCACCTCAGCTAGCATGGCAGGTTCGTTCAAGCCCATTCTCGACTCAACTAATAACATCATTGCAAGGAACCCAAGAGTCAAGGAGTGGTTTGATCTCCCCTATCTTCTTCGCCGTGACCCTGATGACTGGCGCCGGCACGACGGAGGCCTCGCCCTGTGCAAGTTGACGCCTCTTGATAATGATACGCATGATGTTAAGATTCCATCGCTTGAGGGCAAGGCTTGGGCGGGCGCAAATGGAGATTGGGTTGTTTACATTGGGTCCTACTGCGAGTGGGAACTTGTGAATGTGTACACTCGTGACCGTGTTCCACATCCAAAAATCTCAGCAGACTGCCTAGAGGTTGAGCACACCAGTATTGTAATGCGACGCTCAAATACGATCATGGTGACTGTCTACTATGAAAGATAGCAATTTGTCGAGTTCCCAACCGCTCTTGGAATTACGACAACTATGAAGTTGTTGCTATCTTCGACAAGCTTGTTGCCGTCCTTAGTGGTTTGACTCGATGGATATTGCTCAAAAATCAGTTTCTGTACCTGCGGATGAGTCTTGTGATGCAATTCAATACGAGGGCATTGTGTTTGCTGCCACCACTCGTGGCACTGTTTTTTGCATGGTATCCTCGTTGTTTGATGACGTTTGTCTTCCACCGTGATTATAATAGTCTCATCCACATGCATGCGGGTTAGCAAGTTTCCCTTTACTAATTAACCTTCTTCTTGTGTTTCCAAGGTCCTGTGAACATCCCACCACCTATACTTGAAAAATTTTATAACCAAGGGGGGATGATGATGGTGATGTTCACGAGCATGAGGACGAGCAGCGCCCATATAATCTGTGGCGCCTGGCAACTAATTCCGATGGATCACCTCTTCTTGTGTGTATACAGCCCACTGATGATGTTGCTGCTAAGGAAGCACGTGTCTCCCATGGTCGCACTCTCCGGACCTATTCCAACACCCGTTGCATGGTATTCGGGATGGATACTAGTGTGCTGGCACCAACTCCTTCTCCTTGGTACAGAATTTATAGTCTTGGAGAAAACTCGCTCTTCCATGGACAAAACTATCCGATGATGGTGAAAGCCGATCCAACTGCTGTTGACACAACGTTACTAGTACCATTTATGAGAAGCAACTGTGTCTATACCTCGGACATTTGGGTGGTTGCCTACCCTGGTACTGATATAGTAGGTCGCTTCAGCCTGGATGATCAGTCCTACGCTGGTCTCCAGATCGACAATGGATGGCCCGTCCCAGAGAATAACTTGTGGTTCAAAGCTAGCATTTCCAACGCCGAGGAATGGTTGAGTTGAAGTTCATTTCACTGCTTGTTATTTGTTGTGTGGTGAAAACTTTAGTATTTATAATGTATCCTCGTTGTCGATGTGGGTTGATGATCATTGTATGTAATAAAATGATATGCCTGTGATAAACTTACTAAATTTATGAATGGCTTTCGAGTTGCTTCTGTGAGTGAGTGGTGCGACGAGGCAAAAAAATATTTTCCAAATACATAATTGTACGTGCATTGCAATAGGTTATCAGATGAGGCCAACCAACAATAGTAGTACACTATTTGTACTAGCTTCACATGCTTCGCGCGTCGGGTGGGTGTTTTTATTGTAGCCATATGTTAATGTGTTCGCTGTACGCGAGCACCTCGAATCCTTGATACTAGTACTATATAGTAGGAGTAAGTAGTAGGAGTAGTAGGGTGGCATGGGCCAGAACAAGCATTCACGTCCAGGAGTACGGCACACGCCACCACCACGACATCCATCTGACACCATATTATTTCTTGGAGTCCGTGCTAGAGCAATCTTTTCAACCTCATCGTTTCTCTAACTTCAGCCATCACGCCGGGCAAAGTAGGTGGGGTTTGCCGATAGTCGGTTTCCTTAACTGCGGTCCCACTTGTAAGGCCAACTCCAACGCACGACCCCAAACGGACCTCCGTTTTGCATGAACTCCAACGATAATTTTGACTATAAAAGCAAGACCAAAGAAAACAAGAACCACGAGAATACATTTTACTACTCCCACTACAAAAAAAAGACACATCCGTGACATTTTGGGCCGAACGGAATTTTTTTCTGTCATACATATGACACTTCTATGACGATAATTGTGACAAAACCCGGTATCATCATAGATGTGGTGGGCTCCTACTTCTATGACAAAAATCATGACAGAAAATGGGCTTTTCGTCCTAGGCGGGCCGGAGACGCAGCTGCATGACATTCTTTGGGCCGTCCATGACGGAAAAACCGTGGTAGAAGCGAGGGGAGGAAAATTTCGGGAGTTGCCGTTACGGTGGGAGGTCGGGGCCGGCGATGCTGCTTTCTCTCGTGACACGACGCAAGATAAAAGCGAGCCGTTGGCTCTAACTGAACCCGAGTGAGGCGTTGGGCTCTAACTAAACCCGAGCGATTGCACTACAGGCTACGCGTTAGTGAACCCGAGCGATCGATCGATGGCTCTTAACTGAACCCGATCGAGCGATTCTTCGCCATCGCCGCTAATCAAGCCGATTGATGCCTCTGGGATGAAGAGTGAGCGTTATGGGGTTTGGATGAACAAAGGAGCGGTGGCGTTGTCTCCGGATGAACAGGACCCGTGGTGTGGAGGGTCGGATGAGCGATGACGGTGGAGGGGTGGCCGTGGAGGGTGGTTGAACATGACCCGTGGTGTGGAGGGCTGGATGAGCGATGGCGGTGGAGGGGTGCCCGTGGAGGGGTGGTTGAGCGATGGCGGTGGAGTAAGCGTCTTTGTGGAGGCTGGATGAACAGGAGCCCGTGGAGGCTGGAGGAGGTCGACGGTAGCCCGTGGAGGCTGGCGGAGCTCGACGGTAGAGATGAACAGTATCCCATGGAGTCCCGTTTTGCGGTACGCCACACCCCTCCCGATGAAAAGGAGCCCTGTTTCGACCGTAGAGCTCCAACACAAGTCCATTTCGTCCGTTTTGCGGTACACCACACCCCTCCCGATCAACAGGACCCAGTTTCGACCGTAGGAGGTCCGTTTCCTCCGTTTTGCGTTACGCCACACCCCTCCCGATCAACAGGACCCCCGTTTCGACCGTAGGAGGTCCGCTTCCTCCGCTTTTGGCAGACGCCAGCCCCTCGATCAACAGGATCCCGTTTCGAACGTGGCCGGTCGAACACAAGGCTGTTTCCTCCGTTGTGCGGTACGCCAGGCCTCGTTTCCATCGCTTGTTCCGTCCAAGCCCTCCCGATGAACACGACCACGCATTCCGTTCCGACCCAGCCGGTTGGCTCCCCATGAACACGACGACGACGCTGTTTCTCCGTTCCGACCTAGCCATGTACGTATGAGCGAGTAGGCGTTTGAGACCCTGCCCGTATGTACGTACATGGCCGTATTTTCTTTCTTGCACCGTCGTTGTTGTACGTACGTGTACATGCTACGTGCGCGCCTCTACTACGACACGTGCGCGCCTCTACATCGACCAGTATGTACGTACACGTTCGCTACCAGAATGACAACACTACGTACGCTTCAACCAGGTGGGTCCCGACTGTCAGGCACTTCCTTGCCTGCGAAGATGTAGCTGGTGGGTCCCAACAGTCGGGGGGCGAATCGTTTTGTCTTTTCTGCCCGGACGCACTTCCTTGCGTGCGAAGATGTAGCTGGTGGGTCCCAGCAGTCAGGGGGGCGAATCGTTTTTTTTTGCCCGGACGCACTTCCTTGCGTGCGAAGATGTAGCTGGTGGGTCCTAGCAGTCAGGGGGCCGAATCGGTTTTTTTTTGCCCGGACGCACTTCCTTGCGTGCGAAGATGTAGCTGGTGGGTCCCAGTTGTCAGGGGGGCGAATCATTATTTTTGCCCGGACGCACTTCCTTGCATGCGAAGGTGTAGCTAGTAGGTCCCAGCAGTCAGGGGGGAAATGTTTTTTTCACGAAATACGGTGGCCCGTCTGGTGGGTCCCCGCTATCAGGTGGAGGAATAATTATTTTTCGCGTAATAAGGAGGCACTTCCTTACTTCGGCCGTGGACCCAGCTGTCAGCCTCTCCACATACATTCCACGTCCGATGGAAGTCGTTCCTTGACCATGTTGACCACGCCGCGCCGAGAGCACCAGGTCGGTGGACGACGGCGAGGCCTAGGAAGGGGAAGACAGGGAGCCGGGGAAGACGCGGCAGTGGAAGCCCGCGCTGAGAGGAGTATGAGGGTTCACTGGTTCGGCTGCGGTGTGAGGCTGCCGTCGCCGCAGGGCCTGGCCAGCAGTGGGAATAGTAGGGGCGGTGAGGCCTCCGCGGCAAAGACATTCGCCACGGGAGGCAGGAGCAGGCGACACGACCGGTGCTGCTTTGGGCGGCTGGAGCAAGAAAACCAGAGGTTGAAGATGCACTACGGCCCTTGGACGGACATCGTACGGTTAGTCGAGCTAGAATCGTTTATATTGACTAAGTTGACAAAGCCCTCCGTCCCCATCAACTTAGTAGACCCACAAGTCAGCCTCCCACCAAGGTGGGTCCCAGCTAGCAGGGGGTATTCATTTTTTTGTGCTTAATAAGGAGGCACTTCCGGTGGGTCCGAGCTGACAGCAGGGGGAACGTTTTTTTCGTGAAATACGGTGGCCCGTCGGGTGGGTCCCAGCAGTCAGGGGCAATTTTTTTTTCACAAAATACCGGTGGCCCATCCGGTGGGTCCCTGCTGTCAGGTGCAGGAATAATTATTTTCCGCGTAATAAGGAGGCACTTCCTTGCGGCTGCCGTGGACCCAGCTGTCAGCCTCTCCACGTACAGTATTCTTCCGATGGAATTCGGTTGTTGACCACATTGACCACGCCGCGCCAAGAGCACCACGGCGGTGGACGATGGCGAGGCCTAGGAAGGGGACGACGCGGAGCCGGGTAAGACGCGACAGTGGATGCCCACACGGAGAGGAGTACGAGGTTCCTTTGGTTCGGTTGCCGTCGCTGAGAATAACGAGGGGTGTGGGTGAGTGGAGTGGAGGGATGGCCTGGCCAGCGGTGGGAGTAGTATGGGGTGGTGAGGCCTCATGGCGACAGCCGGCCACGGGAGGCGAGGAGCGGCACGATCGGCGCTGCTTTGGGCGGCTGGAGCAAGAAGACCAGAGGTTGAAGAAGCACTACAGCCGTTGGATGGACATTGTACGGTCAGTCGAGCTAGAATCGTGCATATTGACTAAGTTGACAAATCACTTCATCCCCTTCAACTTAGTAGGCCCACTATACTGGGTCCCAGCTAGCAGGGGGAGTATTCTTTTTTTTGGGCGTAATAAGGAGGCACTTCCTTGCGTGCGAAGATATAGCTCGTGGGTCTGAGCTGTCAGCGGCGGTAACATTTTTTCGTGAAATACAGAGGCCCTTTCGGTGGGTCCCAGATGTCAGGTGGAGGAATCATTATTTTGCGCGTAATAAGGAGGCATTTCCTTGCGTGTGGCCATGGACCTAGCTGTCAGCCTCTCCACGTACAGTCCACTTCAGATGCATGTTGGTCGTTGACCACGTTGACCACGCCACGCCGAGAGCACCAGGGCGGTGGACGACGGTGAGGCCTAGGAAGGGAACGATACAGAGGCAGGGAAGACTCGGCAGTTGTTTCCCACGCGGAGGGGAGTACGACTGTACGAGGGTTTACTGGTTTATCCGCCATCGCCGAAGAATAACAGCAGGTGTGGGACTGTGGGTGAGTAGAGGGATGGCTAGGCCAGCGATGGGAGTACGGTGGGGCGGTGAGCCCTGCAGCAAAGACAGCCGTCACCGGGAGGAGGAGCAGAGGTCCACCGGGCGCTTGTTTGAGCGGGTGGAGCAGGAAGAGCAGAGATTGAAGAAGACGACGGCCGTTGGATGGACATCCAACGATATGTGCCATCTGTGGAAAGCCTCAAATATGTGGAAAACAACATACAACCCATCTGTCATTATTTCAAATAGTTTACAACCCATTTGCTAATTCTTACGGGTTTTTTTTGGAGCCCATATTCTTTTTGTTAGCATTACAGCCCATATTGTGGCCACGATTAAAAAATTATACGAAATTTTGCATATGTCGGTGCGGACTGAACTGTTTTTAATCCCGAAATGAGTCACATCCAGACTGATTCTAAAAATAAATGTATATCAATATAAAATCCAATAAATTGTCCACGCATAAAAATCAATGCAATTTAAAATCTCGAAATGAAAAAAAGATATTTGAAACTAATTGCCGGTTTGATGTGTTTTAAAAATGTACAGCCCATTTCTCATTACTGATAGGCCATTTTCTTGGCCAGCCGAATGAAGATCTCCTCGTCTTGAAACATTTGCAGCCCAACAGGCCTGATAAAGTGACTTACATGACAAATCACAAAAAAACTGGGCTAGCCATTTTCAGAAAGAAAAAAAAACTACTGGGCTGGTCTGTGGTAAACATAAAAGAAAAGGCTGTCTAGACAGGCGAGTGTCCCGCACAGCCAGTTGACACCTCGCTACATCTCAAAAACAAATTAGATAAATGCCATTCCAATTATGGCGATTCATAAAAATGCCACTTCAATTTCCAAACTTTGAAAAATGCCACTGCAATTTTTGCAAACTTTGAAAAACGCCACTCTAGACTTCGAAAAATGCCACTAGAAATGGCATGAAATGGCATTTTTCAAAGTTTGGAAATTGCAGTGGCATTTCTCGGATACACCAGATTTGGAGTGGCATTTATCAAATTAACCCAAAAAAATAACTGAGTGAGCTGCTGGGTCCCTAGTGTCAGCCGCTCGTTGTGCAATTCTCTTGTTTATTGACTATGTTGACAATGGCATGGGACCCAGATGTTAGAAATCCACTAGGAGGAGCCATTTTTTATTAGCTTGAAATAAGGAGGCACTTGCTTGCATACTGCCATGACCTTGGCGGGTCCCTGCTGTCATCTTCTCCACGTACAATCATCTCCCAATTGTGTACGAGTCAACTTGGTAGGCCCACAAGTCAACCTCTAAACCCGTGGAGGACAAATACAACCCATTTAAAAAGGAACAGCCTATTCCATACGTTCAAACGGAAAGTTCAACATTCAGAGCAAAGTAACAGGTCTGATCCACATATAGAGTACTGAACTTCCACGTTGACAACCATCATAGCCATCCTGCGCCTCACCTCGGACTTGCCACAGGTGCGATAGGGCGCGTTGCTCACGCGCGTTGGCCCTTTCCATGCCGGCGCGGTCCACCGAAGCTTCGGCTTCCAAGCGGGAAACCCACTTGATGAGCTGGTAGTAAAAATCGGCGTCGCGAACGCGTGCGTGCCCGACAGCCTCCAGGGCTATTTGCCGGGCGCCGGCCTCCACGTAGTCGGCCCAGTTGCGGGTGCTCTGCTCGCGACTCAGAGCGTCGGTGCGCTGCTGCTCCATGTCCCGCTGGCGGCGCAAATCGGTGATACGCTGCTCCTCCGCCAGGCGGTCGCGCTCCAACAACTCCTGCTCCTCCGCCATGCGGTCGCGCTCCAACAACTCCTCGACCGCGCATTTCCATCTAAAGACAGATAGAATGCCTCCTCCTCCGCTCGCCTTCCGGTGAAAAACCGAACACTAGTTCCGGCGGTGACGGCCTCGGCGTCGCCTCATGGGATCGGCGGGGCATGGCGGACATGGCGGCGACGCCGGGCCGGTGGGGGCTTATGAGGATATGGCGAGTTGGGTCACGGTGGCACCGGAGAAGGCCGGAAACAGTACTTATAGGGGAAGGTAAAAGACGGTCATCGAATTCAATGCATAATGGCTTAGCGCGCCAAATTTTGCCGTGGAAAACTAGGGAAACTGAAATTATGATCGCTTGCCCCGTCCCGCCTGGGTCGCACGCCGGCATGGCGGTTAAACGAGTGCACTCAAATCATCTCCCTCCTTGTCAATAATGATTTCATGGATTTAAAAAGCCCGCAACAATTAAAGCGTATCTTTTTTCGCATAAGTTAGCTGCCTTAACTATGGCCATTGCATGCAGCACTCGTAATCGCCGCAAGAAGACGCGGGCAAAGATGCAACAAGTCGCTGCCGAGGGCACGCATGCAGCCACTTAAATCGCTGGAATTATTTAGGCTTAAACTTCTGCACGCCGTTAATTATTGCCATGCCTTGGTCTTGCTGCTTTGCTCACAGGACTAATAAACCCGGACGGAGGGAGTACCTTGGTTGGTGAGAGGTTTGAATTAAGCCCTGCAAACTGGAAAGGAGGTACTAGTACGTGCGTGATCCGCTATTTATTCGTGTAGGATCGAGTAGGTCGTTTCTTGAATTGAGCCCTGCAAACCGGAAAGGAGGTAGTACGTGCGTGATCCGCTATTTATCCGTGTAGGATCAATAGTGTAGCTTGTCAGTTTCTTCAGAGGTAGGAATTTTTATCCGTGTAGGATCGATAGTGTAGCTTGTCAGCTTCTTTAGAGGTAGGCACTTTTATTCAAAAAACTGCCACTTTGCATCTTGCGTCGCAAATAAAACTGCCAGGAGCGCATTTGTAGGCAAGCTAGTGATCGATCAGTAACTTGTAAACACTGAGCGAACAGAAATAAGTAACTGTTAATGCATCTCAATGATTCACAGATCATATACAAATATGTAGCTCCAAAAGCAAAGATCAGCCACTTCGGATCTTAAGGCCGCAACTAAAACTAACTAGTACAATTCCCATACATAAGGTCAACATGTTAATGCATCTCAATGATTCACAGATCATATACAAATATGTAGCTCCAAAAGCAAAGATCTAGAAAAACATCTGTTCTTCCTACTAACATGGATGCTTCTCTTGGCCAACATTCAAAGATGCATCGAAAGACAAATTTGTTTGTGAAGTCTACAATTCCTCTTGCAACGTAAGTGGTTTCAAAGAATACCGGAACCATGAGAATGGACCACACATGATGGAGGAACATCCTTTGCAATATGATTTGGTCTACTCTCGATCACACCGCGAGACTATTTTCGGAATACAAACTTTAACTTAGGGAAAATGATGCCCATTGTATAATCAGACCAAAGCAATGAAGCACCTAGTGTTGGCCAGTAAATAGTACAGCAGTACTTTTCTGCAGTCCATGAAGTGACTATCGAATCTTTGTGTCTATTTTCAAATGGCATTGCATGCAGCGACTATACTATTCTCTTGTGCAGTTCAACCAAAATTGCGGACACTTTGTTTGTTTGCCAAATAGCAATGCGCAGACATCTCTGTCTGCACAAATATCAAGCAGCTAGTAAACATATACCACACCATGTTCGCAGTGATGGAAGAGGTGATATCGATACAACCGAAATTGAGCATCCAATCATTGAATCCTGTCCTGCACCTCCAATGTAGGTCCACCCTGCCAATAAATTCACATGCAAACCACTAGTATTACTATCTAATGACAGTACAAAAAGAGTAGCAAGATAGTAGCAAACCATGTACCTTCGTAATGAATAGCTCATAGTGCCACCAATTGGATATAAAGGTTTGGAAAAAGACATGCTCCTAATGTTGAACCAGTTGGACTTTTTGTGCAGTTCCACTAAAATCGAGCATCCATGTTTGCATTGATATTGAAAATGTGATTACTATAAAAGTGGCACTAGTTGAAGCATAGACTCACAAATATAAGCATTCCAATTTCTTAATGGGAAAAGGTAGCAAGACTGTTTCTAACCACCTGTTTGAAGGAATAAATAAAGCAACAATGGCTGATGTCAGGGAGGCATACATAGTTTTTTCTGAAAAACTGAGCCATTCTTGACCTTTCCACTTCTTTTAAGCAAATTTTGTGCAGTTCTACTAAAATAAAATGCCATCACCGCCTTGAGAATTTAGTGACACTGTACAAAAGGAAATGACTTAACATTACATCATGATATCGGGTATGTAGTAGACAGGCATTAGAGACAAACATCTGAGACCTCCTCCGATAACATAATGAACATTAATTTTAACAAAGGTGTGACTAGCTTTACCGGGATAATTTGAGTGAACTCTACACCCTCTGTTCCTTAATATAAGACGTTTTCGCGGGTCAATTTAAAGTACCCAAACTTCAAGTATATAGAAGAACAGGTAGTAGTTTTCTTGAGCACATATCTGGGAAAGCTTGCCACACTTTATTTATGTCCATACGCTAATGCAACACCATTCGAATACTACAAATATACACTAACCAAGTGGCTAGTGCAACAGTAGAGTAGTTAGTTTATTATAGGGTGCAAGATACAATGGTTTTCTTGAACATATTTCAAGAAACTCTAGCAATTGGAAGGTTTGTATAAGAATTAACAACACAAAATGTAAAGGTAACAAGTTTCAAAGCATTGGTATACTAGCGATTGCATGAGCATTAAACCAAATACTGTAAGTCTGAAGGTAACTAGCATTATTAACTAATGACAGTATAAAAAATTGCAAACCATGTACCTCCAAGGTAAATATCATTTCGATTCGGGGGGCCTTAAAAATTGCTATCCCAATCTTGATAATCGATCAAACATAAAAACTTGATCGAACGAATCAAGAGAACTGCCGGAGGAGGAGGTGCCCACTCTTGACCTTTCCTCTTGTCTTCATAATTGTCTGTGCATTTTAACCAAAATAAAATGACATCAACGCCTTGGCATTTTGGTGACACTGTAAAAAAAATAACTTATCTCATGAAAGTGAGGTATGTAATCTATAAGCATTAACAGTGCAAAAATATGAAGGTAGTAAACGGTTTCATCATTGGTATACTGGCTGTGCAATAGCATTAGAATGCCTTAGCTGAAAAATCTTTAATACATCCACAATCAACAGCTAACCCTGAAATGATCCAGTGACATTAAATGGCACTGCTTAAATTTATCGGTGGCATTAGTTAAATGTGGCATCACTTTAGCAGTAGCATTGCTTGACTTGACTGCTGGCGTTATACTAACAGCAAAATAAGTGGCAATAAGAGCATGGGAGGCCCATTCGGACAGTGGGTGCACCAGTACGATGTACCTCCACAGACGAAGAGTGGTGAGGGATGTATGGTTGCGCAGAGCAACAAATATCCAGGCAGCATATGTGGATTACGTCCCATTTTTGTTCTCTTTAGCCACCTTTTTCCTATGTGAGGACAACAAACCGATCGACCTGGTCATTCTCTATTGCTTTGTCATGCCTTTCTACCCTTCTTCATCCAAGAGACACGAGGCTCGTTCCTTAGCTACTGATTTTCCCTTTTCAACCTAGATGCGGTTCGATGCCTACTCTCTTGGACGGTAGAATCTCCTTCCTTTCCTTATTCAACCCAGACATGCATTAGTCTGCATGAAGTAGGGTTTCCTTTAATAGTGCAAATTATGGTTTTCGTCTGCGTGGCCAGCAGAGCAGAGGATAGCAAATTGGGAAGATGGTGGAGTGGAAAAATATCCACATGCAACGACGTGCCAGATGGGGCAATAGAACAAGGGTATGGTTCGAAAAGAGGTAGCATACCTGAGGGTTGGCGGGAAGTGGCTTCGCTCGTGGTCGTCATCCTTCGCACACACTACGGCAGCGAGCTTGGGGACGGAGGCCATCCCGCACGGGCGCTAGGTCTGAGAGGACGGCCTTTTCGTTAGTGCGTGACCTCGCCGCCCGACAGCATTTAGTGCATCAACGCTGCACGTCCTTTTCTTCCCCGGCGGATCTGTGACCACTGGTGAGGAGGGAGAGAGGGGCCGTCTTTATTAGATCTGGAGAGAGGGTGGTAGTGTGAGAAGCAAGTGGGCAGTCCTTGGCGAGAAAGCGCTGAAGCTCCAGCCTATATATCTTCTTTATACTACTAGTACTGGAGGTGGAGTAGTGGTAGAGTAGTTTATATTTTCTCTGCGTACAGTAGTACCAATTAGTCATGCTTCAAAACTGAACGGCATGCCATTAAAAAAAATAAAGGTCGATAACTAATGCGGCACCTCAGGCCAACGCGGCCAGATCGCATTTTGCACGAGAAATTACACACCATGTTTCGTTGACATGTGGTCCCGTTCCAACATTTCAGTGAGACGACGGCGAGTAGTAGGAGTATTTCCGAACCGACGTGTAGGCTGGGGCGCCCCTTCGTGAACCATGGCAAACTGGCAACCGTCCATCGACTCTTCGCCTTTCCCTCCTGATTTGGAACTGCTGTCGCACGGTCTTCCTCTCCCTCCTCCATTTTCCTTCAGCCCTTCACCCTTTCTTCTGCCATTGTTCGGTCGTCTTCTCCATGGAGGGAACAAGACAGAAACGACCCCGTTATTCTTGCCCCGATCTGCAAGATGACGTGGTGGAGGAACTCATTGATCGGTGCGACGTTATCACCTCGGCTAGCATGGCAGGTTCGTTCAAGCCCATTCTCGACTCATCTAATAACATCATTACAAGGAACCAAGAGTCAATGAGCGGTTTGATCTGCCCTATCTTCTTCGCCGTGACCCTGATGACTGGCGCCGTCACGACGGAGGCCTCGCCCTGTGCAAGTTGATGTTGCTTGATAATGATACGTATGATGTTGAGATGCCATCGCTTGAGGGCAAGGCTTGGGCAGGCGCAAATGGAGATTGGGTTGTTTACATTGGGTCCAACTGCTAGTGGGAACTTGTGAATGTGTATACTCGTGACCGGGTTCCACTTCCAAAAATCTCAGCAGACTGCCCAGAGGTTGAGCACACCGGTATTTTACGCACATTCAAATACAATCATGGTGACTGTCTTCTACGTAAGATAGCAATTTCTCGAGTTCCCAACCGCTCTTGGAATTACAACAACTATGAAGTTGTTTCTATCTTCGACAAGCTTGTTGCCGTCGTCAGTTGTTTGACTGGATGGATATTGCTCAAAAATTAGTTTCTGTACACGGATGAGTACTGTGATGCAATTCAATACAAGGGCCTTGTGTTTGCTGCCACCACTCGTGGCACTGTTTTTGCATGACATCCTCGTTGTTTCGGTATGTTTGTTTTCCACCGTAATTATAATTGTTTCATCCACATGCATGCGGGTTAGCAAGTTTCCCTTTAGGCTGGTCATAGTGGGGAGTAACTTAGACTAGTAACATGCAGATGTTACTAGTTTATGTTACTACCTCTATAGTGCATAGTATCTTAGATTAGTATCATAGGTGGTCTCATTTATTGTCATGCATGACACATAGTAGCATCACATTTATTATGTTACGGTATCTACCTATGTTACTATAACCATCTCTCTCTTCCTTAATTGCCTGCCACATAAGCGAGTCCCAAGTGCATGATACTACTTATGTTACCCCCACTATGGCCAGCCTTACTAATTAACCTTCTTCTTGTGTTTCCAAGGTCCTGTGAACATTCCACCACCTATACTTGAAGATTTTTATAACCAAGAGGGAGATGATGATGGTGATGATCACGAGCATAAGGACGAGCAGCGCCCATATAATATTTGGCGCCTGGCAACTAATTCTGATGGATCACCTCTTCTCGTGTGTATACAGCCCACTGATGATGTTACTGCTAAGGAAGCAGGTGTAGTCTACCATGGTCGCACTCTCCGGACCTATTCCAACACACGTTGCATGGTATTCGTGATGGATACTAGTGTGCTAGCGCCAACTCCTTCTCCCGGGTACAGAATTGATAGTCTTGGAGAAAACTCGCTCTTCCTTGGACAAAACTATCCAATGATGGTGAAAGGCGATCCAACTGTTGTTGACACAACGTTACTACCATTTATGAGAAGCAACTGTGTCTATACCTCAGACATTTGGGTGGTTCCCTACCACAATCGATATAGTAGGCCGCTTCAGCCTGGATGATCAGTCTTGCGTTGGTCTCCAGATCGCAATGGATGGCCCGTCCCAGAGAATCACTTGTGGTTCAAAGCAAGCATTTCCAACGCTGAGGAATGGTTGAGTTGAAGTTCGTTTCATTGCTTGTTATTTGTTGTGTGGTGAAAACTTTAGTATTTATAATGTATCCTCGTTGTCGATGTGGGTTGATGACCTGTTGTATGTAATAAAATGATATGCCTGTGATAAACTTACTAAATTTATGAATGGCTTTCTAGTTGCTACGTGAGTGAGTGGTGCGACGAGGCAAAAAATATTTTCCAAATACATAATTATGCGTGCATTGCAACAGGTTATCGGATGAGGCCAATCAACAATAGTAGTACACTATGTGTACTAGCTTCACATGCTTTCTTGGCGTCGTGCGGGTGTTTTCTTGTAGCCATATTGTACTACATAACCAGCACCTCGAATCCTCGATACTAGTAGTACTATATAGTAAGTAGTAGGAGTAGTAGGGTGGCATGGGCCAGAACAAGCATTCACGTCCAGGAGTACGGCACACGCCACCAGCACGACTTCCATCTGACACCATATTTCTTGGAGTCCATGCTAGAGCAATCTCTTCAACCTCGTCGTTTCTCTAACTCAGCCATCGCGCGACTAGAAAAGCAAGACCAAAGAAAACAAGAACCACAAGAATACATTTTACTACTCCTGTAAGTTGGATTAGTGCCTTCTCGATACATTCATTGTTGATCTGCGGAGGCTCGATCTTGCGTGCTTCTTTCTTCTTCGAGTGTAAAGAAGTAGACGTTGCTTCCTCGCATCTAGTCGCATGTCTAGCCTCTATTCTAGTACTCCCTCCGGTCCTTTTTCTCTGCGTCTAAGCAGCAACACGCATACCAAGTAGGAGTATCAACAAGTGCACTAATCTCATCTATAGCCTCTGTGCTAGCTAAAAGTGATAGAACATCTACTAAATTGCGCTCTATCAATATATGGATGTACTCTTCTTCCCAATACAAAAACTTGCATCCATTACTCCCTCCGTTGCACAATACATGCCTTCTATTTGTCAAAATATATATGTATCTATACATGTTTTAGTATATAGGTACATCCATTTTTGGACAAATGGAAGTCAAGTATTTTGGAACGGAGGGAGTACACAATAAATTTTTTAAGTTAGCACAACTAATCTAATCCGAGAGCACAACCGAAGATTTGGTCGGGTTCTTCCTCCTTTTGCCGACACGTGGGACATCCAGCATCCAGGTCTTGTCATGAAAGAAAATAGAGTGGTAGTTGAAGCCACGAGATGTGCATCTTGGGTTAAACTATAAATAGAATCTTACTACTCTTGAGTAACATGACAGGCTTTTCCTTTTGAACTCGTAACTTGTAAAATTTGGTTCTGCTCCATGGCGTGATCGATAGATAGAAAATAACGATTTTGCCTAGAGTAATGAGAAGTTTGGTTCTGGCGTCGTTCATGCATGGAGTACGTACAAAAATTATGAAGTTAATGCGAAAGGTAAGATAATTACTGTAGTATCATATACTACTACATGGATTTGTGGAAAGATAAAAATACATACGGATCCATCAACGACATCCTCACGCCCTAGTGCGCCGGGTCACCAACCGACGTGTGAGGAGCAGCGGCGTTGGCGGCGAGCTCAACGTGCTTCTGAACAGTGCCGTCCAAGGTTGCCCTGCGGTCCAGGAAGGCCAGCGTCCTATCGTCCTCCTCTTGCATGTAGTAGTCTGATACGTCTCCAACGTATCTACTTTTCCAAACAATTTTGCCCTTGTTTTGGACTCTAACTTGCATGATTTGAATGAAACTAACCCGGACTGATGCTGTTTTTAGCAGAACTACCATGATGTAGTTTTATGTGTAGAAAAGAGAAGTTCTCGGAATGACATGGAAATCAACGGAGGCACTTTTTGGAATTTATAATAATTATTGGGCGAAAGAAATACATCAGGAGGACCAGGGCCTGTCCACGAGACAGGGGGCACGCCCCCCTGTAGGGCGCGCCCCCTATCTCGTGGGCCCCCTGGACCTCCTCCGACCTCAACTCCAACTCCATATATTCCGTCTCGGGGAGAAAAAAATCAGAGAGAAAGTTTCATCGCGTTTCACGACACGGAGCCGCTGCCAAGCCCTAATCTCTCTCGGGAGGGCTGATCTGGAGTCCGTTCGGGGCTCCGGAGAGGGGGATTCGTCGCCGTCGTCATCATCAACACACATATATGTGGGGGAATCTAGGGACGTAGCACAAGCTACCATAGGGAGCATTCATTTTCCTGCTATGCATTACTTTGCTCTCTTTATTGGTAGATGCACTAACGGTAAGGACGAAGTATGTTACATGTGCGCTCCTGATCTTGTTGTCCTCAAGAGTGCTGTGTCAGGTTATAAAGGTTATAACTTGGGGGCAATAGTTGCACGTAGGTTGCAGAATAATAGTAGAAAGGCAGATTTATTTGGAGGAATTTATGCAACCCGTGTAGCTAACTTTCTTAACATAGCTCCACGAGAGGGGGATATGATTTTACCTCCTGTTTATTTGGATAAAGAAGCTATGTTCCAACATCATTTTCTTGAGAGGAATGAACAATTCCTCCATTATCGACTAATCTATGATAGGCATAGCGTCGTCCTCACATTACTCTTCCTGCCCCCTACCTTTTGATTATCGTGCAAGAGGAAGATACGTTGTCACTGTGGAGGAAGCAATCGAGTATGAGAGAGGAATGGAGGCAGCTTCGCCATGTCGCTGCCGCTCGGAGGCGATCGCCTCCGCATCTCAGTACAACCCCAGCTTCACTTATGGATATCAGCCAGGCGGTCCTTTGTACTAGACCAACTTAGGCCAAAAGCCTAAGCTTGGGGGAGTACGTATTTCTCACCGACTTTACATTCATGTTCAACACTAGTCGTCGGTGCTCATACTCTTTCGTTGTATTATCCATGTTAGTTTAAGTTTCTTTTTCTAGTTTTCTTCTTTTGTGTTTGATAAACCTTAAGAAAAACCAAAAAAAATTAGTTAGTTTAATTTCCATGCTTGTAGTAGAAATTAAAATGAAAATCCAAAAAGATTTCTCGTTCTTCTTTTACTCGTTGGGAGCTTTCCCGTGTAAATAGCTTTATTTTCTTTCCTTTCTTCTGGGGGTCGAGAAGACCATATTGAAAATGCTTAGTGGCTCTTATATGCATGAATGTTTATTTAACTTAGAGCCCATATTACCCTGTCTTCTCTCTTGAGTTGAATGCTTGCAGATTCCAGCTTAGTCCAATGCATGTGCACTCTTATTATTATACACATCGTTCGGTCATGCGAGTGAATTATGATGAACTTATTGGGATGAGAAAAGCTGGTATGGACTCGACCTCTCTTGTTTTTGTAAATATGATGAGTTCATCGTTCCTGAGTCAGCTATTATGAAGTAAACATATTTGCAATGACATTTAGAGATTATAGTTACTTGTGCCATGCTTGATTAGCTTTGAGTTATAATGGTTTACCTTGCGTGCCAACATGCTATTAGAATGATTTTATATGATATGATGGGATGGTATCCTCCTTTGAATGAATTGAGTGACTCGACTTGGCACATGTTTAAACATGTGGTTGAATTAAATCAACATATCCTTCATGATATTTATGTTCATGGTAGATTATATCCTACTCATGCTTGAACTCGGTGTGAATTAATTTTAATGCATGTTTATGACTGTTGTCGCTCTCTCAGTTGGTCGCTTCCCAGTCTTTTGCTAGCCTTCACCTGTACTAAGCGGGAATGCTGCTTGCATCCAAACTCCTTAAACCCCAAAGTTGTTCCATATGAGTCCAACTATACCTTCCTATATGCGATATCTACCTGCCGTTCCAAGTAAATTTGTATGTGCCAAACTCCAAACCTTCAAATGAAATTCTGTTTTGTATGCCCGAGTAGCTCATGTACAACTAGGGCTGCCTATATCTTCCATGCTAGGTGGGTTATTCTCAAGAGGAGTGGACTCCGCTCCTCATTCACGAGAAGGGGCTGGTCACCGGGATGCCCAGTCCCATGCTTTATGCAAACTAAATCAAAATAATTGCAAACAAAGCTCCCCCTGGGACCCGTTGAATGTTGGAGGCACTCGTTATTTCGAGCAAGCCATGGATTGATGCTTGTGGAGGAGGGGGAGTATAAACCTTTACCATTCTGTTTGGGAACTGCCTATAATGCATGTATTATGGAAGATACAGCCATCTCATAGTTGTTGCGTTGACAGCGAAAGTATGCCGCTCAAAATGTTATTCAGTCTCTATTTTAAAATCGAGCTGTGGCACCTCTACAAATCCCTGCTTCCCTCTGCGAAGGGCCTATCTATTTACTTTTATGTTGAGTCATCACCCTTCTTTTTAAAAAAGCACCCGCTGGAGAGCACACTATCATTTGCATTCATTACTATTGGTTTATATTGGTATGACTTGACTGGATCTCTTTTACCATGAATTACAATATTTAGTCAGTCCTTGATCTTTAAAGGTGCTCTGCATTTATGTTTTGCAGTCTCAGAAAGGGCTAGCGAGATACCATTTTGTTATATCTTGTTATGATTATTTTGAGAAAGTGTTGTCATCCGAGTTTTATTATTATGGCTCGCTAGCTGATTATGTTATTGATATGAGTAATTGTGAGACCTACGTGTTATTGTTAGTATGGTTAGTTCATAATACTTGCTGAAACTTGAATGCTGGATTTTCATGTTTACAACAACAAGAGCAAACAGAGTTTGTAAAAGTTTTTCTTTATCACTTTCAGTTTATCAACTGAATTGCTTGAGGACAAGCAAAGGTTTAAGCTTGGGGGAGTTTATACGTCTCTAACGTATCTACTTCTCCAAACTCTTTTGCCCTTGTTTTGGACTCTAACTTGAATGATTTGAATGAAACTAACCCGGACTGACGCTGTTTTCAGCAGAACTACCATGATGTTGTTTTATGTGTAGAAAAGAAAAGTTCTCAGAATGACCTGGAAATCAATGGAGGCACTTTTTGGAATTTATAAGAATTATTGGGCGAAAGAAATACATCAGGGGGCCCAGGGCCTGTCCACGAGACAGGGGGGCGCGACCCCTGTAGGGCGCACCCCCAATCTCGTGGGCCCCCTGGACCTCCTCCGACCTCAACTCCAACTCCATATATTCCATCTCGGGGAGAAAAAAATTAGAGAGAAAGTTTCATCGCGTTTCATGACACGGAGCCACCACCAAGCCCTAATCTCTCTCGGGAGGGCTGATCTGGAGTCCGTTCGGGGCTCCGGAGAGGGGTATTCGTTGCCGGCGTCATCATCAACCATCCTCCATCACCAATTTCATGATGCTCACCGCCGTGCGTGAGTAATTCCATCGTAGGCTTGCTGGACGGTGATGGGTTGGATGAGATTCACCATGTAATCAAGTTAGTTTTGTTAGGGTTTGATCCCTAGTATCCACTATGTTCCGAGATTGATGTTGCTATGACTTTGCTATGCTTAATGCTTGTCACTAGGGCCCGAGTGCCATGATTTCAGATTTGAACCTATTATGTTTTCATGAATATATGTGTGTTCTTGATCCTATCTTGCAACTCTATAGTCACCTATTATGTGTTATGATCCGACAACCCCGAAGTGACAATAATCGGGATACTTCTCGGTGATGACCGTAGTATGAGGAGTTCATGTATTCACTATGTGCTAATGCTTTCTTCCGGTTCTCTATTAAAAGGAGGCCTTAATATCCCTTAGTTTCCGTAAGGACCTCGCTGCCACGGGAGGGTAGGACAAAAGATGTCATGCAAGTTCTTTTCCATAAGCATGTATGACTATTTACGGAATACATGCCTACATTACATTGATGAATTGGAGCTAGTTCTATGTCACCCTATGTTATAACTATTGCATGAGGAATCGCATCCCGCATAATTATCGATCAACGATCCATTGCCTACGAGCTTTTCATATATTGTTCTTCGCTTATTTATTTTTCCGCTACATCTTGTTACAACTACTACAAAAACCCAAAAACATTTATCTTTACTTTTGCTACCGTTACCTTTATTATCATACCACTCTTGCTACTAAACACTTTGTTGCAGATACTAAGTTATCCAGGTGTGGTTGAATTGACAACTCAACTGCTAATACTCAAGAATATTATGTGGCTCCCCTTGTGTCGAATCAATAAATTTGGGTTGAATACTCTACCCTCGAAAGCTGTTGCGATCCCCAATACTTGTGGGTTATCATAGTCCTGGTGGACGATTTGCGCGTAGATTTGGGTGATTATGTCGATGGTGTCTTGCTGCGCCCAGCGCTTGTGTAGCGGCCTCGAGGTGGACATTCTCCCGCTGACGGCGAGCGTCGCAGGGCCACCAGTGCATCGAAGAAATTGTCACCATAGTGGCCGTTGAGGGTGGCGGGCATCACATAGCCTGGGCGCGTCAGCTGGAGGCTTACGTCAAAGTCGTCCGCGAGCTTCTTGACGACGCTGAACTTATCGAGGAAACCGACGAGGACCTCGTCGAACAAGGAGACGAAGATGTCGTCCAAGCGGCCCCTCGCCCTGGCGGCCTCAAGCAATACTACCTGGAGACGTTCCTCGTTGCCGGGCCGCAGGCCGGTGTCGTGAACCATCTGGCACAGCCGGCTGATGCTCGCGCTCATCGCCTCCATGGGTTTAGCTTAGCTTCTAGTCAACTGATCTTGCGATCCGAGTGATCACTCTTGACCTTGGTTAGCGTGTGTACGTGCATAGGATTTCGTACTACTCCTCGGCCCTCTACTGCACCTGCCTTTGGCTGTATGATAGGTGGGATAGCCACCCCCTAGGCCCACGTTTCATTCACCCAAAGGCAGTTGCCGTAACTCAATGAAGTTGTGCCCCCTCCGTGCCGGTGCAGTATAGTCATCTCACCGGACCTCTAGTTGGGGCCAAACGAGAGAAGTTTGATGTTTACTGGTTTATTGGTCCCCTTTGCATTTTGCGCCAATTTTTGACCTTTGATTTAACTAATAAAATGTTAATGCATGTAAACAAAAATGTTGTGTAAGTCACATTACGATAACCAAATAATCCCAAAACACTTAGGCACGGTGCATTTACTCCCTCCTTGTTTCTTATTTCGTGACATATCAACCAATGAGAGATGTGGGACGTGCATGCTTTCAATGACTTGAGACTACCAAACATGGCATGGGTGTTTAGTTCATTGCATGTAATCCTATTAGTACTCTAGTTAGCAAAAAAACATTAAGTTCTCTCGCCGATAGGAATAAAACACCATGTATTTACTTATAGAGGGAGTAGTACATTTTTTGTGACATGCATTACTAGATGTTGCTAGTCAAATACTAAAATCCAGATGGACGTGGTAGTACTCCTAAATCCAGACGGTGTTGCTACTAGTACTAGTAGTAGTACTACCAATGTAGTAGTAGGAGTACTAGCACTGTACTACCCGTTGGTCAAATTATTACGTCTGCTCCTCACGGTGAAGTCACAAGACCCTCCACGGAGATGACACACAGTATAGGCGCCGTGTTCGACATACCATAGTCAGCCTCACCGTCTGCAGTCACTATCATCATAGCTATAGAGCTAGCCTGCTTACAACTAGCCCTGTTCGACATAATTTCCCGTGCGTAGATGCCCGTGCATTGCACGGAACACCAAGATTGGGGGTGGACGGCTCCGGCAGCGGCCATCTCGCCAGATTTTTCCACGGCCTTCTAGATGTGGTGGGGAGGAGATAAGGCTGATTGTGAGATACAAGGAGTTGTTTGTAAATAGGCAACAAGTGCGGGCATCTTTTTGCAAAAATGGAGAAGCTTGGTTTGTGTGCATCAGATCTAGATCCGACGGCTATTGGTGAAAGATGGGAGGCACAACATCATCACCAACTCAGGACCTGTTTGATTCGCAGGATTTTGAAAACGCAGGAATAGGACACGGCAATATTACAAGTTTCAAACTGATATTTCAAATGTTAGGAGTAATGTTGCACCTAGGAAGAGGGAACTACTAGGAAGTTTACGTAAGAACTTTCGTTACTTTAGGTGGATGCAGCGTTATCATACAAACTAAAATCCACCGCCCTGACAAGTCACTAATGGGCAAATAAGTTTTCGAGTCTCTGGCCACTTGATGTTTCAAAAACAAATTCAGCTTCTGCGGAGACTTTGTCATGTAGGCTTAGACGCTTGCGGTGATTAGCACGCCATTCATTGTTGCGCCAGAGAACGCCAAACCTCATTACCTTGATCACACTTGCCTCCATAACAAAGAACCTGGCCAATTTAATCTTAGATGTGCTGTCTCGGTAGTCGATCAAATCAATTTCTGTAAGATGGAGATCAAGGCATTCGATGAGATTGTTATAGTGCAGCACATTTTTCACTTTAGGGCCTTTTTTTATCTGCAAAAAAAAGAGAACATATTAAAGCAGCTGGCTGCATAAGATTGCCGTGTCATCAAGAAGTACCAATATCATTCGCTCATACGATAGGGTTGGCTGGCTAGTGATATTTTTTTCACTCTCTCTCTCTCTCTCTCTCTCTCTCTCTCTGTTTCCTCTCATTTAACTAGGAGCACGTGAAGAGCTTGGGCATTTGTTGCCTTCCACTATGTGGACGATGCCATATTTCGCAAAAGTATGCCACATAATACACATCGATGTCAAATCAAAAGATTTTGGCACCACTCTCGCGATGTGAGAGAGTTGGCACCGCTGTGCACACAGACCCACATGTATAAACAAATCAACCAAACCATCTACAGCGGCCTCTCACTCTCCCAAACAAGTGTTTTTTTATTGCCTCAGTCCTCTCTCTCTCACGCAGTGTTTTTTCATTGCGTGAGTTAATTTGGCACCAGAGCAAAGTAGGTGATCCAGATTGGGGCACCAGGTGAGCAATGGAGGGGCATCGATGCCAAATGCATCACAAGTGAATTTGGCACATGTTTTGGCCTACATAGCCCACTTGTGTAATCCCTTTGTCCCAAAATTCTTGTCTTAAATTTTTCTAAATACGGATGTATCTAGTTACATTTTAGTGTTAGATACATCTGTATCTAAACAAATGTAAGACAAGAATTTTGGGACGGAGGGAATACTACCTTGTATTTAGTATAAATTTTGACCATAGATTTACCTAAGAAAATGCCAATGCATGTCACTAAATATTACACCATTTGAAATTAAGTTCAAATACGAATCCAACAATATAGTTCTTAGTGACATGCATTAACATTTTGTCAGTTAAATCTATGGTCAAATTTTGATACTACAAAATTGGAAGAGTAAACCAGGACGGAGGTAGTACTTGCTCTTAGGGTAACCATAGAGTTACTGGAGTAGTCTAAGTTACTTTCCACTATGACTTAGCCTAGGCTTCTATAGTAGTACAGCATAAAAACGATGCAGGTGATCACATGAGAAAAAAATACTAAAAACATTTCTTTCGGTGAAGTGCGTAGATGCAGTTTTGAACACTACACTTGTCATCATAATTTGGGAAGATTACGAAAAAATTGAGCTACGTTGTGATTACCGTTTACTTATAGGAAAGAAGTTTCACCTCGATGAGTAGCTTCTCCGTGCACGGAAAGCATGTAAGGAATCCAACAACTTGATCCAGATAGGGGCCGATAGATTTTAGTGCTAACATCTTCACTGTGCGCATGGACTGGGTCAAGCTTGTGGGAATCATTTTACGGAAGGCGGTCGTAAATACATCAAGAAGAAATTTAAAATGTGAATTTCAAGAAGGCGGAGAAGAAGATGAGTGCTGTACACGAACGATTCAGATCCAATAAAGAGTTCGGAGAATTTGGCAGACGAGTACACCAACGCTGTCAATTTCGGTGCGTCAGTGACCCTGATTTTTGTTGGACCTTCTAGATCCGATACAAGCAATCTCTCAAGGAAAGGCGCATTCTCAATGACCATAACGTGGAACAGCTTGAGTGATCTCTTCCCAATTGATGTCTTGTTGCGGGGCCAGCAAGACACATAAATCCATCGGAGATTCGTCGAGGCGATGTGGAGGCTAATGAACCCATGGATCTGCTCAAGACGAAGGTACTCGAGCGCAGTACAGCTGCGGAGCAGGTGCTCCATAGCCTTCTTCGAGATGACGACATCGAAGAGGTCGAGCTGCTTGAGTTGAGGGAGAAGAAGGGCGGGTGTCGGTGTCAAAACCGGCGGATCTCGGGTAGGGGGTCCCGAACTGTGCGTCTAGGCGGATGGTAACAGGAGACAAGGGACACGATGTTTTTACCCAGGTTCGGGCCCTCTCGATGGAGGTAAAACCCTACTTCTGCTTGATTGATATTGATGATATGGGTAGTACAAGAGTAGATCTACCACGAGATCAGAGAGGCTAAACCCTAGAAGCTAGCCTATGGTATGATTGTTCTTCGTCCCACGGACTAAAACCCTCCGGTTTATATAGACACCGGAGAGGGTTAGGGTTACATAGAGTCGGTTACAATAGGAGGAGATCTACATATCCGTATCGCCAAGCTTGCCTTACACGCCAAGGAAAGTCCCATCCGGACCCGGACGAAGTCTTCAATCTTGTATCTTCATAGTCAAGGAGTCGGCCAAAGGTTATAGTCTCGCCATCCGGACACCCCTAATCCAGGACTCCTCAAGAGCTCTGAACCAGGCTTCAATGACGATGAGTCCTGCGCGCATATTGTCTTCGGCATTGCAAGGCGGGTTCCTCCTCCGAATACTTCGTAGAAGATTTTGAACACAAGAATAGTGTCCGGCTCCGCAAAATAATTTCCACATACCACCATAGAGAGAATAATATTTACACAGATTCAACCTGCTGACGTATTCCGCAGCGTGACACCACACCACGGCCAAGCCTTTATTCGAATCGTTTTTACTATCCCACCTCAGCGCACTTAGCGAGGCGGTTTCCTTGGCACGTCTTGTTGAAGCAGAGATCATGTCCCCTTATTCCGGGATTCTCATCAATACGGGCGTGGGTAACCCAACCGTGCCATTAATTTATGGCGCTTGGGAGATAAGCGAGTTTTAGCAGGCTGGTGGGGGCACATAGTTTCGTTCACCCATATAAGGGGATAAGGATCCACCTTTTCCGTCTACGCCTTCTTCCTCCTTTGATTATCCATTTTCGCGCACCCGAGCTCCAGCGCCCAAGTCCGCACATCCCGCCTCAACCTTCTCCAATCATGTCCGGAGCGGGAGGCAAGTGGATGGCCTCCTCCGTCACGGAGGGGCACATCAAAAAGCTGAGGAAGGCTGGATATCTGTCCAATGACATCGCGCACCGGCTCCCCGACAAGGGGCAGCTCATCCCCACCCCCAGGCCCCATGAGAGGGTGGTGTTCCTCACCCACTTCCTCCGCGGACTAGGTTTTCCACTTCACCCATTTGTCCGGGGCTCATGTTCTACTACGGCCTGGATTTCCACGATCTGGCCCCGAACTTCATCCTCAACATCTCAGCGTTCATCGTCGTGTGCGAGGCCTTCCTCTGCATCCAGCCCCACTTCGGCTTATGGCTGAAGACCTTCAATGTCCAGCCAAAGGTAGTGGGCGGCTGCCAAGCGGAGTGCGGAGGCGCCATGGTGGGCATGATGCCCAACATTACATGGCTCGAGGGCTCCTTCGTGGAGACCATAAAGGGGTGGCAAGCGGGGTGGTTCTACATCACCGAGCCGCGTGACCCTAAATGGGCAGCGGCCCCCGAATTCCGATCTGGCTTCCCTACAAGGCTCACCTCCTGGAAAGATACGGGCCTGTCAAGGGGTAATTCAGAAGAGCTGACCGGACTCCAAACCTGTTTCCACAACTTGGTGAACAAGAAGCTCAAGCTCGTCAACATAGTCCAGGTCATGCTCATCCGCCGGATCCTCCCGTGCCAACAACGGGGTTTCAGCTTGTGGGAGTTTGATCCGGCACAGCACCAAACCACGAAAGGTGCTCTTTGACACTACGCACGAAGATGCCCGGAAGGTCTTTGTTCAAGGGCGCTGAGGCTCCCGCATCCGCTACCGAAGATCGCGGATTCAGCACGCAGGATCAAGCCAACGCGGTAAGCTATTTTGCCCTTTACGGGACACTTGTTTTCATAGTTTGACTCTATGCGGGATCTAAGCTCCCGTTCCTTTGATAGGAATGGCAGAAGAAGACCGGACAGATCGACTGTCCGGCTCCTTTGCCCGAAGACCCAGCGGACGCCCGCTTGACGAGGCTGCTGGTTCCAGCACCTTACGTGGTGCCGGAGAAGAAGGCCAAGAAGAAGGCCACGGGAACTCGAAAGAGTTCCCGGCGCCCGGTGGTGCCGGATTCATCGTCCGATGACTCCGAGGTGCACTCCTCCTCCGAAGACGAGGAGGAGGAAGAAGAAGCCTCTCCCCCTCCAGCGGGGGGAGGAATGAAAAGGAAGGCCGCCCCAACTGGTGGGGGGGGGGGAGGGTCCAAGAAGGGAAGGACCCTTCCTCCGGACTACTCCACCAACACCGACGATGGCGAAGAGGAGTGGCCATCCAGGGCCAAGCCCCTGGCAAAATCATAAGTATCCGGATACCAGAATAACTCATGGCGTTCCGATAATGCACAGTATCTTCTGACGCCGAATATAATCATGTAGTCCGCCCAAGGCCCAGCTCGACGCTTCGTCGAGCGGATCCCTGGACTCGTCGGATGTGAATAGCCTTTCACTTCCGACTGCTACCTCCCCTCGTCCAGCGGATGATGCCGAGGTGGAGTCCCAAAAGGGTCCAAGCCAGGAGGGGGTGGTCCTGGAGGCGCCGCAAGGCGACCTCCCGGACTCCAGGCGCAAAGGGGATAAAACCCCGAAGGGCTCTAAGTCCGGCCCTGGGCCGGACTCCGCACCGGAACCTTCAGTGGTTCCGGAGTCCGGCAGGCGGCCCCCACGTAAGAAGGGCAAGCCTATGACGCCGGTGACCTCCTCCAACCGGAGGCACCAGATAATTTGCTGGAGGTGCTTAACGGTGCTTCCATCGACGAGGAGCACCGCACTATTATGAGTGTGGTGATCCAGAAGGTTCAGTCCGCCAAGAGCGGGCTGACCGAAGCTTGTCGACCTTCTAACAGGGCTTTGAGGTATGTATTTAAGATATGTAAAAATATTACCGCATAGACGGTAGCCCTCGATGCTTAGTTTGGTGTTGAAAGAAAAGCCAACCGAGGATCAAAAAGATATACGCAGGAGTCTAACATAAGTATGTCAATATGGGAATGCAGGTGTCTGCTTGACCTCTGCCAGACCGATTGCGGAGGTCACTGCATTGAAGCAGAGCATCGAGCGGTCCGAGAACGAGCTCGGCCTTGCCAAGAAGCAGCTCGAGGACAAGTAAGGTAAGTAATACCTTATGTAAGTATATAAAAAAGATGTGGTTGCAAAAAATGACAGGACCGACGTGGGTATTGCAGGGGCCACGAACGAGGTGGCGACCCTGAAGGAAGTGTTGTCCAAGGCCGAAGAAAATGTGGCTGTGGAGCGTACCCAGCGAGAAAAGTAGGAGGCGCGGGTGGCGGAGGTGCAGCAAGAGCTCCAGGCTCTCATGAAAAAACACGAGAGTTTGGAGCTTGACTCAAAGACTCGAGAGTCCGAGCTCGCCTCGGCGCTTGAGAGCGCCAAATCTGCCAAGGCGAAGCCCAAAAAGCCCTCCAGAAATTGAGGCGATGAAGAAGATAGCGGCGGGTAAGGCATTCTTTATGCAAAGCAAGCACGTGAAAGTGAATTACTTGTTACTTACCCGAGTCCGGAGCTCTCCAGGAGCATTCGCAGATCTTCCCCGGAGTGTGTCCGACGCTGCCGCATTCTACCGAGCCGAAGAGGGGAGCTCGACGGAGAAGGTGTTCTGGTCTCAGTATGCTGAGGCCGGACACCCGGTGCCCTTGAGCGACCAGCTGAAGCAGTTGGTCGAGCTCCATAAGGTGGCCGAACAGGCCGGGAAGGGTATCGTAGTCCGGCTGTGGCACGGGAAGCCATGCACAGGAGCTACTTGGGCCGGTAAGGCGGTGGTGGATGCATGTCCAAGGCTTGAAGTCATCAAGCGCTCCGTATGCATCGAAGGTGCCCGTAGGGCCCTTGCCCGTGCTAAACTGCACTGGGGCAAGATGGACGCTGAGAAGCTTGTGACGGCCGGACCACCGCCGGGCAAGGAGCATCGCAAGCCCGAGATGTATTATGAGAGCGTCCTGAAAGGTGCCCGCTGTTTAGCGGATGAATTCTCCAAAGCTGTAATTTTTGAGTAAACTCGCATTTGTGATCCTGTACGCTGAAAACTTGTTCATATGCGCTAAGCAACGCTTTTGAATTTAATATATTACCTTCTGTGCGGCCGTTTATTAAATTTGAGAGATGGCGAGTCGTCGGCTTCTGCCCCCATGCCACGAGTGCTGGGGTGTTCGGGATAAACTTGAGCGCTCATGAGAGTGTTCGGACTTCTCACACCATATTCTGGGGTACGTAAGCCCCTGGTGTATTGGCCATACCAAAGTGCACAGTTGCATAATGTCATAACTGAACATATTTTTATAGAAAAAGGAATGCAATAATAGACAAAATCTATGTATTGTTTATTCGAAAAGTCTGCGGTAAAAGCAGAACGATACAAATAGTGCGATAAGCAAGAGATGGGACTATTTAACATGTCCCCCTCCAGGGGCGAGCTGCAGGATGATATGTGAAACAAGTATATCGCTCGTTATAGAGACCACTGGACACTCGACGTAACTACGCCTCCCTGGCTGTTGCATCGTGTGTTCGGTGATTGTACTGCCGGACAGGACTTCCATAGAGTGGAGTCCTGAAAGTAAGAAAAAAAGAATGACAAAATAGGGAGCCCCTGGTGCGGTTGAGCCGCATTTTGGGCATGCCGTGGTCGTGCCCCTCCCCCTATGCCCATGGTATTTCCAGAGCGTAGTTATGTACGCGTAGTACTAGTTTCGCAATTTTGCGAGGGCTAGGGTTGGGGCCGCATTGCTATGCGTGCTCGGAACGTGCCAGGCGGTCTTGTTATAGGTTACTCCGGGTGCGCTTGACGGTGTCCGGACGTTTAATGGCCGGACTGGAGAACTGCCTTGAGAGGCTGCTTTGTACTTCCGCCGCGAGGGCCGCCGTATGCTCCTCGGTTCGGAGAGAGCGTTCGGTGTTTCTATTGACCGTAATGACTCCTCGAGGGCCTAGCATCTTGAGCTGGAGGTATGCATAGTGCGGCACCGCATTGAACTTTGAAAATGCGGTTCGTCCGAGCAGTGCATGATAGCCACTGCGGAACGGGACTATGTCGAAGATTAACTCCTCGCTTCGGAAATTATCCGGGGATCCGAAGACCACCTCAAGTGTAACTGAGCCTGCAGTTGGCCTCTACACCTGGTATGATGCCTTTAAAGGTCGTCTTTGTGGTTTTAATCCTTGAGGGATCTATGCCCATTTTTTCGTGACCGTATCCCGATAAAGGTGTTCGGGCTGATGCCGCCATTCCATAAGTACTCTAGTGAGGTGAAATCCGTCCAATGATTGGGTCTAGAACCAATGCGGCGAATCCGCCATGGCGCATGCTAGTGGGGTGGTCCTTCGATCAAAAGTGATTGGGCAGGGAGGACCATGGGGTGAACTTTGGGGCGACTGGCTCCAACGCATATCGTCCCTCGAGTGCACGCTTCCGCTCCCTTTTGGGTATGTGGGTTGCGTATATCATGTTCACCGTCCGCACTTGTGGGGGAAGCCCTTTGTCCCCTATTGTTCGGGCGGCCGGGCTCCTCCTCGTCATCGCTATGCAGCCTTGTCATTGTTTTCGGCGTTTAACTTGCTCGCTGCTTGAACACCCAACAATCCATTGGTGTGGTTGGCTGGTTTTTCGAAGTGCCGTGTATCCGCACGAGCGATCGGTATTCGGTCCAAATTGGACGGGCCGAAGTATTTCTTTTGAATGGCTTTTTCCACTGACCGGGTTTAGAGCCTCTGAATCCGGCATTAACTGCCGTATCCTCAGCATTGTCGCCGTTAATGCGGCGCTTTTGCTTGTTGTGACGCGACCTGCCAATGTTGTCCTTGGTATCTGAATTACCAGGGCTCTTGGTCATGTTATTACTACGAGCTAGCCAGCTGTCTTCTCCCGCGCAAAAGCGCGTCATGAATGTTGTGAGGGCTGCCATGGATTTTGGCTTTTCCTGTCCTAGGTGCCGGGCAAGCCACTCGTCGCGGATGTTATGCTTGAAGGCTGCAAGGGCCTCTGTGTCCGGACAGTCGACTATTTGATTTTTCTTGGTTAGGAACCGTGTCCAGAATTGTCTGGCCGATTCCTCTGGCTGCTGAAATAAGTGGCTTAGGTCATCGGCGTCTCGTGGTCGCACATAGGTGCCCACGAAGAAGTCGAGGAATGCGGCTTCCGTGTCCTCCCAACACCCAATTGATTTTCTTTGGCAAGCTGTTAAGCCAATGCCGAGCTGGTCCTTTAAGCTTGAGTGGGAGGTATTTGATGGCGTGTAGATCATCGCCACGGGCCATGTGGATATGAAGGAGATAATCCTCGATCCATACCGCCGGATCTGTTGTGCCATCATATGATTCGATGTTTACGGGTTTGAAACCCTCGGGGATTTGATGGTCCATTACTTCATCTGTGAAGCATAGTGGGTGTGCGGCGCCTCTGTATTGGGCTATATCACGACGTAGCTCAAATGAGCTTTGTCTACTGTGTTCGGCCCGACCGGATTTACCATATCCGGCATGACAGTTATCGTCACGTGTCGTGGGGCGCCCACGCGATCCATAGATCGATCTTGTTTGCCTTGCCCTGTCCTCCAATATATCTCACAGGTCTGGCGCATTTCCCCGTGCCTTGGTATTCTTTGAGCGACGCCGGGGTGCGGCTTGAGTGGAGGGCCGAGAGGCCTCTCTGTCGCGGCCACGAGGTGGCCGGTCGGCCGCATCATGCGCTGGTGATGTAGGTCTTTGTGCTTCCTCCTCTAATCGGGGTAGCAGCCTGCATTTTGGGTAGCTCTTGGAGGGGCGTTCGAGTTCGTACTCTTCAACCGCAAGGACATCAGTCCATCTGTCGGCTAGCAAGTCTTGGTCAGCTCTAAGTTGTTTCTGTTTTTTCGTGAGGCTGCTCGCCGTGGCCATAAGCCTGCATTTGAAACGCTCTTGTTCGACGGGACCCTCAGGCACGACAAATTCGTCGGCGTCGAGGCTTGCCTCGTCTTCGGAGGGAGGCATGTAATTATCGTCCTCTATCTCTCTGTCTGCCGCTCTCTCATGAGGGCTGGCTTCTCCATCCTCCTGTGCTGAATCCTGCTGGAGGGGGTTGTCTTCAGACCTTGTCCGGTGTTATTGTCTCCGTGCGGAATCGCTGCTTTTTGCTTTGGCGGGATTTAGAGCGGCACCACGACGCCGATGCATAGGCTTCTTCTTGGAGGGTCATCCTCCGTTGTTCCATCGCATGATTCCTTCTTTTGGGGTGTCCACCATGTATATGTCATCTGACGAGGTGGCCTTCCGGCCCTGTAGGCGCTGGTTCTTGGTCGTCTCTGCATCGGCGTCCATACCGTCGATGTCATCGGAGTCGAAGTCGAGCATGTCGGTTAAATCATCGGCGGTGGCTCTGAAGTGGGTGGTGGGTGGGCTTTGAATTTCTTCGTCGTCCGCATCCCAACCTTGCTGACCATAGTCCGGCCAGGGCTCTCCTGATAAAGAGAGAGACTTTAGTGAATTCAGAATGTCGCTGAACGAAGAGCGCTGAAAGATGTCCGCGGTGGTGAACTCCATGATCGGTGCCCAATCGGATTCGATTGGCAGGGGCGCGGAAGGTTCGGAGTCCGGAGAGGAGTCCGGCACCTTGGAGTCACGAGCTTTGCAAAGGACAGGTATGGTGTTCGACTCGATCGCCGTGGAGATTGCAGCCCCCAAGGCGGTGTCCAGCCACCCGTCCTCGATTGGCGCAGTTGGCTCTGAGCTAATGGTCGGAGCGGACACTGGTGCGGCCTCCAGGGCACTATTCGGCGGCAGAGCTAGTTCATGCCCATCGAGACAGTGAGGCGCGCTTGGCTGTGGCTCGAACCCGTCGAAGATCAAGTCTCCGCGGACGTCGGCCGTGTAGTTCAAACTTCCAAATCTGACCTCATGGCGAGGGACGTAGCTTTCGATCTGCTCCAGATGGCCAAGCGAATTGGCCCGCAGTGCAAAGCTGCCGAATACGAAGATCTTTCCGGGGAGAAAAGTCTCACCCTGGACCGCATAGTTGTTGATGATCGGAGGAGCTATCGGGCCTAAAGATGACGACACAGAGGAACTCTCAATGAAAGCACCAATGTCGGTGTCAAAACCGGCGGATCTCAGTTAGGGGGTCCCGAACTATGCGTCTAGGCGGATGGTAACAGGAGACAAGGGACACGATCTTTTTACCCAGGTTCGGGCCCTCTCGATGGAGGTAAAACACTACTCCTGCTTGATTAATATTGATGATATGGGTAGTACAAGAGTAGATCTACCACGAGACCAAAGAGGCTAAACCCTAGAAGCTAGCCTATGGTATGATTGTTGTTAGATCCCCACGGACTAAAACCCTCCGGTTTATATAGACACCGGAGAGGGTTAGGGTTACATAGATTCGGTTACAATGGGAGGAGATCTACATATCTGTATCGCCAAGCTTGCCTTCCACGCCAAGGAAAGTCCCATCCGGACACGGGACGAAGTCTTCAATCTTGTATCTTCATAGTCCACGAGTTCGGCCAAAGGTTATATTTCGGCCATCCGGACACCCCCTAATCCAGGACTCCCTCAGCGGGCACGGCTTTAATCTGGGGAAGATAGCAGGAGCTGAAGCTGGCGCGGCGCAGCGTTGGCGTGAGGCGGAGCACGGATGGCGGCAGAGAGCGACATCATCCAGCTTCAAAGTTGAGCTCCTCGAGCTGATCTAGGGCGGAGGATAAGAACCACTCATCAAACTTGGGTTGGACCTTGCAGTTGGTACTGAACATGCGGAAGTCAAGGCGTCTGGCTGGCCCAGGGTGCGATGAAAGGATCTTGGAGACTGCGGCCATGCGTTTGCAATCCCCGTCGCAGAGCCAGCTGTCGTCGGTGAGGTTGAGGGGGAAGCAGCGCCAGAGGGGGCGCCACCGCCGGGAGAGCAGGGCGGTCCGCACGGCAGATTTGGTGGGGAGGAGGCCGATGATGACGAGCAGCATTTCGTCAGGGAGGCTGCTGATGAAGTCTAGGCTCGCCGGATGCGGGTTTTGGCTCGAGCCGCCTCCGCTTGTTGGCTGCCTCGCCGTCCATCTCAACCGGCGGCGACGCCGGTGTACACGTGTGCTGGTGTGTGTTGTGTGCTGGGTGTGCGCAAGTGCGTCCTTCTGTGCATGCCACCACGCAGTGGTGAATTGTGTCGAAAAGGCCCTTCGCACGCAAGAAGTTTGTCCTCAATCGCCCTCAATTTACTAGCGTGCGGGTGCTACCCCGAGTGGTTTCAACTTTGTTTACTTCACCGCGTGTCAGATGGGCCTCTAGTTTACTTATTTTCACCCACTGCCACATGGGCCAGCACACCAAGATACAGAACAAGAGCTGACAACGCAGCATGTGGATTGGTTGACCGGTCAACTAAACAATATACGGAGCTATACGCTGACACAGTGAGCGTATAATCCGTCGGTATAGAGAGTTCGAGTGAGAGGGAGGCCCGTGAGAGATAGCGAGAGAGAGAAAGAGCTACTCCCTCCGTTCGATAATGTAGTTACAACATTTCTTAAGTCAAACTTTTGAAACTTTGACCAAGTTTATAAAGAAATTACTTATATCTACAATACCAAAGATAAATGATAGTATGAAGTAAGTACATGTTGTGATGAATCTAATGATCTTTCCAGATGTAAATGTTTTTCTCCACATATACCCGGTCAAACTTTTCTGAGGTATCACTTTTCAAAACATCCATATGCTTATGGACGTGACAAGTCCCTAACGAGAGAGAGAGAGAGAGAGAGAGAGTGAAAAAAGTGTGTGTGCGTGTGTGAAAGAGACATGGACAACACACGATAAAAGTAGAGAAAAAGCGTGTGTGTCTTATGCAAACATATCACACATGCATCTTCGACAACGGAGGCAAGGTGAGGAGATAGTGTGTGGTTGTTTGGTACCGAGAGAGGAAAACCCCTAACACGTGGCCAAGAGGGGTCTGGCAAACAAGGGAGAGAGGTCGAGAGAGACGTACGGAGAAAATGCAGACATGGGGAGGAGAGAGTGTATGTTTGTCACAGAGAGATCCCCTGGAGATCGTGATGGGACTACATGGGTGGGAGATCGAGTGACAAGGTGTGTGCGTGATAGAAGGTGCCCCGAGAGATATCGAGATAGACGTATTGATGGAAGGAGACAATACGTGTGTTCCTGATGGCTAGTAAGAGATAATCATACTTAGGAGGGGGGAGTGCTTGCGCCCATGGCCCTGTTTGGATACTCTAACTCGGTTAGAGGTTAGAGTAAGATTCTAACCCTGAACTAACCCTAAGCTAAGTCTAAGTAAAGAGGTGTTTGGATGGCAGGGTTAGATGGAGCGCGGATACGGCGAGGCACCTTCACGGGCGGTGCGAGAGGGAGGGAGGGAGAGTACGAGAAGCTTCGAGGAAGTGAGGAGGGATCTGCTGCGGGGAGAGCGAGAGAAGAAAGTGTTTATTAGTGGTCCCGAGAAGAACTAACCCAAATAAGCACCTCTTGTATGGGTTAGTTTTTTTTTGATGGGTTAAATGCATCTAACCTAAACTAACCCTCCTGTTTGGATCTTTTTGGGTTAGTTGACTCCAAACTAACCCAAACTAACTTTAACACATGGATCCAAACAGAGCCTATGATGGAGTGAGGGATTATGGTATTTAGGGGGATGCGTGTCACATGGAGAGAGAACAAGGGCGGAGAGTGTTGGATGGTTCTATATGTATAGCGCGAGCGAGACATGTGTTTGTGTGAACCAGGGAGATATAAGGCCAGTTTGGCTTGCGTCGTGAGCATCTTTTGCATGGCCTGAGGTTGTGGATGGATTTCATGCACGCTTGTTTCTTGTTTGGTTGCTACCCTGTGAAAAAGAAAGCCCGCCTGGGCTATGTTCCCTTTCACTTTAATTAGCCTGGCTGAACTCCAGACACTGCAAGTAGCCTGGCCCAGGCGACCGATTTCGAACGCCTGGCCGTGCCTGGTCGTGCGGCCACGAGGCTAGCAGCAACATGGATGGATATTAGCATTAAATAATTGATGCATGGATTGATTGATGGGACGTTGATGCTTTGCCTGGCGGGCATGAACCAAACGCTTGACACCACACAAGCCTGGCCAGAGAAATATTTCACATCTCACGTCCACACCGAGCAGTACCGGCCATCAAGGCATGAGGGTCAGGTCACGAACCAAACTGACCAATAAAGTTTGAGAGAGATTGAGGAGCCCCGATAAGGCTGAGTGGTGCGTCAGGTAGCTGAGAGGGGGAAAGAGATATTCCATCCGCTCGACAATGCAGTGCATGTAAAGTTTTTAGAAGTCAAACTTTGGAAACTTTGATCTGGTTTACGCAAATGTTATTTATATCTACAATACAAAAGATACATCATACAAAACTACATCTCATGGTGAATCTAATGGTATATGTTTGCTGTACTAGATGTAATTCTTTTTCTCCACGTACATGGTCAAACTTTGTGATGTTTGACTTTTCAATAAATCTATGTGCTATGGACCGAGGAGAATGAGTAAGTGTGCAAAAAGAGTATGTGTGTGAAAGAGAAAGTGACAACAAACGATAAATTAGAGAGAGAGTGTGTTTTTTCGTTTCTTATGCGAACATATCACGCATGCATCTCCCAAATGGAAAAGCGAGGCGAGGAGATACACGAAGATAGCTAGTGTGTGATTATTTGCAACGGAGGGAGACACCCATGTAGCACATGTCCAATAGAGGTCTGGCCAACAAGGAACAAAGGTCGAGAGGGACACATGGATGGCATGGATGCATGAGGAGGGAGAGAGGGTGTGTTCGTGATAGAGAGATCCCGTCGAGATCGTGAGGGGACTATATGGGTGGGAGATCGAGGGAGTGTGTGCGCGATAGAAAGATGCCCCGAGAGAAATAGAGATAGACCATGCACATGTTTGTGATGGAGACTAAGATTATCTAGTCATATACATATAGGGGGGACTGCGTGTGCCTACAATTGAGTGAGAGACCATCATACTTGGCTAGCTGGGCATGAGATTGTGTGTGTGCGTGTGTGAGATGGAGAGAGAACGAGGGGGGAGATAGAGTTTTACATGGGCTATCGAGTGCGAGTAAGATATGCATGTGTATGTGTGACCCAGGTGGATGGAGAGTTTGGGAGAGGGGGAAGATCTCAGGGCGACATAGTGGTGCGTGAGAGAGTTACGGGCAAAGAGCCAAGGAATTTGTGTGCGTCTGATGAGTGCACCCAAGATATCTAGCTTGGACTAGCTAGAGTATCATACATAGTGTGCGAGAGAGACCTATAGATGGTGTATATATGCATGCGAACTAGAAAGACCCCCCCACACACACACAAAGAGAGAGAGAGAGAGATGGAGAGAAAGGGAGAGGGGCCAACAAGGTTTTTGTGTCGGATGCGTGCGACAGAATTGAAGATTGTCTGAGAGAGAGAGAGAGAGAGAGAGAGAGAGAGAGAGAGAGAGAGAACATGAGTCCGGGAGAGGGAGGTCGCGTTTTATGCATCAAAGACTAATATAAACCATGTTTCGATATAAACTTGCATTCAAATATTTAAATTGGAGAACATGTTATGCGCAATCCACACATGAGCGGATATATGCGTATATCAAACAAGTTCATTAATTTGACTTTCAACATATTCATGGAGTACTATAATCTTGTACAACATGCTACTCGATTGAGGTGTTCAATTTTGGATTTAGTTCACTATTTTGACCCTCTTGAACGAGCTATTTCATTGAATCGAGATATTTCATTTTGGGTTTGATTCGCGTTTTTGAGTGGGTCAACTATTTGTCATATAGTAAATCGCTAGCAACGAGCATGTAAAAGCACATTACTCCCGAACATCATCTCTCGATCTAAAAAATAAGTGGCAAGCTAATATTTCAAAATTTGATCCGAACCGACTTGGTAAGGTATACGTGGATGCTCGTTCTCCCAAAATTTGAATGAACCGTTAAACATCCTCTCTGCTCGGTGGAATTCTCCCGAGCAAATAAATGGGAGACGCGAAATTACCGTCCTATGTGGGACACGCATCAATTGGCCCGTTGTACATCGAGGGTAGGTTTGTAACTTCATCCAAGCGCGCCTTCTCCTCGGCCGAAATGACATGTGCCGAATAATTCATAAACCATGGTCGGCAAAAGACGCTCTCCTCGCCCGAAATAGCTCGCGCCCACTATTTCAAAACACGCTCTCCTCGCTCAAAATCGCTCGCGCCCACTATAGTTCAAAACACGCCCTCCTCGCCTGAAATCGCTCCCGCCCACTATTTGGGGAGAAGCAAAGTTACTCTACTATCCCCGACCCTCAGTACACAGACCCAAGCCGAGAAGCCTATAGGCAAGGGTAGAACTGTAATTCCCCCTCACATTTCAGACAAATGCGTCCGTAAGACATGGTTCCACTCCCCTCCCAATTCCCCCCCGCCCGCCCCATTCATACCTCGTGGGCCCAAATCACCTTCTCCCTGGGAAGCTCCCTTCTCCTGAGCCACGAAACCTCAGCCCCACCTCCATGGCGCCCCCCCCACCGCACCAATTTCACAGCCGCCCTCCTCCCTAATGCCGGAGACGTTGTCCATTTGCTGTCATGCACTGGGCCGTGTGCCTCTTACTCCGTGCTCATGGTGCTACCTCGACGACGGCCGTGTGAACCGTACCGGAACCGATTCACCCCCGCCGTTGTTCACGGCGCCGGAGCGGCTCCAACTTCGGATCCGTCCAGAGTCCTGGCGCTGCTTCGGCGTAGCCATCAACCGTCGTGACATCACTCTTTCTCGCCACTTCGCCATACGCAACCGCCGCCGGCCTCACCGACTTCGGCGGTGGACCTGCCTACTTCACCATGCCGCCAGATAGGTCGCACCCTCATCTCAAATCACTTTATTTAGGCGTCGGTTATGCGAATTTTTATTACGGGCCAATCGATTCCCAATGGGAAGCAGCACCCCTCGAGGCGGCGGAGCTCCTAGGCTGCCGGTTGGCTGGTGTCTAACATAAGGGTGTGGGGCCACAAGTTCGCCGCGGAAGCAACGCTTAGATGGCAATCATTTAGAGTTGCGTGGGTTGAAGGTACTGCCGCCGTCGGATCTGGATGACGGGGAGTCTTTCTGGATTGGCCCGGGGGCGGCGCAACCACGGATGCGGTGGGGGCGAGGAGCAGGTTTTGCCGGGGCCCGCAGACGGCGGAGGCAGGCTGCTCTGTCGTTGGTCGCTGGCTCTTCGGGGAAGATTCCGAACAGTGTCAGCCGGGAGGCACAAGACGGCCAGCCATCTGGCGTAGATCGAACAGTACCAAAATAAAATAAAATCGTGTGACCCAAATTTAGTCTTCAGTCAACAGACGTGTGACCACTCTCGTACCTTGCTATTGATCTCTTAGTGTATTTCTTCAGATCAAAGAGATATGTCGTTCTTAACATTATGCGTTATCTGCATCTTCAGACACACCGTCTTCCAACTCACCGCAGCTGCTCCAACAAGGGAAACATACACCGAAGGGAGCTATAGTCCCCACTCAACAGTTCCTCGCATCGAATGCGCGTGCCCGACATGGACAGCCACAACAAGCTGCAGGGCCATCGACAAGTCAGCACATGATGCTCACTCCTATGGATGGTAGCCAGATAGTTTGTACCCTCATCTTACTTGTGTGCAACATTTATGGCTTTGTTATTCATCTAAGCACGGAAAATAGATCATCACATTTCACTGTATATTCATGCTGATCTCTTACGGGTCTTGTTCAGGAGTTAACGTTGTTCCATAGTTCAGCTAAGATACTTGTTCTTTAGGTAACATTGTTCCATAGTTATCATCCATCAGCCAATGCTATCCCACAGGCTGGTGATTATAGTATTATACCACTTCTAGTATTACCTATGTTGTTCTTTAATACTTTTGTGTGCCATCTAGTTAATCTCGAGTACAAATGATACATATTGTAGCTTTCATCCTGTGTTCTCCCTTTAGTTTATGAGACCTGTTGCTGCTAATTAACCCCAGTCCTACTATTTATGTCATCTCCACAGGCACTCATTACATAAATCTAACTACTAGTTGTCTTCCATGCATGTCGATATGATTGCACACATCGATATATCCACAAGAACCTCACGGAGCAATGTAAAGGCCAATAAACTTGATGTCAATGATACCCAATATGATGGAACATGTAAAGGCAGTTCTTCAGAAGACTTGCAGAAAGATGATGAATCCTCTTCACCCCACAAGGTCCTTGCTCTAACTTAGCTTGTGATATGGGTACAACATGCATATAATGTCATGGAGTGTATCTACTCTGTTGCAATGCCATGTGCTTAGCATGCTGATCATGCATGTAAATATGTCATGCATTCCTGTTTTTCGGTACCTATTCCATTCATGATAACGTGTTTTCAAATTCAAGTACTGTCATTCTACTCTATCGCAATGCCATATTCTTAATTTGGACATCATGCTTCTGAATATCTTATGCATTGTTATTCATCAGTATGTACTTCATCATCTACCATACCATGTTTTTTACATTGAAGTGTTGTTCTAGTGCTTTCTGTTGCAATGTCGTCTTATTTTCCCAATCATACACGTGTATGTTGCCTTAGTTATTTCGTATGTATTCCGCTAGCATACAGTTTTACATTCAACTAGTGTTTTTCTTTGTGTTGTCTGTCATATCCCTAGCTCTTACACCATACTCCTCCGTCCGGATTACATGTTGCCGAAATGGATAAAAAATGATGTATCTAGAACTGAAATACGCCTAGACCCATCCATTTTTTCGGATGGAGGGAATACATGTCAATATGTCATGCCTTTCTATTCTTCAGTACCTATTACATCTCTCTGTTGCCGCATGTTTTATAATTAAAGCACCATTCTTCTATACCAGGCATGCAAGGGGAAGACGACTATGTTAGAATCTGAAGGGTTACAAACAAGGCCTTTGCAAAAGATCCAAACGCCAGGAGATAATAAACCAAATCCAGCTATTATAGATCTTTGCTCCAAAGACAAAGAAACCCAACTCCTCATCGATAATAAGTAGATTCCACTGGCCAAAGAACTAGTCTGCTCCAGTCCAGCAAAAATATGTCATATCAATTCTAAGAAGCGTGTGTGTATCCTTGCATCAAGAAATTTTATAGCATGCTGATCATATTTTCTACATGTTTCATACCCATCTCTCTTTTAGAAAATAAGCTTAATAGATAGAAGATTTTATGCAATGGTATCGTTTATGAGGAAAGATTCTTGCAGGAATTCTCTATGCTCCAATGTAGATGTAAGTACCTGTTGTATATCACTATATTTGTACATCAGCATGTATTTTGTTAATCGGCGTGAATCCAACCTTTATCTAATCTAAATTTAGTTGTAGCAAAATGTATGATTAAAGGCCACAATGTTGATTTTTGCAAGGAAAACTGCCTGGTAGTTTTGCATCCTGAGCTGCATGAGTGTACTATCTCATATCAGTGGGTTTGAATACATTGGTTCTGCAGTGGGTTTTTCAGTGTTTTTTTACTGTGTTGTCCTGTCGTATCCCTAGCTCCTACATCATACTCCCTCCGTCCGGATTAAATGTCGCAGAAATAGATAAAACTGGATGTATCTAGAACTGAAATACGCCTAGACCCATCCATTTATTTCCGGATGGAAGGAATACATGTCAATATGTCATGCCTTTCTATTCTTCAGTACCTATTCCATCTCTGCTGTAGCATGTTTAATAACTGAATCACCATTCTTCTATATAAGGCATGCAAGGGGAAGACGGCTATGTTAGAATATGAAGGGTTACAACCCAGGTCTTTGCAAAAGATCCAAACGCCAGGAGATAATAAACCAACTCCATTTTTCATAGATACTGCTCCAGCACAAAGAAACCCAACTCCCACTGATAATAAGCAGATTCCAGTGGCCAAAGAACTAGTCCGCTCGATCCAAAGAAAAGAATGTCAACTCCATTCTAAGAAGCGTGTGCGTATCCTCGCATCATGAAATTTTATAGCATTACGATCATATTTTCTACATGTTTCTTACCCATCTCTCTTTTAGAAAATAAGGTTAAACGATACAAGACTTCCTCCATTGGGATCGTATTCGAGGAAAATATCTTATGGGAATTCTCGTGCTCCAATGCTGATGTAAGTACCTGTTGTATATCACTATATTTTTACATCAACATGTATTTTGTTAATCGGCGTGAATCTAACCTTTATCTGATCTAAAATTAGTTGTAGCAAAATGTTAAAGGCACCAATGTTGATTTTTGTAAGGAAAAATGCCTGGTAGTTTTGCATAATGAGTTGCTTGAATGTACTATCTCATATCACGCACATTACTGAATTGTAGTGCTTCTCTGGTTGCCAGTTCATTCATTGTGTCAATGTTGCTTTCGTATTACCTTACCTGGCTGATGATAACTGTGCCATATTGTGTTAATTTGGTGTAGGCTAGTTGCCCAAACATTCGTTGTGTCAATGTTGCTTTCCTATTATCTGACTTGGCCAATGATAGCAATGCTAGTGTGTTAATTTTGTGCAGGCTGCTGAAGATAAGAAGACAAACTCTAAAAACAGCAAGGCAACCCCATTGTTTCTTTCCAGTAAATCTAGGCCAGGTAATATGGCAATAACTCATGATAAATCTGTTTTGTTCCCGTCCTAATTTATGTTATGATGCAATGGTCGAGACACTCTCCACTATCAATAGTACAAGGATGCCAAAATCACCATCTGAATCTGTTCAGTATCCTCTGTCTCGAATGCAACAGAATAAATGTATGTTTGTGAACCAATTAATGGCTGAAGCAATGATGGAAATGGTGGATGAATCAGAGGTGCAGAGTCATGCGACACAACAACTGATCAATGTTTTCAAAGACGGTTTAGCAAAGCAGCAAGAACTTTCCCACATGCTTATGGGCGTCATCTATGCTGAGGTTGGAGATTGTGACGTTGTAGATGGTTAGGTTTTGCTCATTTATTTGCACTGGCATCAATATTTTATTGCCCAGTGGATGTAATTTCCTGTAATATATGCTGGATGTGCAACGTTATTCCCTATATGTCGTACCTTTGCTCGTCGTAATGGGCTCAAATTTTCTAATTTGGCCTAAAGACATGAACGAACTTTAGTGGGCCCATTAAGTTAATGGGTCGTTACTAGGCCGAAAGTTAATGGTCGGCCCTCTTACCTCCCGGGTCGTTAACAGGCAGACATCGAAGCGGGCAACAGGTGGCCCCAATTTATTTCACCGGCCGTTAACAGGCCGTTACTAAGTTTGGGCTACATATGGCCCAACTGTATTGTAGGCCTTTAGCAGGCCGAAAGAGACAATGAGCTTGTCTTTGGACCATGAAGAGCATGGGCCGCTAAGAGGCCGAAAGTCAGGTCGTATTGTAAACGGCCCAACTGTGTTGTGGGCCTTTAGTGGGCTGAAAGAGAAACCGGGCTGGTATTGGACCATGAAGGGCATGGGCCGTTAAGAGGCCAAAACTAAGGTCCGACTTCAAATGGCCCAACTCATTTATGGTCCGTTAACAGGCCGAAAGGCACACCGGGCCGGGAATTGGACCAACACTTAAATGGGTCGCTAAAAGGCCAAAACTCAGGTCCGACTACAAATGGCCCAACTGATTTATGGGCCGTCAACAGGCTGAAAGTGACACCGGGCCAGAAATTGGCCCAACACCTAAATGGGCCGCTAAAAGGCCAAAACTCAGGTCCGACTACAAATGGCCCATCAAATTTATGGGTCGTCAACAGGCTGAAAGACACACCGGGCCGGAAATTATCCCAACATTTAAATGGGTCGTTAAAAGGCCGAAAGATGTACATCCCGAAAAGTGGCCCATCCATTAAATGGGTCGTTAACAGGCCGAAATCTCATCGGGCCGATATTGAGCCTAAATATATAGCGGGTTGTTAACGGGCTCGAACTGACGATGGGCTGCAATGGTGTCAAACCTTTAATGGGCCGAATTGGCACATCTCGTATGGGCCGTGGGCTTAAATGGACCTGACACAAGTAGGCCTTATATGGGCCGGCCTGCTAATTTTTACTGGGCTGGCCTTTTTCACCGGAATGGGCCACTGTTGGGCCGTGCCAAGTGTCGACCTATCATAGGCGCCTCCTGTCCAATGTGTGGATGACATCTGTCCCAATGATGAGCCGACACGTGTTTCCTCTAGCCAACGATGATTTTACACGTGGAAAATCCCCATTGTACGGGGCTGTTAACGGGTTATAGGATCCAAAACCCGACCCGATAGCTTAACGGCGTTCCGTTACGGTGGATGCCACGTGTCGGTCACCCTTGACAAAAGCACTTCTGTGACGCGCGATTTATGGTCATGGAAGTGGACACTTCCGTGATGATAATTTTGGTAATGTCATGGAACACTTCTACGGCAAAGACAGTATGACTATCTTGATTCTGTCATAAATTTGTCATGGATGTACATGCATGACAAAAACGCGACCTACTCTGACAAACACGTATCATCACGGAAGTGTATTTTTTTGTAGTGATAAGGATTAGCTAGCAGTTTTTCTATCATACCCGAAGGAATTTCATATTCAATATTTTCAGTAGGTGCAATAGGTTGAGGGGTAGCTAATTGTGGTTCCGTATGAGGTGAAGATACCCCGAACAAACCCCTCAAAGGATTGTTTTCCATAGTAACAAGTGACAATAAACTTCAGCACACTATAAAAATGTTTCCTTAGCAAATTCCACTTACCAAAGGCGCTTCACTCCCCGGCAACGATGCCAGAAAATAGCCTTGATGACCCACAATTATAGGGGATCAAATGTAGCTCTTTTCAATAAGTAAGAGTGTCGAACCCAACAAGGAGAAGAAGGAAATGACAAGTAATTTTCAGTAAGGTAATGTCTGCAAGTGCTGAAATTGTAAGTAGCGGAGTAGTTTGATAGCAAGGTAATTTGTATCGAGCAAGTAACAACACTAGTAACAAAAGTGCACCAAGGTAGTCCAATCCTTTTGAGGCAAAGGACAGGCGAAAACGATCTCTTATGATAAGCAAAGTGTTCTTGAGGGTACACGGGAATTTCATCTAGTCACTTTCACCATGTTGGTTCGATTTGTGTTCGCTACTTTGATAATTTGATATGTGGTTGGACCGGTGCTTAGGTGCTGTTCTTACTTGAACAAACCTCCTACTTATGATTAACCCTCCCGCATGCATCCTCAACTACGAGAAAAGTATTAGGAACAAATTCTAACCATAGCATTAAACTTTTGGATCCAATCGGTCCCTTACGGAATAGCGCATAAACTGGGGTTTAAGCTTCTGTCACTCTCGCAACCCATCATCTAATTGCTACTCCACAATGCATTACCTTAGGCCCAAACATGGTGAAGTGTCATGTAGTCGACGTTCACATGACACCGCTAAGGGAATCACAACATACATACTATCAATATATCGAACACATATCAAGTTCACATGATTACTTGCAACATGATTTCTCCGGTGACCTAAAGAACAAAAGTAACTACACAAATAATAATCATGCTCAAGATCAGAGGGGTATTAAATAGCATATTAGATCTGAACATATAATCTTCCACCAAATAAACCATATAGTAATCAACTAGAAGATGTAATCAACACTACTAGTCACCCACAAGCACCAATCTATAGTTCCGGTAACAAGATTGAACACAAGAGATGAACTAGGGATTGAGAAGAGATGGTGTTGTTAAAGATGTTGATGGAGATTGCCCTCCCCAAGATGGGAGAGTTGTTGGTGATGATGATGACGATGATTTCCCCCTCCGGGAGGGAAGTTCCCCTGGCGGAATCGCTCCGCCGGAGGCCAAAAGTGCTCATGCCCAAGTTCCGCCTCAAGGCGGCGGCGCTCCGTCCCGAAAGTCCTCACCTTATTTTTTTCTAGGTCAAAATGACCTATATACTAGAAGATGGGCACCGAAGGTGGGCCTGGGTGAGCACAACCCACCAGGGCGCGCCTGGGCTCCCTGGCGCGCCCAAGTGGGTTGTGCCCACCTGGTGGGCTCCCTCTGGTAGTTATTTGCTTCAATAATTCTTATATATTCCATAAAAAATCCTCATGAAGTTTCAGCTCATTTGGAGTTGGGCAGAATAGGTAGCCTGACGTAGCTTTTTCAGGTACAGATTTCAGCTACCGGAATTCTCCCTCTTTGTGTATACCTTGCATATTATGAGAGAAAAGGCATTAGAATTGCTCCAAAAAGCATTATTATGGATAAAAACATTATAAATAACAGTAAGAAAACATGATGCAAAATGGACGTATCAATGGTATCTAGAGTAGGTGATGACCCACAAGTATAGGGGATCAATCGTAGTCCTTTCGATAAGTAAGAGTGTCGAACCCAACAGGAGTAGAAGGAAATGACAAGCGGTTTTCAGCAAGGTAATTTCTGCAAGCACTGAAATTGTCGGTAACAGGTAGTTTGATAGCAAGATAATTTGTAACAGGTGACAAGTAGCAATAGTAACAATAGTTGCAGCAAGGTAGACCAATATTTTTTGTAGCAAAGGATAGGCCAAAAAATCTCTTATAGCAGGCAATGCGCTCTTGAGGACACACGGGAATTTCATCTACTCACTTTCATCGTGTTGGTTAGATTCGCGTTCGCTACTTTGATAATTTGATAAGTGAGTCGACCAGTGCTTGGGTGTTGTCTTACTTGAACAAGCATCCCACTTGTGATTAACCACCCTCACAAGATCCGCAACTACGAAAGAAGAATTAAGATAAAATCTAACCATAGCATTAAACATATGGGTCCAAATCAGCCCCTTACAGAACATTGCATAAACTAGGGTTTAAGCTTCTGTCACTCTAGCAACCCATCATCTAATAACTACTCCACAATGCATTCCCTTAGGACCAAAGATGGTGAAGTGTCATGTAGTCGACGTTCACATAACAACACTAAGGGAATCACAACATACATATCATCAAAATATCGAACGAATATCAAATTCACATGATTACTTGCAACATGACTTCTCTCGTGGCCTCAAGAACAACGGAAACTAGTCACAACTAATATACATGCTCAATATCAGAGGGATATTAATAGGATAGTGGGTATGAACATATAATCTTCCACCAAATAAACCATCTAGCATCAACTACAAGATGTAATCAACATTACTAGTCACCCCACATGTACCAATCTGAGGTCCCGGTACAAAGATTGAACACAAGAGATGAACTAGGGTTTGAGATGAGATGGTGCTATTGAAAATTTTGATGAAGATTGGCCTCCCAAATATGAGAGGGTTGGTGGTGATGACGATGGCTTCGATTTCCCCCTCTCGGAGGGAAGTATCCCCGACAGAATCGCTCCGTCGGAGAGGAAAAGTGCTCCTGCCCCAGTTCCGCCTTGAGACAGCGGCTCTCCGCCTTGAAAGTCCTCTCCTTATTTTTTTCTAGGTCAAAAGACCTTATGTACTAGAAGATGGGCACCAGAGGTGGGCCAAATAGCCCTGAGGGAGTCCCGGATTAGGGGGTGTCTGGATAGCCGAACTATAACCTTCAGCCGGACTCCTAGACTATGAAGATACAAGATTGAAGACTTCGTCCCGTGTCCGGATGGGACTTTCCTTGGCGTGGAAGGAAAGCTTGGCAATACGGATATATAGATCTCCTTCCATTGTAACCGACACTGTGTAACCCTAGCCCTCTCCGGTGTCTATATAAACCGGAGGGTTTTAGTCCGTAGGACGAACAACAATCATACCATAGGCTAGCTTCTAGGGTTTAGCCTCTCTGATCTCGTGGTAGATCTACTCTTGTACTACCCATATCATCAATATTAATCAAGCAGGAGTAGGGTTTTACCTCCATCGAGAGGGCCCGAACCTGGGTAAAAACATCGTGTCCCTTATCTTCTGTTACCATCCGCCTAGACGCACAGTTCGGGACCCCCTACCCGAGATCCGCCGGTTTTGACACCGACATTGGTGCTTTCATTGAGAGTTCCGCTGTGCTGTCGCCATCAGGAAGGATGCCTCATCCCGTCTTTAAAGATGGCTCTGTTGCTAAAGGAGCTTTGGCTATCGGCCAAACTCTCCGGCTAGGCGGTTTTCTTATGACCGCCTGTTCGGCCGCCACGCCGACGATGACTTCTCGGGTCATCAAAAGCAATCTTCGCGTCAACTCGGAACTCGCCGAGCAGTTAGATCCGATGGAGCTCTCTTCTTTAAACGAGCTCTTGGATCGCATCACCGCCCTAGGAGTCGCCACAGACTATGATCAGATTAGGCCTAAACCCGATCTGAGAGAGATTAACTCTCCCCAGGTCACCCATCACGTTGATGTGGTGGAGGAACAACGCGGCGACCCTTCATCTATCTTAAGGACTAACTATGTCCGGATTCCCAATCCCTCCAAGTCGGATACCCGCGGAGGGAGGGCGTCACTCAAGACCTGAACCTAGAGTCGAGCAGCAGGCTAGATTCGGTGGACAACATCCAAGAATCCAAGCTTCCGAGTTCGGAAACACCTTGGCCCTTGAGCCTCAGATTGGGTGGGGTTTCGGATCTAATTCCACCCACCCACCCGAACATAGGCGATCTATCCAATATTAGGCAAGATCCTGAAGAAATAGTACATCATTACTGGGCCAGATTCCTCCTGGTTTTAAACAGGATAAAGGACTGCCGCGAGGAAGACACAATTTCATTCTTCTGCAATAATTGCACGGACATGGGAATCCTCAACGCCATAGGTCGCCGTGAAATTACACGCTTTGCTGACTTGGCGTCCATAGTATGAAAGTACTGTGCGATGGAAAGCGCCTGGAAAACCGAAGAAAGATTTTGGGACAATCCGGACCTGAATACAAACCCAGTCCGAAACAAAAGGGTGCATTATCGCCAATCACCCGGGTTAAACACCAAAAAACAAAAAAACCCCATGGGGCATGGAACCGTACTGGAGGGGTGGCTCAACGGACCCTGTAAAATTCATAGCACAGGGGGCGCTACACCAACTCATAGCCTTAGAGCATGTTGGATACTCCGACAGGTGGCCAAAAGCGGGGAGGGGCTTCTAACCCCAGCATCCACAGAGCACCAGCCCAAGGATACCAGTACGATATTAACAGTCTTTGAGACTTTCGCATCAAACAATATGTGAAAACGAACACTACACAGCCTCGCCGAAGTCTACCAAGTAGCAACAATAAATCCATGGAGTGACACGGCTATTACCTTTAACGCCAGTGATGAACCTAAATTCCGAACAGCCTGAGCACCAGCAGCATTGGTCCTCAGTCCAATAGTGGACGGCTTTTGCCTTACCAAAGTACTCATGGACGATGGACGGTGGCAGCGGATTGAACCTCATTTATGAGGAAACCCTTCTAAAAATGGAAATATACTGGAGCCGCATTGAGCAGAGTAGCACAACCTTTAGAGGAATAATCCCCAGCCAGGAAGCGAGCTGCACAGGTAAAATCACACTGGATGTGGTGTTCAGCACGCCGGATAATTACAGGTCTGAGGAGGTCACGTTCCAAGTGGCCCCGTTCAGCAGCGGATACCACGCTCTATTAGGGCGAGAGGCATTCACAATTTTTCAACCTATACCCCATTACGGGTACATGAAGCTCAAAATGCCCGGGCCCAACGGAATCATCACTCTTGCTAGTGACCCGGACATAGCACTCCGCGCCGAAAATAAGACAGCCGCACTAGCCCTTGAGGCACTATCCGAAGCCCTAGCGGCCAAGGAACTGACTGCGCTACGCTCCACGGTGAACAGGGACGATGTGATACTTGATAAAAGATCCAAGTCCACCTCCTTTAAACCAGCAGACGAAATAGTCAAATTCCAAGTCCACCCAACGGACCCTACAAAAACGGCTTCCATTGGGGCACAATTAAACCCTGATGTAGACGCTGCACTACGAGAATTCCTACGCAAAAATTGGTACATTTTTGCCTGGCACCCTTCAGACATGCCAGGAATCCCACGCCGGCTGGCCGAGCACAGCCTAAACATCCTAAAAGGATTCAAGCCAGTCAAACAGGCTCTTCGGCGTTTCTCCGAACCTAAGAGACAAGCCATGGGAGAGGAGCTAGCCAAACTATTGGAGGCCGGATTCATCAGAGATATAAAACATCCGGACTGGATAGCAAACCTTGTGATAGTACCAAAGAAGGACAAATCCTGGCGCCTATGTGTCGATTTCAAGGACCTCAACAAGGCTTGCCCAAAGGATCCCTTCCCCTCCCCCGCATCGATCAAATTATCGATGCTACCGCAGGACACGATTCATTGTGTTTCATCGACGCATACTCTGGCTACCATCAAATTAAGATGGCAGAACCTGATCAAGCCGCAACGACATTTATCACCCCATACGGCCCATTCTGCTTCAACACAATGCCCTTCGGTCTCAAAAACGCCGGCTCAACATATCAGCGCATGATTCAGACATGTCTGGCAAACCAGATCGGCAAAACAGTAGAGGCATACGTAGATGATGTGGTCGTCAAAACCAAGCATGTCGAAACTCTAGTAGACGACTTGAGGCTCACATTGGATAATCTCCGAACATATGACATCAAGCTTAACCCGGAAAATGCGTTTTCGGCGTACCAGCCGGAAAGCTCTTGGGCTTCATTGTATCCGGTAGAGGAATTGAAGCAAACCCAGCCAAGATCCGAGCTCTGTCACAATTGGATATCCCAAAGGACCTCAAATAAATACAAAAATTGACCGGATGCGTGGCGGCTCTAAGCCGCTTCATCTCCCGTCTAGGAGAAAAGGCATTACCCCTCTATCGCCTCCTCCGGCGCACCGAACACTTCGAGTGGACGGATGCCGCCATGGCCAGACTCGAAGAAATAAAAGCCATATTGGCAACAAACCCGGTCCTGGCCGCGCCCAATATGGGCAAACCAATGCTATTATACATCGCCGCAACTCATCAAGTTGTAAGCGCGGTGCTCGTTGTCGAACGAGAAACGGATGGACATAGGTTTCCCCTTCAAAAGCCAGTCTACTACGTGTCCACTGTCCTCACTCCATGCAAGTCACGGTATCCGCATTATCAAAAGATAGCGTCTGGCGGTGTTTATGGCATCCGGAAGCTTCAACACTACTTTCAAGAGTGTTCGATAACAAGAGCCTCCAAAGTACCTCTTAATGACATTATAAACAACCGCGACGCTGACGGGCGGATTGCCAAATGGGCCATTGAGCTCCTCCCGCTCGACATAACCTACAAGCCACGGCGAGCAATTAAGTCGCCAAGTTTTGGCCGACTTCGCCGAATGGATCAAGCCGAACTCCCTAAAGAGTACGACACATATTCCAACTGGATCATGCACTTCGACGGCTCCAAAATGTTGGCTGGTGCGGGGCTGGCGTCGTTCTGACGTCCCCAACAGGAGATATAGTTCAATACGTACTCCAGATAATGTATACGGACTCCAACAACGCAGCCGAATACGAGGCCCTTCTACATGGTATCCAGATGGCAGTATCCATGGGCATTCAACGCCTAGAGGTGCGCGGGGACTCGAACCTTGCGATATCCCAAATAAATGGAGACTTTGATGCCAAGGATCCGAAAATGGCAGCTTATCGCAACGCCGTCCTAAAAATGTCAGCTCGGTTCGAAGGGCTCAAATTTCACCATATAGCCAGGGAAAACAATCAGGCAGCAGACGTCCTGGCATGCATTGGCGCAAAGCGCGATGCCATCCCCCCTCCCAATATCTTCTTAGAGAGGTTGTTCAAGCCATACGTATCATGGGAAGGGGAGTCCGGAAATAACAGCCCTGACCTAACAAAGACCGCCCGACACGAACATTACGACACAATTGGAGGCTCGCCAACGAAGTAACATCTTCAGCCCACGTAATAATGGCGGTCATTGCCCGTGGGCAGAATCCATTCCTAGCCTACCTAACTAGGCAGGAACTTCCCCGAGACCAAAATGAGGCACGCTGCATAGTGCGGCGATCTAAAGCCTATAAAGTCCATGAGGGAGAGCTTTATAAGAAAAGCACCACCGGAGTCCTTCAAAGGTGTATCTCCGAAGAGGAAGGGCGGAATCTTCTGGCTGAAAGTCATGCCGGACTCGGCGGGCACCACGCCACAGCACGGGCCCTTGTAAGCAAGGCCTTCCGTACATGATTCTATTGGCCGACGGGCCCGGGCAGATGCTCAGGACTTAGTCCAACGATGCGTCGGTTGCCAACTCTTTGCTAATCAAAGCCACATGCCACCCACCGCCCTCCAAACTATAACCATCACCTGGCCCTTCGCAGTCTGGGGGCTTGACATGGTTGGACCCCTTAAAGGAGGAACCCACAAGCAAAAATACCTACTGGTCATGGTGGATAAATTCACCAAATGGATAGAGGCCAAGCCTGTTAAAATGGACGAATCCGGACGGTGATAGACTTCATATCGTGGGTCAGACACCATTACGGGCGTCCCCACAGCATCATCAGCGATAATCGCATTTAACTTCACGGTCGACGAGGTCAAACTCTGGTGCAAAAACATGGGCATCAAACTCGACTATGCTTCAGTATATCACCCTCAAACTAACGGTCAAGTCGAATGAGCAAATGGTCTAATCATGAGCGGCATCAAACCCAGACTAGTGCGGTCCCTCAAGGAATCTAACACGCACTGGGTAGAGGAGCTCGACTCCGTACTCTGGGGGCTGCGGACCACGCCAAATCGTACCACCGGATTAACACCATTCTTTATGGTATACAGCAGAGGCGATTACGCCTGCGACATAATTCATGACTCACCTCGCGTGCGCATGTATGAAGAAAGAGAAGCCGAGCTTGATCGGCAGGACAATTTGGACGCCTTGGAGGAGGAGCGTGACATGGCCAAAGCCCATTCGGAATTCTATCAACAGCAAGCTCGAAGATATCAAAGCAGAGAAGTACGAGCCAAAACTTATAATGTTGGCGAATTAGTTCTACGCCTGACGGACAAGAAAAAGGACAAACTCAAGCCCAAATGGGAAGGTCCCTTTATTATCGACCAAGTCCTGACCGGTGGAGCGTACCGTCTGCGGGATGCATCAGATAACCGATTCGAGCCGAACCCATGGAACGCAGCCCGTCTCCGAAGATTCTACGCCTAGCGCCGGATTCTGAGTTCGTCTCCTTCCTCTATCTATTTTTTACATATTAGCTGTCTTATATTTCTCTCCTTCTCCCTCTTTTTCTCTTACAGCCTTTAAAGTCTCATTCGCGCATTGTTCGCACACACTTGACGCGCTATCCGCGCTCATTATACCCGGGGGCTTCTTTAACAAGAAGCTTATTTTATGGGCCCTATGCCTAATACATGTGTGATTCTTCCGCATGTACCTTTTATTCACCATTATATGCATCTATATGACTTAAGTTTTGGCCAAGCTGGGTTGCCTGGCTCCTGTGCTTACCCCTACATTCCCAATTGTTCGGCTAGGTGGTAAAGGGAGCACCTCTGCGATTATTACCGCTGGTCAGCCGGATGTGTACCTCAGACTGGGTGAAGCCGAAAGCTAGCGTTCTTAAGGGAATATTCGGTCGGTGAACTAAAGATGATTCCTCACTTATTTATTTATCCGCCCCCAGATGCTTTTCTGCTTTTTTCAGCAGTCCGGACATGCACTTCAAAGCATGCCTCCCAGGGAAAGGAACCCCTAACGGAACTATTCTCCCTGGAAGATGTTTCTTACTAACCATGTAATATAACATAACTAGTTGGGCACTTATGCATTAAAGCACTAATGACAACTACGCCTGGTCTCCACGCATACACCGGTTCTTACATAATCGTGATGGTATTCCGACACACTCCAGACTATAGGGTCCTGAGGTTGAAGCGAAAAGGCCCGCTATGACAAACGATCTACAATCCGGCTAGAAGGCATTTTTACATGTCATCTTAAATTACATAGTCAAATTGACTGGGTGTATTCCTCCTCAATACCATCTAATAGGCTGTCTAGTTTACGATCTGTTGGGAATACTTTATGCCAATTCTACTTGGCCGTACACTAAGCTCACAGGATCTCCTTCCCATCAGGCCCCACAGGTCCGACCTCGGCCATGTGGTTTGGGTCAACCGTGTACCGCGTCTTCACCATGGCCCAGGCCTCCCTGGCGCCTTGACGGCAGGCCGATATCTTCCATAATCGGAAGCGCCACCGCGCTCCCTTAAGCCTCTCTACAAGCTCTCCAAGGCCTTCGGGCAGGGAGACAGATGGCCACAAGGCAGGCGACGCCCTTCATCACTGCCGAACTTCGTTCGTGCGGTTGTAAGAGCTCGGGAAGAAGGTCACCAAGAGAACTGGCATTTCCTGCAGACGACCTGTGAGCATACCTCTGACGTAACTTTCTGTTAGTCGGCTTCTTCACGAACTCTTTTTCAAAGTTCATTCAAGCACTTACTAAAAATGCCGCTGGCCGGTTGCCGATTCTCCTTCACGGAGTCTCGCCACTAGGCACGAACATCCTTGAGTTCCTCTCCCGGTGGGTGTTGGCATCTTGGAGACTATTCTTCTCCGCCTCACCCTCGTAAGCACGCCTCTCCCGGCTTTTAACCGCGCAAGAGTTGTTGCTTGTCCGGATCTACTCGGCGCCATCTGCAATGATATTGTCAGATTTACACATACGCCGCACTTCACAACATACTTATCTTTCGAAGCGTATATTACCAGAGGGGGTCTCCTTGGCCTCCCCTGCAGCGGCTAGTGCAGCCTCAAGTTGGGCTTTGCACTCTTCCAGCTCCTGGGACAGTTGGGTATTCTTTGTTGTAAGATCCTGCATAATAAATGATCCTTAAATCAGTTATTCTAACCATTTCAAGTCTCGGGGGCTACTGGTATATATAACCATCAAATTTTCTCGCCCCTATGTCTTTCACATACTGCTCCGTGGCTCTGGCTAGACCATTTTGAGCGGCACGGAGGTGTGCATCTCCCGAATTGAAGGCATCCAATGCCTCTTGGGAGAAACATGTGTCACGAAGAACAGTCCGGCAACGCCTGTGGTTCATGGCACTCTCCACCTCGGAATTGGTGGCAGATAGTCCGTTAGCATCCTCTGTCAGAGGAGTGTCCGACGCACGCCTCGTGTTCGCCTCCGCCTCTGGACCTGGCTTTGGAGCCTGGCTGGTGGAGGCTCGATATGCAGCCTCTCCGGATATAGTCCGGTGAGCGCTCTTTTTCCTGAAGAGAGCATGAGCGTTAGTATACCTTCCGGGAATAAAACCTGGGAATAAGGCGGCACGCCATACCATGGCTCCGGCGTCTCAATCCGGACCGCACTTCTTTTCAGCCTGCTGGGCCTTGCTGCCCCTTGTTGGCTAGCCACCACAGGCTCGGCCTTCCGCCTCAAGGGCTCCCCCTGCAAAACACTGTTGATATGCGGTGATCAAATATAAGCACGGGTGGATCATTTTCAAAGTATTGGGACTTCGGTCTCAGTTACCTGTGACGCTGGAAATATTCCGGGGTAATCGGCCGTAATGGCGACCAAGGCATTGTCGATGCTCAGTTGGTAAAATACCCCATCGATCAGCTCCACGGATATGTCCGGATCCTCTTGGGAGGCCGGATCAAGGCACCTTTCTGGATCCTCGGGTTGTGGAGGAGGGATGTTTATATCCTTTACAGCCCGGCGCAATTCCTGCGTCAAAATCACAGAATAAGGTACCTAACTATGGGAATATGGAATGGATGGGCATAAAGAAGTGTCCGCTTACCCAGCTTGGAGGATCGTACATAGAAAATCCGCCCTGTGGATTGACGCGGCGGAAATCCTCCTCTTCTCCCTTGTATAATGCGGACAAGGCCTTCGTCAGAGCGGCGATCGATCCGGCCCCTTACGGCCGCATCGGGTGGCATCATCCTCCCGTTGAAATACCACATGGGGTGGCCTCTATCTCAAGCGGCTGCACCCCCGCATGATGTATGTGGCCATGACCCGATCATGGTCGATCCGGAATGAGCTAGTAATCTTATCCGGCTCATCGGTAAAGGACGTCCCTGTCATTTTCTTTCCGAGGGCTCCGTGGGCGCCCGGCTTAGGCGCTTCTTCAAAGGAGCATTATTGAACTCGGGAAGGCCGATCCGCAGGGTCGGCGAAGGACATCTTCTATATAAAACCATTAGAAGGCCGGTCTTGAGATGCCTTCTTTGGGGTTCGGATAGATATCCGGTCCGGCGATGCGCCATAGTTCGCTCCGCCCACTTGATATATCGACCCCTTGAGAACGGGGCACAAGGCGTAACAGCTTCTTCCACAGTGAAGAGAGCCTCGACGCCCAAGAACAGCTCGCAAAGGGCTACGAAGCCCGTGATATGCAATATGGAGGCGGCGTAAGGTTGTGCGGTTGGAGGCCGTAGAACTCAGGAGCCCGGAGAAACGGATGAATTGGAAATCCGAGCCCTCTTATTAAATAAGGGACAAGGCATACCCGCTCTCCTTTGGAGGGATTGGGGACACTCTCACTTTGCTTTCCGCCATTATAGGTGGCGAGTCCGCTCAAACCGGAACCATGAAGGCTGGGGAAGAAATCCTTGGTTTGGAGCGTCACTAGCTCATTGTGTGGACGGAACATCTCTCCCAATCTCCAGCCGAGGGCTGGCAGGGCGAGAGGAGGAGTTGCGCCGACCGCCATGATGGAATGGATTTCTGTCAGATGCGCTCCGATGAATGCTCGCGAAGGGGAGATGGTGTGATTCGGATCTAAATCCTCGTCTCTTTTATAAGGCAGCTTATTTGCGCAGCTAGGGGGGTAAAAGTAAAAACACCCTGGCTTTTCACATTCGTTTGACACGTGGAAGACGGCCATTATTGGGCGTGGAAGCCAAGGAGCGCAATATTCACGAAAAGCCGGACACTATTCAACAGGTACACGGAATTTGGAGAAGAACCCGCCTTGCAATGCCGAAGACAAATCTGCGCGCCGGACTCATCGTCATCGAAGCCTGGTTCGGGGGCTACTGAGGGAGTCCCGGATTAGGGGGTGTCCGGATAGCCAAACTATAACCTTCGGCCGGACTCCTGGACTATGAAGATACAAGATTGAAGACTTCGTCCCGTGTCCGGATGGGACTTTCCTTGGCGTGGAAGGTAAGCTTGGCAATACGGATATATAGATCTCCTTCCATTGTAACCGACTCTGTGTAACCCTAGCCCTCTCCGGTGTCTATATAAACCAGAGGGTTTTAGTCCGTAGGACGAACAACAATCGTACCATAGGCTAGCTTCTAGGGTTTAGCCTCTCTGGTCTCGTGGTAGATCTACTCTTGTACTACCCATATCATCAATATTAATCAAGCAGGAGTAGGGTTTTACCTCCATCGAGAGGGCCCGAACCTGGGTGAAAACATCATGTCCCTTGTCTCCTGTTACCATCCACCTAGACGCACAGTTCGGGACCCCCTACCCGAGATCCGCCGGTTTTGACACCGACAAGCCCTCTACCCACCAGGGCGCACCTGGAGGGGGTGGCGCACCCTGGTGCCTAGTGGGCACATGGGTGGCCCCCTCCCGTATTTCTTTTCTCCAGTATTTTTATATATTCCAAACTAATTCTCCGTAAAATTTCAGCTCATTTGGAGATGTGCAGAATAGGTATATGTGATGTAGCATTTTCAGGTCCAGAATTCCAGCTGCCGGTATTCTCCCTCTTTGTGTAAACCTTGCATATTATGAGAGAGAAGGCATAAGAATTACTCAACAAAGTGTTATATCGAATAAAACACTATAAATAACAGTAGGAAAACATGATGCAAAATTGACGTATCAGTAGGCGTCGAGGAAGCACAATGAGTCGTGTCTGGCGGTGGCGTCGATGATCTGGTCTGTGCGAGGCCAACGGAAGGGATCCTTAGAGCAGGCTTTGTTTAGGTCTTTAAAATCGACGCATAGCCAGAAGGATTTTCCTTCTTGGGCAACACGACCAGATTTGTCAACCACTCGGGGTGTTTTATTTCTCTGATGAATCCGGCTTCCAGTAATTTTGCTAATTCTTCCCCCATAACTTGACGCTTGGGTTTGAAAAATCGGCGCAGCGCCTGTTTAACTGGCTTGAAGCCCTCGATTATATTCAGGCTATGCTCTGCTAGTCTTCATGGGATTCCAGGCATATCTGAAGGGTGCTAGGCGAATATGTCCCAGTTCTCGCGCAAGAACATGCGCAATGCTTCGTCGACTGCAGGGTCCAGCTGGGCTCCAATGGACGTTGTTTTGTTGGGATCCGCTGGATGCACTTGGAATTTGATGGTTTCGTCTGCTGGTTTGAAGGATGTGGATTTGGATCTTTTACTAAGGACTACGTCGTCCCTATCCATCTTTGTGTGTAGCATTGTTAATTCCTCGGTTGCAAGAGCCTCGGATAATGCTTTGAGGGTGAGCGATGTTGTTTTGTTTTCGGCTCGAAGGGCTCTATCTGGATCGCTTGCAATTGTGATCACGCCATTGGGCACTCGAAGTTTGCGTTTCATATACCCGTAATGTGGTATGGCCTGAAACCTTACGAATCTGCCACGCCCCAATAGGGTGTGGTATCCACTATGGAAGGGCACAATGTGGAAGAGTAGTTCTACGGACCTGTAGTTCTCGGAAGTGCCGAATACTACGTCTGGAGCAGCGCGCCTCTCTGCCGGGGATAATTCCTTGAAAGGTAGTGTAGCTCTGTTCGACGCGAGATCTGCCGAACTGCATTTTGTCGAGGGTATCCTCGTGAATGAGGTTTAAGCCGTTGCCTCCGTCCATTAGCACCTTGGTTAGTCTGAAGCCATCCACTATGGGATCTAGGACTAGTGCGGCGACGGGGCGGGCCCTTGGTTCATCTTCCTCGTCGAAGGTGATTGGTGTATCCGTCTATGAATTTGCGGTTGTCACCTGGTGCATTTGATCGAGCTCCCGAAGGGCTCTTTTCCTCTGATTATTTGAGGAAAATGTCTCATAGATTGTCTGGACCTCAGTGTCATTGTACCGGGGTGTTGCTGACCGCCTACTGGAGGGTGTGACTCCGAGGATAGCTGCCCCACTCTTACCCACCTGCCTAACCACCCAACAAGCTCGAAGGTTGTGGGTTGGGTTTGTGTTCAGCAAGACCGAGTGTATGGTGCATGGTTCGTCCAGTAGCTTGTTGAGGACTGTTCTGGGTCTGGCGAGGGATCTATTCTTCTTCTCGGCGGCCTCGTGTTCGGCCGGCTGTCGTGGGTATATGCGTTTTGCCCGAGCTTTTCTGGGTTCTCGGCATGGATTTACTCCACGCGCATCTGTTGTGCCTTCCAGGCGCTTTCCATGGTGCATTATTTGTGTACCAGATCTGATAACTCGGCAAATTTTTTAAGATGGAAATGGGCGAGGGAATTCAAGATTCCTTCGTCTCGGCAGTTATGCCGAAAGGTCGCTAGGATTTCTTAGTCGCAGCAATCCATCATTCTGCCTTTGACCAGGAGTAATCTGGCCCAGAAGTGGTGGACCGTTTCTCCGGGTTGCTGCTTTATGTATATTAAATCCCATATGTTGGTATTTTCTGAGTTACTTGGAGAGTACTCGACGTGGGGGTGGGTGGGAAAAAACTTTGCGTCCCAGCATGTTGCGTATCCGGAGCGTTGGCGGCGGTGTCCAGCGCAATCGTGGTATCCGGCGCGCCAAGTTCGGAATCCGGGCTGTCAACTGAATACTATGGTGCAGACTCGAGGTCATGCTTCAAGTCGAGGCTTGGTTCTAGGCTCTCTTCAGGGCGAACATTTCCGGGCTAGACGCCTAGGTGAGGTGATCGCAAATCCAGACATAATTTGTTTTTAACTTTAGTGACTTCGAGCTTTCGGCCAAGTCCTCAATGGTGGCGACGAGGTGAGTGACAGGCGATGTAAATTTCCTTGCTATCGGGTTTGAGGCCGATCGGATCGTAGACCGAGGATTGGCCGTCGGAGATTCCCATGCTCAGATCCGGTCTAGTAGGTCATTCAACGATGAATGGTCTGCTGGGTCCATACTCTCCAAATGTTCGGGATTGACCCGCAGTATGGCCGCTCCAGGAAAGTTTGAGGCCGCGCTTAGGCGGTATTTGGCCGGAACTAGTTCGACTGAACTGACGGGGTCGGGCTCTGGGTGACATCAGTCCCTGTGCGGTTTACTGTTCCCGAAGTTAAAGCATCACGATCAGTAAGTTTTTCAAGGGGAGCTGACGATTTTGTTAGAGTAAGATCTCCCGGGGAATCGGCGGCGAACTCTAGGTTCCCCAACCTGAACTCTTGACCGGGGCAAAATTTCCAACCTAGCCAAGACAGTCGGTCGGACCGGCGCGCAGCACGACACTGCCGAACATGAAGGTCTGGCCAGAGACGAAGATGTCCCTAGCATGGATGGTGTCGTTGATGACTAGTGAGCCATTGATCCTCTTGGTGATCCAACAGCGGAACTCTCAATGAAAGCACCAATGTCGGTGTAAAACCGGCGGATCTCGGGTAGGGGGTCCCGAGCTGTGGATCTTGGATAAATGGGGAACAAGGGATGAAGGACACGATGTTGACCCAGGTTCGGGCCCTCTCAAAGACGTAAAACCCTACGTCATGCTTTATTATATTGAAGTGTATAGGATGATTACAGAGTCGATCTACCACGAGATCAGATGAACTAAACCCTAGGTGAGTAGGATGATGGTTGTTATTCTAGCCTATACGGACTAAACCCTCTGGTTTATATAGGCACCAGGGGTACTAGGGTTACACATGGTCGGTTACAAAGGAGGGACAAACATGTTGATTCTCTAATATTTGACTTGGAGGACACACCAAGGCTCTGAAGGTCTCCTAGCCGGACACGGAGTCGCCTTATAGCTCGGCCATATAATAGTCACATAACGACCCACCTGCCCGACCCATAAGAGATAGGTAGGCAGCCCGAGGACCCCTCAGTCTAGAACTCCCTCACCTGGGTCTGCTTTAACCATAGTACAAAAACCTAAATTACCTTGCTGCAATTTTTTTTCTTTTATTTTACTTTGCAATTTATATATCTACCACTATCAGATTTGACCCTTGCAAGTATCGAGTTCAAGGGGATTGACAACCCTCTTGCCCGCATTGGGTGCAAGTATTTGCTCTTGTGTGTGCACGTGTTGTTGACTAGGATTTGTGTGCTTCTCCTATTGGTTGGATACCATTGGTTCTCACTGAGGGAAAATACTTATCAGCTACTATATTGCTTCACCCTTCCTCTTCGGGGAAAATCCCAACACAGCTTACAAGTAGAAAGATCAATAGGATTGCACTCCAACCTTTGATCCTTGATCTCTAGACTCCCCAAGTTGCTTTCCACTCTAATCGCTCTCCTACCACATAGCCAAAACATGTGAGAGGTTGTTCGAGTGTTGAGGAGACTATTTTTTAAAGTATAAGAGCAAGGAGTTAATCATCAACAACAACATCTATTACCTTTTGGAGAGTTGTGTCTCCTAGATTGGTTATGTGTCCCTCTCTCCTTACACCTATATATACTAGAGGATTTTTCCCCTTAAGACACACAAGTTTTGGAGCCTTCTCTAGTTCTCTAGTTCTAGTTCAAATTTAGACTAGATCTAGATTGTTTCTAGACCTAGTTCTCTCTAATCCTCATAATTGAGAAGTCTCATGTGGTTCTCTTCGTTCTAATTCTCTGGCGATGACAAAGCTCTAGACGATGAAGCGCCACCAGATCGTGAAGCCCAAACACGTGCAATCCGTAGAGAGGCCGTGCTTTCGGTTTTTGGTTTGAGAGATCGTTCGTGAATGGTTCAAGGGACTTCATGAACGGTCTACACCAACTTTTTTCCGTTGCAATGCGAAGTTGGTAACGATCCGATCTAAACCTGTAATGCATCTTCATAGTGTTCTTGGTTTCATGATCATAGGATGATTTTTTTTGTTTTGTACTATGTTTCCCAACAAAGTGAAACCTATGGAAGGTACTGGTAGCGATGAAAAACTCATGAATCAAGCAGTATGTGGATTGTTTCTCTATGTGGCTGCAGTTTTTGAAAATGAACACCTAACAAGTGCTAGTCATCTTCAACTACAAGAGGTTTTGGAACAATTTAAGCACTTGTTAAATGAACTTACATAACTACCACATTCCACATTCTGTGATCATACCATACCACTGACACAAGATGCTAAGATAATTAATTAGAGGGCATACAAAATGCCTCATCGCGTGAAGGATGCTTTAGAGAAAATAATTTTGGAGCCGCTAAGAACTCTATTACAGAAATGGGCTTTGGAGGCGGTTTTGGTACATGGGCCGCTGGCGGTTCCACGTACAACCTCAAAGTCCTTAATACTCCATTTGGCGGAGGTGTCACAGACGGTTTCAAAAGACTAACGACTTCTAATGCTTTTAGCAACGGAGGCGGTTACCCTTTGAGAACCGCGTCTGTTTTTATCTTCAGCAATGCATATTTCGTTCTATTTTATTTTCTACAAACTTGGTCAAACTTATAAAGTTCGACTCCAGTCAATGCTAATATGCAAAGTAAATAAAAACATAAAAAGTATATTATATAAATAGATAAAACATCACAGGAATTAACATACCATACAAGTTACAAAATGAAACAAGTTCCATAAGACACGGCAAAGTATAACAGTCTTAAACATCATACATATTCGAACAGTTAAACACAATCATAGGGTTCAAGGAGCAACAATAATGGGACCACCAACTCCAACACCTCCTTCGATAACATGCTACAGTGCACTGATTTTCCCTTTTCTAATTTAAACCTTAGCAAATGACTGTGTATCTCTAGATCTCTGAAACTAGTGTTTTACTCCCTCGGTCCATAATATAAGAACGTTTTTTACATTACACTAACGTCAAAAACGCTTTTATATTATGGGAGAAAGGGACTAATTCAGTAATCCATAGTCATAGTCAGTTCCTGACCATGCATGTACATAAGAAAAGAGTAAATACTCGGTCGCCTCATCCAGGAGGAAAGAAATGAAATGGTGCGGCGTTGCATGATTGTGGTCAACTGTACACCCAGCGAGCACGTAGTACGTACGTCCGATGGAAGCAGGGGAAGCAGAAGATGGCCGGCCGGGGGAGAAGAGACAAGCGCTCCATTCCGGCACGCATGCATGCACGGCGCCGCGTGGGTCGCCGTGTGTCAGGGTGGAGCGACGTTACCCGTCTCTGGGTGGGCGCGCCCTCTCTCTCTGACACGGCGCATGCAGCCCGAGCTACAGTGTGTGCTAGGGCTCGGCTTGGCAGGCGTGCCGGCCGGTGCCGCTGCCGCTGATCGATCAGCTTCGTACATGCCCGGCCGCGCGCGGGGGTGGGAGGATTTGGTTGGGTTGGGGTCCCCGTCGCGTACGTACAGTAGAGCAGAGGCCTCAGAGATGACCACCCATGCTGCCACATCGTGCCGCGAAACACGGACTACTACTACTCTGGCTGGCCCTAAACCGTGCCCTGATCCCATGCAGATGCAGGCTGCGAGCGCATGCAGGCGCGGCAGCCCAGCCCGGTACAATTATCTCTCTCTCTCTCTCTCTCTAAACCTCATCCTCATACACATGCACAGCCATTCCGGTCCCGTCAATGCGGGGCCCGCATGCAGTTGTGTAGTGTAGTGTAGTACTACTACTACGTTTTTTTTTTGAGGGGTAGTACTACTACTACGTGCCACAGCCACCATCGTCCATCCCCCGATCCCACGGGCTATCCGGGGCCGTCCGGTGGATTGGGCAGAGAGCGAGGCTAATCTGATCTGCGGCTGAGAGCAAGCCTGACACGCTACGCCCATCCCTCGCCCTCCTCGGTTCGCTCGACGGCCGGGGACGCGGGAACGCATGCATGCATGCTCTGCTGCCTGGTAGCTCTCGCTAACATTGATGAGCCGCATCAAAAAGATCCCTCCATGGCTTGCATGCATATGGACGTACGTACACAGGACAACGTACGGTGCACCGACGACCTAGCTACCGAAACCTAGCTTATTATTAGGCCTCCTCCTTTGGTTCGTAGAAAATTTAAAGGATATACGTACTGTAAAAATTTCTATGCAGTCCTTTAATTTCTAGAAATGGAGCCCTATTTATATGTAGCATTTGTTATTATCTTCCACATCTTAATGAAAAACATATTAGCTCAGACCCAGTGAAAAATACTTATCCGGAGAACCAAATGACATATGTTTTCCCATAGAAGCTGAGATACATGTTATCTCCGTTTCTATAATTTTGTATTCTTGTGTCTATCCTCTGAACTAAAGGAGGCCTTAGCTTTGACATTCATAAAAGTATTATTCCTTAACTCGTCAACCATGTAGTATATCTCTCTCTAGTATGCTGCGATACATTTCCATTCGAGCATTCCTCCCATCCAAGGTATTCTTCATCTTCGAAGAAAGGATCTAAAGTTGGCAATCATTAAGAAATCAACACATAATTTGTTCCCGCACCCCTCTATATTAATCTTTCACATGTCTTGAGAGTCAATTTAGGGCGTATTTAGTTGGCATACTAAGCTAGGCAAATTTGAGCGAGTTAACACCATGTTTGATTTATTTTATTTTATTTTTTGCTAAAAACACCATGTTTGATTTGGAGCCACACTTATGGCAAGATACTTTTAATGCAAACTATACTCCAACTGTCATTGACTTGTAACAATGTGCGCGGCTATCTCAAATGTGGCGAAGTGTGACATGAATTTTGATTGACTAACCTTAGACATGAGTAGCCAAAAAATGCGGCAAAGTGTGACATAAATTTTGATTGACTAATCTTAGACATGAGTAGCAAAAATATGTGGCAAATAATGAAAATCTTTGTCTACGAGCCAAACAACTCCAACGCCGACCCGCAAACCTCCCGCGCTGTCCGACTGCGCAAACCATCCAACGTCGACCTGTATCGGCTAGCGGAGCGATCCGACCGCGATTTCCCCGCAAATCGGAGACAACCGTGGGGGAGATTTGTGGGAGTCCGGACACGTGAAACGTTGCTCTCTGCCCCTGGGGCCCACCCAAAAGCAAGGCCGAGCCCGCGTTTTTGTAGCATCCCGCACTGTTTCTGGGCCAAAATCCCCCACTCTCTTCTTCCACTCCCCACCGCTCTCCGCCCAGTTCCCGCTCTTTTCGCGCACCCTCTCCTTTCCTCTGCCGCCAACGCATGGAACTGTCGGAGAACCTATCGGAGATGGAGCCAGCGAAGGTGCCGGAGGATCCGAGCATCACGCTGGCTCGGAAGACCAGCTCGGAGACGCGGCAAAATCGATGCATCAAAGTGAAGGCCGCAAAGGAGGAGAAGATGAAGAAGCGCCTAGCTGCCGGTGGGCCTGGTGGTGGCAATGGCCGTGGCGGGCGTGGCGGACGGGGCGGTTGGCGAGGCCGTGGCAGATGCCTCCAGACGGGTGCGCCCACAGTACAGACAACGCCATGGTTGGAGCATTACAAACCTCCATACTACTACACCGCCGCTCTTCTTTGAGTATTCTTCATCGCCGCTCGTCCAGACGAGGACGACGGGCGGAGAGCAGATGTGTGCCCCCACGCTGTTGGATGTAATGCCAAGAGCGGGGCAGCCAGCGTACGATGCGGACAGGGAGATGCTCGATATCATCCACCATAGAGGCGAGGGAGAAGGAGGGGCTATGAGGATGGGCAAGTGGAAGAATCGGATCCCACCCAATCCGGCAACTACCGGCAGCAGTAGTCCTACACCCAGATGGCCACACAACAGTCCTACACCAAGACCGGTGATGCACACAACAACAACAACATTGGGCCGCCGAAGAGCAACATCCGGAGGGGGGAGGACGACGATGACAATGACTCGGATGATACAGTCGGCGATCCGAAGAAGAAGATAGAGGAGAAAGCTTCAACATGCGGGAGGATGAGCTGTTGTGCGATGCATGGTTGGCCACTAGCCTCGATCTTGTCCATGGCACGAAGCAAAGGGCACCACCTTTTGGAGGGACATTCACATATGGTTCCATGAGTACAAGCATTTCGCGCGCTACTCCGACGCGTTGATCCGTAACCGTGAGTGGAAGTCCCTCAACCATCGATGGTACACCATCCAAGAGGTTGTCTCCAAGTATTGTGGGCACTTGAAACATCTCATCGCACGGTGGCCTAGCAGCACACAAATCACCGAGCAAGTAAGTTGTTGATCATCACTAGCCGGATATGCTTTAGTTTTGTTGATCACTACCCAGATATGCTTTAATTTTGTTGATCATCACCAGCCGGACATGCTTTAGTTTTGTTGATCACTAGCCGGACATGCTTTAGTTTTGTTGCTCACTAGTCGGATATGCTTTAGTTATATTGATCACTGGTCGGATGTCCTTTAGTTTTTTATCACTGGCCGGACATGTATTGTTTTGTTGCTCACTAGACGGATACGCATTGTTTCACTTTTTGTGGCATACTCGTGCTTGTGTGGTGTACAAGAAGTTGGAGAAGAAGTCCTTCACCGTCATGCATTATTCGTTGAAGTTGAATGGGAAGCTGAAGTGGTACCTTTTCATTGTCAAGACCATTGCCCAAGCCAACGCATTTAAGAAAGCGGTGACCTGCATTTACCCAACCCAAGAACCGCCGAAGAAGGTTAGAAGAAATCTGTTGGGCGAGAAGTGGGAGGAGGATAGGGCGAAGCGAGAAGGTCAAGTGGCCAAGCTAACGGAGAGGTTCGAGGAGATCTTGGCGACTAAGGAAGAGGCATGCATGAGGCACTCGAATATCAAGGAGGAGCGGAAGGCGGTTCAAGCAGTTGGAGGCGAAAGAGAAGAAGATCAAGCTCGAAGACAGGAGGGCCATGATCAAAGCGTGGAAGGCGGCGCTCGAGGAAAAGAGGGTGAACATCGCCGCCAATGCGGAGGACGCCAAGATGTTGACCTTGAATACTGACTCTTTGCCGACGTTAGAATTATCTTGCAATCCGTCCGCTACCAGATACTGGACGGGCAGAATGATGAGTTGGCGGCGGCGGAAGATGAGGACGCGGCGGAGGCGGAGGCTGCCTACGCGGCGGCGATGGCACCTCCTTGATCAGGAAGCATCTTGTTGGAATAGTCGGTCCGGCAGGGCAAAAATGCACAGACTGCCGGACTCATGTTCTTTTGGATTTAGACATGTAAAAACTAAGCATATTTCCCTCCTTTCGTTTATACATGGGATACAATCTGACACGGGTGTGATCCTGCGCGTTGTGTGGATCAGCGTAGATTCGAATTAGAATTTGCGGGTGGATAGAATGTAGCTACTGTTGGATGGCGTCCTCCCACGTGTCCGCAGACTGGTCCCAGTCCGCGGACACGGATGCGGGAGGAAATTTGTCGGTTGTTGTTGGAGATGCCCTTAGAGCAACTCCAATGGGGCGACCCATTTCGTCCGCCCACGTGTGTTAGGGTCAACGCGGACAAAAATACCGGCCCAATGCACCTACCCATTCCCAAAAATTGTCTGCTTTGCGTCCGCGCAGACGCATTTCTGGCCCAAAATTGCGCCTACACCTCGGTGTCTGCCACGGCCCCACATGTCGGCCACCCAACTACCACCCACGGTCATATTTGTGACGACCACCGACACCGGGCCCGCCTGGCAGTGTGTAGAAGGGTCGCATGCCCATCCTTTTCAATGGACGCAGCGGCGGGCCAGCCTCATCCACAACCTCCATCCACATCTAGCCACTTTTCCTCCCTCGCCAGCGACCAGGAAACCTTAGCCAGCCAGCAGCAGAACCCTAGCCACCCAGCCATGGAACTCTTCAACGGGAAGGGACGGAAGAAGGGGAGGTTCAGCACCAGAGTGAGCTCTTCCCGCGAGAGCTCTGCATCGTCGCTGCCGGCTAGGCACGGCACGCCCTCGCGCGAGCGGGAGCGGCACTTCATCCCAATCAACTAGGCACGTGGCACTGGCAGTACCACCAGCCCTTGCTGTATCGAATTGTGAACTTGTCGCACGGCTGGCGTCTGGACTTGCAGTGCGTCACCATCCTAGCGGCGTCGCGGTCCGCACGCGCACACGCTGAGGAGGTTCGCCGGCGGGGGGAGGTCCTCACGCCGGAGCAGCGCGCCATGCGTGACTACGTGCCAGACTCCCCCAGCTGGGAGCGCTGGTTTGCGCTAGAGCACGAGGAGGAGCGCCCGGCGTCCACATCAACCACGACCTTCCATCGTCGCCCCTGCGGGTAGAGCCGAAGGAAGAGGAGAAGGGGACGGAGTACCAAGCCGCCCTCGAGGAGGCCCTGCAGCACGCGCCGGAGGTGAGCCGGATCGAGGAGGACGCCCATTGGGATGGGCTGGAGCAAGCTCTAGCCTTCTCCATGGCATGGGACTCCATCCAGGCGCCTTGTTCCTGCCGCCACCGCTGCCGGTGCCGCCCCTAGTCGAGCCCAAGGACGAGCCGAAGCTCGAGCCAACTCCCACACGCAAGCGGTCACCGCCGCCCCACACTTGGCCGAAGGAGTCCTATTCATGGACCGACGAGTATCGGGAGTGGGTGAGCGTGCCTCTCTGCCACTACGCCGCCACGCCGGAAGAAGAGGCGGCCCACCTTGAGCGCTGGAAGGTGCATTGGCTCGTCGAGGAGGGGGCCGACGGAGAGTGGCAGATGCGGCATGACAAGATGTTGCGTCGCGACGAGGAGGCTCTGCGGCTTATGGAGGAAGAGGAGGAGCGCGCCCGCCTCGCCGCTATGCCGCCGCTGCAGCAGACGCCAGAGTAGGCTGCCATGGCAGCCTATCACGCCGCCTTCGGGTGGGCTGGGCCTCCCCCCATCTTCATTGACCACACCGACAACGACAACGACGACGGGAAGGGCAAGGGCAAGGCGGTCTACTAGGGCAGCGTGCGGGCATTTATTAGAGTTTTTAAAATTTAATAGTTATGTTTAAGTGTACTTTGGTCGGCGTTTGACCGGCCATTTATGTATAATTATGTTTAATTCGTCAGTTTCGGCCACGTCGGCATAAATGGGTCGGCCACCCGTTTTTTTGATAAATAGTGGATTTTATTAGCTCAATATGAAGCATCAAGGAGATACAAACACAAAGAGCACACACCTGGCCTCTGCATAACTAGGATACACACAGCCAATACAGATGCACGCACACAAAAATCACACCAACAATTAGCAAAGTCATACAAGACCGAAGCTATGCCAAGGCGGATAGCAAACAAAAAGAAAGTGAAAAAAGAGAAACGGTAATCCATGCCGAGTAGGTGTTGAGCCAAAAGAAGATGGTGCAAGTGCACGTGATCCGTATGTGGACACGATCATTCGGACGAAACGCGACACAAAGCGGCCTCCTAAAGACTGTCTGTGAAACCAGAACCTCTATTGACGTTGGAGTGACATCAGTCGCAGCTCAAATGGCGAGAAGAGATGGTTCTGCCAAAATCTCATGGAGACGCTTTGGCAATCCCATGCCTCCGGTACAAGTGTTTGTTGATGGTAAATCTTGACATGACCACTGGCCCGAGACAATACACCATGAGCCTACACTACGCCCGCATGGTTGCAACAAGCCGTCAATATCGTCGAACATTACCCGGCCATATGCACCGCTGATCACATCCCTGTACTAGCACTGTGCACCATGTTCGCAAGGCCACACTGCAGCAATAGATCATCCCTGCCCATCTGCACACAAGCAATTGGCGAACCACCACCAGCCACTAGTCTCGCTAGCTTGGCCCAACTCCAAGATGATACCCCAACGGGGAACATGACCCCAAGTGCCACCATCATCCAATCCGAGCAAACCCGGACCTAGGGTTTCCCCTCAAGTATTCTGGGAGGGGAGGCGAAGACTACATGTCGACGCCTTCATCAAAGTAGCGACGCCCATGGGTGCCGTTATCGTTGGCTCCAACCGCAGTCAAACTTTGGCTTTCACCAGCAGTCTCCGTCTCCTCCAGAAAAATGAGCCCAGCTGCACCACCATGTCCACCTTCGTCACCACAAGTCGACCACGCCGGAGGATTGAGTCCTTCTAGGCTGGAGAGTCCTGAGCCAAACCCGATGAGATATGAATGAGATTGGGGGCCACACCGCCCGAAGAGGATGCCACGCTAGACCCCCAGAGCGCCACCGCCAAGTGCAAGCCATCCGGCCACCACCACGCATATGGGCCTCCCAGCGTCGACGACACCATGCCACTGCCCGTCGAAGAGCACCGCAGCCCCGCCACCGTCTCCCACGGATCTGGCCAAGGCAACCCTGTTGGAAATATGCCCTAGAGGCAATAATAAAATGGTTATTATTATATTTCCTTGTTCATGATAATTGTCTATTATTCATGCTATAATTGTATTAACCGGAAACCGTAATACATGTGTGAATACATAGACCACAGCATGTCCCTAGTGAGCCTCTAGTTGACTAGCTCGTTAATCAATACATGGTTATGGTTTCCTGACCATGGACATTGGATGTCGCTGATAACATGATCAATCATTAGGAGAATGATGTGATGGACAAGACCCAATCCTAAGCACAACACAAGATCGAGTAGTTCGTTTGCTAGAGCTTTTCTAATGTCAAGTATCTTTTCCTTAGACCATGAGATTGTGCAACTCTCAGATACCGTAGGAATGCTTTGGGTGTATCAAATGTCACAACATAACTGGGTGGCTATAAAGGTGCACTACAGGTATCTCCGAAAGTTTCTGTTGGGTTGGCACGAATCGAGAATGGGATTTGTCACTCCGTATGACAGAGAGGTATCTCTGGGGCCACTCGGTAATGCATCATCATAATGAGCTCAATATGACTAAGGAGTTAGCCACGGGATCATGCGTTACGAAATGAGTAAATAGACTTGCCGGTAACAAGATTGAACAAGGTATAGGGATACCGATGATCGAATCTCGGGCAAGTAACATATCGATGGACAAAGGGAATTGTATATGGATTGATTGAATCCCCGACATCGTGGTTCATCTGATGAGATCGTCATGGAACATGTGGGAGACAATATGGGTATCTAGATCCCGCTATTGGTTATTGGCCGGAGAGGCGTCTTGGTCATGTCTGCATGGTTCCCGAACCTGTAGGGTCTACACAAGGTTCGGTGATGCTAGAGTTGTAATGGGAATTGTATGTGGTTACCGAAAGTTGATCGGAGTCTCGGATGAGATCTCGGACGTCACGAGGACTTTTGGAATGGTCCGTAGGTAAAGATTTATATATGGGAAGTCCTATTTTGGCCACCGGAAAATGTTCGGGATTTTTCGGTATTGCACCGGGAAGGTTCTAGAAGGTTCCGAAGTGGGGCCCACCTGCATGGGGGGACCCACATGAACGTGGGTAGTGGGGGCAAGGCCCACACCCCTGGTCAAGGTGCACCAAGATCCCCCCTTAGAAAGAATAAGATCATATACCAAAGGGATAAGATCAAGATCCCTAAAAAGGGGGGATAACAATCGGTGGGGAAGGGAAAGGATGGGATTTTTTCCTCCCACCTTTGCCAAACGCCCCAATGGACTTGGAGGGCAAGAAACCAGCCCCCTCCACCCCTATATATAGTGGGCAGGTGCATGAGAGCTGAAACCCTTGCCCCTGGCGCAGCCCTCCCCCTCCAACTCCTCCTCCTCCTCCTCCGTTGAGCGTAGCGAAGCTCTGCCGGAGAACCACGAGCTCCACCACCACGCCGTTGTGCTGCCGGAGTTCTCCCTCAACTTCTCCTCTCCCCTTGCTGGATCAAGAAGGAGGAGACGTCCCCGGGCTGTACGTGTGCAAAACGCGGAGGCGCCGTCCGTTTGGCACTTGGATCAGATCTTCCGCGATTTGAATCGCCGCGAGTACGACTCCATCAACCGCGTTCTTATAACTCTTCCGCTTAGCGATCTTCAAGGGTATGAAGATGCACTCCCTCTCTCTCATTGCTAGCATCTCCTAGATTGATCTTGGTGACACGTAGGATTTTTTTTGAATTTTACTACGTTCCCCAACAGTAGCATCATGAGCTAGGCCTATGTGTAGATTATATGCACGAGTAGAACACAAGTAGTTGTGGGCGATGATTTGTTCAATTTTCTTACGGTTACTAGTCCTATGTTGATTCAGTGGCATTGTGGGATGAAGCGGTCAGGACCGACCTTACACGTACGCTTACGTGAGACACGTTCCACCGACTGACATGCACTTGTTGCATAAGGTGGCTAGCGGGTGTCTGTCTCTCCCACTTTAGTCGGATCGTATTTGATGAAGAGGGTCCTTATGAAGGGTAAATAGCAATTGGCATATCACCGTTGTGGCTTTTGCGTAGGTAAGAAAGATTCTTGCTAGAAACCCATAGGAGCATGTAAAACATGCAACAACAATTAGAGGACGTCTAACTTGTTTTTGCAGGGTATGCTATGTGATGTGATATGGCCAAAAGGATGTGATGAATTATATATGTGATGTATGAGATTGATCATGTTCTTGTAATAGAAATCATGACTTGCATGTCAATGAGTATGACAACCGGCAGGAGCCAGAGGAGTTGTCTTAATTTATTTATGACCTGCGAGTGAATATAAGCGCCATGTAATTACTTTACTTTATTGCTAACCATTAGCCATAGTAGTATAAGTAATAGTTGGCGAGACAATTTCATGAAGACAAGATGATGGAGATCATGGTGTCATGCCGGTGACGATGGTGATCATGCCGCTACCGAAGATGGAGATCAAAAGCGCAAGATGATATTGGACATATCATGTCACTTTATGATTTGCATGTGATGTTTATCATGTTTACATCTTATTTGCTTAGAACGACGGTAGCATAAATAAGATGATCCCTCACTAAATTTTCAGGAAATGTGTTCCCCCTAGGTGTGCACCGTTGAGAAGGTTCGTTGTTTCGAAGCACCACGTGATGATTGGGTGTGATAGATTCTAACATTCAAATACAACGGGTGTAAGCCAGATTTACACATGCGAAACACTTAGGTTGACTTGACGAGCCTAGCATGTACAGACATGGCCTCGGAACACGAGAGACCGAAAGGTCGAACATGAGTCGTATAGTAGATGCGATCAACATGGAGATGTTCACCGTTGATGACTAGTCCGTCTCACGTGATGATCGGACACAGCTGAGTCGATTTGGATCATGTATCACTTAGATGACTAAAGGGATGTCTATCTGAGTGGGAGTTCATTAAATAATTTTATTTGATGAACTTAATTATCATGAACTTAGTCTAAAATTGTCTTTACAATCTATCCTGCAGATCCAATGGCCCATGCTAATGTTGCCCTCAACTTCAACGCATTCCTAGAGAAAACCAAGCTGAAAGACGATGGTAGCAACTATATGGATTGGGTATGTAACTTGAGGATCATCCTCATAGCTGCCAAGAAAGCACATGTCCTTGAAGCACCGCTAGGTGACGCACCCATTTTCCCAGCAACTCAAGACGTTATGAACGCCTGGCAGTCAGGTAGTGATGATTACTCCCTGGTTCAGTGCGGCATGCTTTACAACTTAGAACCGGGGCTCCAAAAGCGTTTTGAGCAACACAGAGCATATGAGATGTTACAAGAGCTGAAAATGATTTCCCAAGCTCATGCCCGGGTCGAGAGATATGAAGTCTTCGACAAGTTCTATAGTTGTAAAATGGAGGGAAATAGTTCTGTCAGCGAGCATATACTCAAAATGTCTGGGTTGCACAACCGCTTGTCTCAGCTGGGAGTTAATCTTCCAGATGACTCGGTCATTGACAGAATCCTCTAGTCGCTTCAACCTAGCTACAAGAGCTTTGTGATGAACTACAATATGCAAGGGATGGAGAAGTCCATTCCTGAGTTATATCCAATGCTGAAATCAGCGGAGGTGGAAATCAAAAAGGAACATCAAGTGTTGATGGTGAATAAGACCACTAGTTTCAAGAAAGGCAAGGGTAATAAGAACTTCAAGAAGGACAACAAGGGAGTTGCCACGCCCCGTAAGTCCGTTTCCGGGAAGAAGAAGCCAAATAATGGACTCAAGCCTGAGATTGAGTGCTTTTATTGCAAGGGAAATGGTCACTGGAAGCGGAACTGCCCCAAGTATTTAGCGGATAAGAGGGCCAGCAACGCCAAAGGTATATATGATATACATGTTATTGATGTGTACCTTACCAGCGCTCGTAGTAGCTCCTGGGTATTTGATACCCGTGCGGTTGCTCACATTTGTAACTCAAAACAGGAGCTGCGGAATAAGTGGAGACTGGCGAAGGACGAGGTGACGATGCGCGTCGGGAATGGTTACAAGGTCGATGTGATCGCCGTCGGCACGCTACCTCTACATTTACCTTCGGTATTAGTTTTAAACCTCAATAATTGTTATTTAGTGCCAGCTTTCAGCATTAACATTGTATCTGGATCTCGTTCAATGCGAGATGCTACTCATTTAAATCTGAGAATAATAGTTGTTCTATTTGTATGAGAGATATGTTTTATGGTCATGCCCCGCTGGTCAATGGTTTATTTTTATTGAATCTCGAACGTGATGTTACACATATTCATAGTGTGAATGCCAAAAGATGTAAGGTTGATAATGATAGTCCCACATACTTGTGGCACTGCCGCCTTGGTCACATTGGTGTCAAGCGCATGAAGAAACTACATGCAGATGGACTTTTGGAGTCTCTTGATTATGAATCATTTGACACGTGTGAACCATGCCTCATGGGCAAAATGACCAAGACTCCGTTCTACGGAACAATGGAGCGAGCAACCAACTTATTGGAAATAATACATACTGATGTATGCGGTCCAATGAGCATTGAGGCTCGTGGTCGTTATTGTTATGTCCTCACCCTCACTGATGACTTAAGCAGATATGGGCATGTCTACCTAATGAAACACAAGTCTGAGACCTTTGAAAAGTTCAAGGAATTTCAGAGCGAGGTAGAGAATCAAAGTTCCATGAAAATAAAGTTCTTATGATCAGATCGTGGAGGAGAATACTTGAGTCACGAGTTTGGCACACACTTAAGGAAATGTGGAATTGTTTCACAACTCACACCGCCTGGAACACCTTAGCGTAATGGTGTGTCCGAACGTCGTGATCGCACTCTATTGGATATGGTGAGATCTATGATGTCTCTTACTGATCTACCGCTATCATTTTGGGGTTATTCTTTAGAGACTATCGCATTCACTTTAAATACGGCACCATCTAAATCCGTTGAGACGACACCGTATGAATTATGGATTGGGAAGATACCTAAGCTGTAATTTCTGAAAGTTTGGGGATGCGATGCTTATGTCAAGAAACTTCAACCTGAAAAGCTTGGACCCAAATCGGAAAAGTGCGTCTTCATAGGATACTGATACGTCTCCGTCGTATATATAATTTTTTATTGTTCCATACCAATATTATACAACTTTCATATACTTTTGGCAACTTTTTATACTATTTTTGGGACTAACTATTGATCCAGTGCCCAGTTCTAGTTTTGGTTTGTTGCATATTTTTTGTTTCACAGGAAATCCATATCAAACGGAGTCCAAATGGTATAAGAACTGACAGAGAGTTTTTTGGAATATATGTGATTTTTGGGAAGAAGAATCAATGCGAGACGATGCCTGAGGGGGCCACGAGGCAGGGGGCGCGTCCCAGGGGGTGGGCGCGCCCCTGACCCTCGTGGCCACCCCGTAATGCGGTTGGTGCCCTTCTTTCGCTGCAACAAAGCCAATATCTGGATAAAAATCATGTCCAAATTTCAGCCCAATCTGAGTTACGGATCTCCGGGAATATAAGAAACAGTGAAAGGGCAGAATCAGGGAACGGAGAAACAGAGAGAGACATATCCAATCTCGGAGGGGCTCTCGCCCCTCCCATGCCATGGAAGCCAAGGACCAGAGGGGAAACCCTTCTCCCATCTAGGGAGAAGGTCAAGGAAGAAGAAGAAGAAGGGGGCTCTCTCCGCCTCTCTCCCGGTGGCGCCAGAACACCGCCGGGGCCATCATCGTCACCACAATCTACACCAACACCTCCGTCATCTTCACCAACATCTTCATCACCTTCCCCCATCTATCTACAACGCTCCACTCTCCCGCAACCCGCTGTACCCTCTACTTGAACATGGTGCTTTATGCTTCATATTATTATCCAATGTTGTGTTGCCATCCTGTGATGTGTGAGTAGATTTTCGTTGTCCTATCGGTAATTGGTGAATTGCTATGATTGGTTTAATTTGCTTGTGGTTATGTTGCTGTCCTTTGGTGCCCATCATATGAGCGCGCGCATGGATCACACCATAGGGTTAGTTGTATGTTGATAGGACTATGTATTGGAGGGCAAGAGTGACAAAAGCTTCAAGCTAGCATAGAAATTGATGCAAACGGGATTGAAGGGGGACCAATATATCTTAATCCTATGGTTGGGTTTTACCTTAATGAACGTTAGTAGTTGCGGATGCTTGCTAATAGTTCCAATCATAAGTGCATAGAATTCCAAGTCAGGGATGGCATGCTAGCAGTGGCCTCTCCCACATAAAACTTGCTATCGGTCTAGTAAAGTAGTCAATTGCTTAGGGACAATTTCGCAAATCCTACCACCACTTTTCCACACTCGCTATACTAACTTTATTGCTTATTTACCTACACAGCCCCTAGTTTTTATTTACATGCTCTTTATATTCTTGCAAACCTATCCAACAACACCTACAAAGTACTTTTAGTTTCATACTTGTTTTAGGTAAAGCGAATGTTAAAGCGTGAGTAGAGTTGTATCGATGGTTGATAGAACTTGAGGGAATATTAGTACTACCTTTAGCTCCTCGTTGGGTTCGACACTCTTACTTATCGGAAGAGGCTACAGTTGATCCCCTATACTTGTGGGTTATCAAATACCCTAAGGAAACTATCGGGTATACCTTCTACCTCAGATCCGAAGGCAAGATCTTTGTTACCAAGAATGGATCCTTTCTGGAGAAAGAGTTTCTCTCGAAAGAAGTAAGTGGGAGGAAACTAGAACTTTATGAGGTACCCCCTCTTGAACCGGAGAATAGCGCAGCTCAGGAAGATGTTCCTGTGGTGCCTACACCGACTAGAGAGGAAGTTAATGATGATGATCATGAAACTTCAGGTCAAGTTTCTACCGAACTTCGTAGGTCCACGAGGACATGTTCCGCACCAGAGTGGTACGACAACCCTGTCCTGGAAGTCATGTTGTTAGACAACAGTGAACCTTCGAACAATGAAGAAGCGATGGCGGGCCCAGATTCCAACAAATGGATCGAAGCCATGAAATCCGAGATAGCGTCCATGTATGAAAACAAAGTATGGCGCGCCCTCCACCCTCGTGGGCCCCTCGTGGCTCCCCTGACATACTTCTTTCACCTATATATACCCATATACCCTAATACGATCGGGGAACAGAATAGATCGAGAGTTCCGTCGCCGCAAGCCTCTGTAGCCACCAAAAACCAATCGGGACCCTGTTCCGGTACCCTGCCGGAGGGGGGAACCCTCACCGGTGGCCATCTTCATCATCCCGGCTGAGGGAGTCCTGGATTAGGAGGTGTCCGAACAGCCGGACTATAGGCTTTGGCCAGACTCCTGGACTGTGAAGATACAAGATTGAAGACTTCGTCCCGTGTCCGGATGGGACTTCCCTTGGCGTGGAAGGCAAGCTTGGCGATACGGATATGTAGATCTCCTACTATTGTAACCGACTCTGTGTAACCCTAACCCTATTCGGTGCCTATATAAATCGGAGGGCTTTAGTCCGTAGGGATCTAACAACAATCATACCATAGGCTAGCTTCTAGGGTTTAGCCTCTCGATCTCGTGGTAGATCTACTCTTGTACTACCCATATCATCAATATTAATCAAGCAGGAGTAGGGTTTTACCTCCATCGAGAGGGCCCGAACTCGGGTAAAAACATCGTGTCCCTTGTCTCCTGTTACCATCCGCCTAGACGCACAGTTCGGGACCCCCTACCCGAGATCCGCCGGTTTTGACACCGACATTGGTGCTTTCATTGAGAGTTCCTCTATGTCGTCACCAACAGGCCCGATGGCTCCTTTGATCATCAACAATGATGCACTCCAGGGTGAGACTTTTCTCCCCGGACAGATCTTCGTATTCGGCGGCTTTGCACTGCGGGCCAATTCGCTTGGCATCTGGAGCAGATTGAAAGCTACGCCCGCCATCGTGTCGATTTGGAAGTTTGAACTACACGGCTAACATCCGCGGAGACTTGATCTTCGACGAAGTTCGAGCCACAGCCAAGCGCCAAGACCGCATCATGAGGGGCATGATCTAGCTCACGCCACGACGGTGTCTGGAGGTTGCACCAGAGTCCGCTCCGACCTTTAGCTCGGAGCCGACCGTGCCGATCAAGGACGGGTGGCTGGACACCGCCTCAGGGGCCGCGATCTCTACGGCGATTGAGCCATACACCTACGCCGTCCTTTGCGAAGCTCGTGACTCCAAGGTGCCAGACTCCTCTCCGGACTCCGAGCCTTCCGCGCCCCTGCCAATCGAATCCGATTGGGCACCGATCATGGAATTCACTGCCGCGGACATCTTTCAGCACTCACTCTTTGACGACATTCTGAATTCACTAAAGTCTCTCTCTCTTTATCAGGAGAGCCCTGGCCGGATTATGGTCAGGAAGGTTGGGATGCGGACGACAAAGAAAATCAAAGCCCACCCACCACCCACTTCAGAGCCACCGCCGATGATTTAACCGACATGCTCGACTTCGACCAAGACATCGACAAGATGGACGCATTTATACAGAGACGACTAAGAACCAAATACCATGTGGCACTAGAAGGCCACCTCGCCATACGACATATACATGGTGGACATCCCAAAAGATGGGAATGGCGATGGAACAGCGGAGGATGACCCCTCCAAGAAACAGCCTAAGCGCCGGCGTCAGCGGCGCCACTCTAAATCCCGCCACAGCAAAAACGGTGATTCCGGCACGGGAGACAATAACACCCCGGACAGTGCCGAAGACAACCCCCTGCAGCAGGATTCAGCGCAGGAGGAGGGAGAAGCCAACCCTCATGAGAGAGCGGCAGAAAGAGAGGTAGAGGACGATAATTACATGCCTCCCTCCGAAGATGAGGCAAGCCTCGACGACGACGAATTCGTCTTGCCCGAGGATCCCGTCAAACAAAAGCGTTTCAAACGCAGGCTCATGGCCACGGCAAGCAGCCTCAAGAAAAAGCAGCAACAACTTAGAGCTGACCAAGATTTGCTAGCTGAAAGATGGACTGAAGTCCTTGCGGCCGAAGAGTATGAACTCGAGCGCCCCTCCAAGAGCTACCCAAGACGCAGGCTGGTACCCTGATTAGAGGAGGAAGCACCTAAACCTACATCACCAGTGCATGATATGGCTGACCGGCCACCTCGTGGCCGCGACAGAGAGGCCTCTCGGCCCTCAATTCAAGCCGCACCCCGCCGCCGCTCAAAAAATACACAGGCACGGGGAAATGCGCCAGACCTGCGAGATATATTGGAGGACAAGGCAAGGCAGACAAGATCGATCTATGGATCGCGTGGGCGCCCCACAACACGTGACGATAACTGTCACGCCGGAGATGGCAACTCCGGCCGGGCTGAACACAGTAGACAAAGCTCATGTGAGCTGCGTCGTGATTTAGCCCAATACAGAGGCGCCGCACACCACTATGCTTCACAGATGAAGTGATGGATCATCAAATCCCTGAGGGTTTCAAACCCGTAAACATTGAATCATACGATGGCACAATAGATCATGCGGTTTGGATCGAGGACTATCTCCTTCACATCCACATGGCCCGCGGTGATGATCTACACGCCATCAAATACCTCCCACTCAAGCTTAAAGGACCAGCCCGGCATTGGCTTAACAGCTTGCGAGCAGAGTCAATTGGTTGTTGGGAAAACCTGGAAGCCGCATTCCTCGACAATTTATAGGGCACATATGTGCGACCACCAGACGCCGATGACCTAAGCCGAATAATTCAGCAGCCAGAGGAATCGGCCAGACAATTCTGGACACGGTTCCTAACCAAGAAAAATCAAATCGTCGATTGTCCGGATGCCGAGGCCCTTGCAGCCTTCAAACACAACATCCGCGACGAGTGGCTTGCCCGGCACCTAGGACAGGAAAAGCCGAAATCCATGGCAGCCCTCACAACACTCATGACCCGCTTTTGCGCGGGAGAGGACAGCTGGCTTGCTCGTAGTAACAACATGACCAAGAGCCCTGGTAATTCGGATACCAAGGACAGCAGTGGCAGGTCGCGTCGCAACAAGCACAAGCGCCGCATTAACGGCGATAATGCTAAGGATACGGTAGTCAATGCCGGATTCAGAGGCTCTAAACCCGGTCAGCGGAAAAAGCCATATAAAAGAAATACTCCGGGCCCGTCCAATTTGGACCGAATACTCGATCGTCATGCCAGATACATGGCACCCCCGAAAAGCCAGCCAATCACACCAACAGGGATTGTTGGGTGTTCAAGCAGGCACGCAAGTTAAATGCCGAAAACAATGACAAGGGGCTGCATAGCAATGACGAGGAGGAGCCCCGCACGAACAATAGAGGACATAAGGGCTTCCCCGCAAGTGCGGATGGTGAACATGATATACGCAACCCACATACCCAAAAGGGAGCGGAAGCGTGCACTAAGGGACGATATGTGATGGAGCCGGTCGCCCCAAAGTTCAACCCATGGTCTTCCTGCCCGATCACTTTTGATCGAAGGACCACCCACTAGTATCCGCCATGGCGGATTCGCCGCATGGGTTCTAGACCCAATCATTGACGGATTTCACCTCACTAGAGTCCTAATGGACGGCAGCAGCAGCCTGAACCTCCTTTATCAGGATACAGTGCGCAAAATGGGCATAGACCCATCAAGGATTAAACCCACGAAGACGACCTTCAAAGGCGTCATACCAGGTGTAGAGGACAATTATACAGGCCCAGTTACACTTGAAGTGGTCTTGGATCCCGGATAACTTCGGAGCGAGGAGTTAATCTTCGACATAGTCCCGTTCCGCAGCGGCTATCATGCATCGCTTTCGGACGAACCGCATTTGCAAAGTTCAATGCGGTGCCGCACTACGCATATATCAAGCTCAAGATGCCAGGTCCTCGAGGAGTCATTACGGTCAATGGATACACCGAACGCTCTCTCCGGACGGAGGAGCATACGGCAGCCCTCGCGGCGGAAGTACAAAGCAGCCACTTAAGGCAATTCTCGAGACCGGCTATTAAACGTCCGGACACCATCAAGCGCGCCCAGAGTAACCTACAACAAGACCGACTGGCACGTTCCGAGCACGCATAGCAATGCGGCCCAAACCCCAGCCCTCGCGAAATTGCGAAACCAGTATTACGCGTACATAATTACGCTCTGGAAATACCATGGGCATAGGGGAAGGGGCACGACCACGGCATGCCCAGAATGCGGCTCAACCGCACCAGGGGCTCCCGATTGTGTCCTCCTTTTTTCTTTCTTTCTTTTTACTTTCAGGACTCTGTTCTCACGAAGCCTTGTCCGGCATTGGAATCGCCGAACACACGATGCAACAGCCAGGGAAGCAGAAAGCTACGTCGAGTGTCCAGGTGGTCTCTATTACGAGCAATATATCTGTTTTACACACCATCCCGCGGCTTACCCCTGGAGGGAGACATGTTAAAAGTCCCGTCCCTTGCTTATCGCACTATTTGTATCGTTCTGCTCTTACTGCAGCCCTTTTGAATAAACAATATATAGCTTCTGCCTATTATTGATTCCCCCTTTTTTCTTTATATATGTTCATTTATGACATTGTGCAACCGTACACTTTGGTACGAGCAATACACCAGGGGCTTAAGTACCCCATAAGATGGTGTGATAAGTCCGAACACTTTCACAAATCAAGGCACCCGAACTTATAGCATTATATGCATCGGCTCGAATCATGTCTTGGGTCAATAGTTGGGTTTGCCCGGCTCCCATGTTTTGGTACCTTACGTTCCTGCTATATCGGCTAAGGTAGCTGGGAGAACCACTGCGATTGTGCCTGCTGAGCTGGGCTAAGCACCTCAGTGGAGAAAGCTAAAACTGACCGTCATGATAGGGCGAGAGCCGGTCGCTGTTCGAGAGATTTTCGAGTCCCTAAAGACTTATGCCGCTTAGAGCGAGGAGTCGGCATTGTCCGTCCTAGGCATGGATAGCGCCCTGAACTCGGTCTTCCGAAATCCAGAGGCTTCGCCGAAATTTAAAATTATAGAATTCTATGGCTAAGTGAGAGTGTTCAAGCATTATAGTCCGGTTGCCTTGTTCGTTGCGTTGAGCGCCTCCCTCGAAGGACCCAAGAATGGGAACAAGAGCGCTCAAGTTCATCCCAACACCCCAAAGACTGTGGCATGGGGGCTGAAGCCGACGACTCGCCATCTCTCAAATTTAATACGGCCGCACAGAAGGTAATACTTTAAATTCAAAAGTGTTGCTTAGCGCATATGAACACGTTTTCAACATACAGGATAACAAATGCGAGTCTACTCAAAAATTATATCTTTGGAGCATTCATCCGCTATAAGGCAGGCACCCTTCAGGACGCCTTCATAATACAGTTCAGGCTTGTGATGCTCCTTCTTCGGTGGTGGTCCATCCTTCACAAGCTTCTCAGCGTCCATCTTGCCCCAGTGTACCTTAGCAAGGGCAAGGGCCCTACAGGCACCTTCGGTGCAGACGGAGCGCCTGATGACTTCAACCCATGGACAGGCGTCCACCAGCGGCCTCACCAGCCCGAAGTAGCTCCCAGGCATGGCTTCATTAGGCCACAATCGAACTATGAGGCCCTTCATGGCCTGTTCGGCCACCTTATGGAGCTCGACCAACTGCTTCAACTGGTCGCTTAAGGGCACCGGGTGTCCGGCCTCAGCATACTGAGACCAGAACACCTTCTCCGTCAAGCTTCCCTCCTCGTCTCGGTAGAATGCGGCAGCATCAGCCACATCTGGGCAGATCTGCGAATGCTCTGGAGAGCTCTGGATTCGGTAAGTAATGAGATAACTCACTTTCACATGCTTGCTTTGCATATAGAATGCCTTACCCGCCGCTATCTTCTTCATCGCCTCAATCTCCTGGAGGGCTTTTTGGGCTTCGGCCTTAGCGGCGTTGGCGCTCCCAAGGGTCGTGGCGAGCTCGGACTCCCGAGTCTTTGAGTCACGCTCCAAACTCTTGTGTTTTTCCATGAGAGCCTGGAGCTCTTGCCGCACCTCCGCCACCCGCGCCTCCTCCTTTTCTCGCTCGGTGCACTCCGCGACCGCATTGCTTTCGGCCTTGGACACCGCCTCCTTCAGGGTCGCCACCTCGTTTGTGGCCCCTGCAATATTCACGTTATTCCTGTTATTTTTTGCAAACACATCTTTTAAATACTCCCATAAGGTATTATTTACCTTCCTTGTCCTCGAGCAGCTTTTTGGCAAGTCCGAGCTCGTTCTCGGACCGCTCGAGGCTCTGCTTTAATGCATCAACCTCCGTTCGGCTATTTCTTTAGATCCTCAGTTATGTTAGACTCCTGCGTATACCTTTTTAGATCCTCAGTTCCCATATTGACATACTTATGTTAGACTCCTGCGTATACCTTTTTAGATCCTCAGTTCGGCTATTTCTTTCCGAACACCAAAATGAGCATCAGGGGCTACTGTTTATGCGGTAATATTTTTACATATCTTAAATACATACCTCAAAGCCTGTTAGAAGGCTGGCACGAAGCTTCGATCACCGCTCTTGGCGGACTGAACTTTTCGGATCACCGCACTCATAATAAAGGCGGTGCTCCTCGTTGATGGAAGCGCCGTTAAGCACCTCCATCAAATCATCCGTGCCTCCGGTTGGATGGAGGTCACATTGCTGTCGCGATCTTGCCCTTCTTCTGAAGGGGTCGCCGTCGGACTCCGGAACCAAGGTTCGATGCAGAGTCCGGCACGGGGCCGGACTTGAAGCCCTTCGAGGTTTTATCCCCTTTGAGCCCGGATTCCGGGAGGTCGCCTTGCGTCGCCTCCATAGCCACCTCCTCCTGGCTGGGCCCCTTTTGGGACTCCACCCCGGCGTCATCCGTGGCGGGACGAGACGAATCTAGGGAGCCGCTCGACGAATCGTCGAGCCCATCCTTGGGCGGGGTGCATGGTTATATCCGGCATTATAAGATGATGTGCGACAAATGAAACGCCATGAGTTATTCTGGTATCCTGACACTTACGATTTCGCCAGGGGCTTGGTCCTTGGAGCTCACCCCTCTTCGCCGTCGTCGGCATTGGCGGTGTAGTCCGGAGGAAGGCTCCTTCCCTTCTTGGACCCTCCGGCCTCCCTAGTTGGGGCGGCCTTCCTTTTCTTCTCTCCCCCCGCTCGGGGAGAGGCCTCTTTTTCCTCCTCCTCGTCTTCGCGGGAGGAGTCCGCCTCGGCGTCATCGGACGATGAGTCCGACAGCACCTGGCGTCGGGAACTCCTTCGAGTTCCCGTGGCCTTCTTTTCCGGCACCACATGGGGTGCCGGAACCAGCAGCCCGTCTATCCAAGGCGTCCGGCTGGGTCTTACGGCAAGATAGCCGGACGGTCGATCTGTCGGGACGTCTTCAACCGATCTGTCAAAGGTGAGGGAGTTTTAGATCCCGCATAGAGTCAAAACTATGAAAAAAGAGTCCCGTAAAGGGTAAAATAACTTACCTCGCTGGCTTGATGCTGCGAGCTGAATCCGTGATCTTCGGTAGCGGATGCGGGAGCTTCAGCGCCCTTGAACAGCACCTTCCAGGCATCTTCGTACGTAGTGTCGAAAAGCCGGCTCAAGGTTCGGTGTTGTGCCAGATCAAACTCCCACAAGTTGAAGGCCCGTTCTTTGGCATGGGAGAATCCGGCGGATGAGCATCACCGGATTACGTTGACAAGCTTGAGATTCTTGTCCACCAGGTTTCGGACGCAGGTTTGGAGTCCGGCCAGCTCTTCCGAATTACCCCACGTCAGGCCAGTCTCTTTCCATGAGGTGAGCCGTGTGGGGAAGCCAGATCGGAATTCGGGGCCTGCCGCCCATTGAGAGTCGCGCGGCTAGGTGATGTAGAACCACCCCTATTGCCACCCCTTTATGGTCTCCACAAAGGAGCCCTCGAGCCACAGGACGTTGGCCATCCTGCCCAGCATGGCACCTCCACACTCCGCTTGGCGGCCTCCCACTACCTTCGGCTTGACATTGAAGGTCTTCAGCCATAAGCCGAAGTGGGGCTGGATGCAGAGGAATGCCTCTCACACGACGATAAACGCCGAGATGTTGAGGATGAAATTCGGGGCGTGATCTTGGAAATCTAGGCCGTAGTAGAACATGAGCCCCCGGACGAATGGGTGAAGTGGAAACCCTAGTCCGCGGAGTAAGTGGGGGAGGAACACCACCCTCTCATGGGGCCTGGGGGTGGGGATGAGCTGTCCCTCCTTGGGGAGCCTATGCGCGATGTCGCCGGACAAGTATCCGGCCTTCCACAACTTTTTGATGTGCCCCTCCGTGACGGAGGAGGCCATCCACTTGCCTCCCGCTCCGGACATAGTTGGAGAAGGTTGAGGTGGGATGTGCGGACTTGGGTGCTGGAGCTCGAGTGCGCAGAAATGGATAAGCAAAGGAGGAAGAAGGCGTGTGTGAAAAAGCAGATCCTTATCCCCTTATATGGACGGACAAAGCTATGCGTCCCCACCGGCCAGATAAAACTCGCTTATCTCCCAAGCGCCGTAATCAATGGCGCGGTTGGGTTACCCACGCCCATATTGATGAGAATCCCGGAATAAGGGGACATGATCTCTGCTTTGACAAGACGTGCCAAGGAAACCGCCTCGCTAAACGCTACCGAGGTGGGACAAGAAAACGATTCGAATAAAGGCTTGGCCGTGGTGTGATGTCACGCTGCAGAATACATCAGCAAATTGAACTTGTGTAAATGTTATTCTCTCTACGGTGGTATGTGGAACTTATTTTGCAGAGCCATACACTATCCTTGTGTTCAAAATCTTCTATGAAGTATTCGGAGGAGGAACCCGCCTTGCAATGCCGAAGACAATATGCGCGCCGGACTCGTCGTCACTGAAGCCTGGTTTAGGGGCTACTGAGGGAGTCCTGGATTAGGGGGTGTCCATACAGCCGGACTATAGCCTTTGGCCGGACTCCTAGACTATGAAGATACAAGATTGAAGACTTCGTTCCGTGTCCGGATGGGACTTTCCTTGGCGTGGAAGGCAAGCTTGGTGATACGGATATGTAGATATCCTACCATTGTAACCGACTCTGTGTAACCCTAACCCTATTCGGTGCCTATATAAACCGGAGGGCTTTAGTCTCAGAGGGATTTAACAACAATCATACCATAGGCTAGCTTCTAGGGTTTAGCCTCTACGATCTCATGGTAGATCTACTCTTGTACTACCCATATCATCAATATTAATCAAGCAGAGTAGGGTTTTACCTCCATCGAGAGGGCCCGAACCTGGGTAAAAACATCGTGTCCCTTGTCTCCTATTACCATCCGCCTAGACGCACAGTTCGTGACCCCCTACCCGAGATCCGCCGGTTTTGACACCGACACCGGCGCTTTCCATGACGAGGAGGGAGTAGTTCACCCCCGGGGCTGAGGGTATGTACCAGTAGCTATGTGTTTGAACTCTCTCTCGTGTTCTTGATTTGTCACGATCTTGATGTATCACGAGCTTTGCTATTATAGTTGGATCTTATGTTGCTTCTCCCCCTCTACTCTCTTGTAATGGATTGAGTTTTCCCTTTGAAGTAATCTTATCGGATTGATTCTTTAATGATTTGAGAAGCTCTTTTCTGGCGCCGTTGTCGGGGAGGTGAGTGCTTGAAGGTATGTCTTTAGATCTTGCAATCGAATCTTTTAGTTTCTTGTTTTAGCACTAGTTTAGTTTATAAAAGAAACTACAAAAAATGGAATTGAGTTTGTCTCATACACTTCATCTTTTTAATATCTTTCGTGAGTAAGATTTAAAAGAAAATTGTGCCAAAGTGTTAGAAGAAGAATGCATTAAAATGTTTGGCACTAAATCTTTGAATGATGAGCATGATTGCAATGTTGTTAGTATGAACTCCTTGAATATCCATAGTACTAATGATGATTGCACTAGCTATGATGAAAATGTCTCCTATAAACATGTCAACTTTTGGAAAGCATAAATGCCTACTTGAATAAGTGTTTTTCAATGAAGGACCTTCGAGAAGCTTCTTACATATTAGGCATCAAGATCTATAGAGATATATCGAGATGCCTCATTGGTCTTTCACAAAGCACATACCTTGACAAGATATTGAAGAAGTTCAATATGGATTAGTCCAAGAAGGCGTTCTTGCCTGTATTGCAAGGTGTGAGATTGAGCGCAGCTCAACGCCCGACCTCGGCAGAAGAAATAGAAAAGATGAGTGTCATCCCTATGCCTCAGCCATAGGCTCTATTATGTATGACATGCTGTGTACAAGACCTGATATAAACCTTGCCAGAAGTTTGGTAGGGAGGTACCAAAGTGATCCGGGTATGGAACACTAGACAGCGGTCAAGAATATCCTGAAGTACCTGAGAAGGACTAAGGATATGTTTCTCGTTTATGGAGGTGCCGAAGAGCTCGTCGTAAAGGGTTAAGTTGATGCTAGCTTCGACACATATCTGGATGACTCCAAGTCGCAAACCGGATACGTGTATATTTTGAATGGTGGGGCAGTCAGCTGGTGCAGTTGTAAAGTACATACGGATCTGAATGTCGCAGATCCATTGACTAATTAAACCTCTTCCACGAGCAAAACGTGATCAGCACCAGAATTCTATGGGTGTTCGATTCATCACAATGTACTAGATTATTGACTCTAGTGCAAGTGGGAGACTGTTGGAAATATGCCCTAGAGGTAATAATAAAATGGTTATTATTATATTTCCTAGTTCATGATAATTGTCTATTATTTCATGCTATAATTGTATTAACCGGAAACCGTAATACATGTGTGAATACATAGACCACAACATGTCCTAGTGAGCCTCTAGTTGACTAGCTCGTTGATCAATAGATGGTTGTGGTTTCCTGACCATGGACATTGGATGTCGTTGATAACAGGGTCAATCATTAGGAGAATGATGTGATGGACAAGACCCAATCCTAAGCGCAGCACAAGATCGAGTAGTTTGTTTGCTAAAGCTTTTCTAATGTCAAGTATCTTTTCCTTAGACCATGAGTTTTTGCAACTCCCGGGTACCGTAGGAATGCTTTGGGTGTATCAAACGTCACAATGTAACTGGGTGGCTATAAAGGTGCATTATAGGTATCTCCGAAAGTGTCTGTTGGGTTGGCACGAATCGAGACTGGGATTTGTCACTCCGTATGACGGAGAGGTATCTCTGGGCCCACTCGGTAATGCATCATCATAATGAGCTCAATGTGACTAAGGAGTTAGCCATGGGATCATGCGTTATTGAATGAGTAAAGAGACTTGCCGGTAACGAGATTGAACAAGGTATAGGGATACCAATGATCGAATCTCGGGCAAGTAACATACCAATGGACAAAGGGAATTGTATATGGGATTGACTGAATCCCCAACATCGTGGTTCATCCGTCAGATCACCGTGGAACATGTGGGAGCCAATATGGGTATCCAGATCCCACTATTGGTTATTGGCCGAAGAGGCATCTCGGTCATGTCTGCATGGTTCCCGAACCCGTAGGGTCTACACACTTAAGGTTCGGTGACGCTAGAGTTGTAATGGGAATTGTATGTGGTTACCAAGAGTTGTTCGGAGTCTCGGATGAGATCCCGAACTTCACGAGGAGTTCTGGAATGGTCCGGAGGTAAAGATTTATATATGGGAAGTCCTATTTTGGCCACCAGAAAATATACGGGATTTTTCGGTATTGTACCGGGAAGGTTCTAGAATGTTCCGGAGTGGGGCCCACTATGGGAGTCCTGGATTAGGGGGTCCCTGAGCATCCGGGCTATGTGACATGGGCCAGACTGATGGGCTGTAAAAATACAAGATAGAAGGCCTTCCCCCGTGTCCGGATGGGATTCTCCTTTGCGTGGATGGCAAGTTTAGCATTCGGATATGAAGATACCTTTCTGTGTAATGGAAACAGTTTCGCCCAATCTTGTCCGGTATTGGCTTATTCTTTAATCTGTTCTTCCACTTTATGTCCAAATTGGCATATACACCTTGGTACGACTTAAGTCACCAGGGGCTATATATATATATATATATATATATATATATATATATATATATATATATATATATATATATATATATATATCTTCAACAATAGAAAGTCCGAACTCTCTCAGAGTACACTTCAGCGTCCCGAATACTGCATTATATACATCGGCTCCGAATCACGTCTTTCATCAATAGTTGGGTTGCCTGGCTCCTATGCTTGCTACCTTACGTTTCGTTTTCGACTAAGGTATTAAAGGGAGAACTACTGCGATTGTGTTTCCGGCTGGCCTGGTTAAGCACCTGAGTTGAGTAAGCCGAAAAATGACTGTCGTGATGCGGCGAGAGCTGGTCAGCAATTCAGTGACTTGTTAAATCTCTAGCGATTTCTTCCGTATTATACGAAGGACTGACTTTTTCCAGTCACGTGCTTAAGGCATCCAAATCCCGACAGCCGCATACACACCAGGTGTTGCCTTACATTCCCATTATCAAACTCCTATGGCTACAACAAAGTGTTGAAGCCGCAAAGTCCGATTGCCTGGTTCACTATGTAAATCACCTCCTTTACGGACCAAGACGTTGGGTCAAGAGTGATTACACATCATACCGAACACCCCCGTAGTATCTACAAGGGGGCTGAAGCCGACGACTGGCAAACCTTTAGAATAATAATATGCGGCCACACACGAGGAGAATAGTTCAGACAAATACATAAAATATATTACACAACCTTGGTTTATAAAACATAGTCCGGATAGCCCGGATACATTTACTCGAACATGATATCCTTCGAGCATTGACCCTCTATCAAACGGGCACCCTCAAAGACATCTTCAAAACAGCGCTCTGGCTTACGGTGGACCTTGCCTCCGGGCGGACCCTCAACCGCCACGTCCGTGGCCTTCATCTTCACCCAGTGCATCTTGACACGGGCAAAGGCCATCCATGCACCCTCTATGCATGCCCAGCGCTTCATCGCCTCTACTCGGGGAAAGGCATCGCTGAGTCATTTGACCAGGCTGAAATAGCTGCTCGGAATGGGTCCGGCTGGCCATAGCCGGACTATGATGTCCTTCATGGCCAAACCAGACATCCTATGCAACTCCGCCAGCTGCATCATCTGATTGTTCAGTAGCGCTGGTCGCTCCGGCGCCAAGTACTGCGACCAAAAGAGCTTCTCCGTCGTGTTCCCTTCTTGGGCCCGAAAATACTGGGCTGCGTCGGCAGCACTCCTCGGGAGATCCGCAATAGCATCTGGAGCACTCCACGGTCGATTTAGCAAAGCATATCTTCGTCCGCCGAATATGCTCTGTAAAAGAAAAGGCTTACCAGCCGCTTTCTGTCTGGCTTGCTTGATCTCCTCGCGAGCCGCCCGGGACTCGGACCGCGCCTCCTTCGCAGCTTGAAGATCCTTGGCGAGTTCGGCCGCTTGGGCCTTGTTACTCTCCTCCAGGGACTCACACTTGGTGGCGGCCTCCTGGAGCGCTTGCTCTACTTTGGTCACCCTCGCCTCATACTGAAGGCGGGCGGCCTTTTCGGCCTCTACATCCTCAGCCGCTTTCTCTGCGGCTGCTTTGCTTGCCCCCGCCTCCTTTTTAGCTTTAGCAAGGGCATCCTTGAGGGCCTTGACCTCAGTCGCGTTGCCTACAATCATTTACATAGCAGCCCATGAGCTTAAACTCTGAGTTTGCACTATAACTTAGGCTCGTAAAGGAGTCTTTTAAAACAAAAAAAAGGCATACCTTGGGCCTCATCGTACCGCTTGTTAATACGGTCGATCTCATCATCAGCCAGCTTCAGTTTCCGCTGGAGTTTGGCCCCTTCAGCATCTTTAGCTGAAGCCGCAAATAGTGAATCCTGTTTATCAAAATAGATGAACATGTTATCTCCGGCGATTATTTGATCCTCTATTCGGCTCTTTTTCCAAAGACCGAAATAGAGTCTCAGGGGCTACTATCTATATACAGGCATATTCTTCCAACACGAGGCTAAAGCATGTTATATCACTTACCTCAAAACCTATTAACAGGCTAGTAAAAGCTTCGTTCAGACTGCTTTTGGCGGACTGAACCGTCTCAACCACCGTACCCATCAGGGTACAATGCTCTTCCATGACGGAAGCACGTTGAAGTGCTTCCCTCAGCATATCCGGCGCCTCCGGATTGGTAGAGGTCGCCGGTGGAGTCTGACCTCCCCCTTCCATTGAAGGGGGCTGCTCGCTCGACTCCAGAGCCATGTGGGCCTCTGGAGCGGTATTCGGCTGGGGGCGGACTGATCCAGGCCCCCATCATCAGTTTCCACGGGTGTACTATCCCCCATGTTTTCGCCAGCCGAGGCATTACCCTCTGGCGCCATTTCAGTGGACTTCCGCATCCCCCCTAGCCTGGAGAAGTCCTTTGGGACAACACCTCGGTGTCATTCGTGGCTCATGGCGGAGGCGTTTCGCTCTCCATCATCTCCGGCGCCTTTGGGACAACACCTTGGACGCCTCCGCTTCTCGGTCCGCTGACGCCGCCCTCTTCTTCTCTCCCCCTTGAGGGGAGAATATCTCTCCTCCTCGTCCTCTTCATCTTCATCTCCCTCGGGGGAGGAGAGAACCTCGGTGTCTTCGGACGCGATGTCCGAAGTACCTTTACGGTGGAGGCCACCTATGGACTCCCTGCCTTTCTTCTTGGCCTTCTTCTCCGTTGCCTAGTACGGTGCCGGAACCAACATCTTTGACAGCAAAGGGATAGCTAGGTCTTCGGGCAGCGGATCTGGACATTTGATCCACTCTGTTTTCTTCGTCCATACCTGAAGGAGAAAAAGGCTCACCATACTCCTTGAATCTACGAGTAGAGGTTATGTTTAGGAATCTGAAAACTTACTGGAGTGGTCGGGTGAGCGCAGTCGAGGCCTAGGTCTTCGGCCGTGCCCGGCCACGACTTCAGGGCCTTGAAAAGCAGCTTCCAGATTTCTTCGTGCATCGTCCCGAAGAATCACTACAGGGTCATAGGACTGGCCGGATTGAAGTCCCACATATGGAGAGTTCGGCGCTGACAGGGGAGAGTCCGGCGCTGATAGTGGAGGAAGGAATTTGGGGCTAGATTGTGAAAGTATAGCCCGTAATAAAACATGAGCCTGCGGACAAAAGGGTGGAGAGGAAACCCTAGTCCGCAGAGAAAGTGGGGGATAAATACTACCCTCTCATTGGGCTCCAGAGTGGGGATGTTCTGCTTTTTGGCAGGGAGCCGGTGGGCGATTTCCACGGCCAAGTACCCCACCTCCCGGAGTTCCTTGATGTTGCCCTCCGTGACGGAGGAGGCCATCCACTTGCCATGCGCTCCAGATCCGGACATGGCTGGAGTGTTTGCTGGGGACGAAAGGGATTGAAACTCGGGCGCTGGCACGATGGCATATGGGCTGAGGAGGAAGAAGGCGTGGAGTAAGAGAATGGGTCCTTATCTTCTTATAAAGGCAGTGAATATGAAGCGTCCCCCCACGAGCCTTAAAATTCGCCTATTCCCAAGGGGTCGTGCAAACGGCACGGTTGGATTACCCAAACCTGTATTGATGAGAATCCCGCAATAAGGGGACACGATCTCTGCTTTGACAAGACATGTCAATGAGGACCGCGCCTCGTAATACGAAGCGAGAGGCTGAAAAACGCTTCGAAATAATAATAAGGCCAGAACATAACGTCTCGCCAGAAAAGCTGTCAGTAGACATGACTTGTTTGCTTAAGTATTTTGCCCTTGTGGTTCAGGGTTGTAACTATTATACAGAGCCGGATATAGTTCTTTTGATCAACTGCTTTAAAGTATTCGGAGGAGGAACCCGACTTGCAATGTCGAAGACAATCTACACGCTGGACACATCATCATTGAAGCGTGGTTTAGGGGCTACTGAGGGAGTCCTGGATTAGGGGGTCCCCGGGCGTCCGGGCTATGTGACATGGGCTGGAATGATGGGTTGTAAAGATACAAGATAGAAGGCCTTCCCCCGTGTCCGGATGGGATTCTTCTTTGCATGGATGGCAAGTTTAGCGTTCGGATATGAAGATACCTATACTTGTGGGTTATCAAATACCCTAAGGAAACTATTGGGTATACCTTCTACGTCAGATCCGAAGGCAAGATCTTTGTTGCCAAGAATGGATCCTTTCTGGAGAAAGAGTTTCTCTCGAAATAAGTAAGTGGGAGGAAAGTAGAACTTGATGAGGTACCCCCTCTTGAACCAGAGAATAGCGCAGCTCAGGAAGATGTTTCTATGGTGCCTGCACCAACTAGAGAGGAAGTTAATGATGATGATCATGAAACTTCAGGTCAAGTTGCTACTGAACTTCGTAGGTCCACGTGGACTTGTTCCGCACTAGAGTGGTACGGCAACCCTGTCCTGGAAGTCATGTTGTTAGACAACGGTGAACCTTCGGACTATGAAGAAGCGATGGCCTAGATTCCAATAAATGGCTCGAAGCCATGAAATCCGAGATAGCGTCCATGTATGAAAACAAAGTATGGACTTTGACGGGCTTGCCCAATGATCGGCAAGCCATACATAATATGTGGATCTTTAAGAAGAAGACTGACGCGGATGGTAATGTGGCCATCTATAAGGCTCAGCTCACTACAAAAAAGAATACACTTCCGTGATGATACGTGTTTGTCACAGTAGGTCACATTTTCTGTCATGCATGTACATCCATGACAAATTTATGACAGAATCAAGATAGTCATACCTGTGCTGTCGTAGAAGTGTTCCATGACATTACCAAAATTATCATCATGGAAGTGTCCACTTCCATGACGATAAATCGCGCGTCATAGAAGTGCTTTTGTCAAGGGTGACCGACACGTGGCATCCACCGTTCACGAACGCCGTTAAGCTATCGGGTCCGGTTTTGGATCCGATAACCCGTTATGACCGACCAATGGGGATTTTCCACATGTAAAATCATCATTGGCTGGAGGAAGCTCGTGTCGGCTCACTGTTGGGACAGATGTCATCCACTCATTGGACCCAAAGCGCCTATGATACGTCGACACGTGACACGGCCCAATAGAGGCCCATTCCTGTGAAAAGGCCAGCCCGTTTGACTTGGTCAAAAGGTGGCGGGCGACCACAACAAGCTTCGTGAACGGCCTGTTAGCATATAGCCCATTCTGACCCGCTAACCCAGGGCCCGTTTACGGCCTATCCGAATTAGGCCTAGTAGCATTATCTGGGCCGTCCAATATAATTCCAGCCTGTTTTAACTTCTGGCCCATGTATGGACCATGATGTCTTTCGGCCCATATGAGGCCCTTATTACTCTCGGCCCATTAACGGCCCGTGGTAAAACTGGCCCATAATGAACAGTGTATCACTTTATACCCATTAACGGCACATGGTGAAACTGAGCCGTAATGAACAGTGTATCAATTTATACCCATTAATGGCCCATTATTACGTTGGGCCGTTTCCGATATGTTATCTTTCGGCCTTCTCGGGGACCATTTATTCTTGGGCTCATTTCCACATTCGTTTACTTACGGCCCGTTACTGTCATTTTCTGATTGTGGGCCAAATTCAGCCTGTGGTTACAGACGGCCCATTTGTGGCCCGATAATACGTTGGGCCGTTTTCATGTAAAAAACATGTTCGCTTGTTTTCATAGAGTTATCAAATACGGCCTATTAACGGCCCGTTATTGTCCACGAATAGTTCGGCCCATGATTGGCGAAATGATGATACGCCCCTAGAAGGCCCATGGATCCTACGGCCCGTAAAAGGCCCATGAATCGTACAGCCCGAAGAAGGCCCATGGATCCTACGGCCTGTATAGAAGGCCAATGGATCCTACAGCCCGTAGAAGGTCCATGGATCATACGGCCTGCCGGAGGCCCATGGTTACAACAGTCCGTGTGTTGCCATGATTATTTTGGCCTAGTTTCCAAAGATAGGTTATTGTGGCCACTAGAAAAACACAGAAAAAGAACTAAAGTGACTACAAGCAAACAACTAAACAAGATAATAAGGAAATAAATAAGCAAGCAATTAACGCTAGCCTATTACCGCTATTACATATATTGTTGGGGAACGTTGCAGAAAATTAAAATTTTCCTACGGTTTCACCAAGATCTATCTATGAGTTCATCTAAGCAACGAGTCAAGAGAGAGAGTTTGCATCTACATACCACTTGTAGATCGAGAACGGAAGCGTTCGAGGGAGTGGTGATGATGAAGACGTTCTCAACGTGATTCCGATCACCGATGACCAAGTGCTGAATGGACAGCACCTCCGCGTTCAACACACGTACGGGACGACGGCGTCTCCTTCGTCTTGATCTAGCAAGGAGGAAGGAGAGGTTGAGGAAGACAACTCCAATGGCAGCCTGACGGCGTGATGCGAGATGGAGTGTTGTTCTCGGCAGGCTTCGCCAAGCCTATGCGGAGGAGGAGAGGTGTTGGGGAGGGAGGGCTGCGCCTTCAATGGTGTTTGCAGCCCTCCCTCACCCCTCTATTTATAGGGGAAGGGAGGAGGGGCGGCCCCTCTAGATGCATCTAGAGGGGGGCGGCGACCAAGGGAGGGGGCTTGCCCCCAAGCAGGGGCGCCTTAGGGTTCCCCCCTCAACCCTAGGCGCATGGGCCAAGGGGAGGGGGTGCGCCCAGCCCACCAGGGGCTGGCTGCCTCCCATGCAGCCCAAGTGGCCCCCCAAAAGGGGTGGCCCCTCCCGGTGGTCCTCCGGAACCTTTCCGGTGGACCCTCCATAATACCGATATGACCCGAAACTTTTCCGGTGTCCGTTTGACGACTTCCCATATATAAATCTTTACCTCCGGACCATTCCGGAACTCCTCGTGACGTCCAGGATCTCATCCGGACTCAACAACATTCGGTAATCACATACAAGTCTTCCTATTAACCCTAAGCGCCACCGAACCTTAAGTGTAGACCCTACGGGTTCGGGAGACATGCAGACATGACCGAGACGCTCTCCGGTCAATAACCAACAGTGGGATCTGGATACCCATGTTGGTTCCCACACGCTCCTCGATGTTGTCATCGGATGAACCACAATGTCGAGGGTTCAAGCAACCCCGTATGCTATTCCCTTTGTCAGACGGTATGTTACTTGCCCGAGACTCGATCGTCGGTATCCCAATACCTCGTTTAGTCTCGTTACCGGCAAGTCACTTCACTCGTACCGTAATGCATGATCCCGTGACCAGACACTTGATCACTTTGAGCTCATTATGATGATGCATTACCGAGTGTGCCCGGAGATACCTCTCCGTCATACGGAGTGACAAATCCTGTCTTGATCCGTGTCAACCCAATGACACTTTCGGAGATACCGTAATGCACCTTTATAGTCACCCGATTACGTTGTGACGTTTGGTACACCCAAAGAATTCCTACGGTATCCGGGAGTTACACGATCTCACGGTCTAAGGAAGAGATACTTGACATTGGAAAAGCTCTAGCAAAAGCGAACTACACGATCTTTGTGCTATGCTTAGGATTGGGTCTTGTCCATCACGTCATTCTCCTAATGACGTGATCCCGTTGTCAATGACATCTTGATGTCCATAGTCAGAAACCATGACTATCTGACGACCAACGAGCTAGTCAACTAGAGGCTCACTAGGGACGTATTGTGGTCTATGTATTCACACGTGTATTACGATTTCCGGATAATACAGTTATAGCATGAATAAAAGACAATTATCATGAACAAGGAAATATAATAATAATGCTTTTATTATTGCCTCTAGGGCATATTTCCAACAGTCTCCCACTTGCACTAGAGTCAATAATCTAGTTTACATTGTGATGAATCGAACACCCAGAGAGTTACGGTGTTGATCATGTTTTGCCCATGAGAGAGGTTTAGTCAGCGGATCTGCGACATTCAGATCCGTGTGCACTTTACAAATTTCTATGTCTCCATCTTGAACATTTTCACGGATAGAGTTGAAGCGACGCTTGATGTGCCTGGTCTTCTTGTGAAACACAGGCTCCTTGGCAAGGGCAATAGCTCCAGTGTTGTCACAGAAGAGTTTGATTGGCCCCGACGCATTGGGTATGACTCCTAGGTCGGTGATGAACTCCTTCACCCAAATTGCTTCATGCGCTGCCTCCGAGGCTGCCATGTATTCCTCTTCACATGTAGATCCCGCCGCGATGCTCTGCTTGCAGCTGCACCAGCTTACTGCTCCACCATTCAACATATATACGTATCCGGTTTGTGACTTAGAGTCATCCAGATCTGTGTCGAAGCTAGCGTCGACGTAACCCTTTACGGCGAGCTCTTCGTCACCTCCATAAATGAGAAACATGTCCTTTGTCCTTTTCAGGTAGTTCAGGATATTCTTGACCGCTGTCCAGTGTTCCTTGCCGGGATTACTTTGGTACCTTCCTACCAAACTTACGGCAAGGTTTACATCAGGTCTGGTACATGACATGGCATACATAATAGATCCTATGGTTGAGGCATAGGGGATGACACTCATCTCTTCTTTATCTTTTGTCATTGGTCGGGCATTGAGCTGAGCTCAATCTCACACCTTGCAACACAGGCAAGAACCCCTTCTTGGACTGATCCATTTTGAACTTCTTCAAAATCTTATCAAGGTATGTGCTTTGTGAAAGACCTATGAGGCGTCTCGATCTATCCCTATAGATCTTGATGCCTAATATATAAGCAGCTTCTCCAAGGTCCTTCATTGAAAAACACTTATTCAAGTAGGCCTTAATGTTGTCCAAGAATTCTATATCCTTTCCCATCAAAAGTATGTCATCTACATATAATATGAGAAATGCTCTGAGCTCCCACTCACTTTCTTGTAAACGCAGGCTTCTCCATAAGTCTCAAGATAAAACCCAAACGCTTTGATCATCTCATCAAAGCGAATGTTCCAACTCCGAGATGCTTGCACCAGCCCATAAATGGATCATTTGGAGCTTGCATACTTTGTTAGCATTCTTAGGATCAACAAAACCTTCCGGCTGCATCATATACAGCTCTTCCTTAAGATATCCGTTAAGGAACGCTGTTTTGACGATCCATCTGCCATATCTCATAATCATAGTATGCGGCAATTGCTAACATGATTCGACGGACTTAAGCTTCGCTACGGGAGAGAAAGTCTCATCGTAGACAATCCCTTGAACTTGCCGATAACCCTTAGCGACAAGTCGAGCTTTATAGATGGTGACATTACCATCCGCGTCCGTCTTCTTCTTAAAAATCCATTTGTTTTCTATCGCTCGCCAATCATCGGGCAAGTCACCAAAGTCCACACTTTGTTTTCATACATGGATTCTATCTCGGACTTCATGGCTTCTAGCCATTTGTTGGAATCTGGGCCGCCATCGCTTCTTCATAGTTCGAAGGTTCACCGTTGTCTAACAACATGATTTCCGGAGACAGGGTTGCCGTACCACTCACAGTGCGGAACGTGTCCTTGTGGACCCACGAGGTTCAAGAGCAACTTGATCCGAAGTACCTTGATCATCATCATTAATTTCCTCTTCGGTTGGTGTAGGCATCACAGGAACACTTTCTGAGCTGCACTACTATCCTATTCAAGAGGTAGTACTTCATCGAGTTCTACTTTCCTCCCACTTACTTCTTTCGAGAGAAACTCTTTTTCCGTAAAGGTTCCGTTCTTGGCAACAGAAATCTTGCCCTCGGATCTTAAGTAGAAGGTATACCCAATGGTTTCTTTAGGGTATCCTATGAAGACGCATTTTTCCGACTTGGGTTCGAGCTTTTCAGGTTGAAGTTTCTTGACATAAGCATCGCATCCCCAAACTTTTAGAAAGCAGCGGTTTAGGTTTCTTCCCAAACCATAATTCATACGGTGTCATCTCAACGGACTTAGACGGTGCCCTATTTAAAGTGAATGTAGCTATCTCTAGAGCGTATCCCCAAAATGATAGCGGTAAATCGGTAAGAGACATCATAGACCGCACCATATCCAATAGAGTGCGATTACGACGTTCGGACACACCATTACGCTGAGGTGTTCCAGGTGGCGTTAGTTGTGAAACGATTCCACATTTTCTTAAGTGTGTACCAAATTCGTGACTTAAATATTCTCCTCCACGATCTGATCGTAAGAATTTTATCTTTCGGTCACGTTGATTCTCTACTTCATTCTGAAATTCCTTGAACTTTTCAAAGGTCTCGGACTTGTGTTTCATCAAGTAGACATACCCATATCTACTCAAATCATCTGTGAGAGTGAGAACATAACTTGATATCCTCCATGAGCCTCAACGCTCATTGGACCGCACACATCGGTATGTATGATTTCCAACAAGTTGGTTGCTCGCTCCATTGTTAGGAGAACGGAGTCTTGGTCATCTTGCCCATGAGGCATGGTTCGCATGTGTCAAATGATTCATAATCTAAAGACTCCAAAAGTCCATCGGCATGGAGCTTCTTCATGCGCTTTGACACCAATGTGACCAAGGCGGCGGTGCCACAAGTATGTGGGACTATCGTTATCAACTTTACATCTTTTGGTATTCACGCTATAAACATGTGCAATACTACGCCGAGATTCATTAAGAATAAACCATTGACCATCGGAGCATGACCATAAAACATATCTCTCATATAAATAGAACAACCATTATTCTCGGATTTAAATGAGTAGCCATCTCGCATTAAACGAGATCCAGATACAATATTCATGCTCAAACTTGGCACCAAATAACAATTATTAAGGTTCATAACTAATCCCGTAGGTAAATGAAGAGGTAGCGTGCCGACGGCGATCACATCGACTGAACCATTCCCGACGCGCATCGTCACCTCGTCCTTTGCCAGTTTCCGCTTATTCCGCAGCTCCTGCTGTGAGTTACAAATATGAGCAACGGCACCGGTATCAAATACCCAGGAGTTACTACGAGTACTGGCAAAGTACACATCAATTACATGTATATCAGATATACCTTTGGCGTTGCCGGCCTTCTTGTCCTCTAAGTATTTGGGGCAGTTCCACTTCGGTGACCCCTCCTTGCAATAAAAGCACTCGATCTCGGGTTTGGGTCCATTTTTGACTTCTTCCGGCAACTTGCTTACCGGCGCGGCAACCTCCTTGCCGTCCTTCTTGAAGTTCTTCTTGCCCTTGCCCTTCTTGAACTTAGTGGTCTTATTGACCATCAACACTTGATGTTCTTTCTTGATTTCAACCTCGGTGACTTGACATAGAGAACACTTCAGAATGGTCTTTACCATCCCACGCATGTTGTAGTTCATCACAAAGCTCTTGTAGCTTGGTGGGAGCGACTGGAGGATTCTGTCAATGACCGCCTCATCGGGGAGGTTAATGTTCAATTTGGGTCATACGGTTGTGCAACCCGGACATCTTGATATGTGCTCACCGATGTAACTGTTTTCCTCCATCTTACAACTATAAAACTTGTCGGAGATGTCATATCTCTCGACCCGGGCGTGAGCTTGGAAAACAAGTTTCAGCTCCTCGAACATCTCATATGCTCCGTGATGCTCAAAACGCTTTTGGAGCCCGGTTCTAAGTTGTAAAGCATGCCGACGAACGAGGGAGTAATCATCGGTAGCGAGTTTGCCAAGCATTCATAATGTCTTGGTTCTCTCGACGGGGCGTCACCTAGCGGTCCTTCTAGGACATATTGTTTCTGGCAGCTATGAGGATGATCCTCGTGTTCGGACCCAGTCCGTATAGTTCTGCCGTCATCTTTCAGCTTGGTTTTCTCTAGGAACGCGTTGAAGTTCAAGTTGACATGAGCGTTGGCCATTTGATCTACAAGACATATTATGCAAAAGTTTTAGACTAAGTTCATGATAATTAAGTTCATCTAATCAAATTATTTCAATGAACTCCCACCAGATTAGACATCCCTCTAGTCATCTAAGTGTTACACGATCCGAGTCGACTAGGCCGTGTCCGATCATCACGTGAGACGGACTAGTCATCATCGGTGAACATTCTCATGTTGATCGTATCTTCTATACGACTCGTGTTCGACCTTTCGGTCTCCGTGTTCCGAGGCCATGTCTGTACATGCTTGGCTCGTCAAGTAAACCCTAAGTGTTTTCGCGTGTGTAAATCTGTCTTACACCCGTTGTATGTGAACGTAAGAATCCATCACACCCGATCATCACGTGGTGCTTAGAAGCGACGAACTTTAGCAACGGTGCACGCAGTTAGGGAAACACTTCTTGAAATTGTTGTAAGGGATCATCTTATTTACTACCGTCGTTCTAAGTAAACAAGATGTTTTAACATAATAAACATCACATGCAATTATATATAGTAGTGACATGATATGGCCAATATCATAAAGCTCCATTGATCTCCATCTTGAGGCTCCATGATCATCTTGTCACCGCATGACACCATGATCTCCATCATCATGATCTCCATCATTGTGCCTCCATGAAGTTGTCACGCCTAGCGACTACTTCTACTTCTATGGCTAACGCGTTTAGCAATAAAGTAAAGTAAGTTACATGGCGTTCTTCAATGACACGCAGGTCATACAAAATAAAGACAACTCCTATGGCTCCTGCCGGTTGTCATACTCATCGACATGCAAGTCGTGATTCCTATTACAAGAACATGATCTCATACATCACAATGTGTCATTCATCATTCATCACAACTTGGCCATATCACATCACATGACAATTGCTGCAAAAACAAGTTAGACGTCCTCTAATTGTTGTTGCATCTTTTACGTGGCTGCAATTGGGTTCTAGCAAGAACGTTTTCTTACCTACGGATAACCACAACGTGATCTTGTCAACTTCTATTTACCCTTCATAAGGACCCTTTTCATCGAATCCGCTCCAACTAAAGTAGGAGAGACAGACACCCGCCAGCCACCTTATGCAACTAGTGCATGTTAGTCGGTGGAACCGCTCTCACGTAAGCGTCACGTGTAAGGTTGGTCCGGGCCGCTTCATCCCACAATACCGCGGAAGCAAGATAAGACTAGTAGCGGCAAGTAAATTGACAAGATCCACGCCCACAACTAAATTGTGTTCTACTCGTGCAATAGAGAACTACGCATAGACCTAGCTCATGATGCCACTATTGGGGAACGTTCGGTTTCACCAAGATCTATCTATGAGTTCATCTAAGAAACGAGTCAAGAGAGAGAGTTTGCATCTACATACCACTTGTAGATCGAGAACGGAAGCGTTCGAGGGAGTGGTGATGATGAAGACGTTCTCAACGTGATTCCGATCACCGATGACCAAGTGCTGAACGGACAGCACCTCCGCGTTCAACACACGTACGGGACAACGGCGTCTCCTTCGTCTTGATCCAGCAAGGAGGAAGGAGAGGTTGAGGAAGACAACTCCAAATGGCAGCCTGACAGGCGTGATGCGGATGGAGTGTTGTTCTCCGGCAGGCTTCGCCAAGCCTATGCGGAGGAGGAGAGGTGTTGGGAGGGAGGGCTGCGCCTTCAATGGTGTTTGCAGCCCTCCCTCACCCTCTATTTATAGGGAAGGGAGGAGGCTGGCCCCTCTAGATGCATCTAGAGGGGGCGGCGGCCAAGGGGAGGGCTTGCCCCCAAGCAGGGCGCCCCCTTAGGGTTCCCCCTCAACCCCTAGGCGCATGGGCCAAGGGAGGTGCGCCCAGCCCACTAGGGGCTGGCTGCCTCCCACGCAGCCCAAGTGGCCCCCAAAGGGGTGGCCCCTCCGGTGGTCCTCGAAACCTTTCGGTGGACCCTCCATAATACCGATATGACCGAAACTTTTCGGTGTCCGTTTGACGACTTCCCATATATAAATCTTTACCTCCGGACCATTCCGGAACTCCTCTTGATGTCCGGGATCTCATCCGGGACTCCGAACAACATTCGGTAATCACATACAAGTCTTCCTATTAACCCTAGTGTCACCGAACCTTAAGTGTGTAGACCCTACGGGTTCGGGAGACATGAAGACATGACCGAGACGCTCTCGGTCAATAACCAATGAGAGGATCTGGATACCCATGTTGGTTCCCACACGCTCCTCGATGTTGTCATCGGATGAACCACGATGTCGAGGGTTCAAGCAACCCGTATGCTATTCCCTTTGTCGACGGTATGTTACTTGCTCGAGACTCGATCGTCGGTATCCCAATACCTCGTTTAGTCTCGTTACGGCAAGTCACTTTACTCGCACCGTAATGCATGATCCCGTGACGGACACTTGATCACTTTGAGCTCATTATGATGATGCATTACCGAGTGGGCCCGATGATACCTCTCCGTCATACGGAGTGACAAATCCTGTCTCGATCCGTGTCAACCCAACAGACACTTTCGTAGATACCTGTAATGCACCTTATTAGTCTCCCTTTTACGTTGTGAGGTTTGGTTCACCCATTGCATTCATACTGTATCCGGGTGTTACACGATCTCTCGGTCTAAGGAAGATATACTTGACATTGGAAAAGCTCTGGCAAAACGAACTACACGATCTTTGTGCTATGCTTAGGATTGGGTCTTGTCCATCACGTCATTCTCCTAATGACGTCATCCCGTTGTCAATGACATCTTGATGTCCATAGTCGAGAAACCATGACTATCTCGTCGACCAACGAGCTAGTCAACTAGAGGCTCACTAGGGACGTATTGTGGTCTATGTATTCACACGTGTATTGCGATTTCCGGATAATACAGTTATAGCATGAATAAAAGACAATTATCATGAACAAGGAAATATAATAATAATGCTTTTATTATTGCCTCTAGGGCATATTTCAAACATATATTACATCCACTGGGCATCAAAGTTCGCCACCAGTGCAAATATAGCGAACAAAGCAACATATTACATACACTGGCCGTCAAAATTGGCCACCACTGCAAATAAACGCGGCAGCAAAACAAGAGCATAACTGAAACAACTTCAGAAGAGCTCAAGAAACGTGGTATCCACCATGCTGGCAATAAGCTTAGCAAGCTTATTAGCTTTGTCCTGTTTGGCGCTAAAATCCTCCAACGCTTGCTGTTGCACTAGAAAGTATGCATCTGAATGGTCTAGGGACTTCCGCAGTCCTTCCACTTCTTGTCGCAGCACAGCTGATCGATGTCTTTCATCTTGTAGTTGAGACTCAAGAAACTGAACTGATTCAGACAGTGAGTTTGAATAGCTTGTGCAAGTGGTAGTGGCCAGTAACTCCAACACTAAACTAAGACAGGACTTTGGGGTTGTCTCACTGTCTTCGAGATAGTCTTCCTTAGCTGTTTTATCAGCTTTGTTGGAGACCAACAAGGATGTGTCACTATCCTGAACCTTATCTGCATTACTTCCTTTACCATTGCTTAATAAGGCACTCTTCCCCAATATTCTGTCAGCATTCTAAAATAAGAAACAAGCAGACACATAACAGTTTAGCATGTACTAGTATATGAAACTCATTTCGGTGAACCAGTTCATTAGTAAGGTGGACAGGATTAAACTACCAAGTCTTCTATTGCCAAGTACTAGTACATAATAAAAGCGTCAAACAAACATATATGTATGTCCTATGGTCCCGCATTGTCTTGCCAAATCAAAATAGAGACACGGTTCAAATCATATCAGTTCAAGACAAAGCAGCAGTGAAAGAATACAAAGCGTGGGAAACTACACGGCACAACAAGATTTCAGATGGGTACCAAGGGTCTACATGTACAACAACACTATTTGCTTTGTTGTGATGCTAGTAATGTGCATGATATGAGAAGTCAACTGTATACACAATTGAAATTGAAATCAACAGAGCTATTGATAAGAGCAAGCCTGTTAAAGAAACATGGCGTGAACATACCTGTTGTGCCATTGGAGTTTCGATTGGAACCTTCAATTTAAAAATAAGTTTGTATGAGTAAATACAGAGATACAAGAGCAAAGCAGTATGCACGATAGCAATCATAGTTAAGAAAGGCGCGCCTAAGCGAGCCTTAAGCGCGCCTAGGCTCTAGGCGTTGGCGAAACGCATTGCGCATAACTAGGTTAATTTGTGCATAACTGCGCATAAGCATGCACTTTGGTTAGTAGAGCGCAAGGCGGTGGAAAAACGCACAATTAACGCCTAGCGCTTTTTGGAACTATGATAGCAATGGAATCTTAAATTAGAACAGTTGTTCTTCAGGTTTAGGCACTTGTTCTACATGAACAGAGTACAGTAAGACGCAAGAATATAGTACTGAAAAGAAGCAAATGAGCTCATAGACCTTACCACATTCTTGGTTCGGGACCAAGATGTAACAAGGCGTTCCTCATCATCGTCCAAAGAATGTGTCTCAGGAGAACGTAAGGGAATTTGATGAGTTTCTTTGTTGGTGAAGTACGTTTTCTTCGTGTAATTCGATACTACCACCAAGCATTCTTGAAGATAGCAGAGGTATTAGCACAGGTTACCTCATCCTGAGTTTCCAAATCGGTCCTTCTCTATAGAGAAAAATGGGAAAATTTGTTGTATTATGACCATCATGGAGGTAGGATGTATGGGACAAAGCAAAGTAATTGCCATGAATAACATGACTTAGACATAAATCCTGGACAAACACCTGCAACTGGCATTTTCCTTCGTCTTCAGTATAATATTTCCAAGATGGGAAGATACGCACATATGATTTAACAACATCAAATGCGATAGATGCTAAAGTACGACTAGCTGGTTATGCTTCCTCCACAGGAATAGGCGTACTTAACCGTGGAGTTGGGGTTCGCCGTGGTAGTATTGGCCCTTTGGGCACCGGAGCTGCCTTACTAATCGCTCTTGTTTGGGAGCTCTGTGGTGGAGATGGTGCTTTGTGTCAACAGGAACTGGGTTACCATCTGCTTTGGGGTTGGGGTTAGATTGGGTGAAGCTGGTTCTCTATCCATCGCAATGAGGGGTACAATCTGCGAGAGTTTGGGTTATGTGTGGTAGGGCTGGTTCTCGTGCATGTACAACCGGGGTGCTATCTCCACCAATAGGTAGCACTGTTTTATTTGAAGACCGTGTTTTTAGTCTGCTAGATGGTGGCATCACCCGCTCCAATTCAAATGGCTGATAAACAGGAAACATAGTTGAATGTACAGACATTGTATGAGAGACAGATGCAATAGATAGTATGGAAAAAGAGGACATGAAATAGTTGACATGTATATTGTTTAACTAAAACGGATAGCATGACATAATTTCACATATATGATGTCTATCTAAACTGGATAACATAGCATACATAATTCAAAGATATGATGAATAACTAAAACGCCGTGCCAAGTTAGAGCATACACCTCGGTGGGGGAATAGGACTGGTCATCTGTCTGCGAATCCATCTACGAGGAGCTATCGGGACCCAACAAGAGATCTGCTTGACTGTAGCACTGCACTCGCTCAAGGCCTTGTTTTCACTCCAGATTTTTCAATCTCCCACCAAAATGGCTGTTTCACAGGAAGAGTAGTTTAATGTACAAACATTGTCAACAAATGGAAATGTAATGAAGAAAAGGATGGGCAGGATATCATTCAAATATATGATGCCTGGTTAAACAGGATGGCATTGCACATTTCACATATATTATGGCTGGCTAAAAGACATGAGGCGCATAATTCCCATATATGATATAGAAACTAAACAGGTGGCGACAGAACATGTCTAAACTAAGCAGATGACATATATGATGTCAAAAGTAGGCACTGCAAGGCAACATATGCATGATATGACTAACATCATCATGCCAAGGTAGAGCAAACACCTTGGGGGGTAAATAGGAGTGGTAGTGGCGTCTGAATCCGCCTCGAACAGATATGTTCCTCTGGATTACAACTGGATAGGGGTGGGAGGGTTTTCCCTTGAACCGACCATGGAGCAATGTCTGCATGACATTGTATTGCCAGCATAAAACTCTTCTCTTTTTCTCTACATGTTCGATGACTGTGTACAATATCAGACATGCATATGGAAAAAATATGGTGAGATTATGTAAGGAGAGCATGCAGAAATTTAGAGTGATGGTAACAACCAGTGGATGGATCCAAAAATAATGATAGCAGGCTGATGATTGCTTTAATTTAATAAAAATACAGATGATGATTGCTTTACTATTTGTTTCCACCCAAGATGAACAACATAGGCATACCCTAGGTGAACTAGATATTAGATAGAGATACTATTCATTGCTTCCTCGATATGTGCCCCACAACTAATTTAGAACTCAAGTTTGAACATTAATTTGGACCTGACTTGGAGTCCAAGAGGTGAACAGGACGATAAAGTAGCTAGTAATTTTAAGCAATGCATAACATAAGCATAATCAAAAGAGTGCGACCTCTCTTGTGGACCCGTGTACTCCTCAGGTTCATCTGCTGAGTCGATGATGGTGATGCTGCTATGGTGGGTGCCATGAAGGGAAGGAGATGCGAGGCGGCGAAAGACGGTCGAGTCGTTATGTCTGGTTTGGTGGATGTTTACGTCGATGGAGCACCTCGGGTGAGGTGGACTGACGTCATGGCAGAGCAGGACAAACCACACAAAGTTCCCTTCGACACCTACCTGTAACTGAAGTAATTCTGTAAGGGCTCATTTGGCTTGCATGATTATAAAACGCATGGATAGGAAAAACATCGGAATAGGATAGGAATGCACATGGTAAACAGAGCATTTGTAAAACAGGATTTCTGTCAACTTGGGTGTTTGGTTTACAGGAATTAGAAGAGCAGAGGAATGCAAAGAAACATGGCCAAAATAAAGTGAAACCATATGCAAGTGTGTACAGTTAGAATGTTATTCTGCCACTAATGCACTTGGTCTTGTTTTCATGCATAGGATTTTGAAAAGTAGGTCCAGGTGGATGTTTTGCTTCATTCCTTTCAACAAAATGCATGAATAATTGAATGGTAGAGTGCCATTGGAAAATTCCCTATTGCTATGTTTATCCTTCGAACCAAAATAGCCCTAATGGATTGACATGAATTTATAGTAATAAGTGATGCAACAAGTGTACAACCTCTTTGCCGTAGCCGTGTCGACCTCAGCATCATTGGCTTTGTCGCTGAAGAAGTTGAGGCAGAGGTGGTTGTCGGAGGTGTGGAGGAAGATCTGAGGAATCTGTAGACGGTGTCCAGGGCACTGCTCTGTTGTGATGGATTGTTCTGTCGTTGGAGCAGCCCGGTGAGTCAGAAGGCGTCAAGGTGAAGCAGCACAAGGCGGAACAACGTCATCTCAAGTGGGATTCTAATAGCATCTCCAATAGATGATGTAAAATAGGTGTAAAATTTACATCACCAAAAACCACGACTACAATAGATGAGGTAAAAATGTTGACTCTGAACTTAGCGCCGAAACTGAAATTTCTTGTGGAATTTGAATATTCTTTATCGGCCCAGGCAGTGGTAGCAGAGAGGCACTTGACACGTAGTTTAGGGAGGGCCTGCAGTTCATCTTCAACCTGCACCCCCTGAGCCGCCAGCCACCACCGGCCGAACCGCAGGCCCCAGCGCTGCCTCGCCGCCCCGAAACAACTCCCCACCGCTGCCTCCGCGCCTGCCAGCCCTATAGGCCCCGCCCCACACCTGAACCCTAAGATAGATAGTGGGGTACCTCTCCGTGAGCCCCGTCCCAACAGAGGGTGGTTCTTCCTTAACACCCGCAAGCCCCCCCTCCCCCTGAAAATCGACTGACCCAAAAGTCGATTCAGTCGACTAAAGTGTAGCTAAATCGGAGCAGAGCAGTAGCACGAGCGAGGGGGAGAGCAGCAGCAGCGTGAGCGAGCGAGCGAGAGCCGGAGCAGCAGCAGCTGGGCGAGCGAGCGATCGAGCGAGAGCCGGAGCAGCAACAGATCCGGCTGGTATGGACGCGCCGCCGAAGGGTCCTTGCACTGGGGGAGAGCCGCCGTGGAGATGTCACCTGCGGCGCTGGCTTCAAGGTAGCCGCTCCATGGGGGTGCGGGATGGAGCACCGACGACGCCGGGAGGTCGAGCTAAGGAGAAGGTGCGATGTGATGAGTGTACAACCTCTTTGGTGGCGCCGAGTAGGCCTCGGCTTCGTCCGAGGAGTCGGTGAGGATGCTGCGGTTCCGGTGGAGCAGGTTAAGGCGGCACTATGGGGATGGAGTAGTCGCGATAGACGAGGCGATCTTTGGAGCAGCTCCTTGGAGGTGGAGGACGGGGCGGCTGAACTGGCGAGACGACGAGATGGACGACGGATCCTCATCCGGGGAGGTGGACGAGGGACGTCGAGCTGTTGCGATGGACGACGTCATCGGGGAAGAGGCTCCGGCTGGGCAGCGGTGAGGTGGCGGACGGAGGATGGTGAGGTTTCACGGTTGGAGCAGAGAGGTTATGGCGGGCTAGGATTTCTAATGGCAAAAAGGAGGTGATGGGAGGGGGTGAACCATGACTTAGGGACGCGCTTGTCCAAAATGTAGGGTGTGTTACAGAAGTACCCCCCACCGATTTGAACTAGTGGCCCTTTCGGCTCAAGGTTAGAAGGGGGATTTCGCGTGTCGGGATTTGACAGCTGGAGGGAGTTTTCGCGCGCGTTGTAATTTCGGGATAGCAAGGAGCGGGTTGTGAAGGCGCCAGTTTTGGGAGCACGGTATCTGAATTTTCAGGATATAACAAGGCGCGGCTTGAATTTTGAGGACAAGCCTAACGTGTAATATTGTACTTGTACGTACCAAACCAATTCGCACTTCCCTCAACCAAAAAGAAAACGAAAAAAATAAAACTATTCACACCACACAAAGAGAGAATCTTGCCCCGTTTTACTATAAAAATGGTATTCAAAGCTCCTCCCTCCTTCCATCTATATAGGGCCTAATGCGTTTTTCGATGCTAACTTTGACCAAATATTAGAGCAATAATATATGACATGGAACTTACACAAAGCACACCGTTAAATTCGTCTGTGAAAGATTCTTTCAATGATATAATTTTCACATTGTGCATGTCATGTAATATTAATCTTGTCAATAGTCAAAGACGGTCTTAAAAAACGCATTACGTCCTATATAGATGGAAGGAGGGAGTATGAATCCATGTTATGTCCAATTAATTTTTTTCGCTTGTTGTATAATGCATGTAACCTACTCATACCAACATTTTAGTGCATTCCAAATGTCTATACTACCGCTGCAATTCGAACTGAATTTGAATTCGTTTCTCTATTTCAATAAGAATCTATAATCATGATTGTTGCCAACTTCAACCATCATTCGTGTATTACCTTAATAACACACCACATGATTACTATAGAGATAGATATGAACTATGTGTACTACATGAACTCGAATTCTATTTTTTGAATACACTTGATGTTGATTCCAAATAATAATACATTTGATGTACTAACTATATATTCATAATCTAAACCATGTTCCATACGTGTACACCGTGTTTATCACACATAGTATAGTGCCCCGCCCCCTACATTATGACAAGTATTTAGACCTGAGCTGCAAAAGCCACACATTAGCCCAAATTATGATCAATGTTCTATATGTTATAATGTAGTACTAGCAAGATGCCCATGCGTTCCACGTAACATCAACATGATCAAGGGAGGCCTAATTTGCAAATATGGAGAGGGGTGTGGGTATCTTTTTCAAAATTGCCATAGTTTCCTTCCTATCAAATGCGATATAAATCGGACGGCCTATATTGCAGGATGGCACCATCAACAACAACTCCGTTTTTGTAAGAGTAAAGATAAAATATATTATATGTAGTATAACATGTTCATAACCACACCATGTGTATCACCGTTATATATATTCACACATGCGTTGGTTTAAAACACTATGATAAGTTCTTCAAATATCTGAATTCGCTTTTTATAATGAAGTATGATCTCTATTCGTCTTTTACACCCACACAATCCTCTTATCTTTGTAGCTAGCTAGCGCTAAATTTCTCTCGTGCATGCAAACGCCCGCATCCCTCTCACCTTCCCTCAGCATTCTCTAGCTCCATCCCGCAAATTCGTATTTTCACTTTAGGTCGTTCACCCATGGTGTGTGTAGGCCCCCCAGCTCCTTCTTTACGGCACACATCGATCGATATGCCTCTCTAGCCAGGTGTGCCTAGCACAAAACACAAGCTTCCCCTCTTCTCTTATCACCATCCATGCCTCACTCCCACCACTCTTTTCATCGATCTCGTACTCGCACACTCCTCCCCCCTCGATATAGTATGACTCTCGCACCACCTCCTAGATGCATCCCTCTCTCTCTCTATCCTTCTCCACGTGCCTCATTTGCTTCTAACAAACACATGCATGTATACCATCGATCTCCCAATATATACCTAGGTCGACTTTAAATATTCCCCCCCATCGATCGACGTACCTCACAAGTTATGTCTCTCCTTTCTCTGACAAAGGACGATTGATCTTCCTATGTAGTTATGTCTACTTACCACAACCATATAGCCCCCCCCCCCTCATCATTCGTGCATGACTCCTGACGCGTCTCTCACACGCACGTGCACAGACAGACAGCCATCCCCTCTCTTATTGATATTGTAGGCGTTCCCTCCGGTTGTCTAGCAAGCCTATCCCACCATTTGTTAGAAGCAACTCCACTACCACCGCCTCCAACACTCTAGCTCTGTCTCTCTCCCAACCTTATTCCTCTCCTACACATATGCATGGACGCCGATCGATCTCCCTTAATACATGAGGTAGATCGATCTCCCTTAGTACATGAGGTAGGCCTCTCTCCTCCTCCACACATATACCAGCCATTGTACCTCTATAGTTAATTAGGCCTCCCTCCCCCCCCCCCACCACACACCGATAGTCGAGCGTTGTAGGTAGGTATCCATGCCACAGAGACAAACTGCACGTGTCGCCTCTCAAGTTCCAGTAGGCCAGCCACTCTATATCTTTGACGTGGGCACACACAAATTCGATGGCACTCTTTATCGATCGCGCGTGCGCACTAACACACATCACCCCTCTCTTCGATTCTATGGACACCTCAAGCCGATGATACCTCCACTCTCTTCTCGTGGATCGCCCCCTCTATATATATGATATATCCAGGACTCTATTTCACACACATTGCATATGTTACATTTTTTTATTGACCCTCCCCCCAAAAAAACTCTCACGAACCCACACACTATATCTCTCTATGTTTGTATCTCTCTCACACAACCCCACGTAGGTGGTGTACGTATACAAGAAGATAATAGGTGCACCGTGCACGTACTCACGCTTCGTGCCCAGTCACACCAGCTGCTGGTACGGTGGAGCTCATTTCATGCGAAATGGCAGCCCACGTGCTAATTTGAATGCGTGTAGCGGTTGTTTACCTACAGAGGTCGTGTACCACGCGTGCACGAAACAAAGTTTGACTTGATGCATTGGCACGTTATTTTTAAATAAAGTTATATCGCTCAATGGCACGTACACAGAATATAAAACGATTTTTATGGAGAAAAAGGTAGTCTGCTCCACTATATACAATGGAGCCTGCCGCTCGGGTTTGTCTCTCTTGAGTATCTCACACAAGGCTGTGGTGGCCTCTCTCTCTCCCTCTCACCGTTGGTCATCGATCCGCCGCATCCGTCCGTCGGGCGGAAAGGGAGGGCGTGCATCATTTCTCCGTTCGACGGCGCCGAGGCAAAGACGTCCCAATCTGCGCTTCTACGCCGTTTCTCTCGACCAAGCTCCGGCATGGTAGGGCCTATGCCACCTGCTTTCGCTGCTTGATATGGGCAGATTCCGCACGCTGCTGCTCACCTAGTTACATCCCGATGACCTCCAAGTATCCCCTCCGGCCTTTCTCCATTGCCCGTCTTCCCACGTCGCTCCATGTGGATCTTCCATAGTTCTTTGCCCAAAATGTACCTCGTCCGGCGTACTTTCCATATTGCAATCTCGTCCTCACACCATTTTAGACAAACACAACAGTGTTGCTATCTTCCCTTAGGACAAGGAATATGCTTCTTTTTTGTCGTCGCATGTGTCATCAACTATTATTGGCCAGTAATTATTTCCTTTCTACCTCTTTTTTGCAAACAGGGCTATCCATTTCACCTTGTTGCTATTGCGACCTTTTGGTGAAGTACACAAATCACTTTTTTCTTAAGAGTGTTTTGTGCAGTTCTACCAAAATGTCACACGAACAACGTCTCTACATTTCCAAAGGCGATCGCACAAAGGGAGATTGGTTTTCTCTACCCTCCTCATCCAACTCCGAGCCTAATCTTCTCCAACTAGTTAGTCTTAAGAGAGACTGCAAAGGTGACCGGCTTCTATTTATGTGTTTATTGTTTCATCAGCAGTCCTCTATTATCGTAATCACACTTAATATCTTTGAAACAGGGACGCTCAGCTCTATTTTAGTGGAACTGCACAAAATGATCGGAATGTTGCATGCTCCAGACATCTACTTTTTTTCCCCAACATGCCTTGTTGATTTAGACAGAGCTGGGGGGACGTTGCTGCCAATGAAAGCATGGATCAATTTTAATTTAACACCTTCTCACAACTTTGTCTTCAGTTGTGATGTAAATATTAGCTCTGATTAGCAAGGAAGTTAGTTTTTTATTGTTTCCGAAAGAGCATCGATGGCAAGACACACGAAACAAAAGTTGAAAGTTCACACCATTGTACCATTTCATGTTGCTGGAAAATTATTTGTATAGTACGTCAATTATGTAAACAAATGTTGGAAGCTTGATAGCATTGCCAGAGGCCTCTTCGGCATCCAGGTCCATGTGCCATGCACAAAATTATACTCCTTCGTTCCTAAATATTTGTCTTTTTACAAATTTCAAATGGGCATATTTTATAGTGTAGATTCTCTCATTTTGCTTCATATGTGTACTCCCTCCGTTCCTAAATATTTGTCTTTCTAGAGATTTCAACAAGTGACTACATGCGGAGCAAAATGAGTGAATCTACACTCTAAAATACGTCTATATACATCCGTATGTAGTAGTGCATTTGAAACTCTAAAAGGACAAATATTTGAGTAGTCACTCGTTGAAATCTCTAGAAAGACAAATACTCTGGAGTATATTTAAGAACCGAGGGGGTAGTGCACAACCACATGGGAGAATCAGACCGGTCGTTGCGCTGCATTAATAGTGAGTAATGAGAAGTAAAATCATGAGCCCCACCTTTCCCACTGTAAGTTGCTCGGAAGAAGCAGCTATCAATACGCTCTTCTTTGAATCCGCTCATACTACTCCATCCGTCACTATTTATAGAGCGCGCTTCAGAAAAAGTGAAAATCTCTGGGACCAAGGCGACTAGCGATCAGCCTGAAAAATAGCATTGCTAGTTATAGCATGGCGTCTATTACTATAGGAAATAATGCGTACACACATGCATGCAGTGCTTCCACCCCGGGTACACACATGCGTGCACTTACTCCACTCCGTAGTACTACATCGAGAGAAAATTGCGGTTACCATGCCCTAATTAATTGAGCATCAAACCAAACGCGTCTAAAATCTCTCTGGTGGTGGAAATGCATTGAGAGAAATGCATCGTAATGAAGCGGCATACCAGAAAGCTGTGATGAGAGGAGGAGTAGTATGAAGGTGCAAAACCAAGTACGCGTATGGCCATTCGGTCATCGCACCTCCTCTTGGCATATCACGGACATGTGGGACCGGAGTGTGAGCAAACCGATCTCAATTGACAGCAAAATGGCCAACCTGCCATACCTTGAGAGAGACGAGGAGCGAGAATACACAGACGGGCTCACACGGAGGCCAAGATATATTCGAGCATGGTTGATCGATATCATCATTACATGTTGGGCTGCCGTTTTCTGCCCTTCTCTATAATAAATGTGTACTTTATCAGAGATTAAAAAAAAAGAGTACAGAGGCTCCACCATGCAGTTCTAGTAGTAGTACTACTCGTACTACTAAACCTTGCGCTTGGCTCTTCGCCTCTTCGTGAAGTCGAACAATGATGGTACTCCGCATGTTCGGTACCACAGTGTGTGCCTCTGGCAATCTGACACCAAATGAACTGATGCATGTCTACTACCTGCGTGAGGGTACGTTGCATTAGTCAAAAGGCGTAAGCGAGCTTCACCTTGTCCTGCAAGCTTCTCCTCGTTCTGCGAGTTGACGGGACACACCAACAAGTAGTGCTAGTCCATACTCCCTCCTTTCCGGTTAATATGGCTTAGTCTTTTTTGCGGGTAAATGAGAGAGCTTTATTCATATACATTGTTGAGGAAATCGTTAACTAGTAGCTGCTCGGTTGGCTGGTGAGTAGGGGATTAATCGGCTAATCGGCAAGTTAATCGGCCATTTAATCAATTAGTCGGACGATTTATCGGTTTATAGGCTACTCGGTGACCCTACGAGTAGGGATTAATCGGCAAGTTAACTGGCTACTTGGATGAATTCTTGAACAGGCTTCATATATAGGCATTCTTAGGACTATCAGCCAAGACACTTGTCACTAGAAAGCGAGGTACCCCGCAAAAAAAGAAGTAGGAAGCGAGGTGTTTCATCAAGCCAGCTCTCGGCCACATTCAAAGTGCAGCAAGCACGGTTCGAACAAAGATGCACCGCAAGGTTCGCTGGCCTGTTTACATGCTGAATAACAAAAAAAGAGGAAATATTACCGAGCGCTCCTATTTGTAACAAGATATGAGCCAGAATTAAGCGAGAATTGTGGCAAGTGTTCCATGTAATCAACTTCCATTATCACATGCGAGAACCCTCGAAGAGAACCAAATGTGTTGAAGATTGCTTTATCACATTTTAAAAATATAATAAGAGTGCAGACGCTCCTCCATCCGGTTCCTAGTACTAGTATAGTAGTACATACCTCTATAGACTATAGTAGTAGTACTAGTACTAGTAAACTTTGCGCTTGGCTGTTCGCCTCTTCGGGAAGTGCAACAATAATAGTACTACTAGTATAGTGTATGCTTCTGGCAATCTGACACTGAATTAACTGTTGCACGTCCATCGCCTGAGCGAAGGACAGCTTGCATTAGTCAAAAGTTTCTCCTTGTCATGTGAGCCACCGCGCGCAAGCTTCTCCTCGTTCGGCAAGTTGACGGGACACAGCACAGTAATGCTAGTCCATACCGCCTCCTCTCCGGTTAATATGGCTTAATTTCGAACGAGATAAATACACTGTCTGTCACTGTATATTTGTAAAAATACGGTCAGTGGACTTCATGATATGCTCATTGCGCTCAATATATACATTTTCCGGTGTTTATACAGTCACTAGCTAACCCTGGCTGAGTATGTGTGTGCATGCACGTGTAGGTTGAGCACTTGAGCGTGACCGTGTGTGTTCCCTCGTGTTCTCGGACATGCATGCATTAGGGCGTTGCGCGCATTTTTGCGTCCATGTGTACGTGTGACTATTGCATACACGTAGGGGGAGTACGTGTAGGGGCCATAAAGGGGCAGTAAAATCACACAGTAAGTTAGTCGGAAGAAGCAACCATCATTTCAATCTTCAATGACACGTACGCAATATAAAATGGTTGATATGGAGAGAAAAAAGAAAACCACTATATATACACTAGCATGAGCCTAAGCTACAAGCTTGCTTGCTTGGATTGCTCTATTCACAAGCATAGAACGATGGTGGCCACACCGTTGGTCACATATCCGGCCTGATCCCGCAGCTGGGGGAAGGGAACAATGTTCTGCGTAGACGCAGCGATGCGACATCGGCGAGGAGAAAATCCACAAGCAGTGCGTCCCAATCGGGGTCACCAGCGGTATGGGCCGATGCCGCATCCCAACCGCCCTTCTAGCTACAGCCCGACGTCCCGGGTAGTCCATCTTCCTTTTGGAGCCGGCTTGCTCCATCGCCGCTTGATTCCCCACGTAGCTCCATCTCCCTGTCGATCTTTCTCTACTACTACCGGCTTCTACTTGTGATGAGTTTATGTCTCATGAACTAGTGCCAGTACTATTATTCTAATCACACTTCTTCAATATCTTTGCCATCAGGGATGCTCAGCTTGATTTTAGTGGAACTGCACAAAAGCATCGTATGATCCGAGGGTGCCAGCCGTCTTTCCTTCGACAGGTTCTACCTGGTGAGGAAATTAAATCCTGTTTAGGGTTTAGGGTTTAAGTCGTAGTGACCCCATCAGTATTTTTTCTTTCCTACACGCTCTCACAACTTTTGTCTTTAGTTGTGAAGTAAATATTGGCTATGATATGTGAATCATTGGGATGCATCAGCATGCGTGTTTGTTTTCCTTTGTATTTGATGGAATGTTGTAACGGGGCAACCTTGGAGTAGGAATGAAAATAGAGTGGAAAGTTTCCGTTTTTCCGGAGAAAAAATGGAAACGGAGAGAAATCAACGTTTCGTTTCGTTGGATCGCGCCATCGAGCAAAACCAATGTTTAAATCACGTCTGTCGCTTTCATGTCTCACCCTCCTCCACGGCTCGACCCCACACGGTCGCTCGGCATGCCACTCACCGCAAACGGAGTATACGATAACTTTCCCGCCTGCTTGTCGATGGATCGCGCCATGGAGTACTAATACTACTGGAAGAGATTGATGAGTTGGGGGAGGACAGTTAGCTGTAGCACGGACTCCCAAGAACTTTTTACATGCATGTTTTGGCTGGCTTTTGCGACCTTTGAATGCGTAGCAGTCGCGTGCACCAGGAAGCGGCGTGGGTGACGCTCTCTCGGCCGGCGCGCCGCTTCAATGCCGGCGCCAGTGAGAGGCCGCATCCGCTCTGGCCGGACATGAATGTGGCACTGACGGTTTCGAGTGGGAAGCACGCGCGGGTGATGAAGAGGGTTCGGGTTGGTCAGGAGCGGTCGTGGCAACGGTCCGGACACTCGCAAACAAGAGATGTTGTACGTTAATATTGTTGCTTATGTAATTAACAACGTAAATAATGTGCCAGTTGGACAAATACAATTGGAGATGGAGATGGAATTTTACGTAAACACGAATATGCATGTCTATGGCTATGTGTGTGTGCGCGACGACTCTCGCGACCTGGAAGCGGGGGCGTGTTTTTGATCGAGTTTTCTTTCTTGGTACGTTAAAAAAATGTCCGCCAGTTTTCGTATCTTTTTTCCAGGAACGCGCGTCTTCTATTTAAAACCACAGCTATGAAGAAATTGTTTTACTCCATTATAGCCTCTTGTTTGATAGAGTTTCTTGCGTCTCGCTCTCTCACCCTCTCCATATCAAAACAAGATGACAGTGTCCACACTATCTCTCTCCTCACCGGTGGTCACAGATCCGGCCGAATCCCGTCCGCCGCGGGAGGTGAGGAGGTGCAGCGTTGACGTTATCGCCGTCGGCGATGGAGGAAGCCGATGCGCACCATCCTCTCGGAGCCGGCGCTGGCGCAGACGAAGGTCCTCCGCGCCTTGTTACGCTGCCGTCGTGTGGGCAGATCCACTTTGCCTAAGCGACATCTCGCCCACCGAGGTATACCTTCTTATCTTGGTCCAGCTCCCCAGGTCGCTGCATGCGGGTTTTCTTCTATGCGAATACTCCCCAGCTCCCCATGTATAGTAGCTAGGGTTCATCGGCTGGTCCAACATCACCTACTATTATAGAGGAAATGCCACTCGAAAAGTTGTCCTAATTTATGCCTCGGTGGAGGTATACATGTTGTTTCGAAAAAAAGTAAATGGTGGTTGTGTGGTCATTGTCCATATGCTCCTATTGCTGCTGCTAATCTAATACTATCGCTAGTTAACTGAAGAAATGCTTTTTTTCTCGCGTATCCTGGTTTAGTTCCTATCAAGATAATCATGATGCTTCTATTTGTTGATGTACTTTTCATAATTCTTATTGACAATTGAGATGTCGTTGTTAATCTTGTAAAACAAAGTAAGAACACTATATCCCTTTTTTATATTTCTGGAAACAGCGATGCGTATCTCCATACCCGGGCATGTCTTCCTCAATTTTAGTGGAACTGCACAAAATTGGATGGCCATTGTTGTTCCGCCTCACTGTCATCTGCCACGTGGTTCTTTCTTCCTCGAGCTTGACTACTTAGAAGAAACAGACCACAGTGATGATTTGTCGAACTTCATAGGTGCCTCACCCAAACTTGATGCCAACTGGATGATGCATCACCACGATGACCTATGCTCATGGTTGCGCCTAATGGTTGCGTCGGCTGTTGAAGCTGATCGATTTTTAATGAAAACATGATGTCTTCCATCAGTGCTCTTTGCTTGTTACCCACAAAGATGATATCCTTCGTCAGTTCACCTTGGTTGCGTTGGAGACGCAGTCGTCTTTCACGTTGGTGCAATTTTATCACACAATTGTCTATGAACCAAATGTTTCCTCGAAGAAGGATCGACGTTGGTACTAAGGGCATAAGTTTTTTATTGATTTCTAAGCCTTCTCACTACTTTGTATCCAGCTCCCCTGTAATTTTATTTGTCCAGCAATTAACTTTGATTAAGAAAATGGTGTGGACTAAAAGCCCGGATGGATGTAGTAGCCCTCCATTTTTATTTACTCCGCATATTAGATTTGACTAAAGTCAAACTTTGTAAATTTGACCAGTTTAGGCCGAACACAACAAACCATAATTATTAGAGAGGGCAAACCGTACATACTCACAAACCTTCCGATAATCGAAATTTAAATTATTTATTTGTACACACTCTCACACGTTTCCGATAATTTGGCGCATGTGTGGTCGTTCACTTAAGGGAGGGTAGTGTACCGCACGTGAAGGACAGGAAGTGCGACCAGGACGCGTGGATCGTTAGTTCATCGGAAGTACTCCCTCCGTTCCTAAATATTTGTCTTTCAAGTGGTTTGCAATGGACTACCACATAAGGATGTATATAGACATTTTTTACAGTGTAGATTCACTCATTTTGCTCCGTATGTAGTCATTTGTTGAAATCTCTAGAAAGACAAATATTTAGGAACAGAGGGAGAAGTAGATTTCCTCACTGGTACGTTAAATAAAGAGTTTTGTTTCGTACTTACACAATTTAAAATGATTGTTATGGAAAGAATAAGAAAACCACTCCACTATATATTAGTCGTATACACGAGTACTATATGGACGCAGCTTCATTGACTCTAGTGCACCTGCCTTTGGGTTTATGATAGGTGGGCCCAAAATGCGGCTGGCCCACCAGTCATACAGCCAAAAGCAGGTGCAGTTAAGGCACCAGAGCTCAGTCCGTACTACAGTATATATATAAGCTGGAGCCTCAGCGCTTGTTCGCTAGGGTTTGCACTCTCACACTCTCGCCGCACTACATATATATACACGTTGGAGGATCAGCGTTCCTTTGCTAGGTTTTGTCATATTCACAGTCTTTCACCCTCTTCACCAGATCTAAACAAGAATGCGTTGTGGCCTCTGTCTCTCTCACCCCCCTCACAGTTGGTGATACGTCTCCAACGTATCTATAATTTTTGACTGTTTCCATGCTATTATATATTATGTTTCAGATGTTTAATGGGCTTATTTATACACTTATATATTATTTTTGGGACTAACCTATTAACCAGAGGTCCAGCCCAAATTGCTATTTTTTTTGCCTATTTCAGTGTTTCGCAGAAAAAGGATATCAAACGGAATGAAACCTTCGGGAGCATGATTTTTGGAACAAACGTGATCCAGAGGACTTGGAGTGGACGTCAAGCAACCAACAAGGCGGCCACGAGGCAGGGGGCACGCCTACCCCCCCCCCCCCCCGCTTCCCTAGTCCAATTCGGACCCAAGGGGGAGGGGGTGCGCGGCCTGCCTGGCCGCCTCTCTCTCTCCACTAAGGCCCATTAAGGCCCAATATCTCCCCGGGGGGTTCCGGTAACCCCCCGGTACTCTGATAAATGCCTGAACTCACCCGGAACAATTCCGATGCCCAAAAATAGCCTTCCAATATATTGATATTTATGTCTCGACCATTTCGAGACTCCTCGTCATGTTCATGATCACATCCGGGACTCCGAACAACCTTCGGTACATCAAAACACATAAACTCATAATACTGATCGTCATCGAACGTTAAGCGTGCGGACCCTACGGGTTCGAGAACTATGTAGACATGACCGAGACTCATCTCCGGTCAATAACCAATAGCAGAACCTGGATGCTCATATTGGTTCCTACATATTCTACGAAGATCTTTATCGATCAAAATGCATAACAACATACGTTGTTCCCTTTGTCATCGGTATGTTACTTGCCCGAGATTCGATCGTCGGTATCTCAATACCTAGTTCAATCTTGTTACCCGCAAGTATCTTCACTCGTTCCGTAATGCATCATCGCGTAACTAACTCATTAGTCAAATTGCTTGCAAGGCTTATAGTGATGTGCATTACCGAGAGGGCCCACGGATACCTCTCCGACAATCGGAGTGACAAATCCTAATCTCGATCTATGCCAACTCAACAAACACCATCGGAGACACCTGTAGAGCATCTTTATAATCACCCAGTTATGTTGTGACGTTTGATAGCACACTAAGTGTTCCTCTGGTATTCGGGAGTCGCATAATCTCATAGTCATAGGAACATGTATAAGTTATGAAGAAAGCAATAGCAACAAACTAAACGATCATCATGCTAAGCTAATGGATGGGTCAAGTCAATCACATCATTCTCTAATGATGTGATCCCGTTCATCAAATGACAACTCTTGTCCATGGCTAGGAAACTTAAACATCTTTGATTAACGAGCTAGTCAAGTAGAGGCATACTAGACACTCTGTTTGTCTATGTATTTACACATGTACTAAGTTTTTGATTAATACAATTCTAGCATGAATAATAAACATTTATCATGATATAAGGAAATATAAATAACAAATTTATTATTGCCTCTAGGGCATATTTCCTTTAGAGGAAACTGGTACACTGCGCCAGCTAGCGCCTGCCTGGCCTTGGCCGTCATGGCTCACATCACGCGAACCTCGCGAGGTGCCCCTTGCATAGATATCTCTGCTCCTCGGGAGCCAGCCTACTGAGATTGCCCCCAGGGAGGTCTTGGTGTCGTCCGCCTCGCGAGGCTTGGCCCCTCGCGAGGGTCTTGAGTTGTTGCTGCCAAAGATGGGCCGTACCAGGCCATTGATGGAGCCACGCCGCAGGCCGCAGGCAGGCAAGTCTGGGCACACCCGGTCCCAGAACGCCGATAGTAGCCCCGGGGCCCAAGGCACGCTCGAACTTGGCTTCGAGGCGAAGCCAAAGGGCAAGTGCGGAGCGCCGTGGGCCCCAACCACCTGCGGCCTTTATTGACGTGTGGTGATTGATGGGATATGGGCGCCTCCGCTTCCCCACACTGCCTCGGCAACCGTTCTCGTCCGACAAAAGGCTAGCTCACGCTACAGAGCCTTCATTGTCTTCCTTCGTATTGCTCCAGATCCCCTTCTTCTCGCCCGAAGAGACTCCAGATCCGCCAGAACTCTTCCCTGAGCTTGCAGCCGATGGCGTCCGACAAGGCAAATGCCGCGTGCTCGGGCTTCTAGTATGAGCCCGCCTTGAGCGCGCCCACGGTCTTGGAGAAGAACCTTGCCGCCGTGCTCCTGGTGACAGCAGGCGACAACAATGAGGGGGGAGAGACTCGCTTTGGGTCGGCTCCGCCAAGCCGGAGGCCTCGGGCAGTTCCGTCTATCCCTTCTTCTCGCACAGCGTCTTCGCGGGGTTGGTCCCTCATTTGTCTGATTTCTTCTATGATGTCCTCTGCCATTATAACCTCCATGCCCTCCAACTTCATCCCAACTCCGTCCTCCTCAGCTTTTACTGCGAGGCATTTGTGGGGGTGATGTCCTCCGTGGCGCTGCTTTGCCATTTCTTCTACCTCCAGAACAAGGAGGGCCAGTGTTCAGGGTACGCCAACTTCGTCGCGGCCAACGGGACCAACGCCATCTCAAGAGTCAGGAAGAAGGTCGAGGGCTTCACGAACAAGTGGGCCCTGATGGATGCCAAGTGCTTCTACCCTCGACTGGCACTGCCGACGGGGATGCCTTCACCTCATGAGGGATGGATTAGCGTGAAGCTCGCCGACCCCCGGGCGAAGCAGGTGTTGGATAAGATGGCGGCTGTCCTGAAGCTGGACGACCCGAAGGCCGAAAGGCTGATGGGGGCCATGATCGTCAAGGAGTTCCTGTCGCAGTGCTTGGCTCCGCTCCAGGCGCGCTTGCGCCCCTTGTGTAGGCTCATGGAAAAGGGAGGCGACCCTCGCCTGTGCTCGGACGCCCTGTCTGACGAGGAGCTAGACAAGACCCTTCATTTCCTGGTCGGGGAGGACCAGGGGTATCCGCCAGAGACCCATCTTCCAATGTACCGCCGCCCGGACGAAGCGGAGGTCGTCGCCGCCATGCCCGTCTTCAATGAGTGTGGGCTTGTCCCGCCGTCGCCTAGTGAGGCCCCGGTGGTGTTGTCTTCCGGCAAGTCCGGCGAGGAGGAGATGTCTGACTCAGAGGCGACCCGGGAGGGGGCGGGGAGACATCTCCTTCGCGCGTCGCAGATCTCCTCCGCACCCTCCCTGACGACGACAATGCCGGCAAGCATCCAGTGAAGGAATCGCCGAACCCCGCCGGGGTCACGACGAGGTCCAGGGGCACCCCTCCGAAGAAACCGTAGGCCGGGGTCCCGAAGAAGAGCAGGTCGGCGTTGATCTCTCGAGGCGATGCCTCCGCTTCGTCGCCGGCCGGCGTTGCTGCGGTCCCGGCCGTCGTCCCCTCACCAGCTCCTGGGGCTTGCGCGCCGGTGCCCCAGCCCACGAGGGATTCAGGCTTGGTGCTCCAGAAGAGGGTGAGGGAGTACGCCGCTATGGACCATTAAGTACTCCATCTTGATCTTTTGTCCCCATTCTTGCCGTAGTATCTTGATGCCTCCCCCTTTGTTCCGTTAGGCCAAAGTCGATGGTGAAGAAGAAGAAGGAGACGGCCACGGCCTTCGGAACCCAACAGCCTGCCACGGTCGCGCCACCTCTGGCGCGAAAGGACGGGGGCAGCTCCTGTGCTTTAGCGGCTGGGTTGCCCTCGCGAGATTCATGGGCCCGACCTCAGGAGAATGCGATCTCCATGGTCAAGCCAGCTCCGGAGGCGCCAGCCCCCAACTTGCCTGCAGAGGCTCCGGAGGCTCAGGAGCCCCCGACCTCTTCCGCTGCCGCCAACCTGTAGGTCTTGGCACTGATGCCGCCTCCACCGTTGGGCCGTGATCCCTCTACCTCAGTTGACACTCTGGAGGAGGCTCTTTCCATGCTGACCCAGCTTCGGGACGACTTTCAAGGTGCCGACTGTCGCCTGGCGTCAGGGCGCCTGGAGCTGATCTCGGGCTGGCAGTGATCCGACGCGTCTGTCAGGGCGGCATTGAGCCGGACCATAATAGCCTCCGAGGAAGGTGAGCGGGCCACTGGCCTGGCTACAGCTGCCCGTGACGTGGCGCTAAAGGATGTTGAGGCTGCCGGAGAGCGCTGCCGATTGGCGGAGGCCGAGCGGGAGACCATGCACAATGAGCACACCGTCGAGGCTCGTAGTCATGAGGCGTGGGAGGAGAAGATGAAGGCTGCAGAAGAGGCGGTCGCCAGCCGTGACACCGAACTACAGCAGTCAGCGCGGGCATAGGGCGCGGAGCACAGCCGCCTGGAGGAACTGGAAAAGAAGGTGGAGGCGGAGAAGGCCCAGGTGGAAGCCAAGGCGAAAGTTCTTGTTGAAGATCGTGTGGCCTTAAAATCCCTTGAGCTGAAGTCCCGCGAGGCGCTGCGGGAGCTCTACGGGAAGGGCTTGAAAAAGCCGTTGGTGACTGACGAGGAAGGCCCCGCCGAGCTACTTCCTCATCTTGTCATGGCGCTCGAGGGCGTCGTTGATGGGATCGGCCCCATGGTGAAGGGGAAGCCCATGCGCTCTCTGCTTCAACTCTGACGCGTGTCTTCAGTCATCTTCATCTTCGCGACCCGCGTCGACCTCAGCACCCAGCTTGAGCCCGTGGACGAGGAGCGTTGTGAGGCCGCTGCCGAAGCCGTGAAGGACCGGGTGGAGGCCCTGCTGGAGAAGTTCCTCGCCATCGACCCCGCGCCCCGGCTGATGGTGCCGTCGACCCTGCGGAACCGGCGGACGGCACAGGTGACGGCAACGTTGTCGACGAAGGGTGAGGGAGTCCTGGATTACGGGGTCCTCGGGCGTCCGGGCTATGCGACATGGGCCAGACTCATGGGCCATGAAGATGCAAGATGGAAGGCTTTCCCCCGTGTCCGGATGGGACTCTCCTTGGCATGGAAGGAAAGCTTGGCATGCGGATATGAAGATTCCTTTCTCTGTAAACCGACTCAGTACAACCCTAACCCCCTCCGGTGTCTATATAAACCGTAGGGTTTAGTCCATAGAGGTAATCATAATCATACAGGCTAGACATCTAGGGTTTAGCCATTACGATCTCGAGGTAGATCAACTCTTGTAACCCCTATACTCATCAAAGTCAATCAAGTAGGAAGTAGGGTATTACCTCCATCAAGAGGGCCCGAACCTGGGTAAACATTGTGTCCCCTACCTCCTGTTACCTTTGATCCTTAGACGCACGGTTCGGGACCCCCTACCCGAGATCTGCCGGTTTTGACACCGACATTGGTGCTTTCATTGAGAGTTCCGTTGTGCCATCATGGAAAGGCTCGATGGCTCCATTGATCAACTACAACAATGCTAACGGGAGCGAGATTTTTCTCCCCGGATAGATCTTCGTATTTGGCGGCTTTGCACTACGGGCCAACTCCGTTGGCCACCTGGAGTAGATCGACAGCTACGTCCCTGATCATCAGATCAGCTTCAGAAATCTGAATTATGTCGCTGATATCCGAGGGGACTTGATCCTCCAAGGATTCGCGGCTCCAACCACCGCTCCGGCCTTAGATCTGGAGAACGTCATCAGGTCCGAAGACGGGAGTCTAGAGCCCGCCGGACTCTCTGCGGCCGCAGAGCTCAACATGGGAGAACCGGAGGGAATTGTGTCACCAACACTCATCATAAAGCCGGACTCTTTTCCGAACACTAGCCCTGGACCCTGGCAGCATGCGTCCTACGGGCTCGGCCAGGGAACTCCGGTCCCCGCACAAACCTCGCTCTTAAACAAGGCTCTGGACTTAATGCGGTCCCTCGCCATCACAGAGGAGCCGCTTCCTAATTGCGCCCAGCCCGGACTAGGGGCTGGAAATAGGGAACTTTACTTCCCACCCTCCACCCACTTTATAGCCGCTGTCAAGGATCTAGCCGACAAGCTTGATTGCGCCTCCGAAGACATCGACGGTATGGACGACGATGTCGGGGAAGAGGAGACCCGAAACCCGCCGTTCACCGAATGGTGGACGGCCACTTCCTCGTCCGACGTGTACATGGTGGATACACCTAAAGAAGGCGAAGACGATAAAGGGGAGGACCCAGTCGAGGACGAACCTCCTGAGGTACCACCGAAGCGTCGACGTCAGCGACGCCGCTCTAAATCACGTCGCGGAAAGGATAGCAATACCGGCACCGGAGACAATGATACTCCGGAGAATGCCGAAGACAAGGAAGACCCCATCGAACCAACATCCGAACAGGATGATTGGGAGGATGGGCAAGTTGACCCTGATGAGCAAGCAGGGAGCGAAGACTCGGAGGATAACAACTATCTACCACTCTCCGAGGATGAGGGGAGCCTCGGCGAGGAAGATTTCATCGTGCCAGAGGAACTCCTCAAACAAGAGTGCTTTAAGCGCCGGTTAATAGCCACGGCAAGAAGCCTAAAAAAGAAGCAGCAGCTTCAAGCTGACCAAGATCTGCTCAACCACAGATGGACAAATGTCCTGGCGACCAAAGAATATGGCCTTGAACACCCAACGAAAAGTTACCCGAAGCATAAGCTGCTACCCCAACTCGACGACGAGGTGCTGGAGCCCGTACCACCCGCACGTAACGCGGCTAACGGACCTGACCGACCACCACGTGGCCGGGACAGAACAGCAACTCAATCCGGACACCAGCCCGTGCCACCTCGCCGTAAAAGCAGAGAAACAAAAGCTCGGGGATACACATATGACCTACGACAAGACCTAGAAAATAGGGCAGGTCAGACAAGATCAATATACGGATCGCGGGGGCGCACCCCGGCGCGTGAGGACAACTATCAAGCCTGGCGCGACAAGTACAACCACGCTCAGGCCGAAAATCACATACGGACTTCATTCGAACTGCACCGAGATGTTGCCCGATACAGAGGCGCCGCACACCCCCTATGCTTCACCGATGAGGTAATGGAGCATGAATTCCCGGAAGGGTTTAAACCCATGAATATCGAATCATACGAAGGAACAACAGATCCCACGGTATGCATTGAGGACTTCCTTCTCCATATTCACATGGCCCGCGGTGACGATCTTCATGCCATCAAATACCTCCCACTAAAATTAAAGGGACCAGCTCGGCACTGGCTAAATAGCCTGCCAGAAAACTCCATTGGCAGCTGGGAGGACTTGGAAGACGCTTTTCGTGATAACTTCCAAGGTACATATGTCTGACCTCCGGACGCCGACGACTTTGAGTCATATAGTCCAGCAGCCCGGAGAATCAGCCAGGAAATCCTGGACTAGGTTCCTAATTAAAAAGAATCAGATTGTTGACTGCCCGGATGCCGAAGCCCTAGCGGCCTTTAAACATAGCATCTGCGACGAATGGCTCACGCGACACCTCGGCCAAGAGAAGCCGAAGACCATGGCAGCCCTTACAGCACTCATGACCCGCTTTTGCACGGGCGAAGATAGCTGGCTAGCCCGTAGCAGCAATAGTGCAAGCGAACCTGGCACTTCAGAAGCCAGGAATAGCAATAGCAGACCCCGGCGCAACAAACACAAGCGCTGCAGCAATAACGACAATACTGAAGACACGGCGGTCAACGCCGGATTCAGCGGCTCTAAGTCCGGTCAGCGGAAGAAGCCATTCAAAAGAAACAGAGAAGGCTCATCCATCTTGGACCGAATACTCGATTGACCCTGCCAGATTCACAGCACCCCGAGAAGCCGGCTAATCATACCAACCGAAGTTGTTGGGTTTTCAAACAGGCCGGTAAGTTAAATACCGAGCACAAGGAGAAGGGGTCGCCCAGTGAGGACGAAGGCGAGGAGCCTCGCCCACCAAAAGCATGGGGTCAGAAGAAGTTTCCCCTTGAAATCAAAATGATGAATATGATATACGTCACCCATATCCCAAAGCGGGAGCGTAAACGTGTGCTCAGGGACATCTACGCGATAGAGCCAGTCGCCCCTAAATTCAACCCATGGTCAGCCTGTCCGATCGCTTTTGATCGTAGTGACCACCTGACCAGTATCCGTCATGGAGGTTCGGCCACACTAGTCCTCAACTCAATCATCAATCGATTCCAACTCACGCGAGTCCTCATGGACGGCGGTGACAGCCTTAACCTGCTCTATCAGTACACGGTCCGCAAGATGGGTATCGATCCATCAAGGATCAAACCCACCAAAACCACCTTCAAAGGGGTAATACCTGGTGTAGAGGCCCGTTGTACGGGCTCAATCACATTAGAAGTCGTCTTCGGTTCGCCGGACAACTTCCGAAGCGAAGACTTAATCTTCAACATCGTCCCCTTCCGCAGTGGCTATCATGCGCTGCTCAGACGAACCACGTTCTCCCGCTTCAACGCGGTCCCGCACTACGCTTATCTCAAACTCAAGATGCCCGAACCACGCAACATTATAACATTCAACGGAAACATGGAACGCTTCCTCCGTACTAAGGAGCACACCACGGCCTTGGCAGCAGAAGTGCAGGGCTGCCTTGTCAGGCCAAACATCACATCAGCGGCTCAGCCCCCGGACACACTTAAACGAGTCCGGACTACACCGCAGGGCGCCACCTCGGCTCGTCAAGAGCTCGACTAGCAATCCGGCCTCCATCTCAGCTCCAACCAAATTACGGACCATGTGCCACGCATACATAACTATGCACTAAAGATACCATGGGCAAAGATGGAGGCATCACAAAGAGAAAGTCGACAATTCGGCCAGACCTCGGCCGGACGCCTGCATTTTCCTTTTTTCTCTTTTTCTTTATCTTTTTCAGGTACCTTATACCCACATCACCTTTTTCAACGGTGCCCAGGCCTCTTTTCGAAGCCTATCATGATAACACCAAGTGTCGATCCTCTCGAAGGACAATACACCAAGGAGAAAGGCAGTGTAGTAGCACGGCAGAGTATCTACAGGATCTTTAAAGACCACCTAGTCCGTTCACAGGACCTGCACGCAGCTTTCCCTTGTACCCGGCATGTAAAATAGCCTCGTTGCTTACTGCACTAGTTGTACCAATACGTTTTGACGTATCTATGACACTACAATGGAAACGATTCTAGCCCAGCCTATGTGGTACTAATTTACCTCTTCACCTGTATTTCCAAGTTTTTCGTTTGATTGACATGTGCTCCTTAGTACGGCTTAAATCGCTAGGGCTTTATTGAGCCACGCACATTTCTCAAATACTAAACAAAAAATCAAACACTTTCTCTAGTACATTTCGGCGTCCTGGATGTAGCATTATATGCATTGGCGCTGACTCATGTCTTTGGTCAATCATTGGGTTGCCCCGCTCCTGTGGTTACTACCTTACGTTCCGCTCATTCGGCTAAGGTAGTAAAGGGAGAACTACTGCGATTGTGTTTTTGTTTCATCCGGACAAACACCTCAATAGAGAAAGCCAGAAACTCATTGTCATGATGCGGCAAGAGCTGGTCAGTTATTCGACGACTACGTATAAATCTCTTGCAATTTTTTCCGCATTACGCGATGGGCCGGCCTTAGACCAACCGGGCACTCACAACACCCACGTTCGAATAATTGAACAGTACTAGGGGCTACGCCTATTATTAAACTCCTATGGCCAAAGTGAGAGCGATAAAGCCACATAGTCTGATTGCCTGGTTTGCCGCACTAAATACCTCCTTTACGGACCACATTACTTTGTCAAGTGTGTTCAGGTGTTATCCCGAACACCCCCGTACTACCTACGAGGGGGCTGAAGCCGACGACTGGCCAACTCTCATATATCGTAAAATGGCCACACAGGTGGAAATATCTCAAAATAGAACATGCAATGTACAATACATAAAGCTTTGTTCAATAATACATGATCGGATAACGCAGATACATTCACTCAAATATGATGTCCTTTGAGCACTATCCCTCCACTATGCGGGATCCTTCTAGGACGTCATCGAAATACCCCTCCGATGTACAATGCTCCTTGCCTGGGTGGTCCCTCGGTAGCGAGCTTGACGGCGTTCATCTTCGCCCACTGTACCTTGACGCGGGCAAAGGCCATCCGCGCACCTTTGATGCAGGTCGATCGCTTCAAGGCGTCAAGACGGGGGCATGCCTTGATCAACTGCTTCACGAGCCCGAAATAACTGCTAGGTATGGATTCAGCAGGCCATAGACAGATTATAAGATCCTTCCTAGCCAGCTCGGCCATCCTATGCAGTTCAATCAGCTTTTTCAGCTGATCGCTGAGGGGCACTGGATGCTCTGGCGCAAGGTACTGCGACCAGAACAGTTTCTCTGTTGAGCTCCCCTCTTCGGCTCGGAAGAACTCCGCAGCATCAGCAACACTCCGGGAAGATCTGCAAACGCTCCTGGAGAACTCCAAACCCGGTTCAGTAAGATGTATTTCTCCGTCAAAAATCTGCTCTGCATATTAAAGGCCTTACCAGCCGCAATTTTCTTTGCCTCCTGGATCTCCCGGCAGGCGTTTTGGGCTTCTGTCCGAGTGTCCTGAGCATTCTGGAGGGCCTTAGCAAGTTCGGATTTTTTATCCGAGACCCGATGCTCTAAGGCCTCACATTTGCTTATAGCGTCCTTCCGTTCTTGCTGGACTTCGGACACCCTTGACTCTTGTTTTAGGCAGGCGGCTTGTTCCTCCTTTGCTTCTTTCTTGGCCTCGGCCAGAGCGCTTTTGAGGGTCTCAACCTCGGGCGCGACAGCTGCGAACAAAGTTATAATACTCATTAAGCTGGCAAACTATTATTGTATTGTTTTTGGAAGCATTTGCGGTATCATATACCTTGCTTTTCCGTTAACTTCCACCTCATCTCAGACGCTTCGGCGGCGTGGGTAGCCGATGCTTGCATCGCAGCCTGATCGGTTCAAATAGATATGTATGTTAGTACCCTGTATGAGTCATTCGATCCTCTATTCGGCCTTTCGTTGTGAACACCGAATAGAGTCTCAGGGGCTGCTATCTATACTCAGATATTTTTCTTATATAGCTAAAAGGCATTATACTACATACCTTAAAGCCTCGTAGAACGCTAGTATAGGCCTCGGTCAATCCGCTTTTGGCGGACCGAACTCTCTCGACCACCATACCCATAAGGGTACGATGTTCTTCTACAATGATAGCACTCTGAAGTGCTTCCATCAGAGTATTCGGCACCTCTGGATTGACAGAGGCCGCCGATGGAATTTGCGCACCCCCTTCTTTCAAAGAGAGTTGCTCACCTGATCCCGGAGCCTTGGGGTCTCCGAAAAAATATTCAGTTGGGGGCCGAATTGGGTATGGCCCCCAGCATCAGTTTTCATGGGGGTCGATTCCCCCATGTTACCGGCAGTAGGGATATCACCCTCTGGCATCACCTGAGCGGCTCCCCGCACCTCTCCCCGGCCCAGAAGGGCCTTTCGAGACACCACCTTGGCGATGTCCGTAGTGTTGGGGGAGGAGGCCAGAGGAGGCGACCCGCTGTCCTTCCCGTTTGAATCCAGTGAATTCCCGAAGATGAGGATTGCTGGGGGGGTGAGATGGAGTGCAACATGAAATCCAGCATGTTAAAATCACAAGTCAGAAAGCCGGATAGATGTATAAAGTATAAGTGCCTTTGGGGGTGAGGGAGTCCTGGACTAAGGGGTCTACGGGCATCCGACATGTTATCTACTGGGCCGGACTGATGGGCTATGAAGAAATAAAGACCGAAGACTGTACCCGTATCCGGATTGGGCTCTACTTGGCGTGGAAGACAAGCTTGGCGACCGACTATGAAGATTCCCTCTTATGTAACCGACTCCATGTAACCCTAGATCTCTCCGGTGTCTATATAAACCGGAGAGCATAGTCCGAATAGGACAGATTCATTACCATATACTCATTGGCTAGACTTCTAGAGTTTAGCCATTACGATCTCGTGGTAGATCAACTCTTGTAACACTCATATTCCTCAAGATCAATCAAGCAGGAAGTAGGGTATTACCTCCATAGAGAGGGCCCGAACCTGGGTAAACAATGTGTCTCCCCCGTCTCCTGTTACCATCGATCCTAGACGCACAGTTCGGGACCCCCTACCCGAGATCCGCCGGTTTTGACACCGACATTGGTGCTTTCATTGATGGCCCCTTCGATCGTTAGTAATGACGTGGTCCAGGGAGAAACCTTCCTCCCCGAGATCTTCGTATTCGGTGGCTTCGCACTGCGGGCCAACTCGCTTGGCCATCTGGAGTAGATCGATAGTTACACCCCTGGCCACCGGGTCAGGTTCGGAAGCTTAAACTACGTCGCGAATATCCATGGAGACTTGATCTTTGAGGGAATTGAAACTGCGGCGATCGTTCCCCCTTTCTCCGAGGAACATGACTTAAATCTTTCATCGAAGCACACCCAGGAGATGGATCCTGTTGCTGCAACGGCCTCAATACCAAAGCAGATCGTGCCCCCCAAGGCCATAAAGTCCGCAGTGTTGGAGCCGCACACAGACTCGACACCCTGCAATGCTTGCATCAACGGAACCCCGAACTCGTCTCCGGCTGCACGTTCCGGACCGGATACACCTGCGGACACCGAGCTGGATCGGTTGTCGATTTTCAAATTTAGCACTGCAGACATCTTCCAGCATTCGCCTTTAGGTGACGTACTAAATTCTTTGAAGAACATGTCCTTGGAGGAAGACTCACAGCCGAACTATGTTCGGTTCGAGCTAGAGGCGGACGACGAGGAATTTTTCTTCCCACCCGCCACCCACTTCATAGCCACCATCGACGACTTAACCGACGTGCTTGACTATGGCTCCGAAGACATCACTGGTATGGATGACGATGCTGACAATGTGCAAGGCCAAGACCCGCCATTCACTGGACGTTGGACGGCCACCTCTTCGTATGACGTATACATGGTTGATACACCCAAGGGATCTGGCGACGACAAAGAAGAGTCAGATAAGAATAAAACTTCTGAGACGCAGTCCAAGCGCCAGCGCCCCAAACGCCGCTCTAAGCCTCGCCGCTCAAAGGATAGCAACACTGGTACTGGAGAAATAGCACTCCGGGCGACGCTGAAAACAATGAAGACCCTGTCAGTGCGGCATCCAAACAAGAGGAACATGACGGCAGGCAAGATAACCCTGATGAGCAGGCCATAGAAGATGACTCGGGGGATGATAGTTACCATCCACCCTCCGAAGAGGAGAAAAGCCTCAGCAACAAAGATTTCATCGTGCCTGAGGACCCTCTGGAGCAGGAGCACTTTAAGCTTCAACTCATAGCCACTTCAAGGAGCCTGAAAAAGAAACAGAAGAAGCTTCAAGCTGAACAAGATCTACTCATCAACAGATGGACTGATGTCCTGACAGCGGAAGAATACGGCCTCAAGCGCCCAGCCAAGAGCTACCCGAAACGCAGACTGCTACCTGAATTCAATGAGGAGGCACCAGAGCACACATCTCCCTCGCGTAACGCGGAACGACCGCCACGTGGTCGAGACAGGGCGGCCGACCGGCCGCCACACGGTCGAGATAAAGCGGCAACTCAGGCCGAACAGCAGCCTGCCCAACCACCCCGCAAAAATAAAGACGGAAGAGTTCGGGGTCACACGTATGACCTCCAGCAGACCCTGGACAGTAGAGCAGGACATGCAAGATCGATCTACAGATAGCGAGGACGTTCCTCGAGGCACGAAGATGGCTACCTATTCGGACGTGACAAACCTAACCACGCCCGATCCGAATACCATAGACGGACTCCATCAGAGCTACGCCGCGACACGGCCCAATACAGAGGTGCTGCACACCCTCTCTGCTTCATAGACAAGGAACTGGATCACGAATTTCCCGAGGGATTCAAGCCCGTCAATATCGAATCATACGACGGCACATCTGATCCCGCGGTGTGGATCGAGGATTTCATCCTCCACATCCACATGGCTCGCGGAGTTGATCTCCATGCTATTAAATACCTCCCACTCAATCTCAAAGGGCCAGCTCGGCACTGGCTTAACAACCTGCCTGAAAATTCTATCGCCAGCTGGGAGGACTTGGAAGAAGCTTTCCTAGACAACTTCCAAGGAACTTATGTCCGGCCACCAGACGCCGATGACTTAAGCTACATAGTTCAACAACTTGGAGAATCGGCCAGAAAATTCTGGACTAGGTTCCTAAACAAAAAGAACCAGATCGTTTACTGTCCGGACGCCGAGGCCTTAGCAGCCTTCAAACACAGCATCCATGACGAATGGCTAGCACGCCACCTCGGCCAAGAAAAGCCGAAGTCCATGGCAGCCCTCACGGCACTCATGACCCGCTTTTGCAGAGGAGAAGACAGTTGGCTGGACCGTAGTAACAACAAAGCTAGCGAGACAGACCCCTCGGAAGCCAAGAATAGCACTGGCAAGCTTCGGTGCAACACACACAAACGCCGAAGCAATGACAACAACACCGATGACGCCACAGTCAATGCCGGATTCACTGGCTCTAGGTCCGGCCAGCGGAAGAAGCCCTATAAAAGAAACAATGAAGAACCTTCCAGCCTGGACCGCATACTCGACCGTCCGTGCCAAATACATGGCATCCCGGACAAGCAAGCCAATCATACCAACAGGGATTGTTGGGTTTTCAAGCAGGCTGGCAAGTTAAATGCTGAAAACAAAGAAAAAGGATCACAAAGTGAGGACGAGGACGAAGAGCCCCGGCAGCGAACAACACCGGGGGCGAAGAAATTTCCCCTCAAGTCAAAAGCGGTGAACATGATATCGCTACACATCCCCAAAAGGGAGGCGTAAGAAATTGCACTTTCGAGGGACGTCTAAGCGGTAGAGCGATCGCCCCAAATTCAATCCATGGTCGTCATTTCCGATCACCTTTGATCGTCGAGACCACCCAACCAGTATCCGTCATGGCGGTTCGGCCGCATTGGTCCTCGACCCAATCATCGACGGATTTCACCTAACACGAGTCCTAATGGACGGTGGTAGTAGCCTCAACTTGCTCTATCAAGACACAGTTCGGAAGATGGGCATTGACCCTCATGAATCAAACCAACAAAGACTACCTTCAAAGGAGTCATACCAGGCGTCGAGGCCCGCTGTACGGGCTCAATCACGCTGGAAGTGGTCTTCGGTTCTCCGAACAATTTCTGAAGCGAGGAGTTACTATTTGACATCGTCCCATTCTGTAGTGGCTACCACGCACTGCTCGGACGAACAACGTTTGCTAGATTCAATGCAGTGCCACACTACGCTTATCTCAAGCTCAAGATGCCCGGCCCACGCGGCATCATCACAGTCAATGGCAACATGGAACGCTCCCTCCGAACAGAGGAGCACACCGCCGCCCTAGCAGCAGAGGTACAGAGCGGCCTTCTCAAGCAGCACCATAGTGCGGCTGCCGAGCCCCTGGACACCATCAAGAAGTTCCGAACTACACTGCAGCAGGACAACAAGGCTCGTCAAGAGCTCGACTATCAATTTGGCCTGCGTCCCAGTCCCGATGAAGTAGTGGCATTCGTACCACGCATACATAGTTACGCACTCGAAAGTCACTAGCTAACCCGGGATCTACAGTTCGGCTAGACCGACCCCGGACACACTTTTTCCTTTATGTTTCAGGTTCCTTTTGTTGGAAATATGCCCTAGAGGCAATAATAAATTAGTTATTATTATTATATTTCCTTGTTCATGATAATCGTTTATTATCCATGCTATAATTGTATTGACAGAAACTTCGGATACATGTGTGGATACATAGACAACACCAAGTCCCTAGTAAGCCTCTAGTTGACTAGCTCGTTGATCAATAGATGGTTATGGTTTCGACCATGGACATTGGATGTCATTGATAACGGGATCACATCATTAGTAGAATGATGTGATGGACAAGACCCAATCCTAAGCCTAGCACAAAGATCGTAGTTCGTATGCTAAAGCTTCTCTAATGTCAAGTATCATTTCCTTAGACCATGAGATTGTGCAACTCCGGATACCATAGGAATGCTTTGGGTGTACCAAATGTCACAACGAATCGGGTGACTATAAAGGTGCACTACAGGTATCTTCGAAAGTGTCTATTGGGTTGTACGAATCGAGGCTGGATTTGTCACTCCGTGTAAGCGGAGAGGTATCTCTGGGCCCATTCGGTGGGACATCATCATAATGTGCACAATGTGACCAAGGGGTTGATCACGGGATGATGTGTTACGGAGCGAGTAAAGAGACTTGCCGGAAGCGAGATTGAACAAGGTATCGGGATACCGACGATCGAATCTCGGGCAAGTACAATACCGCTAGACAAAGGGAATTGTATACGGGATCGATTGAGTCCTTGACATCGTGGTTCATCCGATGAGATCATCGTGGAACATGTGGGATTGTATAAAGGAAGTTTGTATGTGGTTACCGAATGTTGTTCGGAGTCCCGGATGGGATCCCGGACGTCACGAGGAGTTCCGGAATGGTCCGGAGGTAAATATTTATATATGGGAAGTCCTGTTTTGGTCACCGGAAAAGTTTCGGGTTTTTCCGGTAACGCACGGGACCACCGGGAGGGTCCCGGGGTCCACCAAGTGGGGCCACCAACCTGGAGGGCTGCATGGGCTAAGTGTGGGAGGGACCAGCCCTGTGGGCTGGTGCGCCCCCCCATAGGGCCCAAGGCACAGGGAAGTGGGGAAGGGGGCAAACCCTAGGGCAGATGGGCCCTAAGGCCCATCTAGTGGGCGCCTCCCTCCCTCCCCTCTTGGCCGCCTCCCGGTGCCCCATCTAGGGCTGGCCGCACCCCTTGGGGGTGGAAACCCTAGATGGGGCGCAGCCCTCCCTCCCCTATATATACTTGAGGTTTGGGGCTGCCCAACACACATGAGAACCTCTCCCTCTTGGTGCAGCCCCGCCTCCTCCTCCTCCTCTCCCTTGGTGCTTGGCGAAGCCTGCTTGGGATGCCACGCTCCTCCATCACCACCACGCCGTTGTGCTGCTGCTGGTTGGAGTCTTCCTCAACCTCTCCCTCTCTCCTTGCTGGATCAAGGCGTGTGAGACGTCACCGGGCTGTACGTGTGTTGAACGCGGAGGTGCCGTCCGTTCGGCACTAGGATCTCCGGTGGTTTGGATCACGGCAGCACGACTCCTTCAACCCCGTTCTCATGAACGCTTCCGCTTAGCGATCTACAAGGGTATGTAGATGCACTCACCTTCCCTCGTTGCTAGTTTCTCCATAGATAGATCTTGGTGACACGTAGGAAAATTTTGAATTTCTGCTACGTTCCCCAACAAAGTGGCATCATGAGCTAGGTCTATTGCGTAGATTCTTTGCACGAGTAGAACACAAAGTAGTTGTGGGCGTTGATGTTGTTCAATATGCTTACCGTTACTAGTCCAATCTTGTTTGACGGTATTGTGGGATGAAGCGGCCGGACCGACCTTACACGCATTTCCACGTGAGGCGAGTTCCACCGGTGACATGCACTTGGTGCATAAGGTGGCTAGCGGGTGCCGCCTCTCCCACTTTAGTCGGAACGGATTCGATGAAAAGGGTCCTTATGAAGGGTAAATAGCAATTGACATATCACGTTGTGGTTTTGCGTAGGTAAGAACGTTCTTGCTAGAAACCCATAGCAGCCACGTAAAACATGCAAACAACAATTAGAGGGCGTCTAACTTGTTTTTGCAGGGTATGCTATGTGATGTGATATGGCCAAGAAGAATGTGATGAATGATATGTGATGTATGAGATTGATCATGTTCTTGTAATAGGATTCACGACTTGCATGTCGATGAGTATGACAACGGCAGGAGCCATAGGAGTTGTCTTTATTTATTGTATGACCTGCGTGTCATTGAACAACGCCATGTAATTACTTTACTTTATTGCTAACCGGTAGCCATAGTAGTAGAAGTAATAAGTTGGCGAGACAACTTCATGGAGACACGATGATGGAGATCATGATGATGGAGATCATGGTGTCATGCGGTGACAATGATGATCATGGAGCCCGAAGATGGAGATCAAAAGGAGCAATATGATATTGGCCATATCATGTCACTACTATATAATTGCATGTGATGTTTATTATGTTTATGCATCTTGTTTACTTAGAACGACGGTAGTAAATAAGATGATCCCTTACACAAATTTCAAGAAGTGTTCTCCCCGTTGTGCACCGTTGCTACGATTCGTTGCTTCTAAGCACCACGTGATGATCGGGTGTGATGGATTCTTACGTTCACATACAACGGGTGTAAGACAGATTTACACAAAGAAAACACTTGGGGTTAACTTGACGAGCCTAGCATGTACAGACATGGCCTCGGGAACACAGAGACCGAAGGTCGAGCATGAGTCGTATAGTAGATACGATCAACATGAAGATGTTCACCGATGATGACTAGTCCGTCTCACGTGATGATCGGACACGGCTTAGTTGACTCGGATCATGTAATCACTTAGATGACCGGAGGGATGTCTATCTGAGTGGGAGTTCATAAGATGAACTTAATTATCTTGAACATAGTCAAAGACCTTTTGCAAATTATGTCGTAAGCTCGCGCTTTAGTTCCACTTTGTTTAGATATGTTCCTAGAGAAAATATAGTTGAAAGTTGTGATGGCGATTATGCGGACAGTAGATAGCTTATGTCCTTAATGCACCGCTCAGTGTGCTGAACCCCAAGCGTCGTCTGTGGATGTTGCGAACATCGGACATACACGTTTTCAATAACTACATGATAGTTCAGTTAAACGGTTTAGAGTTGAGGCGCCAAAGACGTTTTCGAAACATCGCGGAACATATGAGATGTTTCGAGGGCTGAAATTGGGATTTCAAGCTCGTGCCCACGTCAAGAGGTATAAGACCTCCGACGATTTTCTTAGCCTGCAAACTAAGGGAGAAAAGCTCAATCATTGAGCTTGTGCTCAGATTGCCTGAGTACAACAATCACTTGAATTGAGTGGGAGTTAATCTTCCAGATGAGATAGTGATGTTTCTCCAAAAGTCATTGCCACCAAGCTGCCAGAAGCTTCGTGATGAACTATAACATATCAGGGATGGATATGATGATCCTTGAGCCATTCGCAATGTTCGACACCGCGAATGTAGAAATCAAGAAGGAGCATCAATTGTTGATGGTTGATGAAACCACTAGTTTCAAGAAGGGCAAGGGCAAGAAGGGACACTTCATGAAACGGCAAATCGATTCTTTGCTCGGTGAAGAAACCCAAGGTTGAACCCAAACCCGAGACTAAGTGCTTACGTAATAAGGAGAACAGCCCTTTGGAGCGGAACCACCCTAGATACTTGGTAGATGAGAGAATTTGGCAAGGTCGATAGAAGTATATTTGATATACATTATGTTAATGTGTACTTTACTAGTACTCCTAGTAGCACCGTGGTATTAGATACCGGTTCGGTTGCTAAATGTTAGTAACTTCGAAATAAAAGCTACGGAATAAATGGAGACTAGCTAAAGGTGAGCCGACGATAAGTGTTGGAAGTGTTTCCAAGGTTGATGTGATCAAGCATCGCGCTCCCTCTACCATCGAGATTGGAGTTAAACCTAAAATTGTTATTTGGTGTTTGCGTTGAGCATAGACATGATTGGATTATGTCTATCGCAATACGGTTATTCATTTAAGGAGAATAATTGTTACTCTATTTATTTGAATAATACCTTCGATGGTCTTGCACCCAAATAAATGGTTTATTGAATCTCGATCGTAGTGATACACATTTTCATGCCAAAAGTAAAAGATAGTAATGATAGTACCACTTACTTGTGGCACTGCCATGTAAGTCATATTGGTATAAAACGCATGAAGAAGCTCCATGTTGATGGATCTTTGGACTCACTCGTTTTTGAAAAAGTTTGAGACATGAGCACCATGTCTATTGGTGCATACGCATAAAGAAACTCCATGCAGATGGATCGTTTGGACTCACTTGATTTTGAATCACTTGAGATATGCAAAATCAAACCACATGGGCAAGATGAGTGAAAAGCCTCGGTTTCGATAAGATGGAACAAGATAGCAACTTGTTGGAAGTAACACATTTTGATATGTGCAGTCCAATGAGTCTTTGAGGCATCTGATGAATATCGTTATGTTCTTACTTCACAGATGATTTGAGTAGATGTTGAGTATATTTACTTGATAAAACACAAGTCTGAATTATTGAAAGGTTCAAGTAATTTCAGAGTGAAGTTGAAGATCTTCGTGACAAGAGGATAAAATATGCGTGATGTGATCATAGAGATGAATATCTGAGTTGCACGTTTGGTACACAATTGAGACATTGTGGAAATTGTTTCACACCTAATACCACCTGGACCACCATAGTGTGATGGTGTGTCCGAACATCATAGTTGCACCCTATTGGATATGGTGCGTACCATGATGTCTCTTATCGAATTACCACTATCGTTAATGGGTTAGGCATTAGAGACAACCGCACTCACTTTAATAAGGTACCACGTAATTCCGTTGAGATGACACCGTATGAACTATGGTTTAGAGAAACCTAAGCTGTCATTTCTTAAAGGTTTGGGGCATGACGCTTATGTGAAAAAGTTTCAGGTTGATAAGCTCGAACCCAAAGCGGATAAAATGCATCTTCATAGGACACCCAAAAACAGTTGGGTATACCTCCTAATTCAGATCCGAAAGCAATAAGGATTGTTTCTTGAATCGGGTCCTTTCTCGAGGAAAAGTTCGTCTCGAAAAGTTGAGTGGGAGGATGGTGGAGACTTGATGAGGTTATTGAACCATCACTTCAACTAGTGTGTAGCGAGGCACGAGGAAGTTGTTCCGTGGCACCTACACCAATTGAAGTAGAAGCTTATGATAGTGATCATGAAGTTTGGATCAAGTCACCGGCGTACCTCGTAGGGGTGACAAGGATGCGTACTACTTGAGTGGTATGCAATCCTGTCTTGAAGGTCATGTTGCTAGACAACAATGAACCTACGAGCTATGGAGAAGCAATGGTGGGCCCAAATTCCGACAAATGGTTAGAAGCCATGAAATCCGAGATAAGATCCATGTATCAGAACAAAGCATGGACTTTGGTGGACTTGCACGATGATCGGCAAGCCATTGAGATGAATGGATCTTTAAGAAGAAGACGGATGTGGACGGTAATATCACCGTCTATGAAGCTCGACTTGTGGCGAAGAGTTTTCACAAGTTCAAGGAGTTGACTACGATGAGATTTTCTCATCCGTAGCGATGCTTAAGTCCGTCGGAATCATGTTAGCATAAGCTGCATTTATGAAATCTGGCAGATGGATGTGAAAATGAGTTTCCTTACCGGTTTTCGTAAGGAAAGGTTGTATGTGATACAATCAGAAAGTTTTGTCGATCCTAAGGATGCTAAAAGGTATCTTTGGCTCCAATGATCCCTTCTAAGGACCGGAGTAAGCATCTCGGAGTTGGAATGTGCGCTTTGATGAGATGATCAAAGATTTTGGGTTTATACAAAGTTTATGAGAAACTTGTATTTCCAAAGAAGTGAGTGGGAGCACTATAGAATTTCCGATAACAATATGTTGTTGACATATTGATGATCAGAAATGATGTAGAATTTCTAGAAAGCATATAGGGATGTTTGAAAAGTGTTTTTCAATAGAAAACCTGGATTAGGCTACTTGAACAATAAGCATCATAGATCTATAAGATAGATCAAAATGTTTAATAATACTTTCAAATGAGCATGTACCTTGACATGATCTTGAAGGTGTTCAAGATGGATCAGCCAAAGAAGGAGTTCTTGCACGAGATGTAAGGTATGAAGTTAAGACTTAAAAGCTCGACCACGGCGGAAACGAGAGAGAAAGGGCGAAGATCGTCCCTATGCCTTAGACATAGGCTCTACGGTATGCTATCTTTGTGTACCGCACGGAAGTGTGCCATGCCATGAGTCACTAGGGGTACAAGAATGATCCAGGAATGGATCATTGGACAATGATCAAAATTGTCCTTGGAGTAAATAAGGACATGTTTCTCGATTATGGAGGTGATAAAGAGTTCGGCGTATGCTACGTCGATGCAAGCTTTAACACCTATCCGAAAGTGACTCGAGTAGCAAACCGGATACGTATAGTGGAGCAACCATTTGGAATAGCTTCAAGTGGAGCGTGGAAGCGGCATTTATAATATGACCTAGAAATTTGCAAAGCACACACGGATCTGAAAGGTTCGAGACCCGTTGACTAAAAACCCGTTGACTAAAACCTCTCACAAGCAAAACATGATCAAACCTCAGAACTCATTGAGTCTAAATCACATGATGATGTGAACTAGTTTACAGACACTAGTAAACTCTTTGGGTGTTAGTCACATGGCGATGTGACATATCAGTGTTAATCACATGACGACGTGAACTAGATTATTGACTCTAGTGCAAGTGGGAGACTGTTGGAAATATGCCCTAGAGGCAATAATAAATTATTTATTATTATTATATTTCCTTGTTCATGATAATCGTTTATTATCCATGCTATAATTGTATTGACAGGAAACTCAGATACATGTGTGGATACATAGACAACACCAAGTCCCTAGTAAGCCTCTAGTTGACTAGCTCGTTGATCAATAGATGGTTATGGTTTACGACCATGGACATTGGATGTCATTGATAACGGGATCACATCATTAGTAGAATGATGTGATGGACAAGACCCAATCCTAAGCCTAGCACAAAGATCGTAGTTCGTATGCTAAAGCTTCTCTAATGTCAAGTATCATTTCCTTAGACCATGAGATTGTGCAACTCCCGGATACCGTAGGAATGCTTTGGGTGTACCTAACGTCACAACATAATTGGGTGACTATAAAGGTGCACTCTGGTATCTTCGAAAGTGTACATTGGGTTGGCACGAATCGAGATCGGATTTGTCACTCCGTAAACGGAGAGGTATCTCTGGGCCCACTCGGTAGGACATCATCATAATGTGCACAATGTGACCAAGGGGTTGATCACGGGATGATGTGTTACGGAACGAGTAAAGAGACTTGCCGGAAGCGAGATTGAACAAGGTATCGGGATACCGGCGATCGAATCTCGGGCAAGTACAATACCGCTAGACAAAGGGAATTGTATACGGGATCGATTGAGTCCTTGACATCGTGGTTCATCCGATGAGATCATCGTGGAACATGTGGGAGCCAACATGGGTATCCAGATCCCGCTGTTGGTTATTGGTGGAGAACGTCTCGGTCATGTCTACATGTCTCCCGAACCCGTAGGGTCTACACACTTAAGGTTCGATGGCACGCTTAGGGTTATAAAGGAAGTTTGTATGTGGTTACCGAATGTTGTTCGAGTCCGGATGGGATCCCAGACGTCACGAGGAGTTCCGGAATGGTCCGGAGGTAAATATTTATATATGGGAAGTCTGTTTTGGTCACGGAAAAGTTTCGGGTTTTTCCAGTAACGCACGGGACCACCGGAAGGTCCCGGGGTCCACCAAGTGGGGCCACCAACCTGGAGGGCTGCATGGGCTAAGTGTGGAGGGGACCAGCCCGGGTGGGCTGGTGCGCCCCCCCATAGGGCCCAAGGCACAGGGAAGTGGGGAAGGGGGCAAACCCTAGGGCAGATGGGCCCTAAGGCCCATCTAGTGGGCGCCTCCCTCTCCCTCCCCTCTTGGCCGCCTCCCCAAGCCCCATCTAGGGCTGGCCGCACCCCTTGGGGGTGGAAACCCTAGATGGGGGCGCAGCCCTCCCCCTCCCCTATATATACTTGAGGTTTGGGGCTGCCCAACACACATGAGAACCTCTCCCTCTTGGTGCAGCCCTACCTCCTCCTCCTCCTCTCCCTTGGTGCTTGGCGAAGCCTGCTGGGATTGCCACGCTCCTCCATCACCACCACGCCGTTGTGCTGCTGCTGGATGGAGTCTTCCTCAACCTCTCCCTCTCTCCTTGCTGGATCAAGGCGTGGGAGACGCCACCGGCTGTACGTGTGTTGAACGCGGAGGTGCCGTCCGTTCGGCACTAGAATCTCCGGTGGTTTGGATCACGACGAGTACGACTCCTTCAACCCCGTTCTCATGAACGCTTCCGCTTAGCGATCTACAAGGGTATGTAGATGCACTCTCCTTCCGTCGTTGCTAGTTTCTCCATAGATAGATCTTGGTGACACGTAGGAAAATTTTGAATTTCTGCTACGTTCCCCAACACCTTTTCCCGCGAGCCTGATCACCAGCCCCTTCAAAGGATCGGCATACAAAGGGGGCATGCGGCATAGGTGTGCAGGGTAACCTCCATACGTTCTTCTTGACGGTATTATTACTTATCTCCCCGGACCCGCACGCTGCTCCCTCTTGATCCCGACATGTTAAATAGTCCGGGTGCTTATTGCACTATTTGTATAAGATACGCCTTGACGTATCCATTCAGCTATAATAAAAATGATGTGTGGCCCAGCTTTTTTGGCTCTTGCCCCTTATTCCATTTCATTTCGTTCTGCTTATTAGCTACATCGGTACTCTTTTGTACGTTTCATATTCGCCAGGGGCTGCTTATCACCCCGCAAATACGGTAGCAAAGACCGAACACTTCTTATATATAAGTTCGGCACCCCGAATTTAGCATTATATGCATTGGCTCCGAATCATATCTTTGGTCAATAGTTGGGTTGCGGCTCACGTGCTTGCTATCCCACGTTCCACTCTATCGGCTAGGGTAGTAAAGGCGTAACTCATCGTGATTGTGCCTGGCCTTGACCGGATGAGCAACTCAAGAGAGAAAGCCGAAAACCGATCGTCATGATACGGCGAGAGCCGGTCAGCTGTTCGAGGGTTACAAAATCGTTGGAGATTTTTTCCGCATCACACGAAGGATCGGCACTTCCCGATCAGATGCTGACAGCACCCTGGCTTGGACCAGGGGCGCGCACTTGCTTAATTATAAAACTCCTATGGCTAAGTGAGGGTGTTTAAGCCGTATAGTCTGATTGCCTTGTTCGTTGCGCTAAAAACTCCTTCAAGGACAATATAATTGGATCAAGATTGTTTAGATCCCATCCCGAACACCTCCGTACTAATTACGTGAGGGCAGAAGCCGACGACTGGCCAACCCTCAGATTGCATATAACACGGCCGCAAAGGAGGAAACAATTTAAAGCATACCAAAATTACATTACAAAACAAAGCTTTGTCTTTATAATACAAGGCAAAGAACAACACGAATGCATTCATTCAAAAACAACGGCCTACGAACATTGAGCTGCCACAAGTCGAGACCCTTCTATGACATCCGCAAAATATTTCTCGGGTGTGCGGTGCTCCTTGCCCTCCGGCGGCCCGCCGGCCACTTCAACAGCGTTCATCTTCGCCCACCACATCTTGCAGCGAGAAAAGGCCATACGGGAGCCCTCAATACATGCAGAGCGTTTGACGACGTCCAGCCACAGACAGGCTTCCACCAGCCGCCTCACGAGTCTGAAGTAGCTGCTGGGTATAGCTTCGGCTGGCCTAGCCGGATTGTCAAATCCTTCATGGCTAGTTCGGCCACCCTGTGCAGCTCCACCAGCTGCTTCAGCTGATCGATGAAGGACACGGGATGCTCTAGCATCGCATACTGCGACCAGAATAGCTTCTCCGTAGAACCTCCTCCTTCCGCTCGGTAGAACGCTGCAGCGTTTGATACGCTGCATGGTAGATCCGCAAAAGCTCCTGGGGAACTTCGAACCCGGGTTAGTAAAAGGTACTGCCTCTCCGCATACTTGCTTTGCATCTTAAAAGCCTTACCCGCCGTGATCTTCCTGGCCTCCTGGATCTCCTGGATGATGGCCCGGCCCTCATTCTGCGCGGTCTCTGCGCCCTGACGAGCCTTGGTGAGTTCGGCCTCCTGAGCCGACGCATCATTCTCCAAGGTCTCACATTTTTTCACTGCATCCTGGAGCTCCTGCTGGATTTCCTTGACACGGGCCTCCAGCTTTCTTACAGGCGGCTTGCTGCTGGATAGCCTTCTCCTCGGCCTCGCCCAGGGCCTTCCTCAGGGCCTCGACCTCGGTCGCGGCTCCTGCATACATTTCGACATTACAGTCAATACACAGCGTCTCCGCTTTCCGAACACACAACAAGACATCACTTACCTTGCTTCTCCTGCAGCCGCACTCTAACCTCGCCGAGCTTGTTCTCGGTCTGCTCCAGCCTCTGCTTAAGTTCAGAGACTTTGGCAGCATGTGAGGTCGCGGCCAACAGCGACGCCTGCTCGTGCACACATATCACGTTAGTCTCCTACACTAGAGGATTGATCCTCTGTACGGTTCCTCTTACCGAGCAGGGACGATTATCTCGTGGGCTACGGACTATATGGGGTTTTTTCTCTGTTATTTACCTCGAAACCTGTCAACAGGTTGCTGCAGGCTTTGTTCAGTCCACTCTTAGCGGACTGAACCTTCTCAATCACCGTGCTCATAAGAACACGGTGCTCATCCATAACGGAGGCGCCTCATAGCGCCTCCATCACGTTATCCGGTGCCCCTGGATGGACAGGGACCACCGGCGGAAATGGTGCACCCCCCTCCCTCAAAGGGGGCTGCCCGCCCGACTCCGGAGCCATATGGGTCTCGGAACCAGATCCGCCGAGGGCTGCTGGATGCGGCCCTCTTCGCCAGTCTCCATGGGGATCATCTCCTGCATGTGTCCGGCAGTGGAGGCTTCGCCTCGTGGCGCCTCCCGAACAGCGTCCTGGGTTCCTCTCCGGCTCGGATCGGCCCTCCGGGATAGCACCTCGGTGTCGTCCCCGGTCCCAGGGGAGTAAGCAGGCGGTGGCGACTGGCTCGCCATCTCCGACGGAGCCAACGAACTCCCAGAAGAGGATCGTTGGATTAGGTCGCGGGCCGGACTGCAATAGTACAGCTAACTATATCAAGATAATGAGGAGAAAGGGCTGGATGTGCGCATAAATAAGCCATGTCACTTACGATGCAGCACAGGGCTTTAATGCGGGCGTCGTTCGGGACTCTTATCCAACGTCCCACGGGTGTTGACCGGCTGAACGCCTTTCCCTTTTGGGCGCCTCCGCCTCGGGCGTCTTGGGAGCCGCCCTCTTCTTTTTCCTCTCCTCACGGGAGGATTGTTTTCCCTCCTCCTCCTCCTCTTCCCTTCATTGTCCTCGGGGAGGAGGAATGAGTTTCGCCGTCTTGAACGCCGCGTCAAAGTACTTTCACGACGGAGGCCACTCTTGGCCCCCTTTACCTTCTTCTTGGCCTTCTTCTCCGGCGCCTTATATGGCGCCAAGACTAGCATCTCCGCCAAGCATGGGATGACTGGTTCTTGAACAACGGAGCGGACCTTTGGATCTGCTTCGCCCTCTCCATCCAGTCCTGAAAAGAGCAACAATAAAAGCTCAGACATCATCCTCGAAACAATTAGGTTGAGGACTCATTCGAAATAACCTACCTTGCTGGCGGGGTCCGTACAAACGTGACCACGGTCCGAATCCGTGGCCGGTGGTTTTTCATTGCCCTTGAAGAGCAATTTCCATCCGCCTTCATGCGTTGTCTCGAAGAGCCTTGCCAGGGTCCGATGCTTCTTTGGATTGAACTCCCACAGCGGGCGGCTTCGGCGCTGGCATGGAAGGATTCGGCAAACTAACATCACCTGGATCACGTCAACCAGCTTGAGCTCTTGGTTACCATGCTCTGAACGCGCGTCTGCAGCGCTATCAGCTCGTCAAGAGAACACCAGTCCGGACTCTTCTCGACCCAGGAGGTGAGTCGCATAGGAGCGCCAGAGCGGAATTCGGCAGCTGCGGCCCAGGTGGTGTCGCGTGGTTCTGTGATGTAGAACTACTGCTTCTACCACTCCTTTACCGTATCCACGAAGGTGCCTTTGGGCCAAGCGACGTTGGACAATTTGATCACCATTGCCCCTCTGCACTCCGCGTGCTGGCCATCCACCACTTTCGGCTTCACGTTGGAGGCTTTGAGCCACAGCCCAAAGTTGGGTTGGATGCGGAGGAAGGCCTCGCACACAACGATAAACGCCGAGATGTTGAGGAAGGAATTCGCACACATATCATGGAAATCTACCCCGTAATAATACATTAACCCACGGACGAAGGGGTGGAGTGGAAACCCTAGCCCGCGGAAGAAATGGGGGAGGAATCCCACCCTCTCTGAGGGATCCGGCGTGGGGACGATCTGCCCCTCGGCCGGTAGGCAGTGGACAATCTCCTTCGCCAAATATCCGGCCGCCCGGAGCTCAGTAATGTCCTCTTCCGTGACGGAGGAGACAATCCATTTGCCCTGACCACCGGATCCGGACATGGTTGCTTGAGTGGAAAGGAGATGAAAACTTGGGCGCTGGAGCTCGAGATCGGGAAGGCGGAGGCGGAGAGAAAGCATGAGAAGAGGAAGAGGGGATCCTTATCCTCTTATAAAGGCAGCAAACATTAAACGCCTCCTCGCTCGCCTTAAGATTCGCCTATTCCAAAAGACTGTGCAAACGACACAGTTGGGTTACCCATGCCCGCATTGATGAGAATCCCGCAATAAGGGCACACGATCTCTGCTTCGACAAGACGTGCCAATAGCGACCGCGTCTTGAAACATGGGACAAACGGTTCGAAATTATGACCGAATGGACATAATGCAGAAAGCTGTTAGCGGATGGAACTCGTGTAAAATATATATATTCTCTCTGTGGTTGTGCATGGTGTTTAACAGGTCCGGATACAATCATCGCGTCCGAAGACTATCTTGGAGTTCGGAAGAAGGGGAACCCGCCTTGCAATGCCGAAGACAATCTACGCGTCGGACTCCTCGTCATTGAAGCTAGGTTCAGGGGCTACTGAGGGGGTCCTGGACTAAGGGGTCCTCGGGCATCCGGCCTGTTATCTACTAGGTCGGACTGATGGGCTATGAAGACATAAAGACCGAAGACTGTACCCATATTTGGATTGGACTCTACTTGGCGTGGAAGACAAGCTTGGCGACCGACTATGAAGATTCCCTCTTATGTAACCGACTCCATGTAACCCTAGATCTCTCCCGTGTCTATATAAACCGGAGAGCATAGTCCGGATAGGACAGATTCATTACCATATATTCATAGGCTAGACTTCTAGGGTTTAGCCATTACGATCTCGTGGTAGATCAACTCTTGTAACACTCATATTCATCAAGATCAATCAAGCAGGAAGTAGGGCATTACCTCCATAGAGAGGGCCCGAACCTGGGTAAACATTGTGTCCCTCGTCTCCAGTTACCATCGATCCTAGACGCACAATTCGGGACCCCCTACCCGAGATCCGCCGATTTTGACACCGACAGGGGGTAGTTACGATCCTTCCAGGGGCTTCGTCCTGGGGCCCCATCCCTCGACGTCCGATTCGGACTCATCCGTGAGGGAGATTCTCCCTTTCTTGGATGCCTCAGCCTCCAGATCTGCGGAAGCCCCCCTCTTCTTCTTCCTGCCTTTAAGGGGAGAGTTGTTCTCCTCCTCCTCCCCTTCATCTTCGTCGGGGGAGGAGTGAGTCTCAGTGTCTTTGGACACTACGTCGGAAGCACCTCTATGGCGGAGGCCGCTTTTAGCCTCCTCGCCCTTCTCCTTGGCCTTCTTTTTCAGCGCCTGATATGGCGCCGGAACCAGCATCCTCGTTAACAGAGGAATGGCTAGGTCTTCGGGTAGCGGGGCCGGACAGTGAATCCGCTCCGCCTTATTTGTCCAACCCTGCGAGAAGAATGGAAAGCTTAAGTATACCCCTTGAATTTGCAAGCAATGAAGTTGTCATAAAAACTTACGGGAGACGCCGCGTGAGTCCGGTCGAGGCCGAGGTCTTCGGTCGTTTGCGGCCACGTCTTTTGGGCCTTGAACAACAGCTTCCACATGTCTTCGTGCTTTGTGCAAAAGAATCACTGCAAGGTCCGGGGGCCGGCCGGCTCGAACTCCCACATGTACTGAGTCCGGCTTTGGCACGGGAGAATCTGGCGAAAGAGCCTTACCTAGATCACGCTGGCCAGGCTGGTGTTCTTGGTTACCATACTTTTGATGTGATTCTGCGGCATCGTCACCTCGTCGGATGACGCCCAGTCCAGACCCTTGTTGAGCCAGGAGTCAGCCGCAGTGGAGGCCCGGACTTGAACTCGGGAGCGGCAGCCCATGTGGTGTCACAAGGTTTCGTGACATAGAACCACTCCTGCTGCCGTCCCTTCACTGTCTCCACGAAGGTGCCTTTGGGCCAGGTGATGTTGGGGAGTTTGCTCACCATGGCGCCGCCGCACTCCGCGTGTTGCCCATCCACCACTTTTGGCTTCACATTGAAGACCTTGAGCCATAGGCCGAAGTGGGGAGGGATGCGGAGGAATGCCTCACATTAGATGATGAACGCCGAAATATTGAGGAAGGAATTCGGGGCTAGATCATTGAAATCCAGCCCGTAGTAAAACATGAGGCCGCGGACGAAAGGATGGAGTGGAAACCCTAGTCCATGGAGGAAATGAGGGATGAATACTACCCTCTCGTTGGGCTCTGGGGTAGGGACGATCTGCCTCTTGGTCGGAAGTCGGTGGACGATTTCCTTGGCTAAATACCCCGACTCCCGGAGCTCCTTGATGTTCTCCTCCGTAACGGAGGAAGCCGTCCACTTGCCCTGCGCTCCAGATCCGGACATGGCTAGAGCGCTTTTTGGGGTGGAGAAAGATGGAAGCTTTGGCGCTAGAGCTCGAGGGCGGATGGACCGATGGGGAAGAAGGCGTGGGGTGAAGAGGTGGATTATTATCCCCTTATAAAGACAGTAAATATAGAGCGCCACCCCCCCCCCCCACGAGCATTAAAACTCGCCTATTCCCAAGGGGTCGTGCGAACGGCACGGTTGGCCTACCAAATCTGTCTTAATGAGAATCCCGCAACGAGGGGACACGATCTCTGCTTTGACAAGGCGTGTCAGTGGAAGTCGCGTGTTGAAACGCGAAGCAGGAGGCCTAAAAAACTGGTTCGAGATGACAACAGAGTTGAACGTGGCATTTCACTGGAAAGGGCTGTCAATAGATATATTCTAAGTGTTATGCTTTTATGGATGGAAGATTAACCCATTGTGCACAGTCGGATATAGCTTTGAAGTGTTCGGAAGAGGAACCCGTCTTGCAATGCCGAAGACAATCCGCGCGTCGGATACATCATCATTGAAGCCAGGTTCAGGGGCTACTGAGGGAGTCCTGGATTACGGGGTCCTCGGGCGTCCGGGAAATGCGACATGGGCCGGACTCATGGGCCATGAAGATGCAAGATGGAAGGCTTTCCTCCGGGCGATGGAAGGGCCCAGGGCTCAAGAGAAGGCTTGCTCGCGGCGCTTCCCTCCACCTTTTTTCCTGCAACATGCACCGTGCCTCGTGGAGGCATTAAAACTTGTGTTTGGTATTTGAAGAACAGTATGTTTTGTAATAATTTGTTAAGGTTTCATGATTTCCTTCTCGTTGCTTAGTGTTCTGCGTCGGCAGAGCCCGGCCCCGCGCATACCTCAGCCACCATTGAGTCGTCCGGATCACCAGGACGAAACCAAGGGTGAGGGGCTACGTGACCAGTTTGGCTCCTGAGTCGCGATGCTTAGGAGTCCCACTTGACGTACAAACAGCCCTCGAGAAGGGAACGCAGGAGTAGGCCTTAGCATTCTGCGTCGGCAGGGCCCGGTCCCGCGTATACCTCAGCCGCCGTTGGGTCGTCCGGATCCCCAGGACGAGGCCAAGGGGTGAGGGGTTACGTGACCAGTTAGGCTCCTGTGTCGCGATGCTCAGGAGTCACCCTTGACGTACGAACAGACCTCCATACCTGTCCTCACCGAGGTCCCGCTCGGGAGGGGCGCGCGACGACCAGGTCCGAGGGACCAGGCAGGGTGGCGTGCGCCAGGCGTGACCTGGGCGTAGCCCCCGTGCCAAGCCCCCTCGCACGGCTCTCCCGAAGGGAAGCGTTGCGATGAGGCCGGACACTGAGCCTGGCGGCTCCCTGAGGTTGATGCGGCCAAGGGGCCGCCCTTAGTTGTTTATCACCAGCACAGAGCCTAGCGCTTCCGCACTTGCACGGGCATAGCTGCTCCTCGACCATGTCGACTGCCAGCCGGAGCATGGTGCTTCCACTGGTGCGTGGGTGGGGGCCCCCTCTAAGTGAAGCCCCGGGGGCGTGTATAGCCCCGCCCTGACACATGGCTTGCACGACAGGGCTAGACGAGGTGTGTCTAGGCACTCGTGAGCCAGCGCGGGACTCACGAGGCCCTACCTCAAGGTGGGTTGCGCCTGAATTTGATTGTTAACAGCTGAGGTGGTCCTGCAAGATGGTTAGACAACCTGCGCCGAATGAATCTCCTGAGGTGATCACATGAGAAGGCCAAACACCAACGACCCCAGGAGGTGATGTGAACGGGGCCGGCCCGCCAGACAGAGTTCGGCCATTGGGTTTATCGACGTTGCAGGGACGGATCCGAGCACAAACGTCGTGCCCAGTCCTCTCATGCGTAGAATCCTAAGGAAATACAACCGGCGCGCGGTTCCCGTGGTGGCGAGGCACCGGGTCACGCGCCCTAGCTTATACGTCCGTGATTAGCTCATGCGAGAACCAAGCACCAAGGACCATGGGAGGTGACGTACACGAGATCTTGCCCACGAGCCAGATCTCAGCCTCTTGGATTTAGCGACGCTGCAGGGATGGACCTGAGCATAGATGCCGTACCGGTCCTTAATCATGAGGCGGTCCTGGGTGGGTTTGCAAGGGCGCACGACGTTCATGGCATCAAAGTGCTGGACTGGCAGGTGATAATCATAAGGTAACTCATGCAATGAGGCAAGCTAGTTCAGATAAATGCAAGAACGATACATGTTGCAGGGACGGACCCATGCGGCCTGGGGATGATGTAGCCCGAGGGGCACCCCCAACAGAGTAATTTAAAGACACAAAAGGATACATGTCCCAGTACAGGCCCGTGCGACTTGGGGATTATGCAGCTCGAGGGGCGCCCCCAACTGAATGAATCGGAAAGAGTCACCTGGCACGGTTGCTGGAGGGGTGTTGACGCAGCTGAAGACACGCGTTGAAGAAGTCGCTCCTCACGAGTCAGCTGGGTCGAGAGCCTCGGGAGGCTTTGGGGACCCGGGAGGCTCATGAAGAACCGTCGCCATCTCCGCCAGGACTGCATGATGCCTGGCCTCCTGAGCCGCCAGGACGCTCCGTAGGTGGCGCTGGAAGGTGCAGTTGCGTTCGGCAAGCCGAATGGCATGCGAACATAGCTGTGAGGTGGACCCTCGCACCGACGAACGCGCGAAGGCCATAAACTCTCCTGGGATGCGGCCCTGTCGAGCCGTGGGATGTCGACGTAGACGGGCAGCTCGTTGTCCTCGTCGGGATGGGGGGCTGCGCCAGGTGGTGGGCGGCGGTCGCCGCACATGGTTCTCCCCTCTTGAAGCTCCTCGGCTGCCCTGGTGATGAACTCCTGAGCACCAGGCACTTCATGCCTTGTGCCTCATGAGGGAAGTGTGCGGTGAAGCATGCCTCCACATGGTGCCCGAGCGCCTCCCTCGTGACATTGGCTAAGTCAGAGGCCCTCCAAAAGAGAGCCCCCGAGCCCAGCCTTAGGAGGGCGCCAGGCGCGCCTTCCTATGAGAGAGAGGGAGGCGCCCCATCCGTGGGCGCAGGTCCTGAGGTGGTGCCGCTGGAGACACCGCTCTCCTGAGGCTCTTGGATGCACAGCTGCTTCTTCTTCTTCTTGGGGATGACCTCAGGAGGGTAGGTGGCACCTTTGTTGTCTGGGTCTTTGGCCGCCGCAGTCTGGTAGGAGCGCTCGAGAGAGCACACCGCATCCTTTTCCTCGCAAGCGACCGCGATGACGCCACAGCTCCCTGGCATCTTGAGGACGTTGTAGCCGTGGTGGGTCACCGCCATGAACTTGGCCAGGGCTGGATACCCAAGGATGGCATTGTACGGAAGGCGAATGTGGGCGACATAGATGAGCTCAGTGCGGTAGTTGTCGCGCTTGCCGAAGGTGACAGGGAGGCGGATTTTCCCTATCGGGGTGGTGGAGCCGTCGATCACTCCTAAGAAAGGCTTGGTTGGTTGTAGCTGATCATATGGCACTTGGAGGCAGTCGAACATCTCGACAGAGAGGACATTGAGCCATGCGCCACCGTCGATGAGGGTGTTGGTGACAAGGACATTGCTGATGATGGGTGAGCAGAGCATCGGGAGGGCGCCGGTGGTTTCCGCGCACTTGAGCTAGGCAGACGAGCTGAAGGTGATGGTGTACTTGGACCACCTGAGCGGGTGCGTGGCTTCGAGCCTGGGGAGGGCCGCGTTCACCTCACGAGCAAACTTCTTGAAGATGCGCTGGGAGGCTGGGGCCTGAGCGCCACCCAAGATGCAGGCGATGGCGCGAGGCTCCTGGAAGCCCCTAGCCCCCTCATCCTGGTGATGGTCGTCGTTCCTCCTTGGTGGTGGCGGCAGCGAAGGGAGGCCAGCATTTCCCTGAGGGCGATCCTCACGAGGTTGATCCATCCAGGCACCCTCACGGGGTTGATCCTGCCAGCGGTCCTCACGAGGCCGGTCGCGCCACTCCTGGCGGGGGCCGCGGTCATCCCAGCGTTCTCCGCTTCGGCCTCCTCGACGGCCGTAGCCTCGGTCGTTGCGCTCGGGGCGTCGAATGAAGCGTTTGTCGCGGATGGCCCTGAGCTCTTGACAGTCGTTGGTGTTGTGGTTGTGCACGTTGTCGGAGGCGCAGAACGGGCGGTTGGCCTTTGATGACTCTGGGTGGTCGCAGCCGCGCTTCAACTCTAGTTCCGCCGCGAGTATGGCAGCCCCCTTGCACTTCACGTCCTTGGTCTTGGCCTTCTTGTCTTCTGGGTCGGCAGCCGGGAGCTCGAGGAGGGAGAGGCGTCCCTTCTCAGCTCTCGCGCACTTAGTCACCATGTTGAACATCTCCAAATCCGTGCATAGGTCCTCGTGTATGGCGAGCTCCTCCTTCATCTTGACATCACGGACGCCGTCGGAGAATGCTGAGATGATGGCCTCGTTTGTCACCTTGGGGATCTTGAGGCGAACGTTGTTGAAACGCTGGGTGTACTTCTGCAGGGTTTCCCCTGGCAGCTGCTTGATGCGTCACAGGTCACTAGCGGCAGGCGGGCGGTCGCGAGTGCCTTGGAAGTTGGCGATGAAGCGCTCGCACATCTCTCCCCAGGAGGAGATCGATCCTGCGAGCAAGTTCAGGAGCCACTGATACGTCTCCAACGTATCTATAATTTATGAAGTATTCATGCTATTATATTATCCATCTTAGATGTTTAATGGGCTTTATTAAACACTTATATATATATTTTGGGACCAACCTATTAACCCAGAGCCCAGTGCCAGTTTCTGTTTTTTCCCTTGTTTTAGTGTTTCGCAGAAAAGGAATATCAAACGGAGTCCAAATGGAATGAAACCTTTGGAAAAGTTAATTTTGGACCGGAAGCAATCCAGAAGACTTGGAGTGCACGTCAGGGAAGCAACGAGGGAGGCACGAGGCAGGGGGGCACGCCCACCCCCCTGGACGCGCCCTCCACCCTCGTGGGCCCCTCGTGGCTCCCCTGACGTATTTATTGCTCCTATATATACCAATATACCCTAAAACCATCGGGGGACAGAATATATCGGGAGTTCCGCCGCCGCAAGCCTCTGTAGCCACCAAAAACCAATCAGGGCCCTGTTCCGGCACCCTGTCGGAGGGGGGAACCCTCACCGGTGGTCATCTTCATCATCTTGACACTCTCCATGACGAGGAGGGAGTAGTTCACCCTCGGGGCTGAGGGTATGTACCAGTAGCTATGTGTTTGGTCTCTCTCTCGTGTTCTTGATTTGGCACGATCTTGATGTATCGCGAGCTTTGCTATTATAGTTGGATTTTATGATGTTTCTCCCCCTCTGCTCTCTTGTAATGGAATGAGTTTTCCCTTTGAAGTTATCTTGTCGGATTGAGTCTTTAAGGATTTGAGAACACTTGATGTATGTCTTGCCGTGCTTATCTGTGGTGACAATGGGATATTCAAGTGATCCACTTGATGTATGTTTTGGTGATCAACTTGCGGGTTTCGCCCATGAACCTATGCATAGGGGTTGGCACACGTTTTCGTCTTGACTCTCCGGTAGAAACTTTGGGGCACTCTTTGAGGTTATATGTGTTGGTTGAATAGATGAATCTGAGATTGTGTGATGCATATCGTATAATCATACCCACGGATACTTGAGGTGACATTGGAGTATCTAGGTGACATTAGGGTTTTAGTTGATGTGTGTGTTAAGGTGTTATTTACTATGAACTCTAGGGCTGTTTGTGACACTTATAGGAATAGCCCAATGGATTGATCAGAAAGAATAACTTTGAGGTGGTTTCGTGCCCGACAATAATCTCTTCGTTTGTTCTCCGCTATTAGTGACTTTGGAGTGACTCTTTGTTGCATGTTGAGGGATAGTTATATGATCCAATTATGTTATTATTGTTGAGAGAACTTGCACTAGTGAAAGTATGAACCCTAGGCCTTGTTTCCTAGCATTGCAATGCCGTTTACGCTCACTTTTATCATTTGTTACCTTGCTGTTTTTATATTTTCAGATTACAAAAACCTATATCTACCATCCATATTGCACTTGTATCACCATCTCTTCACCGAACTAGTGCACCTATACAATTTGCCATTGTATTGGGTTGTTGGAGACACAAGAGACTCTTTGTTATTTGGTTGCAGGGTTGCTTGAGAGAGACCATCTTCATCCTACGCCTCCCACGGATTGATAAACCTTAGGTCATCCACTTGAGGGAAATTTGCTACTGTCCTACAAACCTCTGCACTTGGAGGTCCAACAACGTCTACAAGAAGAAGGTTGTGTAGTAGACATCAAGCTCTTTTCTAGTGCCGTTTCCGGGGAGGTGAGTGCTTGAAGGTATATCTTTAGATATTGCAATCGAATCTTTTAGTTTCTTTTTTTATCACTAGTTTAGTCTATAAAAGAAAACTACCAAAAAATGGAATTGAGTTTGTCTCATACGCTTCATCTTTTTAATATCTTTCGTAAGTATGATGGAAAGGAAAATTGTGCCAAAGTGTTATAAGAAGAATGCATTAAAATGTTTGGCACTAAATCTTTGAATGATGAGCATGATTGCAATGTTGTTAGTATGAACTCCTTGAATATCCATAGTACTAATGATGATTGTACTACTCATGATGAAAATATCTCTTATAAGCATGTCGATTTTTGTGGAGTGTATTGGGTTTGCAAGTACACACCAAATAGGTAAGATAGATATTGCAAGAGGCATAAGCATTTTGAAACTAAATTGTTGAAAGAAAGGCTAGATGTTTGTGCTAAAAATTTAAATTTTCTTAGCCGTATTTGTGAACTTTGCAATGAACATGATCATTTCAGTAACCAATGCAAACTGTTTCATGATCATATCGTGTCCAAAAATTGTGATGACTTGATTTCCCTTGCACATTATAATGAACTTAGTTTGCTCTTGGGTTATGAAGAAATAAACGTATAACTAATATTATTCCAGAATTTTCCCTTGATAGAGTTCTTCATTTTGATCTAGAGGAAATTTATATGTATTGTGCGGTGAATTGCATTGAAAATCCTTATATTGCCAATTACATAAATAAAAGAAAGCAAATAGAAGATGAAGAGAATACTAATGAAAGCGAAGAGACTTCCCAATATCCTCCTATTATTTCTTATGATGAATCAGGTAACGAGGAGGAGCCTTCTATTCAACCAATTTCATTAATAAGGAGCTCCAAAAAGAGGATTGAACCCACACATGATGTGGTGAAGAAGAAGAAAAGAAAAAGGAAGAGAGGTAAAAAGATATCTCTCCCAAATAATGTTTCTCCTATTATTGTTGTGCCTCATGAAAGTGAATCAAAAATAATTGTGGAAGATGATGCACTTGATGATGATCTCGTTATGCCTATTGCTTGTTGTGATGATTATGATTGGGAAGATAATGATACTTCTTATGATCTTGAAAATCTTTTTGGCACTTGCTTGGAAGAATATGATAATAATGTTTGCTATACTATTTGTGCTATCCATACTATTAATGATGAGAGTGACTATGCTTATGATATGCAAAGGCCCAAGCTTTAGGGTGCTATGTTTGATGAAGATGATGTTTTTGAGAATATTTTTGCTGCAATTAATGTTTGTCCCAAGCTTGGGGATGCTACGTTTAATGAAGATGATATTTTTAGTCTCTCAAGTTTTGATATGCAAATTTATAAGGATGATAACATGCCTCCTACTTATGATGATTACATTTATGAAAGTGGATTTGGAAGAGTGTCAACTTTAGGAAGTAATGATCCCACTATTTTGGGCGATGTTGAATCATATTATATATATGAAAGTCAATTTGGAGAGGTCATGACTTTATTTAGTAATGATTCCACAATCTTGGAAGAGGTTTCAATCGATTATGCTGAGAAAAAGTTGCTACTTATGATGATTATTGTGATGAAACTTATGCTATAAAAAGTAGTGATGATTATATTTATAAAACTTGTCATGATTGTGATTATCCTTTGTCCGAACATTACTCTTTTAATGTGGAAACAATTTATAGTATTCAAGTCTCTTATGATACTCCCACTATTCCGAATGAGAAGAATTTTGCTTATGTGGAGAGTAGTAAATTTTATATGCAAGTAGATCATGAAAAGAATGCTTTAGGTGCTGGTTATATTGTTGAATTCATTCATGATTCTACTGAAAATTATTATGAGGGAGGAATATATGCTTGTAGGAATTGCAATAATATCAAGTTTCCTCTCTATGTGCTTAAATTTTTAAGGTTATGCTTGTTTTGCCTTCCTATGCTAGTTGATTATTGTTCCCATAAGTTGTTTGCTCACAAAATCCCTATGCATAGGAAGTGGGATAGACTTAAATGTTCTAGTCATATTCTTCATGATGCTCTCTTTATGTTTCATTTCTTATCTTTTATGTGAGCATCATTGAAATCATCATGCCTAGCTAGGGGCGTTAAACGATAGCGCTTGTTGGGAGGCAACCCAATTTTATTTTAGTTTCTTGCTTTTTGGTTCTTTTTAGGAATAAATAACCCATCTAGCTTCTGTTTAGATGTGGTTTTGTGTTTTAATTAGTGTTTGTGCCAAGTAGAACCTTTGGGAAGACTTGGGTGAAGTCTTTATGATTATGCTGTAAAAAACAGAAACTTTAGCGCTCATGAGATTAGCTAAAACTTTTTACTGGAAAGTGATATTTAGTTTATTATTTTTGCAGATGATTACTAGAAAAATTCCTCAGGTCCACCAAATTATTTTATAATTTTTGGAGTTCCAGAAGTATACGTTTGATACAGATTACTACAAACTGTTCTGTTTTTTACAGATTCTGTTTTTCGTGTGTTGTTTGCTTATTTTGATGAATCTATGGCTAGTAAAAGAGTTTATAAACCATAGAGAAGTTGGAATAAAGTAGGTTTAACACCAATATAAATAAAGAATGAGTTCATTACAGTACCTTGAAGTGGTGTTTTCTTTTCTTTCGCTAACGGAGCTCACAAGATTTTCTGTTAAGTTTTGTGTTGTGAAGTTTTCAAGATTTGGGTAAAGATTCGATGGACTATGGAATAAGGAGTGGCAAGAGCCAAAGCTTGGGGATGCCCAAGGCACCACAAGGTAATATTCAAGGACAACCAAGAGCCTAAGCTTGGGGATGCCCCGGAAGGCATCCCTCTTTCGCCTTTTGTTCATCGGTAACTTTACTTGGAGCTATATTTTTATTCACCACATGATATGTGTTTTGCTTGGAGCGTCATTTTATTTTCTTTAGATTTGCTTGCTGTCTGAATAAAATACCAAGATCTGAAATTCTTAAATGAGAGAGAGTCTTCACATAGCCATAATTATTTAACTACTCATTAATCTTCACTTATATCTTTTTGGAGTAGTTTGTCATTTGCTCGTGTGCTTCACTTATATCCTATGAGTAAATGGTTGAATGATTTGAATGTCATAAATCTGAAATTATATATGTTTCATATGCTTATCCCATGGGGAGTAATGATTTTACATATAAGAAGTAGAGGTGGTAATTTATTGAAGGTTAGCAAACATTGTATTGGTCACTTGAACAATTCATGAAAGAATATTGAAGGAAGAGATTCACATATAAATATACTATCCTGGACATCTTCTATGATTGTGATCCCCGTTAATTATTTTCAAACCTGAGCAAATTAGTTGAAGTTGGACAAGGAAGACAACATAATGAGTTATGCTTGGGTATATTTGTATAGAAGTTATATTGTTATGGATCCTCTAACATGTGGTGCTTGCTATTTAGAATTCTTTGCTAGCCAAAATATCTCGTACTAAGCGCGAATACTGCTTGTGCATCCAAATCCCTTGAACCAAGTTTCTTCCATGAGTGTCCACCATACCTACCTATATGCGGTATTTACCTGCCGTTCCAAGTAAATTTGCATGTGCCAAACTCTAAACCTTCAAATAATAATCTGTTGTGTATGCCCGGATCGCTCATGTAGCGACTAGGGCTAGCAGTATCTTCCATGCTAGGTGGGTTATTCTCACGATGAGTGGACTCCGCTCATCATTCAAGAGAAAATGGCTGGTAACTGGGATGCCCAGTCCTATCAAAAGATCAAAATCAAATCAAAAATAATTGCAAACAAAACTCCCCCAGGATTGATGTTAGTTGGAGGCACCCTTTGTTTCGGGCAAGCCATGGATTGATGATTGTTGGTGGAGGGGGAGTAAAAATGTTTACCTTTCTGTTTGGGAACCGCCTATAATGTGTGTAGTATGGAAGATATTGGGAACTCTTGGTCGTTATGTTGACAATGAAAGCATACCTCTCAAAATTATTTTTCACCTTCGATTTTTGCTTCGAGGTCTGGCACCTCTGCAAATCCCTGCTTCCCTCTGTGAAGGTCCTATCTTTTACTTTTATGCATGAGTCAATAGTATTCCTTCTCATTCCAACCTACTCTTTGGTTGGCAAGCATCATGTGATGGAAAGATCTAGGCATATATGGCCATTCAAAAATATTTGAGCATGAATTATTACTGTTGACATTACCCTTGAGGTAAAAGGTTGGGAGGCGAAACATTAAGCCCCTATATTACTCTGTGTTCGATGAATACTATTTGTTCTAAAAATATGCTTTGAGTGGTAGCAATCATGGAAGACTAAATGATAGTTGAGTATGTGAAGTTTGCTGAGTTAAAGCTCTAACATAGACTCTTCCTGAAAATAAGATGAATTGTAATTGTTTGATGACTAATAACACGGTTTGTTAGTTTTCAAGAAAGTTTATGTTCTATACTTTAACATGTGAATAGTTTATTACTTGATCATGCAAAGTTTTATGATATGAGCCACTGTTATGACATGCAATGATGCTAGAAAAGGTGATTGAAATTATCATTGATCAAACTTGTGCACCTGCTAGCATTCACACTTCATAAATTCTTTCTTTTATCATTTACCTACTCGAGGACGAGCAGGAATTAAGCTTGGGGATGCTGATACGTCTCCAACGTATCTATAATTTATGAAGTATTCATGCTATTATATTATCAATCTTAGATGTTTAATGGGCTTTATTAAACACTTTTATATTATTTTCGGGACTAACCTATTAACCCAGAGCCCAGTGCCAGTTTCTGTTTTTCCCTTGTTTCAGTGTTTCGCGGAAAAGGAATATCAAACGGAGTCCAAACGGAATGAAACCTTCGGAAAAGTTATTTTTGGACCGGAAGCAATCCAGAAGACTTGGAGTGCACGTCAGGGAAGCAACGAGGGAGGCATGAGGCAGGGGGCGCGCCCACCCCCTGGGCGCGCCGTCCACCATCGTGGGACCCTCGTGGCTCCCCTGACGTATTTCTTCCTCCTATATATACCAATATACCCTAAAACCATCGGGGAACAGAATAGATCGGGAGTTCCGCGGCCGCAAGCCTCCGTTGCCACCAAAACCAATCGGGACCTGTTAAGACTCACCGAGGGGGGAACCCTCACCGTGGCCATCTTCATCATCCGGCGCTCTCTCCATGACGAGGAGGGAGTAGTTCACCCTCGGGGCTGACGGTATGTACCAAGAGCTATGTGTTTGATCTCTCTCTCTCTCTCGTGTTCTTGATTTGGCACGATCTTGATGTATCGCGAGCTTTGCTATTATAGTTGGATCTTATGATGTTTCTCCCCCTCTACTCTCTTGTAATGGATTGAGTTTTCCCTTTGAAGTTATCTTGTCGGATTGAGTCTTTAAGGATTTGAGAACACTTGATGTATGTCTTGCCGTGCTTATCTGTGGTGACAATGGGATATTCAAGTGATCCACTTGATGTATGTTTTGGTGATCAACTTGCGGGTTCCGCCCAAGAACCTATGCATAGGGGTTGGCACACGTTTTCTTTTTGACTCTCCGGTAGAAACTTTGGGGCACTCTTTGAGGTTCTATGTGTTGGTTGAATAGATGAATCTGAGATTGTGTGATGCATATCATATAATCATACCCACGACTACTTGAGGTGACATTGGAGTATCTAGGTGACATTAGAGTTTTGGTTTTAAGGTGTTATTTTACTACGAACTCTAGGGCTGTTTGTGACACTTATAGGAATAGCCCAATGGATTGATCAGAAAGAATAACTTTAAGGTGGTTTCGTACCCTACAATAATCTCTTCGTTTGTTCTCCGCTATTAGTGACTTTGGAGTGACTCTTTGTTGCATGTTGAGGGATAGTTATATGATCCAATTATGTTATTATTGTTGAGAGAACATGCACTAGTGAAAGTATGAGACCTAGGCCTTGTTTCCTACCTTTGCAATACCGTTTACGCTCACTTTTATCATTTGTTACCTTGCTATTTTTATATTTTCAGATTACAAAAACCCAGGGGTGGAGCCAGAAATTTTGTGAAGCCCGGGCAAGTTTAAGCGTAAGTGTATAATCTGGAAATTTTGGGTGTTTGGTTCAAGTATTTTTTTTCTTGATGCCGGGTTTTCTGTAGGAGGCGAAAGAACCGATTTTTGAAAATTCTCTTTTTTGGCTTTTTTTGCCTAAAAGCATTTAAATAAACTTTTAGTTTCAAATTTACTTGTAAGCAGATTATATAATATTCAACCATTTGTATACACAAATCTCTTTGCATTCTAGTGGTCAAAACACGTCAATCCTTTCCCTAATGTGCGGGTTTGACGCCTTCGTAATCCTTTCCCTAATGCGTGGGTTTGGCGTATGCTGGCAAGACGAGTAATTGATCTTGCGACCTCGAAAGCACTTCCACCAGCATAGGGGTTATTTTGTGTTAAGAGATACATACGGATTTTATTTCACAGTACCTAAATGTGTGGCAAAAAAAATTCAGGTTCCATAGAAATATCAGGTAATCCATTGGTTTCCAGAAAGAATTGACCAGTAAAAATAAACCTTGATTTGATTATAGAACATATAAAATAGCACCATAATCCCAGACCAGTTCTAAACAAAGTGAAATTATGAACATAGTTTTTATACTAATGTAATTTTCAATTGAAATAATATATAACCTCAATGACGAACTCCGCACGCTCTAACCTCGAATTTAAATCCTAATACCAATCTCCAAAAGTTAGCAATCTTACCCAATGAGTAATCACGAAGGAACGGACAAGCAGCCACTGGCCGATGATGTAACAAGCCATTCCTGTGATGGATCAGCTCCGGCTCAGCCCATCGCCGGCCACACGCCCAGCCCAGGCCATCCTCCATACGCCGCCGTCTCGAACAGAGGAACAGGCAGGGTCGTGGGGAGGTGGAGCGATCGACCAACCATCCTCTCTTTTTTCTGAGAAAAAGATCATGCCCTTTTCATCTCGAGTAAACAACAGCCGAATGGACTCCTTACTAGGCCATGGCCTAGTACGCCTCCCACATCCGATATGCAAGTCTCGTATAGATTACGGAAGGAAAAAGAAGCCCATTAGCTGATGACAACCAGCCCAATCGCCCGGTAATTGAAGCGTGCATCAGCGAGCCCGGCAAGTGCCTGTGGTCACGGGCGCCGGCTCCGCCAACGCAAAACCTATATCTATCATCCATATTGCACTTGTATCACCATCTCTTCGTGAACTAGTGTACCTATACAATTTACCATTGTATTGGGTGTGTTAGGGACACAAGATACTCTTTGTTATTTGGTTGCGGGTTGCTTGAGAGAGACCATCTTCATCCTACGCCTTCCACAGATTGATAAACCTTAGGTCATCCACTTGAGGGAAATTTGCTACTGTCCTACAAACCTCTGCACTTGGAGGCCCAACAACGTCTACAAGAAGAAGGTTGTGTAGTAGACATAAACCACGAGCGCGCGCCATATTTGAGAGCCATGGGAAAGAAATTCGCCATGACCTTCTCATCGCCGTTGGCCGCCTCGATGCTCAGCTCGTAGAGCTGCAAGAACTCAGCAGGGTCGGGGGTGCCGTCGTAGCGCGGAGGCAGGTCGGGCTTGAACTTGCCGGGCCAGACAATGTTGCGCAGCTCAGGGGTGAAGGCGCGGCATCCCACCAAGGTCACTGGAGCCCGTCGTGGAGGTGGAGCCTGGTCTTGGTACCCACGCATCGCCGCTGCAGGCGGCGCACGATCTTGACGTGGTGGTGCTGGGAGTGCATGAGCATCTTTTTGCGGCCGCGGGTTTTCCTGGCAGCTTCCTTCTTCACGCGCGGCGGGTCGCGCCGCGGGGCCGCGCGTCTTGGTGCGAGGGCGACGTCTTGATGCAGAGGTGGCAGAGGTGCTCCATGGGCTACGTTGCCCGCAGCAGGAGGTGGACGAGGCAGCGAGAGGGACGATGCAGGAGAGCCCCCAGAGGCGCTGACGAGCTCGGCGATACAGTTCGGCCAGTCTTTGTAGAGGTCGTCGACGGGGCGGTAATGCAGGAGCTCGTGCGCCATGAGCAGCGCAGCCTGCACGTCCGCGAGTGCGCAACGAGCGTGGGACGACGAGCCGGCCGGAGTCAGCGATGGGATGGCAGTGCATCCGTCCCGCCGCACAGAGGGGTGCAGCGACGAGGCTTGCTGCTCGTTCCCCACCGGGCAGGTGGTGCCATTGGCAGCGGATGATGGGGAGCGATGGGGAGGCCCGCCCACGGGTGCCGTCTGGGCGACGCGGGCGGCGAGAGCGGCTCGACGCTCAGCACGGGCTCGACAAGCGTCAGCCATGGAAGCGGCGGAGCAGTGGTACGTCGATCGGCGGAAGAGAGGTTTCAGCGCCCCCCTACCTGGCGCGCCAAATGTCGGATGACGGCTTCCGGCAAACCCTTGAGAGGTTCGAACTCTGGGGTGCGCACGAAGAACACTCTCTCCCCAACATGCACGCTCAACGATCCCACAGCCTAGCTCGACGAACCCGAAGAACAAGAGACACAAGGGTTTATACTGGTTCGGGCCACCTTGCGGTGTAATACCCTACTCCAGTTTATGGGTTGATTGCCTCGAGGGGCTGAGGATGAACTAGTATAGTGGATGAATAGCCTCAGGAGGGGAGGTGTTCTTGAGCTCGATGAGCTGGAGAGGTGGTCAGGGTAGAATGGCCCCTATTCTAGATGCCTCGCTATGGTGGTGGCTAAGTCCTATTTATAGTGGCCTTGGTCCTCTTCCCAAATGTTAGGCGGGAAGGGATCCCACAACGGCCAAGTTTAAAGGGGGACAGCTAGTATAAGCTATCCTGACAAAAGTATTCTTCGCCTGCCAAAGGCTCTGGTGGTGATGCTGCTGTGGGCTCCGTGATGACCTCCGTCCTGCCGTCCTGCTGGTCTTGGTCTTGTTGCACCGATATGGAAACCTTTGCTTGATGCCTCGGGACCTCGCGCCAGCATTTGCCTCCTTAGCACCAAAGAGGAAACTGGTACACTGCGTCCGCTGGCGCCCGCCTGGCCTTGGTCTTCATGGCTCACATCACGCGAACCTCGCGAGGTGCCCCTTGCATAGATATCTCCGCTCCTCGGGAGCCAGCCTAGTGAGACTTCCCCCAGGGAGGTGTTGGTGTCGTCCGCCGCGCGAGGGTCTTGAGCTGTTGCTGCCGAAGCTGGGCCGTACCAAGCCGTTGATGGTGCCACGCCGCGGACCACAGGCAGGCAAGTCTGTGCACCCCCCGTACCAGAACGCCGACACCTGCCAACCCAAATGAAAAAATCGGACACGCATGTCCGCCTGACCGACCCAAACGGACGAAAAGCGGACAAAGCACGCATCCGTTTGGGTCGGCACTTTGGAGTTGCTCTCACCCCGCAATAAAAATAGTTTTACGAGTAGTCTAATTCTGCAGTTTTACTGCTGAGCTGGAGGATGAATGGAAAAGTCAACTGAGGAGAAAAACGGCTAACGTTCTAAGGCTGGTCATAGTGGGGAGTAATTTAGACTAGTGTCATGCATATGACATTAGTCTTTGTTACTATCTTCATAGTGCAAAGTAACATACAAGTAGTACTATCTAGATGATTGCATTTATTACATTATAAACTCATTTTGCTTTGGTTTGCGTTATGTTACAGTATTCCCTCCGTCTAGGTGTGTAAGTCATCTTACGTTGCGCACCGTGACCAAGGTGAAGGGGAAAACGAGAGAATTTAATGTGTTTTTGCTAATTAATAACAATGCATGCAACGAACTAACAAATGCATGTCGTGTTTGGTAGTCTCAAATCATTTAAAGCATGCATGACCCACATCTCTTTTTGGTTGATATGTCATGAAACAAGAAATGAGATGAGAGTTAATGTACCGCGCCTAAGTGTTTTGGGATTATTTGAGTATTTGTAAGATGACTTACGCACCTAGACAGAGGGAGTAACATATTATGTTACTCCAAACACCTCTCTCCTCATTAACTACTCACTCCGTTCCTAAATAATTGTCTTTATAGAGATTTCAACAAGTGACTACATACGGAGCAAAATGAGTGAATCTACACTCTAAAACATGTCTAAATACATCCGTATGTTGTAGTCCATTTGAGATGGCTAGAAAGACAATTATTTGAGAACGGAGGGAGTATGTGCCACACAAGTAAATTTGTTTAGGAATGCGCTATGTTACTTGCTAAGTTACTCGCACTATGATCAGCCTAAAAATAAAGGCTTGTTTAGTTCCAAATAAGTCACCAACTTATAAGTCGAAAAGTGAAAAAAAATGACTTATTTTACCAAACAGACTCGACTTATAAGTCACCCCAACTTATAAGTTATAAGTTGCTCTATCCTAACTTAAAATTTATAAGTCACCCCTTTTACGTGGGTCTCATCACCTGCATGATGTTGATTGATGTGGAAAGATGTGTCAGGTGACTTATAAGTCAGGTGACAACCAAACAGGCGTGACTTATAAATCACTGGTTTTAAGTCACCTGACTTATAAGTCGGGTGACTTGTTAAAACCAAACAGGCCCTAAACCAACGGAACGGGCATGGGCATGTCAAATCAAATCAAACTTGATTGGGCTCCTACTCTACGTAGTACGTATTGGCACGAGCCAGTAGCATAAATAGCCTGCCTTTCTTCCAGCCTATCTGTTGCTGCCATCTCCCTCCTACCAGTAAGGAGTAGGAGTAGCTCTCCCAATCCATGGTGGAGCAGGGTATCCCATCCGCACTTGGGCCGGAGCCACCACCAACGTGCTCGTAAGAAAAGCGCGCGGTAAAAGGTCACCGACGGGTGGAGCCGAAGGTGTCGCCGTGAGCCAGGGACCCACGGCCCGGTGTGCAGCGTGTGCTCTCGTGTCTGTATTGGCCACGGTTCCATCCTTTTGGTCTCCAAAAAATGGCGTAGTACGTAGGCTGGGCCGAAAGGAAATGGAAAAATTTTGTTTTTGCCACTCTAGTTTTTGCCCATTTTGCTTATGCCATTTTAGAATTTGACATTTTATTTTTTCCACTCTTAGCTTTTGACAATATATCACTTTTACGCTTCTGTGACAAAAACAAAATTTTCTAAGTGGCAATTGTAATACATGTCAAATGCTAAGAGTGGCAAAAGTAAAATGAAAAATTATCATTTTTGCCATGAAATGGCATTTGTGATGTATTATCAAAAACTAACAGTGACAAAAATGAGATGTCAAATTCTAGAGTGGCATAAGCAAAGTTGGCAAAAACTAGAATGGTAAAAACAAAGTTTTCCTAAAGGAAATTCCGACAGGCTGGGCGGGACGGACCACGAGGGGATCGTCGTACGTACCTTGCGCCCGATCGACTCAAGTTTCACCTTTCGTTTTGAATCAAGCACGCACGCGCACAGGGATTAGATAGTATCCATGAATGCGCGTACACGTACACGTACAGTGTACAGAGATCCACAGACTAGACATGAAGATTGACTGAGGAGGGCGAGAGGGTGCCAGCCATGGAGCCACCCATTTGCTCGATCGGTTACTAGCGTGTTTCTCTCGGCACCCGGCCCCGCATGCATGCACGCTCTGTCCACAGTGTGTCCACTGCGTACAGACCATATAATGCATCACTACGTACGTGCAGTAGTACGTGGTAGTAAATACCCTTCACCAATGGACAGCACACCTTGGCCGGCCCAATTGTAGAAACTCGCTTTTCTAGTCTTACCTTCCATTTGAAGCTAACCCACGCCGGCACAGCGAATCAATTAATTACATATTGGGACATCGTAGAAATACTCATTATAATTAAAGAAACACGTACATGTAAAATAAAAAAACTAAAGTGTTGTACTACAAGATAGCAATGGAGTACCAGCAGGCGTCAGAGCGCATCACTCACGGTTGACCTGATCCTCATCAGCTATACACCACACACATGCACTGTACTGTATATGTATATGTATGAACACCACGTCTGCGCGTCTACATACATACGGTATGCAACGTACGCGCGCGGGCACACGTGGTCGAGTCGAGCGACGAGCCCAGCCAGTGGGCGCGGGGCCCTAGCAGCAGAGCAATAGCTCTAGGGTTCTAGCTGCTGTGGAGTCTGGTGGCTGGCCTGGCCTGGCTTGCGTGTTCCATGGCGTCTTCCTCCGACCTTCGCCTGCCGCGCGCGTGGCTGACTCTCTCTCTTTCCGCCCCGACGTCTGCCCCGCGCTCTGCCTCTGGGCGCCTTGTGATGCCCGGCCCTAAATGCTCCCATGTTTAGCAAAGCCCCTTCTTCTCGTACGCATCCCATCCCACGTAGGGTTTCGCTCGCGCGCTCTGATCGAGGCGTTACGCCGGTGGCCCGGCCCGGAGTGAATTCCCCGGCTGCGCGCGGGGGATCTGGATCCGGGTGGGGGAGGGAGCGGGGGCGATCTTCTTCCAGCGTGCGCAGATATGCTGCCGCAAGCGCCTATGCGGTTCCTCGATCGGCCGGCCCTGCGGCTAGCCTTGCCATTACGGTCGTGGCTCCTAGCCTGCGGAGCTGTGCGCGTCTAGCTCTCCTCGCCCACAAATGGCTACGCACCATCAATTTGTGGCCGTTTCCTACGCACCTGAACGCTACTAGAAGTACATGGGAGTAGTAGTAATCTCCCATGGATGTAGGGTACGTAGATCAGTTCATTTGTCTGATGGTGGCCATTGCGGTCAATGCATCGACGGATAATTCTAGGGTTTATAGTAAAAGAGCCAAGACAACATGCATTATTCGCATTACTATACGTATACTGGTACAAAGGCACGGGGAAGAAAGCAGTATACGTATACAAAAACTCGAGTCGATGCTGCGTTTCCATGCATCTTCCCGCCGGCCGGTGACCACAGAGACACGCCGAGTACAGCATCTTCCTGGCACTCTACCTGTAAACATGAGTACATGCGGCTCATTTGGAAGTTGCTAAGTAGGAGAGCTATAGCAAGCACTCGTACGCCCGCTACAGTGCGTAGAGGGAGGGGGCCAAGGCGAGGTCAGGGGTGAGGTCCCATCAATAATACAGGAGGCCCTATGCATGCTTGCAACCGCGCTGTCTAGAGCTAGAGATCCCATCATTGTTTTGTCACCACCCAATGGGACCAACGGTTGAGCATATACGCATGCATGGCCAACCTAGCTCCATGATTCGGCGGATCCAAGCTTTTGCCATTCCTCAATCATGCATGTAAAACCATCTTGAATTTTTGTTGCAAGATTTGTTTGTTTCCTAGGGGCCCTTCCAACACACGAGCTTTGTAGTACAAATTTTTGTTTCAGTCTTGCTAAATCTCAGTCTACTAAGACATCCTCTTTTGTTTTCATAAACTATTGTTGTTATACATCAGCCGAAAGATTCAATGGACATGAATTCTTACTCTCATCTTTTCTCTCTTTAATAACGACTGCTCGATCCATGCAATCCCTATGCATACAACCAACAGTATTTGCTTCTTTTTCAGTTGACACAGTCGGTCTCCTCCATCAAAAGTATACCGGCATTAAACAACGAAAAGAGGGTCTCCTGCTTTTGGTCAGGTGATTTTGATTCGTGCTCCATGGAATGGATCCACTTTAACGATGCCAGGTAGTGATCCTAAAACCTGCCTCAAAAGTGCGTTACGCAGAGACGCATCGAGCACGCTGCTCCACGGGAACCCTTCTCTCTCTTTTTTTCTCCCTCCACAGCGTTTAGGCCAACTCCACCTCGCGCCCCTATCCTGTCCGGCCGTGTCGTGCAAAAAGCGACAAACGGCGGCTCACATGAAGTCCGGGACCCATCTCGTCTGCTTTGTGTCCGTTGACCCATTTCGAAAGACAAACTTTGCGCCGGTTTGGGTCGGCGGACACCAAACGGACGCGCCCGTCCGGCTTCGTGCGTGGCGGCCACCTACCTCCCACCCGCCCACATCAATGCGCACGAAGCGAAGCGGCCCCACTCTATCCGTGACGCCGAGCGGTCGCCGCCTTCTTTAAGTGGGAAGCGTGGACGGTCGTTCCCACACCGCCCCACGCCACCCGCCGCCTTCTCGAACCCCGACAACAGAAACCCTAGCCCGCCTCCTCCTCGAGCTCGCCGGCCGCCCGCCTCGCCATGGGCTTCGAACGGCAGGGCAAGCACGATCATGAGGCCGGCTTCCTGGCGCCACGCTGCCCGTGAAGAAGGAGCGCCTCCGCCAAGGCCTCCTCCGTCGAGCCTACGCCTTTCACCATTGCCCCTCGGCCTCGGCGAAGCGCGACCGGCAAGACATCTCGCGCGGACGTAGCCGGAGGTATCGAGGAGACGAGGACGCCGGCCCGTGAAGCGACGCCCACCTCCCTAACGGGTGGCACCTCTCCGGACCGGGTCCCCATCCCGCCAGCAGCCGGCGGCCGTGCACGGCGCGCGATGAGATCAACCGCCGCCTTCCTCCCCGGCGACTGTACACGACCACAGTACGCCCGACCGCCGCTTCGGGACACATGGCTCCGGGGCGAGCATGACGTGCGGCTGCCTACTTCATCGGCGACTGTCGGGCCGCGGAGGCCACGGGCAGAGCACGGGCAGACGCGGTGCGCTGTCGACGCCACGCTGCCGCTTTTCCTGCCTCCGTCGCCTCCTCGCATGACAATGGAGAGTGAGGCCCATCTCTCGCAGCGTGTAATGGATTTACCCATGAACACGCACGACGAAGCGGATGGGGACGGCTGGAGGAGGCTATGGCCCTCTTCGCCGCCGGGACGCCGCCTTCGAAGCTGCATTGGCGGGCGTCACGGCGGCCGCCACGGAGGAGCCGATGGAGTGAGGACCCGCCTGTGTTCGAGAAGCTCCTGGCAAGGCGGCTGGTCGTGGCATTCAAGGCCGGAGATGGCCGACCAAGGGCGTGAATCGGTGCCCCACTCCGGAGCGGAGGCGTCGCGTGAGAGGTGGTGCAGCACCTCGGCCGCCCGCCCCTCGCCCACCACGCACCGCTGCCCACCTTCGACGCCGAGTACCTCGACCTCGTCGGCCGACGACGCATTTACACCGTGACGTTGAAGACGGGCCGGCCACTAAGATCGACGAGCGCAGAGGAGCGCGGGAGGAGTTTTTTATTTTCTTATTATGTTAATTATGAATCTGGGCCTTTTAAGTGGCCGTTGAAACTGGGCCGTTTTGTGACCAACCCATATATATGTTTTATGTTTTTTTAAATGCATTTATTTGTTTTTTTAGTTATTTAATTATTATTTTTAATCACGTGCACCCCGGACACGATTTGGGGTCAAGGCTGATGGCGACGACGACCCAATGGACACATGGACACGGAGTACCCATCGGCGCCCCAAAAAGACAGATTCGGTCCAATCCGGACGTCCGTTTAGGGTCGCACGGTGGAGTTGGCCTTACTGCTAGGCAACAAACACATACAACATGTGGCTGCCATGACACGACGCGACGCCCGCATGCACTGCATACAATGCCCCCGCGACCCCGGAACCGCACATACCTGCATTTTAGGCTTTGTTCTTCGTGCAACTAATCTAATCGAAGTTATTCTCTCTAATGACCCGATCTATCTTGGTTTAAGCTAAATCCAACGAGTGCACAGCTATATAGTGCAGTACTAGTTTTTTTACATACTTGTGTGTAAAAACTGTTCTGAAAAAAACGTGTCGTGCAATTAACTCCAAGGATCTGTACGAAATTCTGTTTCTGTTTCTCTGCATGGATTTTTTTTTTGTCGATGTGCTCTGCGGCCGCAGTATGCATGGGTTTGAAGCACAGTGGAGGAGCCAGTTTTGGGGGCATCGCACAGCCAATTTCCTCAAGGAAAAATTCCTAACACAGTGAGTGCGAGGCAGCTGTGAGCCGGCCAGCAGTAAATTTCATGGCGCGCGAACAAAAGTGAAAGGAAGAGAGGAGGCACGCATCTGCAAGGAAATGCCACCGCTACAGCCTACTACAGATGCGCGAGCAAAATTATTTGATTTGAGCCCAGCCAGAGAGGCTCCATCTGCTGTTGCCGTTGTTCCATCTCCTCTCCAACAGTGGAGTGCCTGGCCTCTCTCCCCTCTCCCTGCTCCCACGGCCACTGTGAAGTCAGCTCGACCAAGCTAGAGAGAGAGAGAGAGGGAAGATACACGCACGCACGTCCCCATCTCTCCATGGCTCCATGTGCGCATCCCTGTGTGGCTGTGCTGGCTGCATGCAGTGCATGGTGATGGTGCTCGCAATCGCATCGCAACTGTGGCTGGCCATGCTCGCTCGCTTTTCCTGTGTTTGCTTCCGTGTCTATAAATACGGACGCCTCTCCTTTCCACCCATCCCTTTTCCTCCCCCGTCTTTTCCCCTGCGTCTGCCTCGCGTGCCCTAATTTCTCGCTGCCTCCTGTCTCCTCCCCTCCTCTCCTTTCCACCCCCACTTCCATATATACGCATACACACTCTGTCTGAACCATCCACAGGCAACAGCACCTCCCTTCCCCGTAGTCACTCTGAGCTGGGCTAGGTGAAGAGAAGAGAAAGAATCTTTCGGTTGAGATCTCACTCCTAGCAATAATGTTGGGCTCTCTCCCTCTATCTACCAAGTGTTCTTGATTCAGAGGGAGAGGCCAAGAACAGCGCAAGAACAGCATGGTGTAGTGGTGCCTCTGTAAGTCTTCTTCTTCTTCTTCCTCTTCTTCCTTGAGCCAGTTCATCCTGTTCTTCAAGCTGTAGTGGGCGCCTTTGTTCATCTTTCCTGCTTAATTAGCTGGTTCTGAAGCAATTTTATTTCTGTCCTGCTACTTGTTTTTTGACGATGAGGACTGTTGGTCTCTACTAATCCCCCTTTTCCACTGCTTGAGATGTAGAGTAGAATGGGTGGCTAGCAAGTATGGAGTGGGGACTGATGTGCTCTGACCGTTTTACTAGTTTCCTGCTTGTGTTCTTGGTTCTATACTACAAGCTTTCTGGATCTTTACTACTAGCATGAATGCGCTGGTTGCTTGATTCTTTATTGCCTTGTTCCTTTTTGGTTCTCTATTCATTGATGACATCCTAATTGAAGCATAACTATTTAGGAGTGCTTCCGAGAGTATAAAATGTTTCCTTATATTCTTGGTAAAGGAAAGAGAACCATCCAGCTTCTTTCGTAGGGATTTCCCAAAAATTCCTCCATCATTTCCTCTTGATTGCTTCATGATTATGGCTCCTTGTTTCTCCCTCCACGCCCTTTGGAATATTCACGTAGATACAAGAGCGATAAGTACAGTAGTAACTAAGAACCTGCTTCATGTTTTTCTTTTTAATCTGAACGACACCAATATACCAAGTTCCACAGATCTAAGTCTCATCATATACTACGTGCAGCTCATATGAACCCCCACACCGCCATCAGTTTGTCAGTAATAACATGTAAAAAGATGTACACCTCACTGATTCTGGCTTGAATGTGTGATTTTCTTTCTTTTCATGATTGAATTAGAAGATGAACTGGATAAGCCAAACCAATCTTGAGAACCATAGCTCCCACTAAGATACTTTCAGAGGTAGGCTACTCTTTGCTCCTACCTCATGTTTATTGTTATCCATAACACACCTTACCTCCAAAGATCCACCAACTGGTTTGCCTGAAAAGCTTTCAAATTTTTACTGTAATTTTTATCTACTGTCGATTTTTCACTGATACGTGAAAATTAAGATGCCACACGCCCAAAAAATCTTAGGTAATTGCACGTCGCTGTCTTATTAGCCCTGACCTGAAGTCTTTTAGCACGTACTCCCTCCGTCCGGAAATACTTGTCATCAAAATAGATAAAAGGGAATGTATTTGGATGTATTTTAGTTCTAAATACATCTCTTTCTATCCATGTTGATGACAAGTATTTCCGGACCGAGGGAGTAATTAGCAATCATCACGTGGGGTTGTAACATGGTCCTGGTATCATCACATTGATTTGAATTTGGATTTGCTTCTGTCCCTTGCTCATTCTCTCATTTTGTTGTTTTCCTTGGGTATGAAGTGGGCATTTCGCCAGATTATGTAGAGTGTCCTTGATTGATATCATCACCCAAGTTAATGCTAGATTGCGACATAGGTCTGGATACAAGACAAGCCTTGCAGCTGCTCATCACTAAGCTGTACTTAAGGTTTAATTCATTGTCAATTCTTCTCTATCACTGGGCTGTGGTGAAAAAATCGCTAGAAATTTCCCCTTTGTTTCAAGAAAGGTGTGCTGCAGGTTACACTGCCACTTATGTAGTTTAACTAAAATGTTACTCCCTGAAGAAACTTGCAGGTTTTGCTGCCACTTGGGTGGTACCAGTAGTAATCCTGAACAATTTTTTGGTGCCAAGTAGAAATATGTAGTTGCACTTAGCATGAATTGGCTGCCTATGGAGGCAGTTCTAGTCCTAGTAGTAGTAGCCTACACAGGTGTGCTGCAGATGAGAGTAATGCATTCCTCAACTGAAACATTATTAATGCCGCAATGAATAAAGCAGCTAAACCACCAGCCATCTCTCTCGTTACTTTTTCTTGTCCGAAGATTATCACTGCCGCCGCTGCGCCCTGTACTTTTTGAAGACTATCTTTGACTTGCAAGGAGCTAATTTGATTTCTTTTTCCCCTTCATGGATGGATGATGGATGGACGGTCGGATGGATGCAGAGTGCATTATGAGGAGTGAGGAGGTGGGATGGGCGATGGCCTGTGGTGCAGGTGGTGCAGATGGAGATGAAGGAGAGACAGCGGTGGCGGCCTGAGGAAGACGCCATCCTCCGCTCCTACGTCCGGCAGTATGGCCCCCGCGAGTGGAACCTGGTGGCGCAGCGCATGAACGCACCCCTCGACCGCGACGCCAAGTCCTGCCTCGAGCGCTGGAAGAACTACCTCCGCCCCGGCATCAAGAAGGGCTCCCTCACCGACGACGAGCAGCGCCTCGTCATCCGCCTCCAGGCCAAGCACGGCAACAAGTGGAAGAAGATCGCCGCCGAGGTGCCTGGCCGGACGGCGAAGCGGCTCGGCAAGTGGTGGGAGGTGTTCAAGGAGAAGCAGCAGCGGGAGATCAGGGACAGCCGGAGGCCGCCGCCCGAGCCCAGCCCCGACGAGAGGGGCAGGTACGAGTGGCTGCTCGAGAACTTCGCCGAGAAGCTCGTCAAGGAGAGGCAGCAGGTGGGAGTGGGCGCCACGCCGCTGCAACACCACCTCATGGCGGCTCCCATGCTCCCGCCCTGGATGTCGTCCACCAACACCAACGGCGCGGCCGTCTCCCCGGCTCCACCGTCGCCGTCCGTGACGCTCAGCCTCGCCTCCGCCGTTGTCCCGCCCCCGACCGCCGCGCCGTGGATGCAGCAGCAGCAGCAGATGGCGGAGGACGGGGCCGCGTTCGGGTTCGCCAGGCCGCCACCGGCGCCGGGCATGGTGGCGGATGCTCCTCAGGCAGCGCTGGCGGAGCTGGCCGAGTGCTGCCGGGAGCTGGACGAGGGGCACCGCGCGTGGGCCGCGCACCGGAAAGAGGCATCGTGGAGGCTCAAGCGCGTGGAGCTGCAGCTGGAGTCGGAGCGCGCATGCCGGCGGCGCGAGGCCGCGGAGGAGTTCGAGGCCAAGATGCGAGCGCTGTGGGAGGAGCAGGCGGCCGCCGTGGAGCGCCTGGAGGCGGAGTACCGGGAGAAGGTGGCCGGGCTCCGGCGTGATGCCGAGCTCAAGGAGCAGAAGATGGCGGAGCAGTGGGCCGCCAAGCACGCCCGCCTCACCAAGTTCCTCGAGCAGGTCGGCTCGTCGTGCCGCCGCTGGCCGCCCGGCGAGATGAACGGCCGCTGACCGCGCGCCACCGGCCGCTTTCTTGCACGCGCAGCATCCAAACCTCAAGAAGACGATGGCATCGCATGCTTGTTCGTTGCACAACTTCTTTAGTTTTCTTCTCTTTTACAACTGTTGGAAGCTTCACTTCTCACTCTAGTCTAGCTGATCAGAAAATGTAAGCCGTTGCTGCTGCTACTGCCTTAATTTCACTTCTTTTCGGCCTGACATTGATCATGCCAATCATCGTTTCTTAGCAATAAATAAACATTTGGAAATCAAGACAAGTTCAGCAAGAAATTATTTGATCGTGGGCATCGAAATGCAGCTTCTATGAAAAAGATCCAGACGATGTGACCAGGCGGCATGGTAAGCTATCAACAGTTTAGCTGCACATCAGTCAGCTGATGAGAATTCGGCGTCAATCGATTTCTGAATGAATGAAGGAAGGAGATGTGTCCAGAGGTTGAAGAAGACTATAGACCATTGATTTTCCATCCAACGGTGCAAAAATCGACTGACCTCAAATAAAAAATTCAGCTGACTGATTTCTAGCCATTCCCAGCTATCAAACAGAAAAAGGTTCTTCACAAAAAGAAAAAATCAAAATGAAAAAGGTAGTGCAACAAATGATTTCAGGTGATGTAGTGACCAATGCAGCAGGGTGCATTGCTAAGAGAAATTTGGAACCCCTTGATTTTACAAGAAATTATTTGACTTGGGCATCAAAATGCAACTTCTATGAAATAGGTCCATACGATGTGACCAGGTGGCATGGTAAGCTATCAACCAGAAGAAGTGGTACAACAAATGATTTCAGGTGATGTAGTGACCAATGCAGCAGGGTGCATTGCTAAGAGAAATTTGGAACACCATATGTTGGCACCAGCATTCAATCTACACATGCATTTTTCTCAAGAATGCAGAGGTTAATTTTACAAGAAAGGCTACTAACATGATATCTGTCAGATGACGTCCTCACATGATGAGCTACTATTTGCATATTTGTACATAGTAAATTTTACATAGTCCTACCCCACGTGTATGTTACTTGTACACAGTTTTGCCCCTAACTAGTAGTTCCTAGAAGCACATCTGCACATGAGCTGCCTTGGCATGTTGGCTGAAAAGCTACCAGCATGCCCGTGCATATGCGACTACACATAAAACACACAATGATAGAAAATTGCACACGGCTGGCACGAAAATTGCGATGTTTCATAATATGCAAAAATAAGCATATAGTAATGCAATTTTTAGACAATGGTATGAATTGCACACACATTAAATTAAAATTGAGTGAGCGCTTATCCTTGTTATGAGGGCAATTATTTGATAGGCGCTTAGCTTTTTATAGCCTGGCTCCGACCCTAAAAACAAAAAATAAAATAAAAAATATACTAGTGGAATGAGATTGGTATTGCCTCTAAAGAAAGAAAATGAAATAAAATCAAAACAATAAAGTTTTCTATGGAAGAATGAAACCCTTTAAGAAGAAAAAAAATAAAGTTTGCACTGAAATTGCACTTTTAGTAATATGCAAACAACGAACATATAATACTGCAATTTTGCACTCTACTATAATTTACACACATGTTGTATGATACGTGTGTGTATACTTATTTAAACACACAAAAATATAACATTTTCTAAAAAAGGATGAAGTAGTGGCATTGGTACCACCCTTTAGGAAGAAAGGAATGAAAAAATAAATCATGGTAAATTTGCACATACTTTACACATAAATTGCACTTTTTATAGCGATGCAAGAACTAACATATACTAGTAGAATTTACATAAAAAATAGGTTTCAAAGAAGGAATGAATTAGTGTCATTGGTATTACCCTTAAATAAGAGAGAAAGTGAAATAAAAACTTAAAACTAAAATTTTGTCAAGATTAGTAGAAAAATTGCACTTTTTAGTATGTAAGAAGAAACATATAGTAGTGGAATTTCCATACTCCAATATAATGTATGCATGTAGTACTTGTGTGCATATATTTACACACACTAAACATCCAAAAAAACGAGTAAAGAAAAATACTAAAAAATACTAAAACACAAAAAAAGAAAAAAAGAAAAAGGAAAAGGAAAAACATATAGAAACAGAAATCTAGAATAAAAAATAAAGCAAAAATACCCACAAAAGAAAGAATGAATATGTGGCATTGGTATTACCAACTAAGAGCAAAGAAAATGGGGAAAATAATCTAAAACAAGCACTGACAAAATTTGCATGAAATATACATAAAAATGTGTTGTTTAAAAATATGCAAGAATAAGCATATAAAAGTGGAACTTTTGCAAAAACAAAATCTAAGAACAAATGAATAGTGGCACATAATAGTGAATTTTTCACAGAATTACAATTTACACACAAATTATACATTCTTACGTGTACATATTTTATATTCGCCCAACATCCAAAATATACCTATAAAAACCAAAAAATAAACAGAAGTAAAACGCACGCAAACAGCCTAATAAGAAAACATGTAACAAGCTTCAGCCCAACAAGAAATCGATTGACCCAAAATAGGGGTCAATCGAAAAACGTCCAGCCCAATACAGGACACAACACACAACAGGAAAAAAACTAGCACGCATCTTGGAGCAGCAATCAATGGTCAAAAAATCGACTGACCCAAAACTTAAAACTCAGTCAGCTGACATGTAGCTAAAACCATTTAACAGAGGGAAATGTGTCAAGCTTCTGCTCATCTTTTACTGGTCCTCCACACATGCTCCTCTTCCGCCGACTCACAATCCCCACTGCTTCTCCCCCTTTGTCCCGGTGGCACGCCATCAAACTCTGAAGAAGATGGTCCCGGGGGTGGGAGGTGTGAGATCACCCAATCTAAGCTTTGATAGGGCTCCATCGAGCTATTTTCATGGTTGACGGGTCTGGATTCGCGTAGACTGTGCCTTCATTTTTATGGCACGAGGTTACTGATATCGACAACTTTTTAATGCATATGTTGTTTCAACATGTTATAGATAACATGTCGGTATGTTGCATATCCATTGACAACATGATGTAAGTTGCGTACACATTAGCAACATGTGTTAAGGATTCTGTACAGCTGCCAAGAAGGATTGAATTTTCTTCATTATTACATGTTGCTTGTGTTGTGTTTTTATCCATCTAGACCTTAATGGATGATCAACATGATTTTGGGAACTCTTTCAGAGACATGAAACATACAACTGACAAAAAAATTAGAAGGCAACATTTTTGTTCTTTCATAGGCGTATACAATAAGTGACCATTTTCACAAAGGACAACATTTTTCCAGTGACGTAAGACATAAAATATTTAAGCAGAGTAAAGGGAATAATGGTCAAATTAGTGTTTTGCCTACATATATGATGTCTAACAATTTTCACAAAAGAAGTGACTTTTCGAGACCCCTCTTTATACCTCATATTGGCTAGTTAATATAACGATGGTACACAATGAATGTTAAGGAGAACTGATTTACTTAAGTTGTGCACTTTTCTTGCCATCAACCTTTTTAGGGCTTAATCCGCTCGGTGGTTTCTGAATTTATGGTGGTTCCTTTAATAGGATGTTCATTTATACCCACTTGCAAACTACTCCCTCCGTCTCATAATATAAGAGTTGGGCACAGTGGGAGTAAATTGCACAAAGCAACACTGTTAGCAGTGCACTAAGTTGAGGCTAAAATCAAATGTGAGCGGCCTCGTTCGTTCGAGGTTGACGGTTTCCCTGGTAGCTCGATCGCATTTGATCGGTCGCGATTAACCAATTGACCTGTCAACTCATGACTTTTGAGAAAATACGGTTTTTCAAAAATGATTTTTTTGCCAAAAATAAAAAAATGTGAATTAAAAAATGTTCATACATTTTGAAAAAAATTCAAAAACTTCTGAAATTTCACAAATTTGAAAAGTAGTTCATCGATATTGAAAAAAAATCATCACATTTCTATTGAAAAATTTCATCAAATTTAAAAAAAATTAATTCTGAAAAAAAGTTCAGCTATTTTTTAAGTTCATCAAATTTTAAAAAAGTTCCTAGGATTTGAAATAAGTTCGCAAATTTGGAAATTTCGTGAATTAAGAATAGTTCACGAATTTTACAAAAAGAAAAGGAAGATAAAAAGGGGAAAGAAAAAATACAATAAAAAACAGAAAAAAAACAAAAAAAAGGAAACCGCTATGTTTTCTAAGCGTTGTATTTCTAGAAGTAAAAAAGGGAAGGCAAACTTGGCAGAACATGGCGGGAGTTCCACTTGGTTACTGCCTTGGCACTGAATTGGGATGTCGGTAGTTTGAATCATGTCGCAGGCGTGATTTTTGGAGTTCAAAACAGAAGAAAAAAAGTGCATGGGCAGGCCAGAACGGAGGGGGTCTGCGCCATGTACCGAATGCACTCTAATGGCACCGAATAGGATTCAGACCTAATATTTGGGCCATGTTCGCCCTCCTATTGGGCGCTTCGGGCGTTATAGAAACTCCCTGGCGCCCATGCGCCAATCCTGGTGGGCCGGCCTATGTAGAGCGAGATCGATCACATTTTATTTCCTCTAGGTTCACTTGATTGCATTTTTAAAAAGAAAAAAATCACACGATAGAAAAAAAAATCATGAATACAAAAAAGGTCTCAAAATTGAGAAAAGATCATCAATTTGAAAAAAAATCATCGAATTCCAAAAATAAATCGTCGATTGGAAGAAAAAATTTCACATGTTTGCTAACAATTCATCGAACCATGAAGAAGAAAAAACAAAAAAAAAGGAAGAAGGAAGAAGAAAAGAAATAAAATTGATTGTTACAAGATCCCGTTGGGTGGTTACACCAGCCTACCTCGAGGAGGGAGGTCGCTGGTTTGATTCAGAACCAGCGAAAATGCTAGATGGTCTAGCCGAGCACGAAGACTAGGCTGTAGCCTAGTTTTTTTAAGGGAGTAACCAAGCTTTATTCATGAAAAGCTACATTAAGTGGAATACATCTGTGGTCATGGGGTTGGCCTAGCCAAATATAACGCCCCGGACCTGACGAAAAAGCATGCTTGGCTAATCTATGTGCCTCTACATTAACGGCACGACCTTCAAAGACAAAAACACAATTTAAAGAAAAAACTCTACTGTGAATCTAAAAAATAATGGCACCACGGTTTCCCTGACTTTTGCTGTTAATCGCTTCCACTACACCTTTGGAGTCCGAAGCAACAACTAGGTTGTGGATGTTAAGATCCTGAGCCAGAGCGAGGCCTTCCCGACAAGCAATCGTTTCCAGAATTTCAGGGTCGTCTACTCCTGCTATCACGAGAGCCGAGCTCCCTAAATAAGCACCTGTTTCATCCCGGCATACAGCAGCAACTGATCCTCCCAGACCCTTCCGACACGCGGCATCAACATGAATTTTTGCATGACCCTGTGGTGGAGCTTTTGGCCGTTGGATTGTTGTAGTAGATGTCGGAGTTGCGCGCTGCTGTAGCCTAGTGGCAAGGGTGCAGTGGCACTTCCTTGCAGACCGGGGTTCGACTCCCAAAATACAGAGTAACATGCCTAAAGCCCAAAATAGGAATCGCCCATCTTGACAGCACTGGATCGGCAACGCCCAACCTCAAAGATCTGTTAATGCACCACTCAAAGAAAGATCCCAATAAATCCTAAACGTTCGAATTTAAGCATGTTATTCTGAATTTTTTTTACGACAACTTTAGTTGATGTGAGGTGACAATTTCAATTGTTAAAACATGGCAAGTTTGTCATAGTTCGTTTTTTGTCAGAAAATTGACATGTTTGTTAATCTCGTCTGAACTAAAGTTGTCATGAAAAACATAAGAATTGCTATGCTTAAAATCCGAATGTTCAGGATTTATATCATTAAAAAACCCTGTGTGGATGGTTGTGGTAGGTTGCCCTGTTTTACTGTTTCTCAATGGTAGTTGTTGGCGTACTTCAGTTGAAATGCCTAGAAAGATCTCAATGGTAGGTTGTCATTTTGAACTTTTTTTATAACAACTTTAGTTGATGCGAGGTGGCAACTTCAGTTGTTTTTTTTTCTCCAATACGCACGAGTGTGCGTACTTTATATTAAAGAGAGGGTGGGGAAAGAAGCCCCTCCACGTTGGAAGTTACAAGTTACATGCACCCTAACTCCACGCTAAAGCCCAGATACATAGTTAACTCCTCCTGTCTACCCACCTAGCTAATGCTTGCAGCATCGGCTCTACACTTGCCTTTAAGATCCCTGCTTGCTTCCAATACGCGCACTCTTGCATGATGGTCCTTGCTAGTCTGGCCATGGAAGAAGAGCACCCATCAAACATTATGGAGTTTCTCTGTTTCCACAGCTCCCAGAGGGCGAGTAAGAGCACTACATGCATCTCCTTTGTGCATGTCGCGCTGGCCTGCACGTTTGCACACCACGGGAGCAGTTTGGACTCCTGATCCGGCATCCAGTCCAGCCTGTTCAGGCCCTCACAGATGATGTTCCACAGTTGCCTTGCAAAGACACAAGTGAGGAGGAGGTGATCATTGGTTTCTTGCTCTTGCTCGCAGAATGGGCAGGCTCGTGATGGTCAAGACCGCGTCTCTCTAGCCTGTCCGAAGTCCAGCACCTGTTCTGGAGCACAAGCCACGCGAAGAAGCGGCATTGTAGCGGCGCCTTAGACTTCTAGGTGAATGTGGCCGTGGGGCTGACCTCTCTAGCCCAGAACTTTGCCGCATACACTGATCGAGCCGAGAAGGTACCTGTCTTCTCCCACACCCAGGTTATCGAATCAGCGACATCATGGTTAAGCTCAACCTGATGCATGGATGTCCAAAGGCCAAGGTACTCGTGAAGCTCGTGGTCCAACATCTCTGGACCGATGTCGGAGATCCATCCGCCCTCCCGCACCGCCTGTTCCACCGTGCGGGCTTTCTTGTTGTTAGAGCTGACTCTACTATAAAGGGTCGGGGCAATTTCCTGAATTCTAGAACCCCCAAACCACCTGTCCCCCTAGAAGAGGGTAGATGAGCCGTTGCCCACCGTTACCCGTGAGGCCGCCTGAAACAGTTGCAGCGCCTTGTGAGGCACTGTAATGTCGAATTCTGCCCATGGTCGCTGCTGATCAGTACGTTGAAGCCAAGGCCATCGGGCCTGCACCGCCAAGTTTATCCATCTGAGGTTGGGGATGCCCAAACCGCCCGCCCACTGCGGAGAGCACACCTTATCCCAATTAACTCTGCATTGCCCACCATGTGCCTGCTCCTTGGCACACCAGAGGAAGCCCCGACAGATCTTATTCATTGCGTTGATGGTTTTCTGAGGAATATCCAACGCCAGCATAGCATGAATGGGGATCGCACATAGAACAGACATGACCAGGATCAGTCGTCCACTCTCGGGCATGGAGGCAGCTTTCCACTTCGGCAGGCAGCCCGCAAGCTAGTCTACGAGGCCCTGGAGTTGGGTCGCGCTTTGTTTCCTGATGGTGAGTGGGAGTCCGAGGTACTTGCAAGGAAACGTTGTCGTGGGGCAACCAAGCACCTTGATAACCCTAGCCACAGTCTTCGTATTGCAGCGAATCAGCATGGCTGCGCTTTTTGTGAGGTTGGTGCGGAGGCCAAACGCTTCGCCAAAGATCTGCAGGATTTCAGCTATGACATGCAGATCGAGCTCACGGGGTTTGACGAAGAGCATCACGTCGTCGGCGAACATAGACACTCTGCGTAGGCACCCGGTATGTGCAAGTGGCGATAGAAGTTCACGCTCCACCGCAAACTCCACCATCTTATGGAGCGGTTCCATGATAAGCAGGAAGAACATAGCGCGAGAGGGGAGCGCCTTGTCTCATACCACGCCGGATGAAAATAGGCTTGCCCGGGCATCCATTGACCACGACCCGTGTGGAGGAGTTGCAAAGGAGGCCAGAAATCCAGTCAATCCACTTGGCTCCAAAACCCATGCGCTTGAGAACTTGAAGTAGGAACGACCATTGCACCGTATCAAAGGCCTTGGAGATGTCAAGCTTGAGCATCACCGTTTGCTCTTTGTGGGCATGCAAGCGCCAAGACCATACGCAATCGAACCATCATGAAGTTATCATGGATGGATCTTCCTATAACAAACGCACTTTGATGTGTGCCCACGAGCCTAGGCAGCTCAACCGCCAGTCTATTGGCTAAGACTTTGTCGAATATTTTGGCGCCACCGTGAATGAGACTCACCGGACGGAAGTCCTTAACCTCCACAGTCCCATCAATCTTAGGAAAGGAGCGAGATGATAGCTTTATTGATAGCCGATAGTCTACGCATGTCTCCCTTGTGGAACAAGTCCAATGCCCGCATGAGGTCGTCCTTGATGATATGCCAGCAGGTGGCGAAGAAGCGGCCGGTGAAGCCGTCCGGCCCTGGCGCCTTGTCCGATGGCATCCCTTTGATCACTTTTTCCACCTCGTCTGTGGAGAATGGCGCTTCTAACGTGGACTCACCAAGCACAGAAAGCTGAAGCTTGTCAAGGTCGACGGTAAACTCTCTAGCTGGGGCCGCACCCAGGAGATCCTCATAGTATGAGTCCACCATGTTCGCTAGTTCCTCATGATTAGTGTCAATGGAAGAGCCCTGACGCAACGAGGTGATCATATTTCTGCGCTGGCGATGGCATGCGTGCTGATGAAAAAAACTCGTGTTGGCATCCCCTTCCTTTAGCCTTAGGAGCCTCGACCTCTGCCTTGCTATTGTGCGCTCCAGAGAGCTAAGGCCAAGTATTTTCTTCTTCAAGAGTTTCCATAGGTCATGTTCTTGTTGGGATAGAGCTCGTATGTCCACGGCCCCATCGAGCCGCAAAATCACCTCGAGGGCGATGGCAATCTGAAGCTTCACGTTCCCAATCCACCGGTCACTCCACTTCTTTAAGGCTTTCGCCATTGCTCTGAGCTTCTTATCCAGCAGCACAAAAGGGTTCCCCTTGCTAGACACCGAGGACCAAGCGTGCTCCACCGTGTCGAAGAAACCAGCCGCCTTCGGCCAAACAGATTCAAACTTAAATCTACGCCCGATGTGTAAGTGCGCATTTAGGTCCAAGAGTAATGCGTAGTGTTCGGAAACAGCCGAGCCTAGGGCTGTGAGGTAGGATGTTGGATGCAGCTCCTCCCAAGAAACGATGGTGAAGACATGATCGATCTTCTCCAACGTTGGCTGCACCCTCTCATTCGACCAAGTGTAGCGGCGTCCGTTCAAGTAGAGTTCATTGAGTTGTAATGAGTTGAGTAAAGAACGAAATTTTGCCATCATTCGCCTGTTTATCCTATCGTTGCTCTTGTCCTCCGGGTTGACGAGAAGGTTTAAATCGCCAGCGACAAGCCATGGCCCCGCGTGGAGGTCGCGAATCTCCTCGAGCTCAAGAAGGAACTCACGTTTGTATTCATCGAGTTGTGGGTCGTAGACACCCGTGACCCACCATTGTTGTTCCTCATCTGACCTGACCAGGGTCGTGAGCGTGTTAGCTGTATAGTGGGGGTTGGAGACCTGCACCACCGTATCCCCCAAGCAAGCAAGATTCCACCCCGAGTGCCGGCCGCAGGCAAATAATAAAATTTCCGAATGCATTCCCAAGGCAGTGCTTCACGACATCCGTGGTTACAATTCCATTTTAGTTTCCTGAAGACAAACCACACTTGGCTTGGCCGCCAGTATGACCTGAAAGATGGCAATTCAATGAGCTGGGGAGTTCAATCCACGCACGTTCCATGCTGACATTTTAAGAGGTTGTGCATCCATTGCAAAAACCCACCGATAGGTCCACCAACAAGAAGAACCGCCATCACCCGAGGCCAGCGCCAGGACGGAAGCATCCCATCCAAATAGAGCGAGAATGGCTCCAATGTGCTCATCATCAAGCGACCTGTCAAACAACCTCACGTAGCCCTGTAAGGCTTCATCCCTGATCTGCTCGCCCTCATTGGCTAGGCATAATTTTCTAATTATCACGCCTTGTTGCTTCGAAGCATTTGATCCACCACCCACGCCCCTTGCAATCCTGACGCTCCTCCTTGGATTCAAGACGGGATGTCTCTTGGCACGGGGTCGGCGCCCTGTAGTTGGCTGTGAAGGAAATATGCCCTAGAGGCAATAATAAAGTTATTATTTATTTCCTCATATCATGATAAATGTTTATTATTCATGCTAGAATTGTATTAACCGAAAACATGATACATGTGTGAATACATAGACAAACAAAGTGTTACTAGTATGCCTCTACTTGACAATTTTCATAGGCGTATACAATAAGTGACCATTTTCACAAAGGACAACATTTCGCTCGTGACGTAAGACATAAAATATTTAAGCAGAGTAAAGGGAATAATGGTCAAATTAGTGTTTTTCCTACATATATGATGTCTAACAATTTTCACAAAAGAAGCGACTTTTCGAGACCCCTCTTTACACCTCATATTGGCTAGTTAATATAACGATGGTACACAATGAATGTTAAGGAGAACTGATTTACTTAAGTTGTGCACTTTTCTTGCCATCAACCTTTTTAGGGCTTAATCCGCTCGGTGGTTTCTGAATTTATGGTGGTTCCTTTAATAGGATGTTCATTTATACCCACTTGCAAACTACTCCCTCCGTCTCATAATATAAGAGTTGGGCACAGTGGGAGTAAATTGCACAAAGCAACACTGTTAGCAGTGCACTAAGTTGAGGCTAAATTCAAATGTGAGCGGCCTCGTTCGTTCGAGGTTGACGGTTTCCCTGGTAGCTCGATCGCATTTGATCGGTCGCGATTAACCAATTGACCTGTCAACTCAAATGCGGTTTTTCAAAAATGATTTTTTTGCCAAAAATAAAAAAATGTGAATTAAAAAATGTTCATACATTTTGAAAAAAGTTCAAAAACTTCTGAAATTTCACAAATTTGAAAAGTAGTTCATCGATATTTAAAAAAATCATCGCATTTCTATTGAAAAAGTTCATCAAATTTAAAAAAATTAATTCTGAAAAAAGTTCAGCTATTTTTTAAGTTCATCAAATTTTAAAAAAAAGTTCCTAGGATTTGAAATAAGTTCGCAAATTTGGAAATTTCGTGAATTAAGAATAGTTCACGAATTCTACAAAAAGAAAAGGAAGATAAAAAGGGGAAAGAAAAAATACAATAAAAAACAGAAAAAACCAAAAAAAAAGGAAACCACTATGTTTTCTAAGCGTTGTATTTCAAGAAGTAAAAAAGGAAAGGCAAACTTGGCAGAACATGGCGGGAGTTCCACTTGGTTACTGCCTTGGCACTGAATTGGGATGTCGGTAGTTCGAATCATGTCGCAGCCGTGATTTTTGGAGTTCAAAACAGAAGAAAAAAAAAGTGCATGGGCAGGCCAGAACGGAGGGGGTCTGCGCCCTGTACCGAATGCACTCTAATGGCACCGAATAGGATTCAGACCTAATATTTGGGCCATGTTCGCCCTCCTATTGGGCGCTTCAAGCGTTAGAGAAACTCCCTGGCGCCCATGCGCCAATCCTGGTGGGCCGGCCTATGTAGAGCGAGATCGATCGCATTTTATTTCCTCTAGGTACGCTTGATTGCATTTTTTTTTAAAAATCACATGATAGAAAAAATCATGAATACAAAAAAGGTCTCAAAATTGAGAAAAGATCATCAATTTGAAAAAAAATCATCGAATTCCAAAAATAAATCGTCGATTGGAAGAAAAAAATTTCACATGGTTGCTAACAATTCATCGAACCATGAAGAAGAAAAAACAAAAAAAAAGGAAGAAGGAAGAAGAAAACAAATAAAAATTGATTGTTACAAGATCCCGTTGGGTGGTTACACCAGCCTACCTCGAGGAGGGAGGTCGCTGGTTTGATTCACAACCAGCAAAAATGCTAGATGGTCTAGCCGAGCACGAAGACTAGGCTGTAGCCTAGTTTTTTTTGAGGGAGTAACCAAGCTTTATTCATGAAAAGCTACATTAAGTGGAATACATCTGTGGTCATGGGGTTGGCCTAGCCAAATATAACGCCCCGGACCTGACGAAAAAGCATGCTTGGCTAATCTATGTGCCTCTATATTAACGGCACGACCTTCAAAGACAAAAACACAAATTTAAAGAAAAAACTCTACTGTGAATCTCAAAAATAATGGCACCACTGTTTCCCTGACTTTTGCTGTTAATCGCTTCCACTACACCTTTGGAGTTCGAAGCAACAACTAGGTTGTGGATGTTAAGATCCTGAGCCAGAGCGAGGCCTTCCCGACAAGCAATCGTTTCCAGAATTTCAGGGTCGTCTACTCCTGCTATCACGAGAGCCGAGCTCCCTAAATAAGCACCTGTTTCATCCCGGCATACAGCAATCGATCCTCCAGACCCTTCCGACACGCGGCATCAACATGAATTTTTGCATGACCCTGTGGTGGAGCTTTTGGCCGCTGGATTGTTGTAGTAGATGTCGGAGTTGCGCGCTGCTGTAGCCTAGTGGCAAGGGTGCAGTGGCACTTCCTTGCAGACCGGGGTTCAACTCCCAAAATACAGAGTAACATGCCTGAAGCCCAGAATAGGAATCGCCCAGCTTGACAGCACCGGATCGACAACGCCCAACCTCAAAGATCTGTTAATGCACCACTCAAAGAAAGATCCCAATAAATCCTAAACGTTCGATTTTAAGCATGTTATTCTGAATTTTTTTTTGCGACAACTTTAGTTGATGTGAGGTGAGAATTTCAATTGTTAAAACATGGCAAGTTTGTCATAGTTCGTTTTTTGTCAGAAAATTGACATGTTTGTTAATCTCGTCTGAACTAAAGTTGTCATGAAAAACATACGAATTGCTATGCTTAAAATCCGAATGTTCAGGATTTATATCATTAAAAAACCCTGTGTGGATGCTTGTGGTAGGTTGCCCTATTTTACTGTTTCTCAATGGTAGGCTGTTGGCGTACTTCAGTAGAAATGCCTAGAAAGATCTCAATGGTAGGTTGTCATTCCGAACTTTTTTTATGACAACTTTAGTTGATGCGAGGTGGCAACTTCAGTTGTTTTTTTTTCTTCAATACGCACGAGTGTGCGTACTTTATATTAAAGAGAGGGTGGGGAAAGAAGCCCCTCCACGTTGGAAGTTACAAGTTACATGCACCCTAACTCCACGCTAAAGCCCAGATAGAGAGTTAACTCCTCCTGTCTACCCACCTAGCTAATGCTTGCAGCATCGGCTCTACACTTGCCTTTAAGATCCCTGCTTGCTTCCAATACGCGCACTCTTGCATGATGGTCCTTGCTAGTCTGGCCATGGAAGAAGAGCACCCATCAAACACTATGGAGTTTCTATATTTCCATAGCTCCCAGAGGGCGAGTAAGAGCACTACATGCATCTCCTTTGTGCATGTCACGCTGGCCTGCATGTTTGCACACCACGAGAGCAGTTTGGACTTCTGATCCGGCATCCAGTCCAGCCTGTTCAGGCCCTCACAGATGATGTTCCACAGTTGCCTTGCAAAGACACAAGTGAGGAGGAGGTGATCAATGGTTTCTTGCTCTTGATCGCAGAATGGGCAGGCTCCTGATGGTCAAGACCGCGTCTCTCTAGCCTGTCCGAAGTCCAGCACCTATTCTGGAGCACAAGCCACGCGAAGAAGCGGCATTGTAGCGGCGCCTTAGACTTCTAGGTGAATGTGGCCGTGGGGCTGACCTCTCTAGCCCAGAACTTTGCCGCATACGCTGATCGAGCAGAGAAGGTACCGGTCTTCTCCCAAACCCAGGCTATCGAATCAGCGACATCATGGTTAAGCTCAACCTGATGCATGGCTATCCAGAGGCCAAGGTAATCATGAAGCTCGTGGTCCAACATCTCTGGACTAATGTCGGAGATCCATCCGCCCTCCCGCATCTCCTGTTCCACCGTGCGGGCTTTCTTGTTGTTAGAGCTGACTCTACTATAAAGGGTCGGGGCAATTTCCTGAATTCTAGAGCCCCCAAACCACCTGTCCTCCCAGAAGAGGGTAGATGAGCCGTTGCCCACCGTTACCTGTGAGGCCGCCTGAAACAGTTGCAGCGCCTCGTGAGGCACTGTAATGTCGAATTCTGCCCATGGTCGCTGCTGATCAGTACGTTGAAGCCAAGGCTATCGGGCCTGCACCGCCAAGTTTATCCATCTGAGGTTGGGGATGCCCAAACCGCTCGCCCACTGCGGAGAGCACACCTTATCCCAATTAACTCTGCATTGCCCACCATGTGCCTGCTCCTTGGCACACTAGAGGAAACCCTGACAGATCTTATTCATTGCGTTGATGGTTTTCTGAGGAATATCCAACGCCAGCATAGCATGAATGGGGATCGCACATAGAACAGACATGACCAGGATCAGTCGTCCACTCTCGGGCATGGAGGCAGCTTTCCACTTCGGTAGGCAGCCAGCAAGCTAGTCTACGAGGCCCTGGAGTTGGGTCGCGCTTTGTTTCCTGATGGTGAGTGGGAGTCCGAGGTACTTGCAAGGAAACGTTGTCGTGGGGCAACCAAGCACCTGGCTAACCCTAGCCATAGTCTTCGTATTGCAGTGAATCAGCATGACTGCGCTTTTTGTGAGGTTGGTGCGGAGGCCAAACGCTTCGCCAAAGATCTGCATGATTTCAGCTATGACATGCAAATCGAGCTCACGGGGTTTGACGAAGAGCATCACGTCGTCGGCGAACATAGACACTCTGCGTAGGCACCCGGTATGTACAAGTGGCGATAGAAGTTCACGCTCCACCGCAAACTCCACCATCTTATGGAGCGGTTCCATGATAAGCAGGAAGAGCATAGCGCGAGAGGGGAGTGCCTTGTCTCATACCACGCCGGATGAAAATAGGCTTGCCCGGGCATCCATTGACCATGACCCGTGTGGAGGAGTTGCAAAGGAGGCCACAAATCCAGTCAATCCACTTGGCTCCAAAACCTATGCGCTTGAGATCTTGAAGTAGGAACGACCATTGCACCGTATCAAAGGCCTTGGAGATGTCAAGCTTGAACATCACCGTTTGCTCTTTGAGGGCATGCAAGCGCCGCACCATGCACTGAACCATCATGAAGTTATCATGGATGGATCTTCCTATAACAAACGCACTTTGATGTGTGCCCACGAGCCTAGGCAGCTCAACCGCCAGTCTATTGGCTAAGACTTTGTCGAATATTTTGGCGCCATCGTGAATGAGACTCACCGGACGGAAGTCCTTAACCTCCACAGTCCCATCAATCTTAGGAAGGAGCGAGATGATAGCTTTGTTGATAGCCGGCAGTCCACGCATGTCTCCCTTGTGGAACAAGTCCAATGCCCGCATGAGGTCGTCCTTGATGATATGCCAACAGGTGGCGAGCGGCCGGTGAAGCCGTCCGGCCCTGGCGCCTTGTCCGACGGCATCCCTTTGATCACTTTTTCCACCTCGTTTGCGGAGAATGGCGATTCTAACGTGGACTCACCAAGCACAGAAAGCTGAAGCTTGTCAAGGTCGACGGTAAACTCTCTAGCTGGGGCCGCACCCAGGAGATCCTCATAGTATGAGTCCACCATGTTCGCTAGTTCCTCATGATTAGTGGCGATGGAAGAGCCCTGACGCAGCGAGGTGATCATATTTCTGCGCTGGCGATGGCGTGCGTGCTGATGAAAAAAACTCGTGTTGGCATCCCCTTCCTTTAGCCTTAGGAGCCTCGACCTCTGCCTTGCTATTGTGCGCTCCAGAGAGCTAAGGCCAAGTAGTTTCTTCTTCAAGAGTTTCCGTAGGTCATGTTCTTGTTGGGATAGAGCTCGTATGTCCATGGCCCCATCGAGCCGCAAAATCACCTCGAGGGCGATGGCAATCTGAAGCTTCACGTTCCCAATCCACCGATCACTCCACTTCTTTAAGGCTTTCGCCATTGCTCTGAGCTTCTTATCCAGTAGCACAAAAGGGTTCCCCTCGCTAGACACCGAGGACCAAGCGTGCTCCACCGTGTCGAAGAAACCAGCCGCCTTCGGCCAAACAGATTCAAACTTAAATCTACGCCCGATGTGTAAGTGCGCATTTAGGTCCAAGAGTAATGTGTAGTGTTCGGAAACAGCTGAGCTTAGGGCTGTGAGGTAGGATGTTGGATGCAGCTCCTCCCAAGAAACGGTGGTGAAGACAGGATCGATCTTCTCCAGCGTTGGTTGCACCCTCTCATTCGACCAAGTGTAGCGGCGTCCGTTTAAGTAGAGTTCATTGAGCTGTAATAAGTTGAGTAAAGAACGAAATTTTGCCATCATTCGCCTGTTTATCCTAGCGTTGCTCTTGTCCTCCGGGTTGACGAGAAGGTTGAAATCGCCAGCGACAAGCCATGGCCCCGCGTGGAGGTCGCGAATCTCCTCGAGCTCAAGAAGGAACTCAAGTTTGTATTCATCGAGTTGTGGGTCGTAGACACCCGTGACCCACCATTGTTGTTCCTCATCTGACCTGACCAGGGCCGTGAGCGTGTTAGCTGTATAGTGGGGGTTGGAGACCTGCACCACCGTATCCCCCAAGCAAGCAAGATTCCACCCCGAGTGCCGGCCGCAGGCAAATAACAAAATTTCCAAATGCATTCCCAAGGCAGTGTTTCAAGACATCCGTGGTTACAAGTTCCATTTTAGTTTCCTGAAGACAAACCACACTTGGCTTGGCCGCCAGTATGACCTGAAAGATGGCGATTCAATGAGCTGGGGAGTTCAATCCATGCACGTTCCATGCTAACATTTTAAGAGGTTGTGCATCCATTGCAAAAACCCACTGATAGGTCCACCAACAAGAAGAACCGCCATCACCCGAGGCCAGCGCCAGGACGGAAGCATCCCATCCAAATAGAGCGAGAATGGCTCCAATGTGCGCATCATCAAGCGGCCTGTCAAACAACCTCACGTAGGCCTGTAAGGCTTCATCCCTTATCTGCTCTCCCTCATTGGCTAGGCATAATTTTCTAATTATCACGCCTTGTTGCTTCAGAGCATTTGATCCACGACCCACGCCCCTTACAATCCTGACGCTCCTCCTTGGATTCGAGACGGGCTATCTCTTGGCACGGGGCCGGCGCCCTGTAGTTGGCTGTGAAGGAAATATGCCCTAGAGGAAATAATAAAGTTATTATTTATTTCCTCATATCATGATAAATTTTTATTATTCATGCTAGAATTGTATTAACCGGTAACATGATACGTGTGTGAATACATAGACAAACAGAGTGTCACTAGTATGCCTCTAGTTGACTAGCTCGTTAATCAAAGATGGTTATGTTTCCTAGCCATAGACATGAGTTGTCATTTGATTAACGAGATCACATCATTAGGAGAATGATGTGATTGACTTGACCCATTCCGTTAGCTTAGCACTTGATCGTTTAGTATGTTGCTATTGCTTTCTTCATGACTTATACATGTTCCTATGACTATGAGATTATGCAACTCCCATTTACCGGAGGAACACTTTGTGTGCTACCAAACGTCACAACATAACTGGGTGGTTATAAAGGTGCTCTACAAGTGTCTCCGAAGGTACTTGTTGGGTTGGCGTATTTCGAGATTAGGATTTGTCACTCCGATTGTCGGAGAGGTTTCTCCGGGCCCACTCGGTAATGCACATCACTATAAGCCTTGCAAGCATTGTGACTAATGAGTTAGTCACGGTATGATGTATTAGGGAACGAGTAAAGAGACTTGCCGGTAACGAGATTGAACTAGGTATTGAGATACCGACGATCGAATCTCGGGCAAGTAACATACCGATGACAAAGGGAACAACGTATGTTGTTATGCGGTTTGACCGATAAAGATCTTCGTAGAATATGTAGGAGCCAATATGAGCATGCAGGTTCCGCTATTGGTTATTGACCGGAGACATGTCTCGGTCATGTATACATAGTTCTCAAACCCGTAGGGTCCGCACGCTTAAAGTTTCGGTGACGATTGTATTATGAGTTTATGTGATTTGATGTACCGAAGGTAGTTCGGAGTCCCGGATGAGATCGGGGACATGACGAGGTGTCTCGAAATGGTCGAGACGTAAAGGTCGATATATTGGACGATTATATTCGGACATCGGAAAGGTTCCGAGTGATTCGGGTATTTTCGGGTACTGGGAGTTCTGAGGAATACGAGGAAGAAGCAATGGGCCTCATGGGCCAAGTGGTGGAAGAGAGGAGGCGCGCCCCCCCTAGCCCAAACCGAATTGGACTAGGGGGCCGGGCCCCCTTCCCTCCTTTTCCTCCCTCTCTTTCCTTCTCCCTCTCCTCCTTCCTTTCCTCCTCCTAGTAGGAGTAGGAAAGAGGAGTCCTACTCCTACTAGGAGGAGGACTCCTCCTCCTGGTGCGCCCTAGGAGGGCCGGCCGGCCTCCCCTGTGACGCCCGGATATTCATGCTACAGTAATCCCATGCTAATCGTGCCATGACACCTCGGTTACTGTTGCTATGCTCGCAATAATTCGAAACCGTTCAAAATTCAAATTCAAATTAATGACAACAATAAAAGTTTTCAAAAATTGAAACAAAAATGTTCGGTGGTGACCGAATATTACAAGGGTAATTATGTTGCAACAAACACATTTTTATAAAATGGCTAAATGGTTTAAAATGATTTAAACAGAAAATATAGTAAATAATAAAAAGTAAAAGATCAAAACAAACAAAAAAATAAAAAGGGAGAAAGGCCCCCCCGGGCCAGCCGACCCAACTAGCCGGCCCATTCGGCCACAGGCCCAGCCGCCCCCCCACCCCACTCTCTCCTTATCCCCCTCACAGTGAGACCCTGAAACCCTAACCGCACTAACCCCCCACCTCTCCCACTCCTCCCCCCTCCTCTCTCTCGATCTGGATCAGGATCCAGAGGAGCCCACCGCCGCCTGGATCCGCTCGTCGCCGCCGGATCGCCCGTCGCCGTTAGCCACCGCCGCCCGGGCGCTCCCCGTCGGCCTGCCCCCCGCCGGCCCGTCTCGACCCGTCGCCATCGCTCGCCGCGACGACCGCACGCGCGTGCCTCGGTGCCTGCCTCCTCTATGTCGTCGTCGCCGTCTTCCTACTCAACCCCTCCCCATGCCCTAGACCCCCACCGTGCGGTGAGCTCCTGTGCCGGCGCGCCACACCTCTCGTCCGTGTTCACCCGCCCTCACCGTGGCCCTCGCGCCCCAGCCGTGCTCCGGCCGGCTCGGCCGCGCCCCGCGCTCCCTCTCTTCCTCTCCCCGCACCCGTCGTCCGCCCGATGCTACCCCGTGGCCGCGGCCTTCGCGCCGCGACTGGACCGACGTCCTGGCATCCCGCGTGGCCGCGCTTAGCACGCGCCTTCCCGTCTTGCGCCCACCGTGGCAGCGCCTAGCGCCCTCCCCATCTTGGCGCCCACCATGGCCGCCTCCACCGCCCCGTCCGCTTTCGCCCCTGCCCCGCTTGCGGTTCCCGCAGTGGCCCTTGGTCACGGTCCGGCGAACACTCGCCATACAGGTCTCCTTCGGCGCCACGCCCGGCGCTGTGCTCGGCCTCCGCCCGATTAGCCACACCGCTATGGCCCCTCACATCGACAGTGGGGCCCGCCCCTAAAACGTTAAAAGAAAAGTAAAGAATTTAATATATATATATATATAATAAAAATAAAAATAAAAATGAATTTAATTAATTAATTAATTAACTAAATTAATTAATCCTGTTTAAATTAATCCAATTAACTTGTTAGGTTAATTAAACAATAATTAGGTTAGTTAAACCCTAATTAGACTAAATAGTCAATGACAGTGGGATCCACATGTTAGTTTGACTAGGTCAACTGACTAGTTGACTGATGACATCACCCTGACATCATGCTGACGTCATAATTGCATTTTCTAATTAAATTAATTCTGTTAATTCTAAAAATGAATTAAATCTTTAAAAATCAATATAAAATAATCCGTAGCTCGGATGAAAATACTTTGTACATGAAAGTTGCTCAGAACGACGAGACGAATCCAAATACGCAGTCCGTCCGTCCGCCACACATCCCTAGCATAGCGAACAGGAAACTTTCCCCTCCGGTTCATTCGCTAGAAACGCGAAACATCGGGATACTTTTCCGTATGTTTCCCCTTCACCGGTATCACCTCATACCGCGTTAGAACACGTCTAGCTCGCTTGTTGTCTGTTATGGACTTGCTTACTATGTATTTACTGTTTCTCCCCTCTTCTCTCCGGTAGAGACCCCGTGGCGATCTTTGATGCCCTGTGGTCGACTACGCCACCGACGACCCTCTCTCTCTTGCGAGCAACCAGGCAAGCCCCCCCTTGATCACCAGATATCACCTATTCTACTCTATACCGCTTGCATTAGAGTAGGGTAGCAAGTTCCTGCTCTCCGTTATCCCTATCCTGATGCATAGCCTGTCCTTGCTACTACTGTTGTTACCTTTACCTGCAATCCTACATGCTTAGTATAGGATGCTAGTATTCCATCTGTGGCCCTACATTCTTGTCCGTATGCTGTGCTATACTATCGGGCCGTGATCACTCGGGAGGTGATCACAGGTATATACTATATACTTTATACATGATACATGTGGTGACTAAAGCCGGGTCGGCTTGTGGAGCACCCGCGAGTGGATCTTTGTGGCAGAGCGACAGAGCAGGTTGAGACCGCCTAGGAGAAAGGTGGCCTGGCCCTGTTCGGCATTCGCGGATACTTAACACGCTTAGCGAGATCTTGGTATTTGATCTGAGTCTGGCCATTTGGTCTATACGCACTAACCAACTACGCGGGAACAGTTATGGGCACTCGACGTCGTGGTATCAGCTGAAGCACTTCGTGATGCCAGCGACTGAGCGGCGCGCGCCGGATTGGACTGGAACGCCACTAGGCTAGGTCTGCTTCCGGCCGCGTTCGCAACGTGCAAGTGTGCTAAGGGCGATGGGCCTGCACCCTGTGGCGCTTAGGTTTAGACCGGCGTCTTTGGCCTCTCTGTTGTGCCTAGGTGGGGCTGCGGCGTGTTGATCTTCCGCGGCGGGCATGACCCATAAAAGTGTGTCCGCCAAATGGGATCAAGCGTGTTGGGTTATGTGGTGCACCCTGCAAGGAAGTTAATCTATTGAATAGCCGTGATCTTGATAGCAGGGCGACTTGGAGTTGTACCTTGACCTTATGACAACTAGAACCGGATACTTAATAAAACACACCCTTTCAAGTGCCAGATACAACCCGGTGGTTGCTCTCTATCAGGGTTACGAGGAGGGGATCGCCAGGTAGGATTATGCTATGCGATGCTACTTGGAGGACTTCAGTCTACTCTCTTCTATATCTTTGCAAAGGCGGAGAGGCTGCCGGAAGCGTAGTCTTGACGGGATTAGCTATCCCCTCTTATTACGGCATTCTGCGATTCGGTCCACCGATATGGCCCTTTACACATACACCCATGCATATGTAGTGTAGCTCCTTGCTTGCGAGTACTTTGGATGAGTACTCACGGTTGCCTTGTTTCCCCTTTTCCCCCTTTCTTTACCCGATTGCTGCGACTAGACGATGGAGCCCAGGAGCCAGAAGCCACCATCGGCATTTACTCCTACTACCTGGAGGTGCCTACTACTACGTGCAGCCCGGCGGCGACCAGAGTAGTTAGGAGGAACCAGGCAGGAGGCCCGCGCCTCTTCGATCTGTATCCCGGTTTGTGCTAGCCATCTTATGGCACCTTGTTTAACTTATGTACGTTTTCAGATATTGTTGCTTCCGCTGACTTCGTCTATGATCGGGCACTTGTATTCGAGCCCTCGAGGCCCTGGCTTGTATTATGATGCTTGTATGACTTATTTATGTTTTAGAGTTGTGTTGTGATATCTTCCCGTGAGTCCCTGATCTTGATCGTACACATTTGCGTGCATGATTAGTGTACGGTCGAATCGGGGGCGTCACAAGTTGGTATCAGAGCCGACTGCCTTTAGGAATCCCCCTTCCAACTCCTTGGCCAAAGTCGAGTCTAGACATTACAAAACTTTTACTAACATGGTTGTGCGGCCCATGGGCCCATGTCGCCATTGGGTGGTATTAGGATCTTTTAATCCTTATCTATACTCTGGGACTCTGATCTCTCTTCTATTCGGGTTAAATGAATTTTGCTAAATCTAACATTAGGATCTCGTTATCACTTTCACCGGAGAGCCCCTTATTCTTGATGATCGTCTGCACGTGAAGACCCTGAAGATACTCTCCGCTGTTAACCCGAGAACTTGTGTTCATCGCGTTTCCAATTCCTCTTCCACCGTAAACCCTTATGGATAACTACTTGCAGTTGTTATTCTTATCTTCATCCCTAGTTGGTCTTGTTATTACAAGATACCCTGAAAAACTAAATCGTTGTTTCGATAATCCTTTGAGCTTACTGCCTTGCTATTCTTTGTCACCTGAATACCCCTACGGTTAATTATCGCACTTATCGAGTATCCGCTCATCCCCGAGTTGTTCATGTGTTACACAAACGTCTTCCAAATACTATTTGAACTTCCGAAAATCCTGAGTCGCCTATTGCACTTGAAATTCTTACTTGCTTGCATTATGGTTAATCCCATAAGTCTATAATCTTATTGGCATCTCTTGTCATTATCATTTTGAGTCCGTTGATTCAATTTGTTGCGAATGCTCGCAATCCTCAATCAGATCCTAGAATTCATCCTTCCGCTCGTACGTCATTTTAAACGTGAGCTGGTTCTCGCCAATTAAATTGTCGCCGATTGTGCCCCTAAGTATATTGAATTTATCCATCCTTGATCGGGCGTTCGCTCGATCCTTCGCTTGTAAATCATAATTCCTTTGCAATTCAGCTCTAAGTTACTCAGTTGTTTCTATAATCCAATGTCTTTGCATTGATTCTTCCTCTGGTTGTGAGCCGATACTCACATCAGATCCTTTATGGACCATCGGAACCTTGTTGTATTTTATCCGACAACGTCCTTCATATTCAATCACTTTGGAAGTTCTTTCCTTGATACATAATGCCTTTGGTAAATCATATTCCTTGATTTGGACAACCTTGCTCTGCTTTCGAGCTGGTGATATTTACTATTGAAGCTTGTGGGATATGTTTCCATGATCCCCCGATGGGTTGAACCTATGCCTTCCATAATATGTGTGAACTCGAAAGTTTTCATGAGTCATACTCTTCTGGTATTTTGCGAGATAAAATTTCAACACTGCAACTTCATCAAACATGAGAAGTGAATGAAAGGTTATGCATTGGAGAAGTGGGAGTCGACCTTGAACTTTGTGTTCATGCCCATGGACACGATGTAGATCTTGTCATGGAAGCTTCTCGTAACAGCAATTATCCCCTTGATATAATTTAATCTTATATCTGGGATTTGGTCTTTTGAAATCGTGGTTTCCGACCATATTGTTCTTCTTTGATCCAATTTCTCGGACAAGTTCAAGCACTTGTCTTCTGGAGAGCAATAACCTAGTCCAACCTCTACTTTGATTTGTCATTGAGTATTACCCCCCTGGTATCTCGAAATTATCATGGATCTGCATAACTTCTTATGAGTTCTTCATCAAGTACTACATTCTCACTGATTACAATTTTTCACGGGCTCTGAGTTATTAAACACTCAAAGACACCAATAACTGAACCAAGTATGCACTATGGTTCAACAACTTTTAGAAATCTTCTTTACTTACGAGTGTGTACCCGATCACGTCATTCCTAGCCTGGTCGGCTAGCACAATTTTGACGATGGGCTAAGCTTACGTCCATCTTCCTCGTCATATCATTTCTCCTTGAACAACAAACTTGATTTCGAGTTTGTGTGGTACCTATGGTTCCAATAACCTCTTGCTTCATCATTCCTTTGACTTGATGTCATCGCTGATCCATTACATCTTTAGATAATCTCTCTACAAATGTGTCGTGATCATTATCAACATTCTGAGCTCTTCTAGAATATCGATCAAATTCATGATGAGAATTACCATCCTTGCCCCTCGATGATTTGTGTTGTCATCGACTACTTCCTTGCCTTCTTTCCAACACAAACTTGTTCGTGTTGTGGCTGTACCTTGAGTTCCTGGCTATCCAGCTTGTCTTATGTCCTACCTTGAAGTAAGTTTCACCATGTCTTACGAATTCTTGGTATGGTGCTACTTCTCACCCTCACCATTCTTTCTTGGTACCCGTGTTGTTTCTAACCGGAATATCGACAATTGAACTATGATGTGTGGGTTCAAAACTTCTAGCAACCCTATTGCTTTGAAGTGAATGGTCGAGTTTCATTCTAATTCTTTTGTTCGTCAAGTCACCTTTCTAACATTGATCGTGCAACCCAGCCCATATTTCGGTGCACCTTCCACCAATGTTTAATTGTGTATGTCTTTCCTCGAGCATACATCGTTATATCATTTGATATGACTAATGTTATCTCCTTGTTCACATAATTGTGGAAACCCACCTTTTGGAAATCTTGACGAAATGTTCTGAATCCATCAGCCACCTCCTCATCTCTCCTTGGATTAATGGATGAACTCTTGTTTCGAACTCGCTTCCATAGTTCATTTCCTGAAAATCTTACATTGTCAACTCGTCAACTGTGTTGCAACTTTTCTTCTCAGGCATCCCGAGTCTAAGGTATCTTGACACCAATCCGATCTGAATCTCAGTCAGATATGATGGTTGGAACATATTTTCAAGAGTTATAACATTGGTCCCTATATGCCCCGGTAAGGTGATGTCATGCCTAGCACACGGACCAGGAGGACCTAGTGTTATAGTTTTCTTTGTAACAAGGTTAATCATTTTTCCATGAGGAAACCGAATGCTGTTTAATGAGTTTATCCTGATGGATCCTTTGTGTATCCAAAATCCGATTTTGCTTGAAGACCATGTCAATGCTATCCCGAAGCATGTCTGTGGTACTCCGATTTTCAATAAGAGCATTTGAAGCACAATGCTAAATTCTCCTTATCAATTATCCAAACGTCATTGTATGGGTAATGTCAGGAAATTTCTCCCCACTACCTAAATGGTTTTCTACTTTATATCCTGTCATGGAAATCATGCTCTGCTTGACCTTGGGAAGTATATACCCCTGAAATATGTGTTTAAACACATTTTCCTTCCCATTGTTCAGTTTAATCTGATAACCATATTTCTCTTTCCGTCGTTTGGTTTAACCTTTCTTGTGATCTATATGATATAAGAAGTAATATTTCCCTACTTATGTAAACACCTCGTTGTACCACTTTGTCAGTAAGACCCTGTTTCTACTGTTGATGACTTTCTGGTAACCGCCTATGGACGAGAACTTTCCCTATTGGTCCGCCTCGTTCAACGAGCAGGAAAATGGTTCTCTTTGTCCCTCGCCCTTGGTACCAACGATGCTGTCAACATAGCTGACCGGTTATTCTCTGACATGCCTTGCTTACATGATCGTGCAAGACGTCACCCCTCTTCCTACTATTAACCCACATGGTGGGCCCATAACCCACAGTTCCACAGGATCGAAACATGACTCTCCTGTGCACCCCTGTTCGCAAGGTTGTTCCTCGTGCGTGGCCTCGTATGTAATTCATGGACCACCTGCCTAGTAATCTATTCTGGTATCAAATGCAATACTTAGTCCCATTGCTCTGAACCCCTTTCACATTTTGTATCAGGCAACGAACGATTGCCTATGCGCTTGAAACTTCTATTGTGCACCTTCTTACTTTGCTCTCAATAATTTCTTAAGTTTCAATTCGAGCGTTACTTTTCGCCACCTTCCCTGATGTTATCTACCGGATAAGCAACCGTGCAGAGCTCCGTTCTTCCGAGTTACCCCTTATCCCTTTACGTAAGTACGATGGAGTTCCCGAAGGAAGGATGACAACTTCATCATGATGACCTGAAGCAGAGAAATGAAGACATCAATGTAATGGATCGACCTCTTCGAGAAGAGCAACTATGACCGAGAAGAATCGTTAGAATTTCGTAACCAGAACTTCCCCCCCTTACTCCCCTCTTAAATCTCGGGACGAGATTTCTTGTAGTGGAGGAGAATTGTGACGCCCGGATATTCATGCTACAGTAATCCCATGCTAATCGTGCCATGACACCTCGGTTACTGTTGCTATGCTCGCAATAATTCGAAACCGTTCAAAATTCAAATTCAAATTAATGACAACAATAAAAGTTTTCAAAAATTGAAACAAAAATGTTCGGCGGTGACCGAATATTACAAGGGTAATTATGTTGCAACAAACACATTTTCATAAAATGGCTAAATGGTTTAAAATGATTTAAACAGAAAATATAGTAACTAATAAAAAGTAAAAGATCAAAACAAACAAAAAAATAAAAAGGGAGAAAGGCCCCCCCGGGCCAGCCAACCCAACTGGCCGGCCCAGTCGGCCACCGGCCCAGCCGCCTCCCACTCTCTCCTTATCCCTCACGGTGAGACCACAAACCCTAACCGCACTAACCCCCCACCTCGCCCACTCCTCCTCCCTCCTCTCTCCCGATCTGGATCAGGATCCAGAGGAGGCCACCGCCGCCTGGATCCGCTCGCCGGACCGCCCGTCGCCGTTGGCCACCGCCGCCCGGAGCGCTCCCCCGCCGGCCAGCCCCCCCTTCGACGCCCATCTCCGACCCCATCGCCATCGCTCACCACGACGATCGCACGCGCGTGCCTCGGTGCCTGCCTCCTCTACGCCTTCGTCGCCGTCTTCCTCCTCAACCCCCCCGCTGCCTAGACCCCACCATCCCGCGGTGAGATCCTGTGCCGAGCGCGCCACCCCTCTGTCCCGTGTTCGCCCCACCTCACCGTGGCCCTCGCGCTTCGGCGGTGCTCGGCCGGCCGCGCCCATGGCCGCGCCCCCGCGCTCCCTCTCGTCATCTCCCCGCACCCGCCGTCCGCCCGATGCTACCCGTGGCAAGGCCTTCGCGCCGACTGACCGGCGTCCATGGCTACCACCGTGGCAGCGCTTAGCACGCGCCCCTCCGTCTTGGCGCGTGGCCGCCTCCACCGCCCGTCCGCTTCGCCCCTGCCCGCTTGCAGTTCCGCGATGGCTGCCGCCGCCGTCCGCCTCCGCCCCTTGGTCATGGTCCGGCGAACACTCGCCATACAGGTCTCTCTTCGGGCGCCACGCCTTGGCACGCTGTGCCCGCTCACTTTGATTAGCCACACCGCTATGGCCCCTCTGGGCCACTGACAGGGGGGCCCCGCCCCCTAACGTTAAAAAGAAAATAAAAGAATTTTAAAATATATATATAATAATAAATAAAAATAAAAATGAATTTAATTAATTAATTAATTACCTAAATTAATTAATCCTGTTTAAATTAATCCATTTAACTTGTTAGGTTAATTAAACAATAATTAGGTTAGTTAAACCCTAATTAGACTAAACAGTCAATGACAGTGGGACCCACATGTCAGTTTGACTAGGTCAAGTGACTAGTTGACTGCTAACATCACCCTTACATCATGCTGACGTCATAATTGCATTTTCTAATTAAATTAATTCTGTTAATTCTTAAAATGAATTAAATCTTTAAAAATCAATATAAAATAATCCGTAGCTCGGATGAAAATACTTTGTACATGAAAGTTGCTCAGAACGACGAGACGAATCCAAATACGCAGCCCGTCCGTCCGCCACACATCCCTAGCATAGCGAACACGCAACTTTCCCCTCCGGTTCATCTCGCTCAAAATGCAAAACACCGGATACTTTCCCGTATGTTTCCCCCCCTTCACCGGTATCACCTCATACCGTGTTAGAACACGTCTAGCTCTGCTTGTTGTCCTGTTATGCACTTGCTTACTATGTATTTATTGTTTCTCCCCCCTCTTCTCTCCGGTAGACTCCGTGACGATGCTGATGCCCTTGTGGTCGACTACGTCACCGACGACCCCTCTCTCTTGCCAGAGCAACCAGGCAAGCCCCTCCCCCCCTTGATCACCAGATATCGCATATTCTACTCTATACTTATTGCATTAGAGTAGTGTAGCATGTTACTGCTTTCCGTTATACCTATCCTGATGCATAGCCTGTCCTTGCTACTACTGTTGTTACCTTTACCTGCAATCCTACATGCTTAGTATAGGATGCTAGTATTCCATCTGTGGCCCTACATTCTTGTCCGTCTGTTGTGCTATACTATCGGGCCGTGATCACTCTGGAGGTGATCACGGGTATATACTATATACTTTATACATGATACATGTGGTGACTAAAGTCGGGTCGGCTTGTGGAGCACCCGCAAGTGGATCTTTGTGGCGGAGCTGACAGTGGCAGGTTGAGACCGCCTAGGAGAGAGGTGGGCTTGGCCTGTTTGGCGTTCGCGGATACTTAACACGCTTAACAAGATCTTGGTATTTGATCCGAGTCCGCCATTTGGTCTATACGCACTAACCAACTACGTGGGAGCGATTATGGGCACTCGGCGTCGTGGTATCGGTAGAAACGCCGTGGCCTTGGCGGCGGCGGCGCGTGCGGATTGGACCGAACGCCACTAGGCTGGAGTGCGCTTCGGCGCGTTCGCAACATCTTGAGTGTGCTAAGGCGATGGGCCCCGGACCCTGTGCGCTTAGGTTTAGAACCGGTGTCTTTGGCCTCTCTGTTGTGCCTAGGTGGGGCTGCGGCGTGTTGATCTTCCGCGGCGGGCATGACCCGTAAAAGTGTGTCCGCCAAATGGGATCAAGCGTGTTGGGTTATGTGGTGCACCCTGCAGGGAAGTTAATCTATTCGAATACCCGTGATCTTCGGTAACAGGACGACTTGGAGTTGTACCTTGACCTTATGACAACTAGAACTGGATACTTAATAAAACACACCCTTTCAAGTGCCAGATACAACCCGGTGGTCGCTCTCTCTCAGGGTTATGAGGAGGGGATCACCGGGTAGGATTATGCTATGCGATGCTACTTGGAGGACTTCAGTCTACTCTCTTCTATATGCTGCAAGACGGAGGCTGCCAGAAGCGTAGTCTTCGACAGGATTAGCTATCCCCCTCTTATTCTGGCATTCTGCAGTTCAGTCCACCGATATGGCCCTTTACACATACACCCATGCATATGTAGTGTAGCTCCTTGCTTGCGAGTACTTTGGATGAGTACTCACGGTTGCCTTGTTTCCCCTTTTCCCCCTTTCTTTACCCAATTGTTGCGACCAGACGATGGAGCCCAGGAGCCAGACGCCACCATTGACAACGACTCCTACTACACTGGAGGTGCCTACTACTACGTGCAGCCCACGGCGATTTACCTGTGAGTAGTTAGGAGGATCCTGTGCAGGAGGCCTGCGCCTCTTCGATCTGTATCCCGGTTTGTGCTAGCCATCTTATGGCACCTTGTTTAACTTATGTACGTACTCAGATATTGTTGCTTCCACGACTTCGCCTATGATCGAGCACTTGTATTCGATCCTCGAGGCCCCCGGCTTGTATTATGATGCTTGTATGACTTATTTATGTTTTAGAGTTGTGTTGTGATATCTTCCCGTGAGTCCCTGATCTTGATCGTACACATTTGCGTGCATGATTAGTGTACGGTCGAATCGGGGGCGTCACATCCCCCCCCCCTCGTGCTCCTTCATATACGGGGGCCGGTGGGCACCTCTAGACACACAAGTTGATCTGTTGATCTCTCCCAGCCGTTGATACGTCTCCAACGTATCTATAATTTATGAAGCATTCATGCTATTTTATTATCTGTTTTGAATGATTATGGGCTTTATTATACACGTTTATATTACTTTTGGGACTAACCTATTAACCGGAGGCCCAGCCCATATTGTTGTTTTATTGCCTGTTTTAGTATTTCGAAGAAAAGGAATATCAAACGGAGTCCAAACGGAATGAAACCTTCAGCAGTGTTATTTTTGGGAAGAATATGATCCTGGAGACTTGGAGTTCGCGTCAGAAGATCCCCGAGGACTCCACGAGATAGGAGGGCGCGCCCCCCTACATGGCGCGGACCCCTGTCTCGTGGACCCCTCGAGCACCCCCCCCCCCGACCGACTTCTTTCGCCTATACATTCCCTCGTACCCTAAAACCATCGAATATGAAGATAGATCGGGAGTTCCGCCGCCGCAAGCCTCTGTAGCCACCAAAAACCTCTCGGGAGTCCGTTCAGGCACCATGCCGGAGGGGGAATCCATCACCGGTGGCCATCTTCATCATCCCGGCCCTCTCCATGACGAGGAGGGAGTAGTTCACCCTCGGGGCTGAGGGTATGTACCAGTAGCTATGTGTTTGATCTCTCTCTCTATCGTGTTCTCTCTCGTGTTCCGTCTATGGCACGATCTTGATGTATCGCGAGCTTTGCTGTTATAGTTGGATCTTATGATGTTTCTCCCCCTCTACTCTCTTGTGATGAATTGAGTTTCCCTATTGTAGTTATCTTATCGGATTGAGTCTTTACTTTGAGAACACTTGATGTATGTCTTGCCGTGTTTATCTGTGGTGACAATGGGATATCATGTGCCACTTGATGTATGTCTTGGTGACCAACTTGCGGGTTCCGCCCATGAACCTATGCATAGAGGTTGGCACACGTTTTCTTGACTCTCCGGTAGAAAATTTTGGGGCACTCTTTGAAGTACTTTTATGTTGGTTGGATGAATCTGAGATTGTGTGATGCATATCGTATAATCATGCCCACGGATACTTGAGGTGACAATGGAGTATCTAGGTGACATTAGGGTTTTGGTTGATTTGTGTCTTAAGGTGTTATTCTAGCACGAACTCTTTAATAGATCGATCCGAAAGAATAACTTTGAGGTGGTTTTCGTACCCTACCATAATCTCTACGTTTGTTCTCCGCTATTAGTGGCTTTGGAGTGACTCTTTGTTGCATGTTGAGGGCTTGTTATATGATCTATCTATGTTATTATTGTTGAGAGAACTTGCACTAGTGAAAGTATGAACCCTAGGCCTTGTTTCCTATCATTGCAATACCGTTTACGCTCACTTTTATCATTAGTTACCTTGCTGTTTTTTTATTTTCAAATTACAAAAACCTATATCTACCATCCATATTGCACTTGTATCACCATCTCTTCGCCGAACTAGTGCACCTATACAATTTACCATTGTATTGGGTGTGTTGGGGACACAAGAGACTCTTTGTTATTTGGTTGCAGGGTTGTTTGAGAGAGACCATCTTCGTCCTACGCCTCCTACGGATTGATAAGCCTTAGGTCATCCACTTGAGGGAAATTTGCTACTGTCCTACAAACATGTGCACTTGCAGGCCCAACAACGTCTACAAGAAGAAGATTGTGTAGTAGACATCAAGCTCTTTTACGGCGCGCCGTTGCCGGGAGGTTAGGTAAGGCACTCACTTACACCCCATCAACTAAGCTCTTTTATGTACTGTTGCGGGAGGTGAGTGCTTGAAGGTATATCTTTAGATCTTGCAATTGAATCTTTTGTTTCTTGTTTTATCACTAGTTTAGTTTATAAAAGAAAAATACAAAAAAAAAGGACTTGAGTTTGTCTCATACGCTTCGTCTTTTTAATATCTTTCGTGAGTTTGATGGAAAGGAAATTGTGCTCAAGTGCTAGAGGAAGAGTGCATTAAAATGCTTGATACTAAATCTTTGAATGATGAGCATGATTGCAATGTTGTTAGAATAAACTCCTTGAATATCCCTAGTACTAATGATGATTGTTCTAGTCATGATGAAAATATCTCTCATAAGCATGTCAACTTTTGTGGAGTGCATGTTTGCAGTAACACACCAAATAAAGAAGATATATATTGCAAGAGCCATAAGTATTTAGAAACTAAGAAGTTGCAAGAAAGGCTAGATAAGAGTGCGGAGAATTTAAGATATCTTTTCCGTTGTGAATTTTGCAATAAACAAGATCATTTACATCTCCAATGCAAATTGTTTCATGATCGGGTTGTGTCCAAAAATTGTGATGATTTGATGTCCCTTTCTCATTACAATGAACTTAGATTGCTTTTGGGTTGTGAAGAGTTGAAACGTTTAACTAAACCTATTCCAGAATTTAATCTTAATCATTTTATTGATATTGATCTAGAAAAGATTTATATGTTTTGTGCGGAGAATTGCATTGAAAATCCTTATATTGCCAATTACCTAAAGAAAAGAAAGCAAATGGAAGATGATGAGAATACTAGTGAAAGGGAAGAGACTTCCCAATCTCCTCCTATTATTTCTTATGATGAATCTGGTAATGAGGAGGAGCTTTCTATTCAACCAATCTCATCAATAATGAGCTCAAAGAGGAAGGTTGAACCTACACATAATGTGAAGAAGAAAAAGAAAAGAAGGAGCAACAAAGGTAGAAAGGTATCCCTCCCAAATGATGTTGCTCCTACTACTCATTGTGATGATGATAATTGCTTTACTATTGGTGCTATCCATATTTTTAATGATGAAAGTGATTATGCTTATGATATGAAAGAGCCCAAGCTTGGGGAAGCTATGTTTGATGAGGATGAAATATTTGAGAATATATTTGCTGAAATTAATGTTTGTCACAAGCTTGGGGATGCTATGTTTAATGAAGATGATATTTTTAGCATCCCAAGTTTTGATATGCAAAGTTGTTATGATGATAGCATGCCTCCTACGTATGATGATTATATTTATGAAAGTGGGTTTGGAAGAGTGTCAACTTTATTTAATGATTCCACTATCTTGGGAGAGGTTTCAATCGATTATGATGAGGACAAAGTTGCTACTTATGATGATTATTGTGATGAAACTTATGCTATAAAAAGTAGTGATGATTATATTTACAAATCTTGTCATGATTATGATTACCCTTTTTCTGAACATTACTCTTTTAATATGGAAACAATTTTTAGTGTTCAAGTCTCTTATGATACTCTCACTATTCCGAATGAGAAGAATTTTGCTTATGTGAAGAGTAGTAAATTTTATATGCTAGTAGATCATGAAAAGAATGCTTTAGGTGCTGGTTATATTGTTGAATTCATTCATGATGCTACTGAAAATTATTATGAGGGAGGAATATATGCTTGTAGGAATTGCAATAATATCAAGTTTCCTCTCTATGTGCTTAAAATCTTGAAGCTATGCTTATTTTACCTTCCTATGCTAGTTGATTATTGTTCCCATAAGTTGTTTGCTCACAAAATCCCTATGCATAGGAAGTGGGTTAGACTTAAATGTGCTAGTCATATGATTCATGATGCTCCCGTTATGTTTCAATTCTTATCTTTTATGTGAGCATCATTGAAATCATCATGCCTAGCTAGGGGCTTTAAACGTTAGCGCTTGTTGGAAGGCAACCCAATTTTATTTTAGTTTCTTTCTTTTTGGTTATGTTTAGGAATAAATAATCCATCTAGATTATGGTTAGATGTGTTTTCATGTTTTAATTAGTGTTTGTGCCAAGTAGAACCTTTGGGAAGACTTGGGTGAAGTCTTTATGATCATGCTGTAAAAACAGAAACTTTAAGCGCTCACGAGATTAGCTTCAACTTTTTACTGGAGAGTAATATTTAGTTGATTATTTTTGCAGATGATTACTAGACAAATTCCTCAGGTCCACCAATTTATTTTAGAATTTTTGGAGTTCCAGAAGTTTGTGTTAGTTACAGATTACTACAGACTGTTCTGTTTTTGACAGATCCTGTTTTTCGTGTGTTGTTTGCTTATTTTGATGAATCTATGAGTAGTATCGGAGGGTATGAACCATAGAGAAGTTCGAATACAGTATATATTACACCAATATAAATAAATAATGAGTTCATTACAGTACCTTGAAGTGGTGTTTTGTTTTCTTTCGCTAACGGAGCTTACGAGTTTTCTGTTAAGTTTTGTGTTGTGAAGTTTTCAAGTTTTGGGTAAAGATTCGATGGACTATGTAATAAGGAGTGGCAAGAGCCTAAGCTTGGGGATGACCAAGGCACCCAAAGGTAATATTCAATGACAACCAAGAGCCTAAGCTTGGGGATGCCCCGGATGGCATCCCCTCTTTCGTCTTCGTTCATCGGTAACTTTACTTGGAGCTATATTTTTATTCACCACATGATATGTGATTTGCTTGGAGCGTCATTTTATCTTGTTAATATTTGCTTGATGTTATTTATAATAATGTTTTGCATCTTTAGTTCCAATAAAAATGTCAAGGATAGCCTTTGCCATGCTTATTTTGCTAGTATACATGTTGCTGTTTGAAAACAGAAAGTTTACCGCTGTTGAAAAAATTCCCTAGAAAAGTCAGAGAGTGGTATAATGTTGAATCTTTTTGAATATTGAGCTCTGATAAATTTATTATAGTGGGAATTTTAGTTCATAATTTTTGGATTCAAGGAAGTATTGATACTCTTGCATTCTTTACAGACCGTACTGTTTTGGCAGATTGCTGTTATGTTTGCATTGTTTGCATATGTTTGCTTGTTTAATGATTCTATTTAAGGATAGGAGTATTAAATATGTAGAGGCATTTAGTATGCAATGTTTAATATAATGTTAGTGATTTTTTACAGTAGAAAATGATAAGGTTTTGCATTGGTTTATACTAACCTATCTCACGAGTTCTTGTTGAGTTTGTTGTGAATGAAGCTTTTGATAAAAAGAGAAACCATGATATGAGATGAATTAAAGAGACACAAAAGTTCAAGCTTGGGGATGCCCAAGGCACCCCAAGATAATATTTCAAGAAGTCTCAAGCATCTAAGCTTGGGGATGCCCCGGTAGGCATCCCACCTTTCTTCTTTAACAACTATCGGTTAGCATCGGTTGAGCCTAAGTTTGTGCTTCTTCACATGAGTTGTGCTATCCTTGCAATGTCATTTTATTTTGTTTTGCTTGCTGTTTGAATACAATACCAAGATCTGAAATTCTTAAATGAGAGAGAGTCTTCGCATAGTTACATAATTATTTAGCTACTCATTGATCTTCACTTATATCTTTTTGGAGTAGTGTGTCATTTACTCGTGTGCTTCACTTATATCCTATGAGTAAATGGTTGAATGAGTTGATTTTCATAAATCTGAAATTATATAGCCTCATTTGCTTATCCCATGGGGAGTAATGACTTCACGTCTAAGAAGTAGAGGTTGTAAATTTATTGGAGGTTAGCAAGCATTGTATTGGTCATTTGAAAAATTCATGAAAGAATATTGAAGGAAGAGAGATTTCACATATAAATATACTATCCTAGACATCTTTTATAGTTGGGAGCCTCATTAAGTATGGCATGCTAAAGAGTTGATGTTGGATAAGGAAGACAACGTAATGGGTTATGTTTTCTGACATCTCAGTTAAAGTATATTGTCATGGATCATTCAAACATGTTGAGCTTTCCTTTCCCCCTCATGCTAGCCAAAATTCCTTGCACCAAGTAGAAATACTACTTGTGCTTCCAAATATCCTTAAACCCAGTTTTTCCATGAAAGTCCACCATACCTACCTATGGATTGAGTAAGATCCTTCAAGTAAGTTGTCATCGGTGCAATCAATAAAAATTGCTCTCTAAATATGCATAACTTATTAGTGCGGAAAAAATAAGCTTTGTACGATCTTGTTATGGAAGCAATAAAAGCGACGGACTGCATAATAAAGGTCCATATACAAGGGGCAATATAAAGTTACGTTCTTTCGCATTAAGATTTTGTGCATCCAACCCTAAAAGCGCATGACAACCTCTGCTTCCCTCTGTGAAGGGCCTATCTTTTACTTTATGTCTTTTACTTTATGCAAGAGTCAAGGTGATCTTCACCTTTCCCTTTTTCATTTTATCCTTTGGCAAGCACTTTGTGTTGGGGTGATCCTGATATATATATTCAATTGGATGTAAGTTAGCATGAACTATTATTGTTGAAATCACCCAAAGGTGAATACGTTGGGAGGCAACACTATAAGCCCCTATCTTTCTCAAAGGTCCCATGGAAACTCCATAACCATTAGTATTGCGTGAGTGTTAGCAATTGTAGAAGACTATATGATAGTTGAGTATGTGGAGTTTGATATTCCTGAAAATAAGATGAATTGCAATTGTTTGAATGACTGAGAATGAAGTTTGCTAGTTTTCGAGAAAGTTTATGGTCTATGCTTTGACATGTCAATTGCATGTTACTTTACCGTGAGAAGTTTTATGAGATGAACTACTGTTATGACATATTATCATGCTAGAAAAGGTGATTGAAATTATCATTGATCAAACTTGTGCACCTTCTAGCATTCACACTTCATAAATTCTTTCTTTTATCATTTACCTACTCGAGGACAAGTAGGAATTAAGCTTGGGGATGCTGATACGTCTCCAGCGTATCTATAATTTATGAAGCATTCATGCTATTTTATTATCTGTTTTGAATGATTATGGGCTTTATTATACACTTTTATATTACTTTTGGGACTAATCTATTAACCGGAGGCCCAGCCCATATTGTCGTTTTATTGCTGTTTCAGTATTTCGAAGAAAAGGAATATCAAACGGAGTCCAAACGGAATGAAACCTTCGGCAGTGTTATTTTTGGGAAGAATATGATCCTGGAGACTTGGAGTTCACGTCATAAGATCCCCGAGGATTCCACGAGATAGGAGGGCGTCCCCCCCCCCTACAGGGAGGGGCCCCCTGTCTCGTGGACCCCTCGAGCACCCCCCGACCGACTTCTTTCACCTATATATTCCCTCGTACCCTAAAACCATCGAATATGAAGATAGATCGGGAGTTCCGCCGCCGCAAGCCTCTCAGAGACACCAAAACCTCTCGAGTCTCTGTTCGCACCACGGAGGGGGAAGCCATCACCGGTGGCCATCTTCATCATCCCGGTGCTCTCCATGACGAGGAGGGAGTAGTTCACCCTCGGGGCTGAGGGTATGTACCAGTAGCTATGTGTTTGATCTCTCTCTCTATCGTGTTCTCTCTTGTGTTCCCTCTATGGCATGATCTTGATGTATCGCGAGCTTTGCTGTTATAGTTGGATCTTATGATGTTTCTCCCCCTCTACTCTCTTGTGATGAATTGAGTTTCCCTCTTGAAGTTATCTTATCGGATTGAGTCTTTACTTTGAGAACACTTGATGTATGTCTTGCCTTGTTTATCTGTGGTGACAATGGGATATCACGTGCCACTTGATGTATGTCTTGGTGACCAACTTGCGGGTTCCGCCCATGAACCTATGCATAGGGGTTGTCACACGTTTTCTTGACTCTCCGGTATAAACTTTTGGGGCACTCTTTGAAGTACTTTTATGTTGGTTGGATGAATCTGAGATTGTGTGATGCATATCATATAATCATGCCCACGGATACTTGAGGTGACAATGGAGTATCTAGGTGACATTAGGGTTTTGGTTGATTTGTGTCTTAAGGTGTTATTCTAGTACGAACTCTTTAATAGATCGATCCGAAAGAATAACTTTGAGGTGGTTTTCAGACCTTACCATAATATCTACGTTTGTTCTCCGCTATTAATGGCTTTGGAGTGACTCTTTGTTGCATGTTGAGGGCTTGTTATATGATCTATCTATGTTATTATTGTTGAGAGAACTTGCACTAGTGAAAGTATGAACCCTAGGCCTTGTTTCCTATCATTGCAATACCGTTTACGCTCACTTTTATCATTATTTACCTTGCTGTTTTTATATTTTCAGATTACAAAAACCTATATCTACCATCCATATTGCACTTGTATCACCATCTCTTCGCCGAATTAGTGCACATATACAATTTACCATTGTATTGGGTGTGTTGGGGACACAAGAGACTCTTTGTTATTTTGTTGCAGGGTTGTTTGAGAGAGACCATGTTCATCCTACGCCTCCTACGGATTGATAAACCTTAGGTCATCCACTTGAGGGAAATTTGCTACTGTCCTACAAACCTGTGCACTTGCAGGCCCAACAACGTCTACAAGAAGAAGGTTGTGTAGTAGACATCAGCCGTGTGCGGTGCCCCCGTCCATCATAATCCACCTCGGTCATATCATAGCGGTGCTTAGGCGAAGCCCTGTGTCGGTAGCAACATCATCACCGTCATCACACCGTCGTGCTGACAGAGCTCTCCCGTGAAGCTCTGCTGGATCGGAGTTCGCGGGACGTCATCGAGCTGAACATGTGCTGAACTCGGAGGTGTCGTACGTTCAGTACTTGGATCGGTCGGATCGTGAAGATGTACGACTACATCAACCATGCTGTGCTAACGCTTCCGCTTTCGGTCTATGAGGGTACGTGGACACACTCTCCCCTCTTGTTGCTATGCATCACCATGATTTTGCATGCACGTAGGAATTTTTTTGAAATTACTACGTTCCCCTACAGTGGCATCCGAGCATGATTTTATGCATAGATGTTATATGCACGAGTAGAACACAAGTGAGTTGTGGGCGATACAAGTCATACTGCTTACCAGCATGTCATACTTTGGTTCGGCGGTATTGTTGGATGAAGTGGCCCGGACCGACATTACGCCAGACGCTTACGCGAGACTGGTTCTACCGACGCGTGCTTTGCACACGGTGGCTGGCGGTGTCGGTTCTCCAACTTTAGGTGAACCGAGTGTGGCTACACCCGGTCCTTGAGAAGGTTAAAACATCACTAACTTGACGAACTATCGTTGTGGTTTTGATGCGTAGGTAAGAACGGTTCTTGCTCAGCCCGTAGCAGCCACATAAAACTTGCAACAACAAAGTAGAGGATGTCTAACTTGTTTTTGCAGGGCATGTTGTGATGTGATATGCTCAAGACGTGATGAGATATAAGTTGTTGTATGAGATGATCATGTTTTATTGAAGTTATCGGCAACTGGCAGAAGCCTTATGGTTGTCTCTTTATTGCAGAAGATGCAAGCGCCAAATAATTGCTTTACTTTATCGCTATGCGATAGCAATAGTTGCAAGAGCAATAGTTGGCGAGACGACCATGTGACGACACATTGATATAGATCAAGATGATGGAGATCATGGTGTCATGCAGGTGATGATAGAGATCATGACGGTACTTTGGAGATGGAGATCAAAGGCGCAAGATGATCATGGCCATATCATTTCACATATTTTGATTGCATGTGATGTTTATCTTTTATACATCTTATTTTGCTTAGTTCGACGGTAGCATTATAAGATGACCCCTTACTAAAATTTCAAGGTATAAGTGTTCTCCCTGAGTATGCACCATTGCGAAAGTTCTTCGTGCTGAGACACCACGTGATGATCGGGTGTGATAGGCTCTATGTTCAAATACAACGGGTGCAAAACAGTTGCACACGCGGAATACTCAGGTTAAACTTGACGAGCCTAGCATATGAAGATATGGCCTCGGAACACTGAGACCGAAAGGTCGAGCGTGAATCATATAGTAGATATGATCAACATAGTGATGTTCACCATTGAAACTACTCCATCTCACGTGATGATCGGACATGGTTTAGTTGATATGGATCACGTGATCACTTAGAGTATTAGAGGGATGTCTATCTAAGTGGGAGTTCTTAAGTAATATGATTAATCGAACTTTAATTTATCATGAACTTAGTCCTGGTAGTATTAGCATATCTATGTGTAGATCAATAGCTCGCGTTTAGCCCCCTGTTTTATTTTTGATATGTTCCTAGAGAAAACTGAGTTGAAAAATGTTAGTAGCAATGATGCGGATTGGATCCGTGATCTGAGGATTATCCTCATTGTTGCACAGAAGAATTATGTCCTTGATGCACCGCTAGGTGACAGACCGATTGCAGGAGCAAATGCAAAATGTTATGAATGTTTGGCAAGCTCGATATGATGACTACTTGATAGTTTAGTGCACCATGCTTTGCAGCTTAGAATCGGGGCTTCAAAGATGTTTTTGAAACGCCACAGAGCATATGAGATATTCCAAGAGTTGAAATTAGTATTTCAGACTCATGCCCATGTCGAAAGGTGTGAGACCTTTGACAAGTACTTTGCCTACAAGATGGAGGAGAATAGCTCAGCTGGTGAGCATGTGCTCAGAATGTCTGAATACTACAATCACTTGAATCAAATGGGAGTTAATCTTCTAGATAAGATAGTTATTGACAAAGTTCTCTAGTCACTATCACCAAGTTTCTAGAACTTCGTGATGAACTATAATATGCGAGGGATAACGGAAACGATTCCCAAGCTCTTCATGATGCTAAAATCGACGAAGGTAGAAATCAAGAAAAACATCAAGTGTTGATGGTTAACAAGACCACTAGTTTCAAGAAAAGGGCAAAGGGAAGAAGGGGAACTTCGAGAAGAACGGCAAGCAAGTTGCTGCTCAAGTGAAGAAGCCCAAGTCTGGACCTAAGCCTGCGACTAAGTGCTTCTACTGCAAAGGGACTAGTCACCGGAAGCGGAACTGCCCCAAGTATTTGGCGGATAAGAAAGATGGTAAAATGAACAAATGTATATTTGATATACATGTTATTGATGTGTACTTTACTAGTGTTTATAGCAACCCCGTGGTATTTGATACTAGTTCAGTTGATAAGAGTAGTAACTCGAAACGGGAGTTGCAGAATGAACAGAAACTAGTTAAGCGTGAAGTGATGATGTGTGTTGGAAGCAGTTCCAAGATCGATATGATCATCATCGCACACTCCCTATACTTTCGGGATTAGTGTTGAACCTAAATAAATGTTATTTGGTGTTTGCGTTGAGCATGAATATGATTTGATCATGTTTATTACAATACGGTTATTCATTTAAACTAGAGAATAATTGTTGTTTTGTTTACATGAATAAAACCTTCTATGGTCATACACCCAATGAAAATGGTTTGTTGGATCTCGATTGTAGTGATACACATATTCATAATATTGAAGCTAAAAGATGCAAAGTTAATAAAGATAGTGCAACTTATTTGTGGCAATCGCCGTTTAGGTCATATTGGTGTAAAGCGCATGAAGAAACTCCATGCTGATGGGTTTTTGGAATCACTTGATTATGAATCACTTGATTCTTGCGAACCATGCCTCATGGGCAAGATGACTAAGACTCCGTTCTCCGGAAAAATGGAGCGAGCAACTGACTTATTGGAAATAATACATATTGATGTATTCAGTCTGATGAGTGTTGAGGCTCGCGGCGGGTATCATTATTTTCTGACCTTCACACATGATTTGAGCAGATATGGGTATATCTACTTGATGAAATATAAGTCTGAAACATTTGAAAAGTTCAAAGAATTTCAGAGTGAAGTGGAAAATCATCGTGATAAGAAAATAAAGTTTCTACGATTTGATCGGGGAGACGAATATTTGAGTTACGAGTTTGGTCTTCAATTAAAACAATGTGGAATAGTTTCACAAACTCATGCCACCTGGAACACCACAGCGTAATGGTGTGTCTGAACGTCATAACCGTACTTTATTGGATATAGTGCAATCTATGATGTTTCTTACCGATTTACCACTATCGTTTTGGGGTTATGCAGTAGAGACAACTGCATTCACGTTAAATAGGGCACCAACTAAATCCGTTGAGACGACACCGTATGAACTGTGGTTTAGCAAGAAACATAAGCTGTTGTTTCTTAAAGTTTGGGGTTGTGATGCTTATGTGAAAAAGTTTCATCCTGATAAGCTCAACCCAAATCGGAGAAATGCGTCTTCATAGGATACCCAAAGGAGACAGTTGGGTACACCTTCTATCACAGATCCTAAGGCAAGTCATTCGTTGCTAAATTTGGATCCTTTCTAGGGAAGGAGTTTCTCTCGAAAGAAGTGAGTGGGAGGAAAGTAGAACTTGATGAGGTAATTGTACCTGCTCCCTTATTGGAAAGTAGTTCATCACAGAAACCGGTTCCTGTGACTACTACACCAACTAGTGAGGAAGCTAATGATGATGATCATGTAACTTCAGATCAAGTTACTACCTGCTACCTCTTGAGCACTGCGTTGGATATCCCCGAAGAGGAAGGGATGATGCAGCAAAGTAGCATAAGTATTTCCCTCAGTTTTTGAGAACCAAGGTATCAATCCAGTAGGAGGCTACGCGCGAGTCCCTCGTACCTACACAAAACAAATAGCTCAACACAACCAACGCGATTAGGGGTTGTCAATCCCTTCACGATCACTTACGGGAGTGAGATCTGATAGAGATGATAGATAATATTTTTGGTATTTTTGGGTATAGAGATGCAAAGTGAAATGTAAAAGTGAAAGGATCGATATGGTTGACTAGAGGGGGGTGAATAGGCAACTAACAATTTTTAGCTTTTCTTTACCAAATTAAACTTTGCAACAAAGTAGGTTCTCTAGATATGCAACTAGGTGGACAACCTATATGATGCAACAACCATAAGCACACAAGCAAGCAATGGATATAACACAAATAAGCTTGCACAAGTAAAGGGATGAGATAACCAAGAGTGGAGACGGTGGAGACGAGGATGTGTTACCGAAGTTCCTTCCGTTTGAGGGGAAGTACGTCTCCGTTAGAGCGGTGTGGAGGCACAATGCTCCCCAAGAAGCCACTAGGGCCACCGTATTCTCCTCACGCCCTCACACAATGCAAGATGTCATGATTCCACTATTGGTGCCCTTTAAGGCGGCCAGAACCTTTACAAACAAGGTTGGGGCAATCTCCACGACTCAATTGAGGCTCCCAACGACACCACGAAGCTTCACCAAAATGGACTATGGCTTCACGGTGACCTCAACTGCCTAGGGTGCTCAAACACCCAAGAGTAACAAGATCCGCTTAGGGATTAGTGGGGAATCAAATTTACTGTTGGTGGAAGTGTAGATCGGGCCTTCTCAACCAATCCCGAGCAAATCAACAAGTTTGATTGGCTAGGGAGAGAGAGATCGAGGCGAAAATGGAGCTTGGAGCAACAATGGAGCTTAGGGTTGGAAGAGGTGGTCAACTAAAGGTAGGAGAGCGACCCTTTTATAGTGGTGGACGAAATCCAACCGTTATCCACTTAACCAGCTCAGCGACATGCGGTACTACCGCTCAGAGGCGCTGCATTATCAAGAAGGCCACGCTGCGGTACTACCGTGGCGACCACGATAAGATTACCGGCTGCAGCAGCGGGGCTAGAGCGAGCTCGACAGGGCAAGATTACTACATGGCGGTACTACCGCTCCCCCTTACGGTACTATCGCAAGGAAGGAAAGCCCTAGTCTGGGACGGGCGTGGATGAATAAAATTACATCCGTGCCTACTTCCGCTGGAAAACAAACGGTGCAAAAATCCGACACGGTACTACCGCTGGAGAGCAGTACTACCGCGTGGTTGCTGGATCAAAGCGCCGCGGTACTATCAGCAAGACGAGGCGCGGTACTACCGCGGAGGCGCGGATGTAAAAAATTACATCTGCCCCTACTACCGCAACCCAGCGGTACTTGGCCTGGGGGCCACAGTAGTACGGCCCCAGAGGAGCGGTACTACCGTGGGCTCCCGCGGTACTACCGCGCCTAAGACACGGTACTATCGCAAGCACGGCAACAGCAGCCAAGACAATCGCAAAGAGGATAAATGGGGGATGCTCCAAAGTGCAAGGGAAAGGTGGAGACAAGGAAGGGAACGTGCACGTGATGATACCACCCAAACCTTTCCGACGCAGACTGATACGTCTCCGTCGTATCTACTTTTCCAAACACGGTTGCCCTTGTTTTGGACTCTAACTTGTATGATTTGAATGGAACTAATCCGGACTGACGCTGTTTTCAGCAGAATTGCCATGGTGTTGTTTTATGTGCAGAAAATAAAAGTTTTCGGAATGACCTGAAACTCCACGGAACACCTTAGAAAAAATAATAAAAAATCCTCGCCAAAGATGAAGACCAGGGGGCCCACACCCTTCTCACGAGGGTGGGGGCGCGCCCTCCCCCCTGGGCGCGCCCCCCTACCTCGTGGGCCCCCTGGTGGCCCTCCGAGGCCAACTCCAACTCTATATATTGGCTTTCGGGGAGAAAAAATCAGAGAGAAGAAATCATCGCGTTTTACGATACGGAGCCGCCGCCAGGCCCTAATCTCTCTCGGGAGGGATGATCTGGAGTCCGTTCGGGGCTACAGAGAGGGGGATTCGTCACCGTCGCCATCATCAACCATCCTCCATCACCAATTTCATGATGCTCACCGCCGTGCGTGAGTAATTGCATCGTAGGCTTGCTGGACGGTGATGGGTTGGATGCGATTTATCATGTAATCGAGTTAGTTTTGTTAGGGTTTGATCCCTAGTACCCATTATGTTCTGAGATTGATGTTGCTATGACTTTGCTATGCTTAATGCTTGTCACTAGGGCTCGAGTGCCATGATTTCATATCTGAACCTATTATGTTTTCATGAATATATGTGTGTTCTTGATCCTATCTTGCAAGTCTATAGTCACCTACTATGTGTTATGATCCGGCAACCCCGAAGTGACAATAATTGGGACCACTACCGGTGATGACCATAGTTTGAGGAGTTCATGTATTCACTATGTGTTAATGCTTTGTTCCGGTTCTCTATTAAAAGGAGGCCTTAATATCCCTTAGTTTCCGTTAGGACCCCGCTGCCACGGGAGGGTAGGACAAAAGATGTCATGCAAGTTCTTTTCCATAAGCACGTATGACTATATACGGAATACATGCCTACATTACATTGATGAACTGGAGCTAGTTACGTGTCACCCTATGTTATGAATGTTACATGATGAACCACATCCGCATAATTATCCATCACCGATCCGGTGCCTCACGAGTTTTCCATATCTTTGGTTCTCGCTTATTTACTTTTCCGTTGCTCTTGTTACAATCACTACAAAATACCAAAAACATTACTTTTCTGTCTTTACTTTTGTTTCCGTTACCACCACTATCATATTACTTTGCTACTAAACACTTTGCTGCAGATACTAAGTTTCCATGTGTGGTTGAATTGACAACTCAGCTGCTAATACTTGAGAATATTATTTGGCTCCCCTTGTGTTGAATCAACAAATTTGGGTTGAATACTCTACCCTCGAAAACTGTTGCGATCCCCTATACTTGTGGGTTATCAAGACCTTTTTCTGGCGCCGTTCTTGGGAGCATAGCTCTATTCTTTGAGTCACTTGGGATTTATATCTGCTTTGGACACTATAAAGAATTTGAAAGACGCTAAGACAACAATTTATCCCTCAACTACGAGGGGAGGTAAGGAAGCGCCATCTAGCTTTGCACTTGATTCACCTTCGTTATGAGTAAGCTAGCGACACCTAAACCTTCTTACGCTATTCGTTCCGATATGTCGCATGTTATTGATGATGCCACTACGCTATGCATGATACTTATGATGAAACTACTTCTATGCTTGATACTACTGTGCCTTGGTGAATTTCTAGATGAACAAATTTCTAGGTCTAGAGAAAGAGAAAATATTGAAACTGAATACGATGATGTTAGTGATGATGAAAATATGCCCGCTATTCACGAGGGTTATCTTTTAATGCTGAATCTTCTGCAATTGTTCTTGCTTGCCGTGATAGACTTGAACTTAAGAGGTTGCTAGTTAAATGGAGTAATGAGTCTTTTAGAGATAGGATGAGACCCGACCACTGCTTTTGCTACTTCACCTATACGTGTTCCCGATCAGGATTATTATGATTTTTCTGTTGATCCAGATATAATTACTTTGGTTGAATCCGATCCTTTTTATGGCTATGAATCTGAAACTGTTGTGGCACATCTTACTAAGTTAAATGATATAGCTGCCCGGTTTACTAATAATGAGAGATCGCGCTACCTTTATTTACTCAAAATATTTCCGTTCTCATTAAAGGGTGATGCTAAGAAATGGTTTAATTCTCTTGATCCTGGTTGTGTGCAAAGTCCCGGGATATGATTTATTACTTCTCGCTAAATATTTCCCTGCTCATAAGAAACAAGCTGCTTTGAGGGATATATATAATTTTGTGCAAATTGAAGAAGAGGGTCTCCCACAAGCTTGGGGGAGGCTTCTCAAGTTACTTTATGCTTTGCCTGATCATCCTCTTATGACACCTGATATACTGGATATCTTTTATCATGGACTCACTGTTGCTTCGAGTGATTACGGATAGTTGTGCTGTTTCTCTTTTCTTGGAAAGAACACGGGTTGATGCTGAAATTCTATTGATTTATTTGTTGACAAATGAATATAATTGGGCTCCTCCTGAGACAGCTCGAGAGCCTAGTTCTGAGCCTATTCCTAAACCAACTCAAGAAGAGAGGTGTTCTATTTCTCGATCCTGAAGATATGCAAGAGGCAAAGAAATCTATGAAAGAAAAAGGTATTAAAGCTGAAGATGTTAAGAATTTACCTCCTATTGAAGAAATACATGGTCTTAATTTCATCACTTTGTTGAAGAAGTATATGATCTCAATTACTTATTTCTTGAAGAACCTCCCGATATCCCGACACGTAGTAAAGGTAAATTCTCTCTATAGATATGATAAAGCTGAAGTCCCTCCTACTAAAATTGCTAGTCGATTGCTTGGATGAGTTTGATGACTTTATGTTTAAGCAAGATGACTTTAATGTTTATTTTGGTAGACAATTAAAAGAAAATGCGTATATGATTAGACGCTTGGGTGATTATATGGCTAATATTAGAGGTGAACTTAAACTTGTTAGCAAACATGCTTCTATGGTTACCACTCAAGTAGAACAAGTACTTAAAGCTCGAAAGAAGTGCTTGATGAAATAAATAGTAAGGAAAATGATTATGCTATTAGAGTGGCTACTAGAACTGGTAGAATGACTCAGGAACCTTTGTATCCTGAAGGCCACCCTAAGAGAATCGAGCAAGATTCTTAGAGAAATAATATTGATGTACCTAGTTCTTCTAAAAGGAAGAAAAGAAAAAATGATAGAACTGTGCAAACTTCTAGAGAACCTATTCTTTGAAACACACGATAATCCAAATGATATCTCTATGTGCGATGCTCAAAACACAATCTGGTAATGAACATGAACCTAGTGAAAATGTTAATGATGATGTTCATGATAATGCTCAACCTAGTAATGATAATGATGTAGAAGTAGAACCTGCTGTTGATCTTGATAACCCACAATCAAAGAATCAACGTTATGATAAAAGAGACTTCGTTGCTAGGAAACATGGTAAATAAAGGGAACCATGGGTTCAGAAACCCATGCCTTTTCCTCCGAAACCATCCAAGAAAAAGGATGATGAGGATTTTGAGCGCTTTGCTGAAATGATTAGGCCCATCTTTTTGCGTATGCGATTGATTGATATGCTCAAAATGAATGCTAAATATATGAAAGATATTGTTACACATAAGAGAAAGATACCGGAAGCTGAAATTTCCACCATGCTTGCTAATTATACTTTTAAGGGTGGAATACCAAAGAAACTTGGAGATCCAGGAGTACCTACTATACCATGCTCCATTAAAAGAAATTATGCTAAAACTGCTTTATGTGATCTTGGAGCCGGTGTTAGTGTTATGCCTCTCTCTTTATATCATAGACTTGACTTGAATAAGTTGACACCTACTGAAATATCTTTGCAAATGGCTGATAAATCAACTGCTATACCTGTCGGTATTTGTGAGGATGTGCTTGTTGTGGTTGCAAACGTTACTATTTTAACGGACTTTGTTATTCTTAATATTCCCGAGGATGATAGTATGTCTATTATTCTTGGAAGACCTTTCCTTAATACTGCAGGGGCTGTTATTGATTGCAATAAAGGCAATGTCACTTTTCATGTTAATGGTAATGAGCATACGGTACACTTTCCGAGGAAACAACCTAAAGTTCATAGTATCAACTCTATTGGAAAAATTCCATCGATTATATTTGGAGGTTTTGAATTTCCTCTCCCTACTGTTAAGAAGAAATATGATATACTTATTATTGGGGATGTCCATATCCCGTTGAGGTAACATAGTGTTATTCAAATTTCTCCGGTTCCATGATTATCGGAATGAGTTTGTTAACAAGACTTGATCAACCTTGTTAGTGGATTCTTTTGATGAGCATGAGATGGATGAAACTAGAAGCACAACCTTATACGTACCCTCTTTATATTCTCTGTAATTTAGTAGAAATAAAGTAAAATAGTATTTTTCTCGTCTGCATTTCTGATTTATCCGTGCAATATAAAAATATCCCGAAAATAAAAGTCCTCGTAATGACATGCCAATTTAATATGATTTTTTCGGGAATATTTGAGGATTTTAGCACAAACATTACATGGGAGCTGCCACCTGGCCACGAGGGTGGAGGGCGCGCCCTACCCCCCTGGGCGCGCCCCCCTGCCTCGTGGGCCCACGGTGGCCCTCCTCCACTTATCCCTGCACCCATCTTCTTCCTCTGCTTCACACAAACCCAAAAAACCAACTCAAGCTCGTGTTCCAGCCACTTTTGCTGCGATTTTTGATCTCCTTGCTCAAAGCACCTCTCACAAAACTGCTTGGGGAGATTGTTCCTTGGTATGTGACTCCTCCAGTGGTCCAATTAGTTTTTGTTCTAGTGCTTCATTCATTGCAAATTTGTGCTGCATAGGTGACCATGTCCTTGAGCTTGCATGTCAAATTTATATGGTTCCAAGTAGTTCTAATGCTTGATATATGCTCTAGGCACTTGTATGAGTAGTTGCTATCAGTTTTATTGAAGTTGGTTCACTTTTATTTGAAGTTGCTAAAAATTTCAGATTGTTTCAGAAATAATGAAGAAATTTTTGAGGGGCTCGTCGAGCCGAAGCTCTAAGGAAAAACAAAAGGAAGAAGAATAGAAGCCCAAATTTAATTTGCCTCGCACCACGGAGGTCTGGCTGTGTGAATGGCCTTCCGATGACTTCTTGAGGAGAGCCGGGATTTATGAGGATTTCTATCTATTAATTGAGAACGCCGGCCTCGCCAACTTCCTCCGCGACCAACGTCATGAGTATCTCTTACTCACAAATACTTTTGTGCAGAACTTCTACTTTTTCCCTAAGAAATCACCTCCAACAGTAGAGTTTCATTTATATGACGTTGTCGAGGAAATGCCATTAGCTGAATTTTGCGAGGTTTGCAAAATACCTTTTGAGGGTTCTTTAGATGAACCACACCGTAATGAAGTATAAGATTTTATTAACACTATCACTGTGGGAGAAACCAGAAAGGTTTCTGATGCAAGAATTACTAGCATACATTTTCCTGTTTTACGCTACTTTGCCTTATTTTCTAGTCATTGCTTGATTGGTCGCGGGAACTGTGGAAACCTTAGCATTCCTAATATTATCATCTTGTTCCATGGTTTATACCGCAATAACTCTGTTAGTATGGGTGGAATTGTTGCTAGACGGTTAAGTCTGAACCGTACTAAGGGCCCCGTCCTTGGAGGCATTTATGCTTCACGCCTAGCTGAACATTTTGAAATACCTATTAGGCATGAGGAGAAAGAAGAAACAGCGCTGCCCCGTGCTTATTTAGATTATAAGAGTATGATAGCGCATGACTTTCTTGTTAAGAGTCGCGAAGGGGAGCTCAAATACAAATTATACTTTGATAAACATCACCCTGAGACTATTACTTTGCCTGCTCCTTCTTTGTTTAACTTATCTGCAGGTCCTCACATTGTTCCATGGTCGGCTGTTCAAGCCTATCGGAATCCTGCACCAGCCCAGGAACCAGAGCCACAAGATGAGCCTCCACGACTATCTGTTTATTCTTGGGATCCAGAGGAGGTTGCCAGCCAGTGGCAGCCGGAGCCTTCTTCGTCGCAGTATGACCCCAGCTTCACCTACGGGTATCAGCCAGGCTATCCCTGGCAATAAACCAACTTAGGACAAAAGCCTAAGCTTGGGGGAGTACGTATTTCCCACCGACATTACATTCATGTTCACACACACTCATTGCTAGATGTCGGTGCTCATACTCTTTCATTGTAATATCCATGCTAGTTTATTTTCCTTTTTCCTGCTTTCTTCTTGTGTGTTTAATAAACCTTAAGAAAAAAACAAAAAAAAATAGTAGTAGTTTATTTTTCCTGCTTGTAGTAGAATTAAAAAGAAAACCCAAAAATATTTCCCGTCCTTGTTTTTACTTGTTGGGAGCTTTCCCGTGTAAATAGTTTTTCTTTTTCTTTTCCTTTCTTTGGGGGTCGAGAAGACCATATTGAAAATGCTTAGTGGCTCTCATATGCATGATCGTTTATTTAACTTAGAGCCCATATTACTTGTCTTCTCTCTTGAGTTGAATGCTTGCAGATTCCAAATTTAGTCCAATGCATGTGCACTCTTATTATTATACACACCGCTCGTCGTGCAAGTGAAAGGCAATAATGATGATATATGATGGACTTATTGGGATGAGAAAAGCTGGTATGAACTCGACCTCTCTTGTTTTTGTAAATATGATGATTCATCGTTCTGATTCAGCTATTATGAAGTAAACATATTTGCAATGACATTTAGAGATTATAGTTGCTTGTGCCATGCTTGATTAACTATGAGTTATAATGGTTTACCTTATGCGTGCCAACATGCTATTAGAATGATTATGATGTGGTATGATGGGATGGTATCCTCCTTTGAATGAATTGAGTGACTCGACTTGGCACATGTTCACGCATGTAGTTGAATCAAATCAACATAGCCTTCATGATATTTATGTTCATGGTGGATTATATCCTACTCATGCTTGTATTCGGTGTAAATTAATTTTAATGCATGTTTACTACTGTTGTCGCTCTCTCAGTTGGTCGCTTCCCAGTCTTTTGCTAGCCTTCACATGTACTAAGCGGGAATACTGCTTGTGCATCCAAACTCCTTAAACCCCAAAGTTATTCCATATGAGTCCACTATACCTTCCAATATGCGGTATCTACCGCTGCTCAAGTAAATTTGTATGTGCCAAACTCTAAATCTTCAAATAAACATTCTATTTTGCATGCTCGAATAGCTCATATGTCAACTAGAGCTGCCCTTATCTTCCGTGTTAGGCGGGTTATTGTCAAGAGGAGTGGACTCCGCTCCTCATTCACGAGAAAATGGCTGGTATCCGGGATGCCCAGTCCCATGCTTTATGCAAACTAAATAAAAATAATTGCAAACAAAACTCCCCTTGGGACCCGTTGAATGTTGGAGGCACTCGTTGTTTCGAGCAAGCCATGGATTGATGCTTGTGGAGGAAGGGGAGTATAAAGTTTACCATTCTGTTTGGGAACCGCCTATAATCTGTTTAGCATGGAAGATATCGTCATCTTTTAGTTGTTATGTTGACAATGAAAGTACGCCGCTCAAAAATATAATTTATCTCTATTTCAAAATCGAGCTCTGGCACCTCTACAAATCCTTGCTTCCCTCTGCGAAGGGCCTATCCATTTACTTTTATGTTGAGTCATCACCCTTCTTATTAAAAAGCACCCATTTGAGAGCACACCGTCTTCGCATTCATTATAATTGGTTTATATTGGGTATGACTTGACTAGATCTCTTTTACCATGAATTACAATGTTTAGTCAGTCCTTGATCTTTAAAGGTGCTCTGCATTTATGTTTTGCGGTCTCAGAAAGGGCTAGCGAGATACCATTTTGTTATATCATGTTATGATTATTTTGAGAAAGTGTTGTCATCCGAGTTTTATTATTATGGCTCGCTAGCTGATTATGCTATTGATATGAGTAATTATGAGACCTACGTGTTATTGTGAGTATGGTTAGTTCATAATATTTGCTGAAACTTGAATCTTGGCTTTTCATGTTTACAACAACAAGAGCAAACGAGTTTGTAAAGTTTTTCTTTTTCATTTCAGTTTGTCAACTGAATTGCTTGAGGACAAGCAAGGGTTTAAGCTTGGGGGAGTTGATACGTCTCCGTCGTATCTACTTTTCCAAACACTTTTGCCCTTGTTTTGGACTCTAACTTGTATGATTTGAATGGAACTAATCTGGACTGACGTTGTTTTCAGCAGAATTGCCATGTGTTGTTTTATGTGCAGAACATAAAAGTTCTCAGAATGACCTGAAACTCCACGGAACACCTTAGAAAAAATAATAAAAAATCCTCGCCAAAGATGAAGACCAGGGGGCCCACACCCTGCTCACGAGGGTGGGGGGCGCGCCCTCCCCCCTGGGCGCGCCCCCTACCTCGTGGGCCCCCTAGTGGCCCTCCGACGCCAACTCCAACTCTATATATTGGCTTTCGGGGAGAAAAATATCAGAGAGAAGAAATCATCGCATTTTATGATACGGAGCCGCCGCCAAGCCCTAATCTCTCTCGGGAGGGCCAATCTGGAGTCCGTTCGGGGCTCCGGAAAGGGGGATTCGTCGCCGTCGTCATCATCAACCATCCTCCATCACCAATTTCATGATGCTCACCGCCGTGCGTGAGTAATTGCATCGTAGGCTTGCTGGACGGTGATGGGTTGGATGAGATTTATCATGTAATCGAGTTAGTTTTGTTAGGGTTTGATCCCTAGTATCCATTATGTTACGAGATTGATGTTGCTATGACTTTGCTATGCTTAATGTTTGTCACTAGGGCCCGAGTGCCATGATTTCAGATCTGAACCTATTATGTTTTCATGAATATATGTGTGTTCTTGATCCTATCTTGCAAGTCTATAGTCACCTGCTATGTGTTATGATCCGCCAACCCAAGTGACAATAATCGGGACCACTCCGGTGATGACCATAGTTTGAGGAGTTCATGTATTCACTATGTGTTAATGCTTTGTTCGGTTCTCTATTAAAAGGAGGCCTTAATATCCCTTAGTTTCCAATAGGACCCGCTGCCACGGGAGGGTAGGACAAAAGATGTCATGCAAGTTCTTTTCCATAAGCACGTATGACTATATACGGAATACATGCCTACATTACATTGATGAACTGGAGCTAGTTCTGTGTCACCCTATGTTATGACTGTTACATGATGAACCACATCCGGCATAATTACCCATCACTGATCCGGTGCCTACGAGTTTTCCATATACTGGTTCTCGCTTATTTACTTTTCCGTTGCTTCTGTTACAATCACTACAAAAATACCAAAAACATTACTTTTGTTGTCTTTACTTTTGTTTCCGTTACCACCACTATCATATTACTTTGCTACTAAACACTTTGCTGCAGATACTAAGTTTCCAGGTGTGGTTGAATTGACAACTCAGCTGCTAATACTTGAGAATATTCTTTGGCTCCCCTTGTGTCGAATCAACAAATATGGGTTGAATACTCTACCCTCGAAAACGGTTGCGATCCCCTATACTTGTGGGTTATCACGGACCCCCTCTTAATAGTACGGCTTTCCTACGACTCAAATCCACCAAAAAGAAACGTAGAGAAACGCCGTCTTCAATAGTCTTCGAGGGGCACCAAACCGTCTTGTGCCTAGTGAAGAAGTGTCACGAGAAACTCAAGGCACACGATTAGTCCATAAAAGCATTGTCATCAATCACCAAAACACCTTAGGGATAAATATGCACTTACAATCTCCCCTTTTGGTGGATTGATGACAATACATGATTCTTGCAAAAAGGAAATAAACTAGAGCATAGGCAAACCCTCCTCTCTAAAATATAGGCAGGCTCCCCTAGATGTGTGCAATCTACATGGATGCATTGGACTGCACAAAGACACAACTAGGATCAACACTCCCCTATATTTTAGAGACAAGGCATATCTGGCAATGATAAGGCTAAACAACTAATCAAGAGCATAAAACATAGGTAGCACAATATAACATAAGCTCGCTAAGATAGGATAAAAGTGCATATGTCTTACACCATATGAAGGATAAGTCTCAAACCAAACCAAAGCAAATGAAACGAGGTTCAAACGAGACAACAAACACACCAAACACAACGACACACGAGCAAATCCCTACACTCTCTCCCCCTTTGGCATCGAGACGCCAAAAAGGCAGAGAGGACACCTACACACTCGGGGTGGCTCAAGCGGAGAAATCATCCCAGTGCTCCTCCTCAGACTCGGCGGCAGGGATGTCCTCATCAAAGTCCTCGTCAGAATCAGTCCACTTGAAGCCCTGCTTCACCATCCACTCGGCCTCTGGAGTAATGTTCCTCTCTGACCCGCTGGAATGAGCCTCACCAAAGACCTTCAGGATGTGCAAGTCACGGCGGCGAGCCTCCTTGGAGGCAACGTGAGTCCTGTACTGCCCCTTAGCTTGCATGCAGAAGAGAGACTTCATCTTGTCCTTCAGCTTCTTGGCCCACGAGGGCTCAGAGGAACTCTGGGAAGACCTAGCAGCATGGTCCTCAGCAACATTCTCTGCTCCAGTCTCCTCCTCACCAACAACCCTCCTAGCAGCAGACGCCTCAGCACGAGTAGTAGTGTTGGCCCAGTTGGGCTTGACATGGAGACTGATGGGATCATGCCTAATCCAGTCTGGTGCAAGGAACTCATCCCCAGGGAACAGCTTCTCCCAAGTCTTGGAGATCAGCAGAAACAGGTATGGCCCGTAGATAGGCACCTTGCGGTTGAACACCGCAAACCGAAGCTCATGCCACATGATGTGTGAGACATCAAGAGGCTGAGTCTGAGACACCCGGGCCTCCTCGCACATGAGCATCATATCCACCATATATGCATGAACCTTATCCTTGTTTCCAATGTCTGGAACAGAGAGTTGCGGAAGATGCGATACATGATATCCAGAAAGGAGTTCAGCACCCAAACTGACTTACCATTGGCGAGCACCTTCTCAACATAGTACTCTTGGAGCTTGTTCTTGTTAGCAGACTTCAGGCTGGCATGGGGACGAACACCTGTGGAGTGTTGAGTCCGTCATCCGGAACATGCAACAGATCCATGAACTCCTTCCGTGTAGCGGTCAATCGACGGCCGTGGGTCATCCACGTCATCCGCCGCTCCTCCCCAGGGTGAAAGTACACAGAGGCAAAGAACTGACAAACAAGCTCAGGGTCAAAGTCCAGATGGAAGGAGATCATATGCTCAATACCATACTGCTCCACCAAGTCCAGAGCCTATCCAAAGTACTCACGAAACTTTTCCTTCCTCATGTGATGCATGTCAATCCACTTGACCTCCACGTAGGTATTCTGCTTGTTCTTGATGACATCCAGATAAATGAGAGTCTGTTGCTTGTTCCAGAACAACTCACAGCCTCTGATGGTAGCACGAGGATTCACATATGGGTTCATCTGCCTGAGACGGACGTACTCAGAGGAGGCTATCTCGTCCATGCTCTTAGCGGGTTCCTTGTATCTGCCAGCGGCGGTCTTGACATGACGCTTGGGGGCATTGGGGCCCTCTGATGCTTCACCTTGATTATGCAAACGCTTGGATCCAGTGTTGCGATTGGGATTGGAACGACGAGAGCCACCACCTGAGACACAAAGCGCAAAACACACACGACAACCAATAAGGATCAAAGAAAATACCTCGGCAAAGAAAAAGAACCACTTAGGAAACATACATGATAAATGCCATGAGAAAGATTTGATCCACGGAAGTACTGCCAAGTGCTGCGGTACTAAAAATCTAGTACCGCTCCAAGCCGCGGTAGTACCGTGCAAAGTCACGGTAGTACCGGGTCTGGGAGCGGTAGTAGGGTCTTAGTGCCGCAGCTAAGCGCAATAGTACCAAGACTGACAAAGCGGTAGTATCAAGACACGAAGTCGCAGTAGTACCGCGTCAAGGCCGATCCGAACCTAGTTCAAATCTGAGAAAACCCGCGAAACCTCGGCGGTACTACGGTTGATCAAATCTATCACAGGACAACATATCAAGTATAAATCCTACGCAACCCAACTCTCCTATATCCTACTCTTGCACAGATTTGGCCTAAAATCTCATGAACAACAAGCATCTCCCCAACAACCTAGAAGCGAAAGAACAACCAAGAAAGAGAGGGATTTGGGGAAAAACCTTGTTCCATGGCAAGAGGGAGTGGTGGGGAACGATCCCATCGGTCGGAATCCGAGGAGAGTGGCCGGAGACGGAGATCCGGCGAGGACCTCGGCGTCGTTCGTGAGAGAGAGAGAGAGAGAGACGGGGAGAGAGATAAGTGAATGGGTATGGGGAGTTGGAACTCCCTGCCCGAAATCATAACCCCCACGCTCACTGGCGCGCAGTAGTACCGTGGATCATCAGCGGTAGTACCGCTCGGCGGAAAATACCGCCATGAGCGGTAGTATCGCTCTCTGGGCGGCAATAAAAATTCTTGCCGTGCAGCTGATAATACCGTGCCCTCTCAACGCGGTAGTACCGTGGCTAGCCGCGGTAGTACCGTGAACTCAGGAAGTCGCACGATTCAAGCACACGAAAAAGAGGTCTTTGCACGAAACAAACTTCGAGGCAACACGACACCACAAGAACACGCGACACACGAAGATAGAAAGGCAAACGACAGCACGAAAACAGCCACGAGACACCACCTCTCCAAAGAGAGGGCGGTGGCCGGAGCCACCTATGTTTGAGTCAATTGGTATGGCACCGCGAAGAATTATCCTTGGGCCCATGACCAAAACTCGTCTTTGAAGCACAAGTACCATAAAAAATGGCTAATGTGAAAGAGTTGATCGAGTTATGCATAATGGGGGGAGGGAGAGTTCATTGAGAGAACAACACTCCCCCTATGTCCATGCCTACACCTAAACAAGATAACAAGTTGAGTATGGTGGGGTGAGCAAGGGTTCAAGCAAGATTTCTCGAATCAATGATATTTAGCTCATGCCTTAACTCGCAAAATCTTGCTTCATCCAAAGGCTTCGTGAAGATATATGCAAGGTTATCATGAGTGTTGACGTAGTTGAGCTCGATCTCCCCTCGCCTAATGTGATCCCGGATGAAGTGATACCGAGTCTCAATATGCTTCATCTTGAAGTGTTGCACCGGGTTGAGAGAAATCTTGATGGCACTTTCATTGTCACACCAAAGAGGCACTTTGTCACAAATGACACCGTAATCCTTTAAAGTTTGCCTCATCCATAAGAGTTGATCACAACAACTACCGGCCGCTACATACTCCACTTCGGTGGACGAGAGAGACACACAACTTTGCTTTTTGGAAGACCAACTTACCAAAGAGCAACCAAGGAATTGGCACCCTCCGGAAGTGGACTTCCTATCCACTTTGTCTCCCGCCCAATCAGAATCCGAATATCCTACAAGCTTGAAGTTTGCTCCTCTCGGGTACCATAGGCCAAAGTTTGGGGTATGAGCCAAATATCGAAATATTAAGCTTGACCGCCACAAAGTGGCTTTCCTTAGGTGCGACTTGAAACCGTGCACAAATTCCAACACTCAACATGATATCCGGTCTAGATGCACAAAGGTAAAGCAAGGATCCAATCATGGAAGCGATATACCTTTTGATCCACCGCTTTACCATTGGGATCGATGTCAAGTTGGCACTTAGTAGGCATTGGAGTGGAAGCCGGCTTGACATCGCTAGCTTGAATCTCTTGAGCATGTCTTGAGTGTATTTGGCTTGGTTGATGAAGGTACCTTCTCTTCTTTGCTTCACTTGAAACCTAGAAAGAACTTCAACTCTCCCATGGAAGACATCTTGAACTTTGAGGTCATTAGTGCGGCAAATTCATCATTGAAAGCTTTGTTAGGGGAACCAAAGATAATGTCATCAACATATAGTTGGCACACAAACAACTCCTTTGACCTTCTTAGTAAAAAGAGTGGGATCGATTAGCCCAACTTCAAACCCGCGATCTTGTAGCAACTCGGTAAGGTGGTCATACCACGCACGTGGGGCTTTTTAAGGCCATAGAGTGCCTTATCGAGTTGATACACATGATCGAGAAAGTAGGGATACTCGAACCCGGGGGGTTGTTTGACGTAAACCAACTCATTAATAGGACCATTAAGAAAAGCACTCTTCACATCCATTTTTTGCAACTTAAAGTTGTGATGAGAAGCATAAGAAATCAACAAACGAATGGATTCAAGACGAGCAACGGGAGCAAAGTTTTCACCGTAGTCGATACCCTCGACTTGGGAGTAACCTTGTGCCACCAATCTTGCCTTGTTGCGAATGATGGTTCCATGAGCATCTTGTTTGTTCTTGAAAATCCACTTGGTCCAAATGACCTTTGTGGTTCCCCGTTGGCCTTGGCACCAACCTCCACACCTTGTTGTAGTCGGAGTTGTTGAGTTCTTCATGCATGGCATTAAGCCAATCCGGATCTTTGAGTGCTTCATATACCTTTTGGGGTTCAACACAAGAAACAAACGCGTGATGTTCACAGTAGTTTGCCAATTGTCTATGAGTGCTTACCCCCTTTTGAATGCTTCCAAGTACATTCTCCATGAGATGACCCTTGGTGGTGAGCTTGGAAGCAATCTTGGCGGCACGACGCTCTAATTCCTCCTCGGTGGTGAGTTGAGGAGCGGTCACTTGATCATCTTGAGCGCCGTCTTGAGCATGTTCTTGATCTTGAACTTGCTCGGGGGAGAGAACTTGTCCTTGGGCATCACTTGGTGTGTCAACATCGTCTTGAGCATGATCTTGCCCTTGGTCTTGTTCATGAGGTTGAGGGCCTTCACTTTGTTCTTCGGGAGCGTGTGGGCCCTGGGTTGGTGATGGCTCCACTTGAGTGGAGCATTGTACTTCTCCTTCAGCCACAAGGGGTTCCTCAATGGGTAGGATAAAACCAACACCCATTCTTCTTATGGCTTGAGGAGGAATTTCATCACCTACATCACAAGTGCCACTTTGCTCCACTTGGGAGCCGTTATTCTCATCAAACTCCACGTTACACGTCTCCTCAATAAGTCCCGTGGATTTATTGAGGACACAGTAAGCATGAGAGTTTGTAGCATAACCAACAAATATGCCCTCATAAGCTCTAGCCTCAAACTTAGACAACCGAACACCTTTCTTGAGAATGAAACACTTACACCCGAACACCCGAAAGTACTTGAGGTTGGGCTTGTTACCGGTGAGTATCTCATATGGAGTCTTGTTCAAGCCCTTGCGGAGGTAGAGCCGATTGGATGCATGACATGTGGTGTTGATGGCTTTGGCCCAAAAGTTGTATGGAGACTTGAACTCCGCCTTCATGGTTCTTGCCGCATCCATCAACGTCCGGTTCTTCCTCTCTGCGACGCCGTTTTGTTGAGAGGTGTAGGGTGCAGAATATTGATGCTTGATCCCCTCATCACTAAGAAACTCATCCAAGGTGTAGTTCTTGACCTCGGTGCCGTTGTCACTTATTATTGTCAAGATCTTTGCATTGTGTTGACGTTGTGCTTCATTTGCAAAGTCAATGACGGTTTGTTGGGTCTCGCTCTTCCTCTTGAAGAAATACACCCAAGTATATCTTGAGTAGTCATCCACAATCACCAAGCAATACTTCCTACCCCCAAGACTATCAAAGGATGGAGGCCCAAAGAGATCCAAGTGAAGGAGCTCCAAAGGCCTCTTTGAGTAAATGATAGTCGTGGGAGGGTGAAACCTTCTCATGAAGCTTTCCTTTGATACAAGCAACGCAAGCACGATCTTTAGCAAAACTAACATTACGTTAGTCCACGGACATGGTCCCCCTTGAGAAGACTTTGCAAAGATCTCATATTGACATGGGCTAAACGGTGATGCCAAAGCCATCCCACATCAACTTTAGCCATTAGGCATGTCGCGTCTTAGTGGGTCCCTCCGAAAAGTTAATCACATATAGACCGTTTCTCGACATGCCCAACAAAGGCTACTTTAAGAGTCTTGCTCCACAAGAGGGCCACGGTATCAATATCAAAGAAAGTGGCAAAGCCCATGATCGCAAGTTAATGAACCGATAGTAAATTGTATGCAAGGGACTCTACAAGCATGACCTTCTCGATCGTGAGATCATGAGAAATGACAACCTTGCCGAGTCCCAATACCTTAGAAGACGAGGCATCACCCCACTCGACATTGGTGGGCATAGAAGGAATCTTGTGCACGTCCACCACCAAGTCCTTGCTTCCGATCATATGATTTGTAGCTCCACCATCGAGCAACCATGATCCCCAGGAAGCAAAACACCTCTGGAGATCAATGCTTGGTTTTAGGTACCCATTTTGTAATGGTTCCTTTGATGTTAGTAACAAGGGTGTTAGGAACTCAAATAGACCATTCAATGTATTCATGAGGAGAACCAACAAATTTGGCATAAACGTGCCCATCACTAGCACGGCATAACACATAAGAGGGATTAAAATCGCCGGCTTTGTTGGGAGGGGTGGCATTGCCCTTCTTGACATCGCCACCCTTTGCATTGTTCTTCTCCTCCTTGGAAGCACCCTCTCTCTCCCTCACAAAAGTTTGCTTGAGAGGAGGAGGTCGTTTGGTCTTGTCATTCTTCTTCTTGTTCTTGGGCTTGGGTGCGAACCCAATCCCCTCCTTGGCCACAACTTCCTTTTGATTACTCAAAAGGTCGTTGAGGTTCTTCTCACCTTGTATGCATGTAACAATGCCTTTCTCAAGTTGCTCCTTCAACTTAGCATTCTCCTCAACAAGATGCACATGCTCACAACACGGGTTAGTAGCATTTGCATTATCAATTAAAACCATATGAGGAAAGGTGGCTTTCTCCTTGGTTAGCTTTATTTGGAGTTGATCATGAGACTCTTTGAGGCTAGCATGAACGCCCTTCAAGACTTTGTGAGCCTTGTCGAGAATGTCAAACTCCTCTTTGAGTCTAGCAAGATCAACCCCAAGCTTTGCCTTCTCGGAGTTTGGCACACGAGAAACAACAAGAGCATGATCAAGATCTTTCTTTAATTTAGCATGATCATCATTATATGACTCCTCAAGAGCCAAACGAAGACCACGCTCTTCCTCAAGAGCATTGGAAAGATCCGAAATCTCATCGGCATAGTCACGCCTATGCCCCTCCATCTTAGAGATGGTATCTTCGTGAGCCTCGATCAAGTCATTGCTTCACCAAGTTGTTCCAAGAGAGCAACGAAGTGCTTCTTGGATTTGCCCTTGAGTTTACCCATAAAGGCCTCAAACTTATTCTCCTCCACATTAGTTCCCTCATGTTCATCAATGCTATCCGTCGAAGAAGAATGATTGATGATGGTAGTTTTGATGTTGGGGGTTACCTTGTTGGTGGCTTTAGCCATGAGGCACTTGGCGGTGATGCTCTCATTAGGTGAGTCGAAGAGAGACACCCGAGGAGTCTTCGCAATGGCAATGGAGGCCATGGCAACCGACTCACCATCTTCTTCATCATCATCATCCTCATTGTACTCTTCTTGTACCACCAAAGCCTTGTGAGGAGTCTTCTTGGTGAAGTTGCTCTTGTTGGGGAAAGACTTGGCCTTGTCCTTGCGGATGAGCTTACCACCATTGTCTTCCCTCTTCTCATACGGGCACTCCGCAACAAAATGACTCACATTGCCACAATTGAAGCAAGTCCTCACTCATTCCTTGCCCTTTGCGCCACTTGAGCTGCTCTTGTTGAAGTTGGGCCTTGAGTTCTTCTTTCTCCAAAATTGCCTTCAAGCAAGGGTCATGTGTTCATGATAGGCATACTTCATATCTTCGAGGTTGCTCTCCTCTTCTTCCTCCTCTTCTTCTTCTTCAACACAAACCTTGGCCTTCAATGCAAGGTTGGTCTTCTTTGCTCTTTGGAAGCGAAGCACCGCATTGTCGGCGGTCTTGTCCAATATGCTCATAGCCACAAACTCATCCAACACATCACTTGAGGACAAGGTGTGAAAGTCCGGCCTTTGACGGATGACGGAGGACATGGCTTTTTGGTAGGGCATCATTGCCTTGAGGAATTTGCGCTTGATCCAATTGTCATCCGTGTCCTTACTTCCATGATCCGGAGAGAGACCGCGAGCTTGGTAACTCTCCGATAGAGCTCACGAGGTTCTTCATCTTCTTTCATTACAAACTCATCGGCTTCATCTTGTACCACTTCATAATTGGAACGTTGAATGCTTGCGCTTCCCCTATAGAGGGAAACCACTTTGTGCCAAGCTTCTTTGGCCAATGACTAGGGCCCAAGATGCGGGAGGTCTTCGGGAAGGATTGCTTCTTGGATGATGAAGAGAGCATTCTCATTGAATTGATCATCCACGGCTTCTCTAGGAGTGAAGTTGCTCCGGTCATGCGGATAAAAACCTTCTTCAATGATTCTCCAAAGGTTAGTGTTCACATGATTTAAATGACGCTTAAAACGATAGACCCAAGAATCAAAGTCCTCCTTTTTATCAATCTTGGGGGGAGGACCGGCATGATTCAAATGAGTAGAAGGAATCGGTCCACCAAAAACGGGTGGAGGTTGCACATGGGCAAAGATGCCGGTGCAATTCTTACCACTAGACAAAGGAGCTTTCTCACTAGTAGCTTCCCCCTTGTCGGGGTTAGCATCCGTCACCGTGTTGGGGGGATCACCCACTTTCACGGGTGTGGTGGAAAGTTTAAGCCCTTCTAAGAATTCCTTAAACATGTCTTTGACCTCGGTCGTCATGGAGGTTTTCAATGTGTCCAACGCCACATTGAATTCCTCACGTGAGATCGAGTTACTCCCATCTCCCGTAGACGATATCGGATTCGCACCGGAGTGCTCTCCCGCATCGTCTTCGACATCAACCATACTCTTCGGATGGTAAAGTCCTTAAAAAGAGACGAGCCTCTGATACCAATTTAAAGGATCGATATGGTTGACTAGAGGGGGGTGAATAGGCAACTAACAATTTTTAGCTTTTCTTTACCAAATTAAACTTTGCAACAAAGTAGGTTCTCTAGATATGCAACTAGGTGGACAACCTATATGATGCAACAACCATAAGCACACAAGCAAGCAATGGATACAACGCAAATAAGCTTGCACAAGTAAAGGGATGAGATAACCAAGAGTGGAGCCGGTGGAGACGAGGATGTGTTACCGAAGTTCCTTCCTTTTGAGGAGAAGTACTTCTCCGTTAGAGCGGTGTGGAGGCACAATGCTCCCCAAGAAGCCACTAGGGCCACCGTATTCTCCTCACGCTCTCACACAATGCGAGATGCCGTGATTCCACTATTGGTGCCCTTGAAGGCGGCTACCGAACCTTTACAAACAAGGTTGGGGCAATCTCCACAACTTAATTGGAGGCTCCCAACGACACCACGAAGCTTCACCACAATGGACTATGGCTTCGCAGTGACCTCAACCGTCTAGGGTGCTCAAGCACCCAAGAGTAACAAGATCCGCTAGGGATTAGTGGGGAGGAATCAAATTTCTCTTGGTGGAAGTGTAGATCGGGGCCTTCTCAACCAATCCCGAGCAAATCAACAAGTTTGATTGGCTAGGGAGAGAGAGATCGGGCGAAAATGGAGCTTGGAGAAACAATGGAGCTTAGGGTTGGAAGAGGTGGTCAACTAAAGGTAGGATACGACCCTTTTATAGTGGTGGACAAAATCCAACCGTTATCCACTTAACCAGCCCGCGACACGCGGTACTACCGCTCCAAAGGCGCGGTACTACCGCAAGGCCACGCGGTACTACCGTGGGCGACCACGGTACTACCGCTGCAGCGTGAGGCTAGGCGAGCTGACGAGGCGTACTACTGCGGCCAGCGGTACTACCGCTCCCCTTGCGGTACTACCGCAAGGCGAAAGCCCTAGTCTAGGGCGGGCGGATGAATAAAATTACATCCGTGCCTACTTCACCGGAAAACAAAGCGGTGCAAAAATCGACACGGTACTACCTGGAGAGCGATACTACCGGCGTGGCTGCTTTGGATCAGGCCGCGCATGGTACTACCGCGCACGAGGCGCGGTACTACCGCGGAGGCGCGGATGTAAAAAATTACATCCGCCCCTACTACCGCAACCCAGCGGTACTTGGCCTGGGGGCCACAGTAGTACGGCTCCAGAGGAGCGGTACTACCGTGGGCTCCCGCGGTACTACCGCGCCTAAGACACGGTACTACCGCAGGTGCCTGCGGTACTACCGCTCCAAGGAGCAGTACTACCGCAAGCACAGCAACAGCAGCCAAGACAATCGCAAAGAGGATAAACGGGGGATGCTCCAAAGTGCAAGGGAAAGGTGGAGACAAGGAAGGGAACGTGTACGTGATGATTCCACCCAAACCTTTCCGACGCGGACCCCCTCTTAATAGTACGGCTTTCCTACGACTCAAATCCACCAAAAAGAAACGTAGAGAAACGTCGTCTTCAATAGTCTTCGAGGGGCACCAAACCGTCTTGTGCCTAGTGAAGAAGTGTCTAAGAAACTCAAGGCACACAATTAGTCCGCAAAAGCATTGTCATCAATCACCAAAACACCTTAGGAATAAATATGCACTTACAAAAAGGCAAAGCAAAAAAGCAAAGCAATAATAAAGTGATGGAGATTGATATGATGAGAATAGACACGGGGGCCATAGGTTTCACTAGTGGCTTCTCTCAAGAGCATAAGTATTCTACGGTGGGTGAACAAATTACTTTTGAGCAATTGACAGAATTAAGCATAGTTATGAGAATATCTAGGTATGATCATGTATATAGGCATCACGTCCGAGACAAGTAGACCGACTCACCTGCATCTACTACTATTACTCCACTCATCGACCGCTATCCAAAGCATGCATCTAGAGTATTAAGTTAAAACAGAGTAACGCCTTAAGCAAGATGACATGATGTAGAGGGATAGTTTCATGCAATATGATAAAAACCCCATCTTTTTATCCTCGATGGCAACAATACAATGCGTGCCTTGCTTCCCCTTCTATCACTGGGAAAGGACACCGCAAGATTGAACCCAAAGCTAAGCACTTCTCCCATTGCAAGAAAAACCAATCTAGTAGGCCAAACCAAACTGATAATTCGAAGAGACTTGCAAAGATAACCAATCATACATAAAAGAATTCAGAGAAGATTCAAATATTATTCATATATAGACTTGATCATAAACCCACAATTCATCGGTCTCAACAAACACACCGCAAAAAGAAGATTACATCGAATAGATCTCCATGAGAGAGGGGAGAACTTTGTATTGAGATCCAAAAGAGAAGAAGCCATCTAGCTACTAACTATGGACCCGAAGGTCTGAGGTAAACTACTCACACTTCATCGGAGGGGCTAGGATGATGTAGAAGCCCTCCGTGATGATGGCCCTCTCGGTGAGCTCGAACAGAGCCCCAAGATGGGATCTCGTGGATCTGAGAAAGTTGCGGCGGTGGAATTAGGTTTTTGGCTCCGTATTTGATAGATTGAAGTGCGTAGGTATATATAGGAGGAAGAATGCGTCGGTGGAGCTTGAGGGGCCCACGAGGCAGGGGGCGCGCCCTCCACCCTCGTGACTGCCTCGTGGCTTTCTTGACGGAGGGTCCAAGTCTCGTGGGTCTTATCTGATGAGATAATCACGTTCCCGAAGGTTTCATTCCGTTTGGACTCTGTTTGATATTCTGTTTCTCCGAAACACTGAAATAGGCAAAAAACAACAATTCTGGGTTGGGCCTCCGGTTAATAGGTTAGTCCCAAAATAATATAAAAGTGGAAAATAAAGCCCAATATAGTCCAAAACAGTAGATAATATAGCATGGAGCAATCAAAAATTATAGATACATTAGAGACGTGTCACTACCGAACCTCGTAGGTAAACCAGAGTGAGATCCGCACCAGAGTGGTACAATAATCCTGTTCTGGAGGTCATGTTACTTGACCATGACGAACCTACGAACTATGAGGAAGCGATGATGAGCCCAGATTCCGCAAAATGGCTTGAGGACATGAAATATGAGATGAGATCCATGTATGAGAACAAAGTGTGGACTTTGGTTGACTTGCCCGATGATCGGCAAGCCATAGAAAATAAATTGATCGTCAAGAGGAAGACGGACGCTGATAGTAGTGTTACTATCTACAAAGCTAGACTTGTCGAAAAGGGTTTTTGACAAAGTTCAAGGTGCTGACTACGATGAGATTTTCTCACTCGTAGCGATGCTTAAGTCTGTCCGAATCATGTTAGCAAATTGCCACATTTTATGGAATCTGGCAAATGGATGTCAAAACTACATCCCTTTGGATTTCTTAAAGAAGAGTTGTATATGATGCAACTAGAAGGTTTTGTCGATCCTAAAGGTGCTAACAAAATGTGCAAACTCCAGCGATCCATCTATGGACTGGTGCAAGCATCTTGGAGTTGGAATATATGCTTTGATGAGTTGATCAAAGCATATAGTTTTATACAGACTTGTGGTGAAGCCTGTATTTATAAGAAAGTGAGTGGGAGCACTACAACTTTTCTGATAAATATATGTGAATGACATATTGTTGATCGGAAATAATGTAGAATTTTCTGGAAAGCATAAAGGAGTATTTGAAAGGAGTTTTTCAAAGAAATACCTCGGTGAAGCTGCTTACATATTGAGCATCAAGATTTATAGAGATAAATCAAGACGCTTGATAAGTTTTTTCAATGAGTACATACCTTGACAAGATTTTGAAATAGTTCAAAATGGAACAGTCAAAGAAAGAGTTCTTGCCTGTGTTACAAGGTGTGAAATTGAGTAAGACTCAAAGCCCAACCACGGCAGAAGATAGAAAGAGAATGAAAGTCATTCCCTATGCCTCAGCCATAGGTTCTATAAAGTATGTCATGTTGTGTACCAGATCTATTGTATACCCTACACTGAGTTAAGCAAGGGAGTACAATAGTGATCTAGGAAGTAGATCCTTTGGACATCGGTCAAAATTATCCTTATTGGAATAAGGATATGTTTCTCGATTATGGAGGTGACAAAAGGTTCGTCGTAAAGGGTTATGTCGATGGAAGTTTTGACACTGATCCAGATGACTCTAAGTCTCAATATGGATACATATTGAAAGTGGGAGCAATTAGTTAGAGTAGCTCCATGCAGAGCATTGTTGACATAGAAATTTGCAAAATACATACGGATCTGAATGTGGCAGACCCGTTGACTAAACTTCTCTCACAAGCAAAACATAATCACACCTTATTACTCTTTGGGTGTTAATCACATAGCGATGTGAACTAGATTATTGACTCTAGTAAACCCTTTGGGTGTTGGTCACATGACGATGTGAACTATGGGTGTTAATCACATGGTGATGTGAACTATTGGTGTTAAATCACATGGCGATGTGAACTAGATTATTGTCTCTAGTGCAAGTGGGAGACTGAAGGAAATATGCCCTAGAGGCAATAATAAAGTTATTATTTATTTTCTCATATCATGATAAATGTTTATTATTCATGCTAGAATTGTATTAACCGGAAACATGATACATGCGAGAATACATAGACAAACAGAGTGTCACTAGTATGCCTCTACTTGACTATCTCGTTAATCAAAGATGGTTATGTTTCCTAGCCATAGACATGAGTTGTCATTTGATTAACAAGACCACATCATTAGGAGAATGATGTGATTGACTTGACCCATTCCGTTAGCTTAGCACTTGATCGTTTAGTATGTTGCTATTGCTTTCTTCATGACTTATACATCTATGACTATGAGATTATGCAACTCCCGTTTACCGGAGGAACACTTTGTGTGCTACCAAACGTCACAATGTAACTGGGTGATTATAAAGGTGCTCTACAGGTGTCTCCGAAGGTACTTGTTGGGTTGGCGTATTTCGAGATTAGGATTTGTCACTCCGATTGTCGGAGAGGTATCTCTGGGCCCACTCGGTAATGCACATCACTATAAGCCTTGCAAGCATTGTGACTAATGAGTTAGTTACGGGATGATGTATTATGGAACGAGTAAAGAGACTTGCCGGTAACGAGATTGAACTAGGTATTGAGATACCGACGATCGAATCTCGGGCAAGTAACATACCGATGACAAAGGGAACAACGTATGTTGTTATGCGGTTTGACCGATAAAGATCTTCGTAGAATATGTAGGAGCCAATATGAGCATCGAGGTTCCGCTATTGGTTATTGACCAGAGACGTGTCTCGGTCATGTCTACATAGTTCTCGAACCCGTAGGTTCCGCACGCTTAAAGTTTCGGTGACGATTGTATTATGAGTTTTTGTGATTTGATGTACCGAAAGTAGTTCGGAGTCCCGGATGAGATCGGGGACATGACGAGGAGTCTCGAAATGGTCGAGACGTAAAGATTGATATGTTGGACGACTATATTCGGACACTGTAAAGGTTCCGAGTGATTCGGGTATTTTCGGGGGTACCGGGGAGTTACGGGGATACGAGGAAGAAGCAATGGGCCTCATGGGCCAAGTGGTGGAAGAGACGAGGCAGGGCGCGCGGCCCCCCTAGCCCAAACCGGGTGGACTAGGGGCGGCCCCCTTCCCTCCTTTTCCTCCCTCTTTCCTTCTCCCTCTCCTCCTTCCTTTCCTCCTCCCAGTAGGAGTAGGAAGAGTCCTACTCCTACTAGGAGGAGGACTCCTCCTCCTGGCGCGCCCTAGGAGGCCCGGCCGGCCTCCCCCATTGCTCCTTTATATACGGGGTCAGGGGGCACCTCTAGACACACAAGTTGATCTGTTGATCTCTCCCAGCCGTGTGCGGTGCCCCCCTCCACCATAATCCACATCGGTCATATCGTAGCGGTGCTTAGGCGAAGCCCTGCGTTGGTAGCAACATCATCACCGTCATCACGCCGTCGTACTAATGGAACTCTCCCGTGAAGCTCTGCTGGATCGGAGTTCACGGGACGCCATCGAGCTGAACGTGTGCTGAACTCGGAGGTGCCGTACGTTCGATACTTGGATCAGTCGGATCTTGAAGACGTACGACTACATCAACCGTGTTGTGCTAACGCTTCCGCTGTCGGTCTACGAGGGTACGTGGACACACTCTACCCTCTCGTTTCTATGCATCACCATGATCTTGCGTGTGCGTAGGATTTTTTTAAAATTACTATGTTCCCCTATAGGCTGGTCCTTGTTTGGCAGCCTAGAGAGGATGGGAGAGACGGCCTTGGCGAGTTCATTCCGTAGCACTTCCAGCCCATTGCATGGCGTGCATGGCCTTTCCCCAGCCTCAGACGGCCGTGTGGCAGAGCGAGAGTGGCTGGATAGACTGATGGCAAAAAGGTCCGCGTCAAAGTGGTGCGGTGAGGTCACCGGATCATCCTGTCTCATGCATGTCAGCGTGCATGTGGAATCTCCCAGGACTGTCGAGCTCACTGGCGAGCAGACCGAGGGCGGTAAATCCTGGGAGAGCAAGTGACCACTCCCAGCCTGCTCTAGTCGAGGAGACCAGTCCACGCCCGTTGGAATGGGCAGCTCCACGGATCCCACCGTGATCCTGACTGGGGTGTGTGCCGCCTCCCCATTCGCGCCAGCCTGCCGCGGGGTCAGAGCCGGCCAATCCAGAGCCTGCCCGGTAGGCGACAGGATGCATGCCTGGCTCGGGGCTGGAGCCCCCCGCTCCAAAGGGGCCACCGATCCGGGGGACCCACAATCCAGAGGCCCACTATCGTCCACCAACAGTTGGTCACGTTCCATAGTGCATGATGCACAACTCTCCGCTGGCAATGCAGCCGGTCCCACCTCAAGGACGGTCAAAAGCTGGCCGTTCCTGGAAAAGCGTTGGTCCAATCCACTTTGGGCGTCCACAGGTGCAGCCTTGTCGGCCTGCCCAAAACAGCTGGATGGGGCCGACCAGTCAATGGCGGCCGCCGTGGGTTCCCACCGATGAGCCAGAGCCATGGTGCGCCTCCGCGGCGGTGCTTGAGCCTGAGCCGTAGAGGAGCCGGCAGAACCAGTCGGGCCTGCAGCCACGTCTACGTCCACCACGCCATGCACGAACCTGCGGCCCCCACCATTGCCAGCCCAAGGATCCCCGTCCCCATCCTCCAGCGGTGAGGGTGGTGAGGGAGGGGGGTGGTGGCGGCGGGCCATTATCACCAAGACCATCGTCCCGAACCGGAGGGGCCATCACCGTCATGTCGATGGGGTACCATAGCGTAGTCGGTGCCTCCGAGGCGTGTCCACGCCGCCCATGCCGGGGTTCCTCGACGTAGAGACGGCGGCAGGCTGGGATCCTGGATGGGTCGGCAGTCCTCAACCACACCAATAAGTTGGACATGTCAACCCTGGCCTGTAAGTGCATCTAGTGCCCCTTAGTGATTTTGGTGTATTGAAGACTTATAGGTTAAGGGACTAATGTGTTTATGAGTGTACATAGGTCTATAAGTCTATGAGGAGTTTGATATTCTGAGAGAAAGTCGACCCTAAAAATGAAGTTCTTCGTTGAAGACTTTGATATTTAAGACTTTGAAAGTGAAGAAATTGGTGTGACCTTGAAGACTTGGTATTCATTTGAGGAACATGAAGCGTGAAGACTTTTGTTTTCGTAGTTTCGTTTTCTCTTTCTTGAGTCATAGGAAACACCGTCTTTGTTAAAGAGGGTCGAGGAAATACTAAGGAAAAATTTCCATGTGATGCTCAACTCAAAATCCTACACCTACCAATCCCTTCGAGTGAAGCCTTTGGAAATCTCATACTGATTCAGTCAATTTCTTGATGTAGAGGCGAAGTTCTTCTAGTCTGAGGAATTTGTTCACTGTGGAGTTAAAATTCACAGGCGGATTGCCTACACGTGAGGAACATGATAGCCACGAGGAATTTGAGAATCAAATTTCCGACCGATTGATGTGTTCTTGGCCAGCTGTCCCAAAATATCTTATCCACCTAACGGTCATATCATTTAAGGGCATTTATGTCTTATCATGTCGGGCTGCTCCCTAGGCTATAAATAGCCGCCCCCTACAACCACTAGCTGGTTGGCTGCTCCGAGAGAATTTGACACTTGTCATTTGAGAGCAACCCATCCTCCGAGGACTTTGAGCGAAAATCATCAAGTGAGGAAAAACCCAAACCCAAACACCTACAAACCCAAAGTGATTGAGCATCACTGAAGAGATTGATCATGCGTGGATCCGACGCTTGTTACCTTTGAAGACTGTGCTTCTTCCAGACGGTTAGGCGTCATGGTCTAGAGCATCCAAGAGGAATTGTGGATCGCCGAGTGACCAAGTCTGTGAAGGTTTGGAAGTCGCTGAAGACTTACCACGAGTGATTGGACAAGGTCTGTGTGACCTTAGTTCAAGGAGAATACGGTGAGGACTTGGTGTCCCGAGCTGCGTGCTTTCGGCGACCGGGTGTCCGGACTGTGTGTCCTCGAGTTTAAATACTCGGCCGCTCCAACCAGGCGTACAACCTGAGACAGCAGTTGGAACTGGTCTACCAAATCATTGTCTTCACCAACCTAACGGTTCTATTTCCTCAACCCTTTCATTTCCTCATTCTTGTGTTGAGTGTTCGTTCATATCTGTGTTTGAAGACTTTGTTGAAGACTTTCTCAATTTCCTCAGTTCAATTTCTTGATCTGTTTGTCTTCATCTTGTGCTATCATGTGTTTACGCTTTACGTACTCTTTGATTGTCTTCATTTCATCATGATGACCATGCCCGCATTCTCTTATGCTTACTTCTGAGTACTTATTCGGCTGCAAGTAGTTCTTCACTTAGGAATTTCCTCACCGGCAAATTCCTCATTGAAGAATTCATAAAAATCGCCTATTCACCCCCCCTCTAGTCGATATAACGCACTTTCAATTGGTATCAGAGCAAGGTACTCCCTTGGTCTGTGTGATTTTAGTTTAACCACACAGTTTTAGTTATGTCGACCTTGGTATGATCAAGGTCTCATTGGGTGTCCTACCTTTGATGGGACGGACTACCCCTCTTGGAAGAACAAGATGCAAATGCATCTTGAGGAAATTGACAACTATCTACGGTATGTTGTGGAAAATGGTGTTCCCTCTGTCACACCTTCTCCGAATCTTGCCGATGTGAAGAGATTCAAGCAACTCGATTCTCAAGCGAAGAATATCATATGTGGCCATCCGAGCAAAGGACAATATGGAAGAGTGAGTGCTTTGGAAGCTGCTAAGCTCATCCGGGACAAGGCTGTCCAAAGTAAATGAAGGAGTCTCAACTCAGCGTGACTCTCGAGTTGATGTTCTTCGCAATCTCTTCAACCGCTTCAAAAGACTCGACAACAAAAATGTTCAACAAACCTTCGATCGCCTCACTGACATCTCAAATGAGCTTCAAGCGCTTGGTGCCCTTGACATCACCGACCATGAGGTGGTGAAGAAATTATTGAGATCGCTTGATTCCTCATTTGATACTCCGCACCGATGATACAAGAGCGTCGACTACAAGTCACTTGATCCGGTGATATCCTCGAGAGGCTAAATACTCATGAGTTCGACTTCTTTGAAAAGAGATATCTCTATGGTTCTAGCTATGGAAAATCACGTGCCACGAAGGCCAAGGCTGTGTCCGAATCTGATTGTGAAGACTACGGCGTGTAGCCTTAGAGATCCTGAAGAATTGAGCCAGGAGCTAGCACTGCTCGTGAAGAAATTCCAGAAGTTCTCAAGACGTGGTCGCTTTGGAAAATCCTCAAGGAGCAGTGATTCCTCATCCAGTGACTATAAGAGAAGACTTTTTCACAAATGCAAGAAACCTGGACACTACATCTAAGATTGTCCTCAGTGGGAAAAGGAATTAAAGAAGAAGAAATACAAGGATTACAGTTCTGATGACGCTAAGAAGAAGAAGAAATCGTCGAAATCTTCATCATCAAAATCCTCAAAGCCTTCTTCTCACAAGAAGAGCAGCTCCAAGAAGGCTCGGGCATTCATTGGCAAGGAAATGGACTCTGAAGCTGAATCTGAGGAACATGAGGAAGAGGAGGCATCAGAAGAATCTGAGTCTGGTGTGGCGAGTCTAGCTCTCGCCACTGCTTTTGTCAGCAAGTCCATCTTCAACTCTGAAGAAAATGACCTCACCAACAAAGCTGATGAAGTTAGTGATGACTACGCTCCCACCTATTGCTTCATGGCAAAGGGTGCCAAGGTACTCAAATATACCTCCTCTCAATCTAGTGAAAATGAATCTGATGAAGATCTAAAGCCCAGCTACTCAAAACTTGCTAAGATTGTTGTAAAACAACAAAGGGCTTTTGAAAAGGTTCAAAACATGCTAGATAAAAGTGATGATATGTTAGGTGAAGAAATGGATCGCACTAAAGCCCCGATCGAAAATCTTGAGACTTGATCTAGGTTTGACAACCTTCAAGGTCATCATAACACTCTCTTATGCGATCATGAGAAACTTTCTTATGAATTTCTTCAAAGAAAGCAAGATCTTGAGAAGCTAAGAGTGAGTTATGAAGATCTTCGAGAAGGAGCGCGATTCATTACTTGCTCAACAAATCAGCGCTTCTCGGGAAGAATTTGTTCCTCCATGCTTAAAGTGCATTGAGCGTGAATCGCTAATTCTTCACTGAATGTTCAAATGCTTCAACTGTTACAAATTCTTCACCTGCTCCTGCTATCACTAATTCCTCATCTGAGGACATTGCTAGTATCACTGACGATGCAGGGCTGAAGGAATTGTACATGACATGCATGTACAAAAGCCTCAAAGGGCATCAGACTCTTTGTGATGTGCTTAAAAGCGAGATCCTCAACAGAATACCTAGGAAAGAGGGTATTGCCTTTGAGAGGAAACTCAATCTTGATGGAACATATTGGAAGCACAAGCGGTATCCCAAAACCTCATGGGTTGCTGCAAAGGGACCTCCAGTTGATCCATCTAACTTATCTGGATTTACTTGTGAATCTCCTCATGCTTCTGATGAGTCAATTGACTCCAACTATAAACTGTTCAAAAATCAGAATGGTGAAGTATTTGCTAGATATGTTGGTACTAACTGCAGGAATGGTTCCCCTATGAAGAAAATCTGGGTTCCCAAGAAGTGCCTTGAAAGTCTTCAGGTGAATGTCCTCATGACACCACCTGTGAAGAATAGGAACCCTAGATCAAACTCTTCATATGGACCAAATTCTTCATATGGATCCAAGTCCTCATACGGACCAAATTCCTCACGTGGATCAAATTCCTCAAGAGGATCAAAGTCCTCATATGATTATCATCGTGCTAACAACAACATTGTTCAGAGGTAGAGCTAAGGGCTATGAATATGTGCATTATTCTTCAAACCAATATGTTCATAAGTCCTCGAAGAATTTCTCTGCTTATTCATATGCTTACCCTAACCCCTCTTATGTGAAACAAAATGGATTGGCCTCTATGCCACCATTCTCATATGGTGCTCGCAGAGTGATGAACTATTTGCCACCCCTTCAGATGTGGGTGGTGAAGAAAAAGAACTAATCTCTTCTGCAGGGTCAGGTCTCCAGACGTGCTTTAACGTCTGAAGAATTTGTTGGGGGCCTGACAAAAATGCACGAAAGGGCCTTGAGCTAATCACGAAGAAATGAACTTTCATTTCACACGTCCTCATACTGCTTATCTGTGATACCGCCTGATGAAATTCATCTGATGAAATTGATATCATATTATTCACTGATGAAGTATATGAGATCGTAAGTTGCACTAATTCATCTGCAGGATGATCAACCCAAAGCCAATGAGTGGGTCCTCGATAGTGGATGTACAAATCACATATTGGTGACAAGAATATATTGATGGATGCTCCCTTATCACCGTCACATCTGAAGCATATCATCTTTGCTGACAAAGGCAAAAGTCAGGTATTGGGTCTTGGTTAGGGTGCGATCTCTAAGGACATACACATGGACAAAGTCATGCTTGTCGAGTCCTTAGGATACAACCTCATGTCAGTCTCAATGCTTTGTGATCTTGATATGGTTGTTGTCTTTGGCAAGTATCGTTGTGTTGTGATCATGGAAGCTGACAATTCCAAAGTCTTCGAAGGCTTTAGGAGAGGAGACTTGTATATTGTTGATTTCTCTCTGAGGACCACAACCATTTGTGTGTCTACTTGCAAAAGCTTGAGGAAGGCTGGCTATGGCATCGGCGACTTAGTCACGCAGGCATGAGGAATTTACTGCAGCTTGCGAAGAAGAAGCATGTCATTGCCATTGATAATGTAAAATTCCTCAAGGATCACTTGTGTGGAGACTGTGAAGCTGGAAAAATGACCAAGGCAAATCATCCAGTGAAGAATATCATGACCACTAATCGTCCATTCGAATTTCTTCACATGGACCTCTTTGGTCCTAATCATTACTCAGCAAATCACTAATGATGCATCTCTATATGGCTTTGTTATTGTTGATGATTACTCTCGTTACACATGGGTACACATTGTTACTTACAAAAATGAAGTGCAGGAAGTCTTCAAGCGATTTTCCTCGAGGGCTTCAACCAACTTTGGTGTGAAGATCAGACACATCAGGAGTGACAATGGAACTGAGTTCAAGAATTCGGTCTTGATGACTATCTTGATGAACTTGGTATTACTCATGAGTTATCTGCTCCCTATACTCCTCAGCAAAATGGCGTCGTGGAGCGCAAGAATAGAACTCTTGTTGAGATGGCTCGCACTATGCTTGATGAATACAAAATGCCTAGTCATTTTTGGATTGATGCAATTGATACCGCGTGCCACATAATCAACAGAGTATATCTTCACAAATTCTTCAAGAAGACTGCCTATGAACTCCTCACTGACAAGAAACCCAATGTGAGTTATTTCAAAGTCTTGATTGCTAAATGATGGATTAGAGATCCTCATCACAATTCTAAATTTGCACGAAAGCACATGAAGGTTTTATGCTTGGTTACGGAAAGGGCTCTCACACCTACAGAGTCTTCAACATCGCTCTTCACAAGATTGTTGATAATGTAGATGTGCAGTTCGATGAAACTAATGGCTCGCAAAGAGAGCACCTACCTGTGTTAGATGAACCAAAGACTGAGGAATCTATCAAGTTCAAGGCTACCGAGGATGTAATTCCCTCTTGAAGAATCTCTTTGAAGAATTCATTCTGTCTGTGAAGAACGTCGGTGATGCACTGAAGATAATCTTTGAAGAAAATGGTCTTTGAAGAAAATGCTGATCAAATTCCTCTCCGACAACCAGCTCATCCTCGCGTTGCAAAAGAAGTGCAAGTTGACAAGATCATCGATGACATTGAAGCGACAGGTCCTCTCACACGCTCAAAAGCTTCACATTTATCTAACTTTTGTGGGCACTATGCTTTTGTCTCTATCACAGAGCCCACTAAGGTAGATGAAGCATTTACGGAGCCTGAGTGGATTCAGGCCATGCAAGAAGAATTACATCGATTCGAGCTCAACAATGTAAGGAACTGGTCAAACGTCGAGATCCTCGCAAGCATAATATCATTGGCACAAAGTGGATCTACCACAACAAGCAAGATGAAAATGGCCTTGTGGTGAGGAATAAGGCACGACTTGTAGCTCAAGGCTACACCGAGTTGAAGGAATTGATTTCGATGAAACTTTTGCACTGTTGCTAGACTTGAGGCTATTCGCATACTACTTGCTTATGCTAACCATCATAATATCACTTTATATCAAATGGATGTGAAAAGTGCTTTCCTCAATGGTAAGCTTGAGGAAGAAGTATATGTTGCTCAACCCCCAGGTTTTGAAGATCCAAAGAATCCCGACAAAGTCTTTAGACTCAAGGCCCTCTATGGTCTCAAACAAGCCCCACGGGCGTGGTATGATACATTGAAGGAATTCTTTGTGAAGAATGGCTTCACACCCGGTTCACTCGACCCTACTCTCTTTACTAAATCATATGATGGTGAAGTGATTGTGTGCCAAATATATGTTGATGATATTATCTTTGCCTGTACTGACCAACATTATAGTGATGAATTTGCCTATATGATGAGTGAAGAATATCAAATGTCTATGATGGGAGATTTGAAATTCTTCTTAGGTCTTCAAATTAAATCAACAACACAATGGCATATTCATATCTCAGGAGAAATACCTCAAAGATGTCTGAAGAAATTCGGCATGCAAGATTGCAAAGGTGTCAAAATTCCTATGCCCACAAATGGCCATCTATGCCTTCGATGAAAATGTTATTGACTTTGATCACAAGGTATACCGCTCCATGATTGGTTCTCTATTGTACTTATGTGCATCTAGGCCAGATATAATGCTTAGTGTTTGCATGTGTGCCCGATTTCAAGCTACGCCGAAGGAGTCACACCATAAGGCTGTGAAGCATATTCTTAGATATCTAGCTCACACACCAACACTAGGATTATGGTACCCCAAGGGCTCTACTTTTGATCTCATTGGATATTACGACTCGACTATGATGGTGATCGTGTGGACCGCAAGTCAACATCTGGTACTTGTCATTTCCTCGGACGATCTTTGGTGCATTGGTCCTCGAAGAGAAGCTGCGTATCACTTGTCTCATCATGCGGAAGTTGAATACATTGCTGCTGGCTCTTGTTGTGCTCAATTGCTGTGGATGAAGCAAACTCTCAAGGACTACGGCATCAACGTGAAGAATGTGCCTCTCTGCAGTGACAATGAGAGTGCCATCAAGATTGCTCACAACCTAGTTCAGCACTCGAAGACAAAGCACATTCAGATTCGTCATCATTTTCTTCGTGATCATGTGTTGAAGGGCGACATCTCCATCGAGCATGTGAAGACTGAAGAACAACTAGCCGATATCTTCACAAAGCCCTTGGATGAGAAGAGATTTAGAAAGTTGCGGTGTGAGCTAAATATCTTAGAATCTTCGAATGTTCTTTGAAAAGGACACACATCCACGACACATATGCAAAATTGATGACTTAGATGTGCAACACATGAAGAAACGTTTTTCTTCAATCAATGAAGAATAACACTCTAAGTGTGAAGAAATTAATGAAGAATTTGATTCTCGAACCCTACGACAATTGTAATGCGGTGTCTGAAATCATCATTCTTATCTGATTGGGTCACGCCACCACCAAAGTTGAAAATCTTCAATTTGAGTTTTTCCTCGCTTTTTGAAATTCTTGATTTTTCAAATTCTTCAACTTTGCAAAATCTTCACTGTTTCCGTCGTTTTCTTCATTGGCTATATATATATATATATATATATATATATATATATATATATATATATGGGTTTATGTCCTCTCTGACATTCACTTAAAGCTATTTCTTCAAGTCACTTTTTCTGCTAAGTGAATGTGATCGGACCCTTCCCCCTCTATGCTATACTCAACCCAATCTATTCACAAATTCTTCATGTGCGTTCTATTTGAAACTTGTTCAAAATCTTCTTTGTATCCTTGTAAATTTGAAGAAATTGCGAGCGGAACTTTAAAACTGATCTTATCCAAACTTTCGTTTTTGCCGCTCAAACCGTTCCGCATCCCACGATAGATTTATCTATTCACCCACGATCTAACACAATCTCCACTTCTCAGTACGTGGGTGACACATGTCAAGCGAATGAGAAGGGTCAGGGGCACGTTCGTCCCAAATCTTCGGGCGAACAGTTTTTCACCGTGGCTATATATACCCCCTCTCCCCTTCATCACTTCCTTTACTCCGCTCGACCGCTCTCTCTCTCTCTCGCTCAAGCTTCTCAAACCCTAGCGCCGCCGCTACTCCATCATCGCCGGTGAGGAAGAGCTTCACTGCCTCGACCTCGTCAATTAAATCGTACTTTCGCGCCGACCGCGGAAATCTTCACTCCGCCGCCCGTAGCTGTCTTCCTCCGCCGAAGTTAGGCGTGGAAGATCTAACTTTGACGAACTTCCCATCTGTTCTTCTCAATTCGTCGTGTTCTTCACTTCGGGTAATTAAAAGTTACTTTTATTACTCGCTTTGATTCTCAAACCTTCCTGAAAATTTTCAAAGGTGTTTATTCTTCAAATCTTCACATATATGAACACCTCAAACAAAATATGCTCTTGATTCGTTTCTCTAAGCAATGATTTTTCTTCAAGATTCCTCAATTGTGTGGATCCTCGATCTATACAACTCTGGAACCTAAGGCAAAGATCGCTTAGTGAAATTCTTCAAGGCTCATCTGGTCAAATTCCTCAAACTAGTTATTTTTGAAAAACCTTCTGAGAACGCATATGACCTCTCCAAATTCCTCGCAACTATACTCTGTTCACAGGTACTCATGTCCGATGCTGAATCACTAGGTTCTCATCAACTTAACTCATTTGCAGTGTTCCTCGAAGAAAAGTTGCATAGTTCTTCAGAGAATTCGATTGTTCAAATTCCTCAGCTGAAGAATATGGCAGAAGGAAAGAAGCCACAGAAAGGAGGAAAGAGGCACGAGGTCATGGCTGCGTTTGAGATTCTGAGGAAATATATCGACTATTGCACACCTGATGAAGCCAAGTTCGGCAAAGAAAACAAAAATCAGCGCAAGGTGCGCATTCAAAGGATTAAAAGGAGATGGGCAAGGGAATGGAGGGAGTACAGATATGTTACTCCAAAGTACATGAAGAAATTCGCTCTCAATCCTCCATGCCCAAGAGCTCCATTGGCACCTGGTCAAGAAGCTGACCCCACCAGCGTCAAGCGTGGAGAGGACTTTCCTGAAGAATGGGCCAAGCGCCAAGCCAACGAGGCAGTGAGGAAATTTAATGAGGACTCTGCTACTGCTGCTGCCACTGAGGCCTCTGTCAAGCCAAGAAAATCTATGGCAAAGAAGCCCGCACACAAGCCAAGTGCTTCACCAACAGTGCCCTGTCACGCCCAATATGCGACCCTATCCAAAAGGAACTCGAAGGTCCAATCAAGGATAGACCCGCATATTGAAACGCTTTTGCAAGGTGGATATCATTACATCAACATTACATAATACATAGGGATACAACCAAGACATACAATGTCACGTGAATACAACAATGCAACATACAGGATCAACATCCGACTATGGATGAAACATAAACAGAAGCTCAAACGACATCCACCCTTCTAGCCCAGACTGCCGACCTGGAGCCTATCCCCTGATCGAAGAAGCAGAAGAAGAACTCCAAAACAAGCAAACATCGCTCTCACGTCATGATCATCGCAAAACCTGTACCTGCAACTGTTGTTGTAGTAATCTGTGAGCCACGAGGACTCAGCAATCCCATTACCATGGGTATCAAGACTAGCAAAGCTTAAATGGGAAAGGAAGGGGTAAAGTGGTGAGGTTGCAGCAGCGGCTAAGCATATATGGTGGCTAACATATGCAAATGAGAGCGAGAAGAGAAACAAAGGAACGGTCGTCAACTAGTAAAGATCAAGAAGTGATCCTGAACTCCTACTTACGTCAGACATAACCCAGAAACCGTGTTCTCCTCTCGATCAACCCGAAAAGAGACACTCATGATGTTACGCTACGGTTGGTGTATTTTAGAAGAGTTTACTTCAAGTTTACTACAACCGGATATTAACAAATTCCCATCGCCACATAACCGCTGGCACGGCTTTGAAAGTTTATACCCTGCAGGGGTGTCCCAACTTAGCCCATGATAAGCTCTCGCGATCAACGAAGGATATTCCTTCTCCCTGGGAAGACCCGATCAGTCTCGGAATCCCGGCTACAAGACATTTCGATAGTAATAAAACAAGACCAGCAAGGCCGCCCGATGTGACAATCCCGATAGGAGCTGCACATATCTCGTTCTCGAGGGCAACACCGGATGAACACTACGACGGCAACCGACGATACCCCAAGTTGCCTAGGGGCGGCAACGCAAGTGGCTCTGGTTTGGACCAACACTTAGACAAGCATTGGCTCGGGGGGCTAAATAAAGATGACCCTTGGGTTAATTACTCCCAAGGGACAAGTAGGTGGTGGTGAGGCAAATGGTAAAACCAAGGTTCGCCTTCTTTGGAGGAGTCTTATTCAAAGCAAACTGTCAAGGGGGTCCCATAAATCACCCAACCGCGTTAGGGACGCAAAATCCGGGAACATAATACCGATATGAAGGAAACTAGGGCGGCAAGAATGGAACAAAACACGAGGCATAAGGCCGAACCTTCCACCCTTTACCAAGTATATAGATGCATTAATAATATAAGAGATATTGTGATATCCCAACATAAACATAATCCAACATGGAGCAATCTTCATCTTCACCTGCAACTAGCAACGCTATAAGAGGGCTGAGCAAAGCGGTAACATAGCCAAACAACGGTTTGCTAGGAAGGGTGACAATGGTTAGAGGTTCATGGCAATTTGGGAGGCTTGAGCAAAGAAGTGACAGTAGCGCAGCATAGCGAAAGAACGAAGCATCTAGCATAGCAATGATAGTGATGAGATCCAAGGTGACGGTCATCTTGCCTGAAATCCATAAGGAAGAAGAACGAGTCCATGAAGAAGGTGAAGCCACGAAGACGAACCAAGCGTAGACGAACGAATCCTCACGATCGCAACGAAACGGGAACTATCGAGAAGAAGCACACAACATACTAAACACACCACACATAGACAAGACATGATGCACAACAAGCATGATGCATGACAAAGCTAGATGAGGCTACTCATGGCAAGAGATGATGCAAACAAGAACAACACATCAAGGCAAGTTTAAATGAGGCCGGAAGCAACATATAGCAATACCGTAAGTCCTCATATGCAAATTTCGAAATTGGTCCAGATCTGAATAAACCTTAAGTTCAAGTGGTTAAACAGCAAGTTGAGATGCACCAAGAGAATCTACACGAATTTCTAGTCAAGTTACATATAAAGTTCATTAGATTCGGAGCTACGGCCTAGAAGATATGAGCAAAACAAGTGAAACATGGCATTGATGCAAAATGCATACAAACATCAAGCAAACACCTCAAAACATGGATGCAACGTGATAATATGAAACTACATGCAAAATCAAACAAGTATCATATAGAGCACACTCAAAACGGAGCAACGGTTCAACACACCCTATACAAGTCACGACAACAATGTCCAAAACAGCAACTAGGCATATTGCAAGCACCAAAACTACATGCTACAGGACCTCAACAAGAAAACAAAAGGCATGGGCATGATGTACAGGTAAAGCACAACAAAACATGAACACTGAGCTATCTCCAGAAACAAATAGAACATGCTCAAAATGACATGGCAAGATTGCAAATACTAACAGTTTCAGACATCAGGAAATAACATCAGGTTGCAATGTTTAGAGCTATCAAACAACATGCTACAAGAACTTAACATGGCAAACAAAGGCATGGCATGAATCTACTAAATGCATAGAACAAGAGTCCCTTACTGACCACGAGCCACAAAGGACCAGAAAATATGATGGCATCCATGTAAACATGGCAAGTTATATTACAGATTCATACATGGCAGAAACAACAATAAGTAGGCATGTTGGTGAGCTTGAACCACTCACCACAGAGCAATACATGGCATGGCAAGGCAACTCACAGTAAGAAGACATGTTTATGAAACTAAGAATGGGAAGAACAAGTTCATAGCATGCAAGGATCAACTACAACAACCTTGGTCAAATTGAATAACATGTAAACAATCTGCCAGGAAACATTTTGAAGCAAAAGTAGAGCACTCAAATGACATGCTAGACTACTCCATAATTGCAAAAAAGGGCATGAATGGATAGAAAATAAACATGTCTTCAAAACATCCTTACTGAAGTATCTCAAAATATGCATGGATCTCTCTGTAGCAACATGTTTACATGGCATCAAAATAACAGCAGAACAGGGACCAAAATCAGCAACATCACGATGCCTAGTTTGCATGCTTGTGCTAGTCACCACATAGATCACGAAAATACATGGCATACATATCTGTAAAGAAGACATGGCATAGATCAAAACACATGTACACATCAACCTCATAGGATGTACACATAAAATGCAACAAAAATAACAAATCATCAAGTTATAACAGTTTCAGCAGATCAACATCATATAGCACTCTTGCAACGATGATTCAGGCATCAAGTTGGACTCAAATAAACATGATGCAATGGAACGAAATGAAGCACTCATTGGGACAAACAATTTGACATAATGCACGCACGAAACGGAGCAGTATGCAGCAAGTTATGATGCGATGAAAATGACATGATAATGCAAAATATCCGGGGACTGGAATTTTCTCACCCCGGGGAAAAAGTCAACGGGCGGAGTGGATCGGGCGGGTCGGGTGCAGCGGATCCGCGCACAGGACCCGGACGGCGGCGGGATCCGGCCCAGACGCCGAGGAGGTGCGGGATCCGGCCGGCGGGGACCTTTCTCGCCAGATTCGCCGCATGGCGAAGTCATTGGCGGGCGAAGGCCGACGAAGGCGACGGGCGGGCGACGGGCGCTGCTGAAAGCGCCGGCGACGCTGGGAGGCGCTCAGGCGCGGGCCGGACGGGCGGAGGATGGTCGACGGCGAGGGGCCGGCCGTGAGGGCGGCGGGCGGCGGAGGCGACGGGCGCTGGCCAGACGGCAGGCGCGGCCGCTGGGCTGAGGTGGCGCGACCCGATTGGTCGGAGCGACGTGGAGGCTGGACATGTCCGGCGCGGATGGACATGTCCGGCGGCGCGAGGAGGAAGATGACTAGGGTTTATCCGCGAATTTTGGGGGGAGGCACATATTTATAGGTAGAGGGAGCTAGGAAGCTCCAAATGGAGTGCGGTTTTCGGCCACGCGATCGTGATCGAACGACCGAGAGCATAGAGGGGAGTTAGATGGGTTTTGGGCCAATTTGGAAGGGGTGTTGGGCTGCAAAGAGAGAGGGGGCTTTACGGTTACCCGGTTAACCGTTGGAGTACCAAACGACCTCCAAATGGCACGAAACTTGACAGGCGGTCTACTGGTGGTATACCAAGGCCACTTGGCAAGACTCGATCCATTCCGAGAATGTTTAACACCCGCTCACGAAGAGAGGCAAGAAGGGGACGCCGGAGGACATAGGAGCGCCGGATTGCAAAACAGACAACGGAGAAAAGGCTCAGATGCATGAGACGAACACGTATGCAATGCAATGCACATGATGACATGATAAAATGCAACACGCAAGCAAATGACGTGGCAACGAAGGCGAATAACTGGCAGACACCTGGCGCATCGGATCCGGGGCGTTACAACACTCCTCCACTAACAAGAGATCTCGTCCCGAGATCTTAGGACCGAGACGGAAGGGAAAAAGGGATGAGGTGAAACAAGAACTCAAGAGAAGAAGCAAAGAATCGAGAGCACTCGAGATGAAGAGAGGAACGGCGAGAAAGGCGAGAATCGAAAGCTCACGGAATCAGATAGACTCTGAAACGACTCCGGTTAGAATGAGATAAGAAACGGATAAGACTGAAAGGATTTAGACAGCACTCTGACTGAACATGGAATGAATAGAACACGAGCTTCACCCAAAGAGATGGCACTTGATGAGATGAACAATGCAATGCCTCCGGAAGAATTAAAAGAATGAAATGAAAAGAACTAAGAAGAAAATGACAACTAGTGCCACGAATGACATAGAAAGCAACCTTAGAAGAAAAGATTGAATGGAGTTGTTGAGAAAATTCAACAACGAAAAGAATAAGCTTGTCGTGGACTTATGGAAAACATCTCAAAATTATGAGGTGATCGCCGACCACAAACGGAAAAGATTAAATATCTGAGAAGAACGGAGAAATGCAAAACTCCACTTCAGAAGAAAATTAAGAATTATTTGCACTTCGAAAGGCAAGAAGGAAATATACTTGAACTCCTCCAACAAAATCTTGATGAACTCTTGAAGAATGAATTAAATCATGAAGAACCACCATGAAGAACTCCGGTGACAAAAGGATGATGAGATAGAGTGAAGGATGAAAGAATAAGATAAAAGCCTTGCGATGATCCAGATGGAGGTTTCCGACGAGATGGCCAAGGAAACTTTGAACTCCGGGAAAGAAAAGATGAAAAACTCTTGGGACTAGAATTTATTCATCAAGAACAAACTCCGAAGGAAAGGATTACTCACTTGGATGAAATAAGAATAAGAATTATTGTATGCTTATCCTTCATCAAATTAAATTGATGACAAGCAATGGATTTTTCATACTACTTATTCTTCTTGAAAAAGAATTGAGAAGTGACATATCGCAAACTTGAGAAGGTCTTCATGAACCACTGGTAGGATTCGAAAGAACGAATGAATTAAAGTGATAATCAAGGAAAAAGAATCTTGAGCGAACCACCGTAAGAAATGACAATGAACAAAGAAAAGAGAAATAATCGCCGGGAAGAATTAGAAAAGCACGAAGATACTTGAGGTAATTAAAATGCAAGAGAACGAAGAGATAACGAACTAATTGAAGAATACTTGAACGAAGCACCGGAATAATTGGATAAGGGTAACTGAAATGTGAGGACGAAGAATTTTTCTGGAATGATGGCCTCCGGTGAAAGAAACGGGAAAACAACTCCTGACATACTCCGGATGGGTAAGAAAAGGTATATCTGACAATTGGAATAATTAGAAGAGGATAACAAGAAACTAGAACCACGAATCTCCGAGAGAACGGGCAAGATTTAGAGGGAAAAACTCTTCTTCTATCTTTAAATGATGACGAGAAACACCACCGAAATTACTGAGATACTCCGGTAGAATGAAAAGCAGAGAGGTTGAGCCAACAATGAAAGAATTTGAACGAGATCTTGGAAAAGGCATGTGACTGATGGGATCCATTCTTACGTCACACTTTGAAAAGAATTTGAGAATAACTCCGGGAGAATTAGAAGAGTCAGGTGAGATTCTGGGAAAAGACCTGTGGGTTAGGGCCCACTAAAGAGAAAAACACCGTTGAAAAGGGATGATGAACATAGATGATGCACCGGAACAATTGAAATATTTGAATGAGGTGACAACCTCGACTTAATAGAATGTGAGCATGAATCTTCTGAGATGTCTTCAACACTCCGGGATAAAAGAACGGCGAGAGGAGGAACGAGCAAGGGGGAAAACACTTCGGTGAAGGAAAAGAATACGATCAACAACGAAAAACTTGAATTGAATCCGCCGGAGAAGAAAAGGAGATGATGAATGTCAAACGAGACAAGAATTCACCGGTTGAAATGATTGAGGGAAGACTGAAGAGGCTCCACACGAATGAAATTGATGGTCGAAAAAGACTTAGGCTCCGGGAATAAGAGGGTGGGAGGGCGGGAAAAACAAAGGCAACTTGGAAGGGGAACCATTTAATGAGTTCAAGAGGAAACACCGGTTGAAATCATTGAGGAAAGAAAGCAAAGACTTCGCACGAGTAGGATGGATACTCGATTACGGACTCCAATTCCGAGAAGAAGAAGGGGGTGGGCGGGTGGGAAAAGAAGACAACTGAGGATTGAACTTGCAAAGATGAAGAGACTTGAGTCAACTTGACGAGAAAAGCACCGGACAAAAGAGGATGGACAACTCACGAAACTAACCACGTGATCCTAAAGAAAAATTTGAACGGGAAGAGGAGTAATTCAAAACACCTACGTCAAGATTCCTCACCAGCTGACGAAGGGCTGAGGAGTAAAAGAATTCCTACTCTCCGATATAACTAGACTCCAAAACAGTTTTCTTCTAGACTCAACAACGGCCAAACTACACGATCAATCAAAGGGGGCTCCTAGGGTCGGTCGAGGCTCGATACCAACTTATCACGCTTAATATGCGACCCTATCCAAAAGGAACTCGAAGGTCCCATCAAGGATAGACCCGCATATTGAAACGCTTTTGCAAGGTGGATATCATTACATCAACATTACATAATACATAGGGATACAACCAAGACATACAATGTCACGTGAATACAACAATGCAACATACAGGATCAACATCCGACTATGGATGAAACATAAGCGAAGCTCAAACGACATCCACCCTTCTAGCCCAGACTGCCGACACAGGAGCCTATCCTCGATCGAAGAAGCGAAGAAGAACTCCAAAACAAGCAAACATCGCTCTCACACGTCATGATCATCGCAAAACCTGTACCTGCAATCGTTGTTGTAGTAATCTGTGAGCCACGAGGACTCAAAGAATCCCATTACCATGGGTATCAAGACTAGCAAAGCTTAAATGGGAAAGGAAGGGGTAAAGTGGTGAGGTTGCAGCAGCGGCTAAGCATATATGGTGGCTAACATATGCAAATGAGAGCGAGAAGAGAAACAAAGGAACGGTCGTCAACTAGTAAAGATCAAGAAGTGATCATGAACTCCTACTTACGTCAGACATAACCCAAAACCGTGTTCACTTCCCGGACTCCGCCGAAAAGAGACACTCACGGTTACGCACACGGTTGGTGTATTTTAGAAGAGTTTACTTCAAGTTTACTACAACCGGATATTAACAAATTCCCATCTGCCACATAACCGCGGGCACGGCTTTCGAAAGTTTATACCCGCAGGGGTGTCCCAACTTAGCCCATGATAAGCTCTCGCGATCAACGAAGGATAATCCTTCTCCCGGGAAGACCCGATCAGTCTCGGAATCCCGGCTACAAGACATTTTGACAAGAATAAAACAAGACCAGCAAAGCCGCCCGATGCACCGACAATCCCGATAGGAGCTGCACATATCTCGTTCTCGTGGCAACACGGATGAACACTACGTCTGACAACCGACGATACCCCAAGTTGCCTAGGGGCGGCACCGTAGTGGTGGCTCTTGTTTGGACCAACACTTAGACAAGCATTGGCCCGGGGCTAAATAAAGATGACCCTTGGGTTAATTACTCCCAAGGGAAAAGTAGGTGGTGGTGAGGCAAATGGTAAAACCAAGGTTGGGCCTTCTTTGGAGGAGTCTTATTCAAAGCGAACTGTCAAGGGGGTCCCATAAATCACCCAACCGCGTTAGGGACGCAAAATCCGGGAACATAATACCGATATGACGGAAACTAGGGCGGCAATAGTGGAACAAAACACCAGGCATAAGGCCGAGCCTTCCACCCTTTACCAAGTATATAGATGCATTAATAATATAAGAGATATTGTGATATCCCAACATAAACATAATCCAACATGGAGCAATCTTCATCTTCACCTGCAACTAGCAATGCTATAAGAGGGCTGAGCAAAGCGGTAACATAGCCAAACAACGGTTTGATAGGAAGGGTGACAATGGTTAGAGGTTCATGGCAATTTGGGAGGCTTGAGCGACAAGTGACAGTAAGCAACATAGCGAAAGAACGAAGCATCTAGCATAGCAATGATAGTGATGAGATCCAAGGTGACGGTCATCTTGCCTGAAATCCTGCAAGGAAGAAGAACGAGTCCATGAAGAAGGTGAAGCCACGAAGACGAACCAAGCGTAGACGAACGAATCCTCACGATCGCAACAAAACGGGAACTATCGAGAAGAAGCACACAACATAGTAAACACACCACACATAGACAAGACATGATGCACAACAAGCATGATGCATGACAAATCTAGATGAGGCTACTCATGGCAAGAGATGATGCAAACAAGAACAACACATCAAGGCAAGTTTAAATGAGGCCGGAAGCAACATATAGCAATACCGGTAAGTCCTCATATGCAAATTTCGAAATTGGTCCAGCTCTGAATAAACCTTAAGTTCAAATGGTTAAACAGCAAGTTAAGATGCACCAAGAGAATCTACACAAAATTCTAGTCAAGTTACATATAAAGTTCATTAGATTCGGAGCTACGGCCTAGAAGATATGAGCAAAACAAGTGAAACATGGCATTGATGCAAAATGCATACAAACATCAAGCAAACACCTCAAAACATGGATGCAACATGATAATATGAAACTACATGCAAAATCAAAGAATTATCATATAGAGCACACTCAAAACGGAGCAACGGTTCAACACATACACCCTATACAAATCATGACAACAATCTGTACAAAACAGCAACTAGGCATATTGCAAGCACCAAAACTACATGCTACAGGACCTCAACAAGAAAACAAAAGGCATGGGCATGATGTACAGGTAAAGCATAATAAAACATGAACACTGAGCTATCTCCAGAAACAAATAGAACATGCTCAAAATGACATGGCAAGATTGCAAATACTAACAGTTTCACTTATCAGGAAATAACATCAGGTTGCAATGTTTAGAGCTATCAAACAACATGCTACAGGAACTTAACATGGCAACCAAAGGCATGGAATGAATATACTAAATGCATAGAACAAGATTCCCTTACTGACCATGAGCCACAAAGGACCAGAAAATATGATGGCACCCATGTAAACATGGCAAGTTATATTACAGGTTCATACATGGCAGGAACAACAATAAGTAGGCATGTTGGTGAGCTTGAACCACTCACCACAGAGCAATACATGGCATGGCAAGGAAACTCACAGTAAGAATACATGTTTATGAAGCTAAGCATGGCAAGAACAAGTTCATAGCATGCAAGGATCAACTACAACAACCTTGGCCAAATTGAATAACATGTAAACAATCTACCAGGAAACATTTTGAAGCAAAAGTAGAGCACTCAAACGACATGCTAGACTACTCCATAATTGCAACAAAGGGCATGAACGGATAAAAAATAACCAGATGTATAAAACACCCTTACTGAAGTATCTCAAAATATGCATGGATCTCTCTGTAGCAACATGTTTACATAGCATCAAAATAACAGCAGAACAGGGACCAAAATCTGCAACATCACGATGCCTAGTTTGCATGCTTGTGCTAGTCACCACATTGATCACGAAAATACATGTCATACATCTCTGTAAAGAAAACATGGCATAGATCAAAACACATGTAGACATCAACCTCATAGGATGCACACATCAAATATAACAAAAATAACAATTCATCAAGTTATAACAGTTTCAGCAGATCAACATCATATAACACTCCTGCAACGATAATTCAGGCATCAAGATGGACTCAAATGAACATGATGCAATGGGATGAAATGAAGTACTCATTGAGCCGAACAATTTGACATATTACACGCACGAAACGGAGCAGTATGAAGCAAGTTATGATGCGATAAAAATGACATGATAATGCAAAATATCCGGGGACTTGGTGGAATTTTCTCACCCCGGGGAAAAAGTCAACGGGCGGAGTGGATCGGGCGGGTTTGGGCGAGCGGATCCGCCAAGAGACCCGGACGGCGGCGGATCCGCCCGAAGCCGAGGAGGCGAGATCCAGCCGTGGGACCTTTTCCGGCCGGGATCTCACGGCCATGAAGTCTGGCTGAGGCGGCGACGGCAGGCGATGGGCGCGGCCGAGCTGTCAAGGATGACGGGAGGCGCAGATAGGCGCGGCCGGACGGCGGAGGGAGGTTGACGGCGAGGGCCGCCGTGGCGTAGGGGTGGCGGCGGCGGAGGCGACGGGCGGGAGCAGACGGGAGGGCGCGGTCATGGGCTGAGGTGGCGCGACCCGATTGGTCGGAGCGACGTGGAGGCTGGACATGTCCGGCGCGGATGGACATGTCCGGCGGCGCGAGGAGGAAGATGACTAGGGTTTATCCGCGAATTTCGGGGGGGGGCACATATTTATAGGTAGAGGGAGCTAGGAAGCTCCAAATGGAGTGCGGTTTTCGGCCACGCGATCGTGATCGAATGACCGAGAGCATAGAGGGGAATTAGATGTGTTTTGGGCCAGTTTGGAAGGGGTGTTGGGCTGCAAGAGAGAGGGGGCTTTACGGTTACCCGGTTAACCGTTGGAGTACCAAACGACCTCCAAATGGCACGAAACTTGACAGGCGGTCTACTGGTGGTATACCAAGGCCACTTGGCAAGACTCGGTCCATTCCGAGAACGTTAACACCCGCTCACGAAGAGAGGCAAGAAGGGGACGCCGGAGGACATAGGAGCGCCGGATTGCAAAACGGACAACGGGGAAAAGGCTCGGATGCATGAGACGAACACGTATGCAATGCAATGCACATGATGACATGATAAAATGCAACACGCAAGCAAATGACATAGCAACGAAGGCGAATAACTGGCAGACACCTGGCGCATCGGATCCGGGGCGTTACATGCCCTCACGGCCAAGTTCCTCAGCTGTGCCCTCACGGCCAATTCCTCATGCTGCTCCAGCTCCTCCCAAATCCTCAGCTCCTACAAAGTCCTCAGCAGCTCCTCCCAAGTCCTCAGCAGTTCCGACAAAGTCCTCAGCACCTGTGCATCTGGCCACATTCCAAAGGACTGCAGGCATCTCCATTGCCTCTGGTGCTTCAGCAAGCTCCTCAGCTGCACCAAATTCTTCATCTGGCCCAACTCTGCTGAAGACTAAGGCCACAGCTGGACGAGGTCCTCGGCCAAGTCCCAAGAAGAAACAGGTCGCCTTCCAAGAGCCACCTGAAGATGATGAGGCTGATGATGATGAACTTGCGGAAATCATCAGAGACCGTCAAAAAAGGGCCGCTAGAGCCAAAGGCACACATGTGCCACTGCTGTTGGATCCAAGAGTGATCCTAGACTACATTGATCTCTGGCACAAGGACCCAAACACTCCTATGCCTGACTTCAAGTTGACAGCTGGCCAAAATCACATCTTGACTCATTTCATTCAAGAGGAGAAATAGAAATTTGATACGGCCAGAGAGATCAAGAAATCGCAGATCTGAGAAAGGAGAAACTGAAGAAAAACATTGTCAAGATGACGGTGAAGAACTTATCAAGATGCGGTGACATCAAAGCCCTCGTGACAAATTTGACTCCTATTATGCTGATTGGCAAGGAGCCAAAGTCATATTAAATCAACTGACGAAGAAGTTCACCAATGTTGCAGCCCCAACGCAACAAGAAATTCCTCAGTGGAGCCTCGGCTCAGCCGACCGAAGAACATGCCAACCGGCCCGATGAAGTTCAGTCTTTGAAGACAATGCAGTTCGGCTGATGATCCCATTCCACCATTGAAGAAATTGCGGGGCATCCACTAGTGGTGCGCTGAAGAAGCTGAAGAAGTCAGGCAAGCTGCATCGATTGCGCTGAGGAAATTCAACTAGATTCCTCGGATCCTCCTGCGCCTACACCAACTCCAATCCTTCCATACGCATCGATGTGAAGAAGACCAAGGCTGCGAGCGAGCTGCAGTGAAGAAAAGGAAAGCATCTGCTGCTTCAAATTCTTCAGCACCGAAGAAAATGGAGACAATGACCAGCTCATTTGACAATCCCATTGATGTTGTTCCAATTTCCTCCATGCCATCAAAGGACCTTGTTCCTTTTGGTGAAGATTATGAGATCCCAAGCGGATCTGATGAAGAAAATCACTCTGCTGCTTCGTCGAGCAGATTGATGAAGAAATTGAAGTGGAAGCAATCCCTTCAACCCCAATCATTTCCTCGCCTATGCCTCGGTTCACGGTGAAGAGGCCGGTGTTGAGGAGATTGAAGAAGATGTGGATATTGGAAGTACAACGCCAGTGATGAACGATGACTTTTGGGAAAGTCAGCATCCAAATTCTCCAATTTTCACCCCAATCCAACAGATTCCTCAGTCCCCTGCTCCAACAGTTCAAATGGGCTCTGAAGAAACTCATCCCACTTCATCTGTACATGAAGAAATTCCAGCCACTAGCGCTGATGAACCTGCTGCTGTTGATCCTCATACTGCACATGTAGAGGAACAAGAAATTCCTCAGCCTGAAGAACCTGAGATTGCGATTCCAGAGGTCGTGATGCAACTCACTGACACTCCCTTGCCAAAGCCAAAGAATCCATTCTCAACAAAACAAAAGTTCAAGGCTGAAGACTTCTTTGGCGAGCATGCTTTCTTCACTGATTACAACCCATACGACTCTGCTCGCATAAGGAAGAGGCGTTTCTGGACTGCCAGTCAAGCCAACTTCTATTCCTCTGTGCTCTTCAACAAAGACAAAGTCTTCGATCATGCACATATTCCTCATGTGGACATGGAATCTCTGCCAGGCTTCGAGCCAGGTCCTCGGTGTTCTTCACGATGCAGGGACTTACGAATTTCTCTCCGAAATCTGTGATTGGAATGAAGAACTCATTCTTCAATTCTATGCGACGCTGCACATCACGGAGACGCCAAGATGTGAACTCATGGGTGTTGGACTGGATGTCCGAAAACACTCACTACAAGACACCGACAATCGAATTGCTTCGTGCCCTACCACTCAGTCCTCCACTTGATGGTGCTCGTTGTATCTACAACGAGCCTGAGCTTTCAAATCACTACATGCAAGTGCTGATGAAGCCTTTGAAGCCAGGGCAGGCCCCAAGAACCAAATTCCTCATCAAGGAATTACTATATGTGCCTCGGACTGTCTATCGGATTCTGACGAAGACAATGAGTCCTATCAAAGGCCACGACTCAAATGATGAAGAAGTCGTTGGCATCATGAAGAATATGCTTTTCAATATCATTCATGGCGTTCCGTCAACTTCCATGATTTCTTCATGAGGACTCTGGCGAATATTGCTATGTCACCTTTTGAGCTGAAGCCTTATGCACCATGGATTATGAGGTTCATCAGGACAAGGTCTTCACTCAATTACAAAGGCGATACTACGAACCACTGCAGCTACTTGCCCCGATTGAAGTCCTCAAACGAACATTTTCCTCAGCGATGACAAGCGCAAGGCTCTTTGCTGTGATAGATGAAGGCATTCGTCCATTGGATGGTCGATTTAGCAAAGCTGCATCCTACTCCACCAATGATGACTCGCCACACATGACTCGCCGCCAATACCTCGGCCAAGCAAAGTCCTCAAGCCACAAAGACCTGTGGTGATGACTGATCGTGAGTTACTCCTCGGTCTTCATCAAGGTTGATCGCAATCATAAATGGGTCAAGCGTCAGTTTGGTTCAATTCTTCACAACATGACCTCTACACACAATGCAGTGAAGAAAAACCACTACTACCTCCATGAAACCTTCAAACGCACATGGGCTGTTCTTTCTAATGTCTACAGCGTGGAAGAACTGAAGACAATGGGTCTCAAGGAAGACTTTGGTGATGCGCACCTCCAATCAAGAAATACAAGAAGGTCAAAGTTCCTTCCTTGGTGGCCAGCTCCTATTCTTCATCGCGAGACACTGATGAAAATCAAGACTTGGACGACACTGCGGCAGGCCCTACTACGACAACTGAACCCAACAACGCTGGTGCTCCTTCATCAACTTGAAATTCTTCAGGGGCGTTAGTCCTCAGTTTCGATCCTTTTGGTCATTCGATGACAAAGGGGGAGAAATTTGAGTTAGTCTTCAAGCGGGTCTACTATATGGGCAATTTTTGTTAAGTTACAACTCTCGTTCTTACGAAACTTTTATTGGATCGAGTTGTAATCTTAAACCCGATGGTGCTCTAATACTTTTGATGCCTTTGTGCTCGATACTCTTGATGCGTTATTTTGCATGCTTGTTCCTCATTAATGTTATTGCACGCATGCTGAATTTCATCAAGCACCATATTTCATCATGCATTTCAAATTCTTCATATTATATGTCAAATGCGTGTATGAATTACAAGATATAGGTTGAGATCTCCATGATTCAACTCTTGAAATTTTCATTGACTATATAGCAAATTACTCACTATGCACATCTTCATGGGTATTTCTTATATATCTTGCAATCAAATTCATCAATATCAATATTTTCACTTCATATGTTTATCCTCGTTGAAAACTTAACCTATATTGTCATCAATCACCAAAAGGGAGATTGTAAGTGCATCTAGTGCCCTTAGTGATTTTGGTGTATTGAAGACTTATAGGTTAAGGGACTAATGTGTTTATGAGTGTACACAGGCCTATAAGTCTATGAGGAGTTTGATATTTACAGAGAAAGTCGACCCCTAAAATGAAGTTCTTCGATCAAGACTTTGATATTACGAAGACTTTACGAAGACTTTGAAAGTGAAGAAATTGGTGTGACCTTGAAGACTTGGTATTCATTTGAGGAACATGAAGCGTGAAGACTTTTGTTTTCGTAGTTTCATTTTTCTCTTTCTTGAGTCATAGGAAACACCGTACTGTTAAAGGGGGTCGAGGAAATACTAAGGAAAAATTTCCATGTTATGCTCAATTCAAAATCCTACACCTACCAATCCCTTCGAGTGAAGCCTTTGGAAATCTCGTACAGTTCAGTCAATTTCTTCAAAGGATGAGACGAAGTTCTTACAGTGTTGAGAATCTGCTCGACTATGGAGTTAGGAATTCGCCATGGCGGATTGCCTACACAAAGGAGGAACATGATAGCCCCGAGGAATTTGAGAATCAAATTTCCGACCGTTCTTTGTCTTCTTGGCGCCACTGTCCTAAAATATCTTATCCACCTAACGGTCATATCATTGAAGGGCATTTATGTCTTATCATGTCGGGCTGCTCCCTAGGCTATAAATAGCCGCCCCTACAACCACTAGCTGGTTGGCTGCTCGAGAGAACTTGACACTTGTCATTTGAGAGCAACCCATCCTCCGAGGACTTTGAGCGAAAATCATCAAGTGAGGAAAAACCCAAACCCAAACACCTACAAACCCAAAGTGATTGAGCATCACTGAAGAGATTGATCCTGCGTGGATCCGACGCTTGTTACCTTTGAAGACTGTGCCTCTTCCAGACGGTTAGGCGTCATGGTCTAGAGCATCCAAGAGGAATTGTGGATCGCCGAGTGACCAAGTCTGTGAAGGTTTGGAAGTCGCCTGAAGACTTACCACGACTGATTGGACGAGATCATTGTGACCTTAGTTCAAGGAGAATACGGTGAGGACTTGGTGTCCTGAGCTGCGTGCTCAGCGACTGGGTGTCCGTACAACTGAGACAGCAGTTGGAACTGGACTACCAAATAATTGTCTTCACCAATCTAACCGGTTCTATTTCCTCAACCCTTTCATTTCCTCATTACTGTGTTGAGTGTTCGTTCATATCTGTGTTTGAAGACTTTGACTGAAGACTTTCTCAATTTCCTCAGTTCAATTTCTTCAGTCTGTTTGTCTTCATCTTGTGCTATCCTGTGTTTACGCTTTATGTACTCTTTGATTGTCTTCATTTCATAATGATGACCATGTCCGCATTCTCTTATGCTTACTTCTGAGTACTTATTCCGCTGCAAGTAGTTCTTCACTTAGGAATTTCCTCACCGGCAAATTCCTCATTGAAGAATTCATAAAAATTGCCTATTCACCCCCCCTCTAGTAGATATAACGCACTTTCATGGCCGCAGTGCGCTCTGCCACGCTCTCCACAAATCCAAGGCCCAGGAGGATCACCTCTGTCGTGCGCTTGGTCTTGGCATGGCCCGGCACGCGCGACGAGCCTGAGCGGCACGAGGAAAGGCAAACGCGCCGCAGTTGCCTGTCCCTGTCGGAGCCAAGGACGGAGGGAAAGCTCGAACCAGGGTGAAGTGGCTCTGCCACGGTCTACCATAAGCTGCCTGATGAGTGGATGTTCACAGATCACAAGAAAATCTTCAGGAGAAGGCGCGAATGGACATGTCGTTGGGGTCGATTCCAAATTCAGCGTGAAGAGCCTCGGCGGCCGAGGCCAAGTCGACCTCCGGCCTAGCACCGGTGACCGTGACGACGACTGCGCGCGCCAGGACGGCCTCCATGGAGGCCAGTTCCTCGGGGGCCTCCAAGAAGCAGCACTTTGGCTCAGCAGGGGAATCCACGTGTGTGGCAGATTGCACGCCCGGCCGCGGCGTGGCGGCCGGCCTCGAGAAGGGGACCGGGAAGCCAGGGCCGGGGACACTGTCGACGGACTGGCCGCGCACCACTTGAGTCCACGGTCGAATGACCCTGATGGCCCCAGGAGGGGAGGCCCCGGCGGAGACGGGGGAAGCGCGGCGTCAGATGGCGCGGCAGGCACCGGCCGCAACGGCGGGGAAGGGGCCGGGCAGGGAAAAACACCATCTTGGGAGCGGGGCGGCGGCGGGGAGGGCGGAGGGGGCCCCGAACGGTGTCGGAGGGTCGGGGGGAGGTGGTTCTGGCGGTCTGGAGGCGACGTCCTCCAGGGCCTGATAACCCACAAGTATATGGGATCACAACAGTGTTTTCGAGGGTAGAGTATTCAACCCAAATTTGTTGATCCGACACAAGGGGAGCCAAAGAATATTCTCAAGTATTAGCAAATGAGTTGTCAATTCAGCCACACCTGGATAACTTAATATCTGCAGCAAAGTATTTAGTAGCAAAGTAATATGATAGTAATGGTAACGGTAACAAAAGTAAAGAAAGCAAAAGTAATATTTTTGGTATTTGTAGTGATTGTAACAGTAGCAACGGAAAAGTAAATAAGCGAGAACCAATATAGGAAAAGCTCGTAGGCATTGTAGCGGTTCATCATGTAACAATCATAACATAGGATGACACAGAACTAGCTCCAATTCATCAATGTAATGTAGACATGTATTTCGAATATAGTCATACATGCTTATGGAAAAGAACTTGCATGACATCTTTTGTCCTACCCTCCCGTGGCAGCGGGGTCCCAATGGAAACTAAGGGATATTAAGGCCTCCTTTTAATAGAGTACCGGAACAAAGCATTAGCACATAGTGAATACATGAACTCCTCAAACTATGGTCATCACCGGGAGTGGTCCCGATTATTGTCACTTCGGGTTGCCGGATCATAACACATAGTAGGTGACTATAAACTTGCAAGATAGGATCAAGAACACACATATATTCATGAAAACATAATAGGTTCAGATCTGAAATCATGGCACTCGGGCCCTAGTGACAAAGCATTAAGCATGGCAAAGTCATAGCAACATCAATCTCAGAACATAGTGGATACTAGGGATCAAACCCTAACAAAACTAACTTGATTACATGATAGATCTCATCCAACCCATCACCGTCCAGCAAGCCTCACGATGGAATTACTCACGCACGGCGGTGATCATCATGAAATTGGTGATGGAGGATGGTTGATGATGGCGGCAATGACGAATCCCCTCTCCGGAGCCCCGAGCGGACTCGAGATCAGCCCTCCGGGAGGTTTTAGGGCTTGGCGGCGGCTCCGTATCGTAAAACGCGATGAATTCTTCTCCTTGATTTTTTTCTCCCCGAAAGCAAATATATAGAGTTGGAGTTGGCGTCGGAGGAGCCTCAGGGGGCCCACGAGGTAGGGGGCGGGCGCGCCCCCACCCTCGTGGACAGGGTGTGGGCCCCCTGGTCTTCATATTTGGCAAGGATTTTTTATTATTTCCGAAAAGATGTTCCGTGAAGTTTCAGGTCATTCCGAGAACTTTTGTTTCTGCACATAAATAACACAATGGCAATTCTGCTGAAAACAGCGTCAGTCCGGGTTAGTTTCATTCAAATCATACAAGTTAGAGTCCAAAACAAGGGCAAAAGTGTTTGGAAAAGTAGATACGACGGAGACGTATCAGGGCCTGGTGCATCCTAGGGCGATGTGGCCTTCCCCCTCGCAACGGACACAGATGGTCGGCCTCGTGCAGTCGACGGAGATGTCGCGGTCGTTGCCGCAGTTGTAGCAGCACCCAATCAGACAGCTCAGGATGCGGGTCTACGGCGGCCGCGTGGTCGGGAGTGTCGGTGGAGAGCGACGTCGCGGAGCCAGGGCTGGCGGGTTCCGATGGTGGCACGATTTCATGCGCCAAGCCGCCTCCGCGGCGGGGGACGCGCCACCGCTGCCAGGGCCGCTTTGAACGATGGGTCGTAATCCGTGCCCACCACGTCGAGGACTAGGACCATGGAGCGGAGCAGCGGTCGAGGGGGAGGGGGAGGCGGCGGGGTACCGCTCGAGGAGGAGCCGGAGAGGGAGACTCGCGAGGCCATGACCGCGCCCGGCGGAGGAGCGAGCCCAGCAGGGGAGGTGGACGCCGACACCGGAGTGGAGGCCGGCGGGGGCGGGAAGGTTAAAACATGGCAACTTTGTCATAGTTCATTAGAAAATTGTCATGTTTGTCAACCTCGTCTAAACTAAAGTTATCATAAAAACGTTCGAAATGCTATGCTTAAAATTTGAATGTTCGGGATTTATATCATTAAAAAAACCCTCTGTGGGTGCTTGTGGTAGGTCGCCCTCTTTCACTGTTTTTCAATGGTAAGCTGTCAGGCGTACTTTCGAAAGAAAAGAGAATCAGATGCTCCCGACCGCCTAGAATCCGCTTCGATTATTGCTCGTCCAATAAAACACAAACGGAGCAATGTAGTGGTGCACCGAACAAATAGCACCGCACTTCACACACACACACGCCTGAACAAGATAGAAACCGAACAAATAGCACCCAGGGCGTGCCGCGTGCCGGGCCCGGCCCGTTTAGAGCGTGCCGTGCCTGGCCCAAGGCGGGCCGTGCCGGCGTGCTCACGGGCCGGCCCGAAAAAACCAGCCCATTTGGCCAGCTATACTTTGACTTGGTGACAAAAAGAGAAGAAAACGGAAGGACAGTTATCGAGTACCGTCTACCGAGAGGACTGAGAGAAGAAAAGGGAAGCCGAGCCGTGAGGACTGAGGATGTGCCTGGTGGTGGTGTGCGACGAGTCGGAGCGCGTGGTGGCGACGTACCAGGCGACAGGGCGTTGCCCCTACTGCGGCGGCGGGGTGGTGGCGACCGACGTGGAGAGCGCGCCCAGGATCTGCTACGTCCCGCTCTGCTTCCGCGTCCGCCGCCGCTTCCACTGCTCCCTCTGCTCCCGACGGCTCGCCTCCATCGCCTGATGCATCTCCTCTCTTCTTCTGCTCTCGTCTCTAGTACTCCATGGATATCTAGCTTGAAGTAGTACATATCTAGATCTCGTCTCCATGGATATCTGGGTCAAATAGATGACAGCTGCGTCTCGTATCGGTTGTGTCACGCAATATATTAATACGTTTTTTCAATAAAAATATTGTTATTTTGAGCTGAATGAAATTTCACTATTGCAGCTTGCATGTATATGATCAAATAACTGTCTCCGCTTCATCAATCGCTGAAATTCCTCTTTTTTTTTTACTTATTTGAAAAACCGGCCCTCCAGGAACATGTTTGAGCTGGTATTTACTTCTCAAATCCTATTGATAGTTGAAATGTTGAGATGCTTTATGATCTCACATCAACATCTTAAAACATCTTCGGTTAAAAAAAAGATCTTAAAACATCTGCAGCCATGGATATATCCCCAGATCTCTAGTGTCACTTGCTTGCAGTTGATTTCATCTTCCATGAACATGTGTAAACTGCTTACAAGCCTGCTCTGAGATAGGTTGATGGAATTGCTCTGCTAGGTGATCCATTTGAGACGATGGAACAATTTAGTGCTTTGTTCATTGATTAAAAAAAAGGAGAAAAGTGAGTATCGACTACATTCAGCAAGTTGAATAATTAGCAACGTTGCTTCTCAGTGAGAAGAAAAAGGGAAAAGACAGGACCTGAATGAGCTTACAGTAAGGGAAATAAACTGTCGAGCGTTTTATTACTACGGTACAAGCAAAGTGAGCGTGGGTCACCAAAGCACAAACTAGCAAAGCTACTCGAGGCTGGAGTCCACGCGGTCGACGGAGCGCGCGAAGGCCAGGATGTCCGACGAGCCGTCGGCGGCCGCCTTCCCGCCGTCCGCCGGCTTGGAGACGATGGACTCCCGGACCAGCCTCGCCACCGTGGGGCTCAGCGAAGAAGCCTCCTCCTCGTCGGAAGACTGCTGCTTCGGGTGCTCGTCGTGATGCGGCGCGCTCGCCGGCATTTTGTCCGCGTGACGCTGCTCCATGGGATGGGAGATCGGGCGTTGGCTGTGAACGTGGATAGTGTGCTGCCCGCAGTCGCAAGATGAAAGTGGGGTGAATTGAGGATTTTGTGGGACACGCTATGCTTGCTTAAGTATACGAGCGACTGGCTCGTCTAGATTGTTCTTGGCAACACGTGTGCTTCTTTCGAACTGCTGTGGTGACGCGTGTGAGCGTGAGGCCTTGGGCCTTTTTTTCTGATTCTTTTTTAAGAATGGGTGGGTATCCAAAGGGAACGGAGCTGGGCATCTGTACCAAGACTTTTAAAGATACTTCTTTTTAATCTACATATAAGATTTGATTAAAGTTAAACTTTATAAAGTTTGATCAACTTTGTAGGAAAAAATATCAACATCTATAACACTAAAGCTACAGGGTATGAAAATTAATTTCATGATGTATCTAACAATATTGATTTCATATTATGAATCTCGATATTTTTTCTATAAACTTTAGTTAAAGTTAATAAGGTTTGACTTTGACTGAATCTTATATGTAGACCAAAAAGAAACGGAGGGAGTATCATCTTTAGAATGGAGATTCCCAAAAAAAACCATTAAAATGATTCGTAAATTTTTATAACTCTATACTTTATTTTTCACAAAATATGCATCTTTATTTGCTTTTAGGTTGCTTACCACATGGGCCATGTGGTACAAGATGTGCATCTACAATTGTGAAAAATCACACTCAAATTCAACATGCACATGAAGAGAGAAAAAACACACAAATAAAAGACAAGTCCAACATAAATAGTGCCACTAGACCTCATTTCGTGCAACGGCCTCAAGAGTGGCCAATGACCTCTCGACCTCCATTGTCTTGGTGTTCTGGTGTCTTTGGCACCACATGAATGAGGTGGATTTCGACGACATGCCAGTTTCTGCTCAGTCGGTCCTTTAAGCACATTAGGCAGGAATTTGTGTTTTGGTGACCTGCCGTGTTGATTAGGGTAGATCCCTTCCCATGTGGGTCGGTAGAGACTAGAGAGCCGCGGGTACTCGCCTTAGACGCAGGGCCGACGTGCGTTTGTGTGTGTTGATGTGGTTAGCCTTTAATGTATGGCGTTGTAATGTTTTCGGCCGCTTGAACTCTTCCTCTGTATGAGCGTAGAGTCCACAAGGGCAAAATATAGGGTTTACTCCTCTGCACGAGCCACACCCGCCATACCCATCTCAAGTGATGATGGCAAGCGGGGATGCGCTGCCCTGCGCCCAAGCAAGACAGGCGAAGCTGGAGCCACCAACGAGCAAGGGCAAAGGCCCAGGATCCCCGCATCGCCCTCAAGCGATCGGAGAAAGTTAGAACCGCGAAATCTGGACGGAATGACTCTCTAGACAAGGTTACCCGAGTCACCGGCAATGGAGAAGATGGAACCACGGCCTCTTGGCACAAAAATGGAACCAGACTAGCCACCACGGAAGAGCCCCCAAGCTCATTCACCTCGCGTGTGCCGGAACTGCAAGACCCGCCTCGAGCTCCCCCAAGAGATCATCGAGGTCTGCCTCATAGTTTCTCTCCTCTACCAAGTCTCGTAACCGGTTGTGCCCGCACCGGGAAGGAGCAGAGGACGCTGACACATCCATTTTGCATCATGTAGGTTCCTACTGTTATTTATAATGTTTTTATGCATAATAATGCTTTTTGGAGTAATTTTAATGTCTTTTTTCTCATAATATGCAAGGTACACACAAAGAGGGAGAATTCCGGTAGCTGGAAATCTGGACTTGAAAAAGCTATATCAGGTTACATATTCTGCACAACTCCAAATAAGTTGAAACTTCACAAGGATTTTGTATGGAATAAATAAGAAGCAAATAACCATCGGAGGGGGCCCACCTGGTGAGCACAAGACAGTAGGGCGCGCCTGGCCCCCCAGGCGCGCCCTGGTGGGTTGTGCTCAGCCCAACCCACCTCCGGTGCCCATCTTCTAGTATATAAGTCATTTTGACCTAGAAAAATAGGGAGAGGACTTTCGGGACGAAGCGCCGCCATCTCGAGGCGAAACTTGGGCAGGAGCACTTTTGCCCTCCGGTGAACAATTCCATGGGGAACTTCCCTCCCGGAGGGGAAAATCATCGTCATCATCATCACCAACAACTCTCCCATCTTGGGGAGGGCAATCTCCATCAACATCTTCAACAACACCATCTCCTCTCAAACCCCAATTCATCTCTTGTGTTCAATCTGTGTACCGGAACTATAGATTGGTGCTTGTAGGTGACTAGTAGTGTTGATTACTGTGACGCCCCCGATTCAATCGTACACTAATCATGCACGCAAATGTGTACGATCAAGATCAGGGAATCACGGGAAGATATCACAACACAACTCTAAAACATAAATAAGTCATACAAGCATCATAATACAAGCCAGGGGCCTCGAGGGCTCGAATACAAGTGCTCGATCATAGACGAGTCAGCGGAAGCAACAATATCTGAGTACAGACATAAGTTAAACAAGTTGCCATAAGATGGCTAGCACAACTGGGATACAGATCGAAAGAGGCGCAGGCCTCCTGCCTGGGATCCTCCTAACTACTCCTGGTCGTCGTCAGCGGGCTGCATGTAGTAGTAGGCACCTCCGGGGTAGTAGTCGTCATCGACGGTGGCGTCTGGCTCCTGGGCTCCATCGTCTGGTTGCAGCAATCGGGTAAAGATAGGGGAAAAGGGGGGAACAAGGCAACCGTGAGTACTCATCCAAAGTACTCGCAAGCAAGGAGCTATACTACATATGCATGGATATATGTGTAAAGGGCCATATCAGTGGACTGAACTGCAGAATGCCGAATAAGAGGGGATAGCTAATCACGCCGAAGACTACAACCTGGCAGCCTCCGCCTTTGAGCATGTAGTAGTGAGTGGTGAAGTCCTCCAAGTAGCATCACATAGCAATAATCCTACCCGGCGATCCCTCCTCGTAACCACGAGAGAGAGCGACCACCGGGTTGTATCCGCACTTGGAAGGGTGTGTTTTATTAAGTATCCGGTTCTAGTTGTCATAAGGTCAAGGTACAACTCCAAGTCGTCCTGCCATCAAGATCATGGCTATTCGAATAGATTAACTTCCACTGCGGTGCACCACATAACCCAACACGCTTGATCCCATTTGGTCGGACACACTTTCTGGGTCATGCCCGCCACGGAGATCAACACGTCGCAGCCCACCTAGGCACTGTGAGAGAGGCCAAGACGCCGGTCTAAACCTAAGCGCCAGGGGGTCTAGGCCCATCGCCCTTAGCACACCAAGACATTGCGAGGGCGGCCGAAAGCGTAACTAGCCCCTTAATACAAGAGCGGGCTTACGTTCCAATCCGGCGCGCCGCTCGATCAAGGCGTCACGAAGTGCTTTGGTGATACCACGGCCGGGATACCCATAACTACTCCAGCGTAGATGGTTAGTGCGTATAGACCAAATGGCCGACCGAGATCAAATACCAAGAACTCGTTAAGCGTGTTAAGTATCCGCGAACGCCGAAAGCGGGCCAGCCCACCTCTCTCCTAGGCGGTCTCAACCTGCCTGTCGCTCCGCCACAAAGATCCATCCAGGAGGGTCGGGGCAAAGGTCCTTTCAGCCCCCAATCCGTGAATCACTCGCGGGTGCTCCTCAAGCCGACCCGACTTTAGTCACCACATGTATCATGTATAAGTATAAGTATTTACCCGTGATCACCTCCCGAGTGATCACGGCCCGATAGTATAGCACGGCAGACGGACAAGAATGTAGGGCCACAGATGGAATACTAGCATCCTATACTAAGCGGTAGGATAGCGGGTAAAGGTAACAACAAGAGTAGCAAGGACAGGCTATGCGCACTATAGGATTAGCGAAAGCGATAACATGCTACACTACTCTAATGCAAGCGGTATAGAGAAGAGTAGGCGATATCCGGTGATCAAAGGGGGCTTGCACTGGTTGCTCTGGCAAGAGAGAATCGTCGACTCCGTAGTCGTCTTGTGCAGCGGCGTCGGTCTCGTAGTCTACCGAGAGAGAAGAGGGGAAGAAACAATGAATACCATGCAAGCAGATGCATATCGGGACAACAAGCAGAGCTAGACGTGTTCTAACGCGATGCGAGGTGATACCGGTGAAGGGGGGAAACATCCGGGAAAGTATCCCCGGTGTTCCGTGTTTTCGGACAGATGAACCGGAGGTGAAATGTTGCAGGTTCACTATGCTAGGGACGCGTGGCGGATGAACGGGCTGCGTATCCGGATTCGTCTCGTCGTTCTGAGCAACTTTCATGTAGAAAGTTTTTCCATCTGAGCTACGATTTATTTTATATTAATTTTTAAAGTTTTAAATCATTTTTAGGATTAATTTAAATATTTTAATTCAACATTATCCAGAACAGTGTCTGCTGACGTCATCATGACGTCAGCGGTCAAAGGGGTTGACTGGGTCAACTGACGTGTGGGTCCCACTAGTCATTGATTGTTTAGTCTAATTAGTGTTTAACTAATCTAGTTGTTGTTTAATTAAACTAACTAGTTAATTATGTTAATTACACAGGATTAATTAACTTAATTAATTCATTAATTTAATTAGTTAATTATTTATTTAATTATTTTATTATTTTTATTTTTGTTTCTTTTTCTATAAAATTGGGGGCGTGGGCCCCATCGACATTGGCCCGGAGGCCATAGCGGCACGGGCGTAGCAACGGGCGCCCAACTGGGGGGCGCACCTTGGGCACGCGGGCGATTCTGTGCAACGGCGAGCCGGGCGCGCCACGGGAGACAGGACAGCGCAGCTGGAGTGGGTTCGCGGCGCCGCTGTGGCGGTGCGCAGAGGAAGCGCCAAGGTGACAGAGGAGCAAGGGGGCTCGGGCGCTGGCAGCAGCAGCAGACGCCGCCAACGAAAGCAGAGGCAAGGGTGGCAAGAAGCAGGAGCGCCGCGAGGCGTGGGCAACGAGGGCGCGGGCGAGGGCTCGGCAGTGGGGGCGTGTCGACGGGGGGCGACGGGCGCTGCTGGGGCGGCCCGACCTGTGAGTGCGCGGGCGGCGCGGGTCACAGGTGATCGAGCCAGAGAAGGGGAGCCTGTGGGGGCGTAGGGATCTGGCAGAGGGCTCGGGGAGGAGTTGAGGTCGCGTCCGGCGAGGAGGAGACGAGGACGAGGGCGGCGACGGAGTAGCACCGGGCGGCGTTGGCGAGGTGGAGGGGGTGTCGGGCTCGTTGCCACCTTCCTGATCCAGATCAGGTCGGGGAAGAGGATGGAGAGGGAAGGCGAAATGGAGGCAGGCGTGGGAGGAGGCCAGCGAGGCGTCGGGGCACGAGGCGTGGTCGCCTGATCCCCATCTGGATCGGGGAGTGGGGGACGAGAGCGAGTGGTGTGGGGGGTGCGTGGTGGACGAGAGGAGTGGGGAGCAGGTGGGTTAGGGTTTCCCCTCTTGGGGATAAGGCGGGCGGGTGGTGGGCACTGGTGAGCACTGGCTGGGCCGGGTGGTCCAGGGGGGGTGTTTCTTTTTCCCTTTTTTTCTGTTTTGTTCTTTTTCTTTTACTGTTTTATTTTTAGTCTCATCTTATCTGAGTTTTATAAAAACATAAAAGTTGTACCAAAATTAGTATTACTAATTATACCTCTGTTATCAAAGTTTAAACCCCTAGACGAAATAGTTTAACATTTTATTAATTATAATTTCATTTAAACATTTGTTTTTTCTACCGTTTTAATCATCTAAGAGTATTTAAACATTTTATAAATCTGTGGTTCCTCCATCGTAATTACTTCTGCATCATTGGGCACAACCTGAACATTTTAGTTCTAAATTTTGAAATTTTTTATTGTTTGCCTTGATTTTGAATTTTTGAATTCGGACGGGATTGAATCATCGCGAGGTTTCAACAGTAAGAGTGGTGATGTGGCATCATTAGCAGAGTTTTACTGTAGCCTAATTATCCGGGCGTCACAATTCTCCTCCACTACAAGAAATCTCGTCCCGAGATTTAAGAGGGGCGTAAGGTGGAAAGGTGCTGGTAGCGAAAAACCTAACGAGTCTTCTCGGTCTTGGCTGCCCTTTCGAAGAGGTTGATCCTTTTCGTTGATGTATTCATTTCTCTGCTTTAGGTCATCATGATGAAGTCGGCATCCTTTCTTCGGGAATTCCATCGTACTTCCGAAAGAATAAAGGGTGGGTATTCCGTGAACGAACCTCTGCAAGGTTAACTATCTGGTCAATAACATCGGGGAAGGTGGTGGGGAGTAACTCTCGAAATGAAACTTAAGAAAGTATCGAGAGCAAAGGAAGGAGGTATCATGGGAAGTTTCGAGAGGATAGGCAATCGTTAGATTTGCACGAAACAAAGTGTGAAATAGGTCGAACAGCGAAAATAAGTATCGCGTCGATACAGATTAGATCATCTCTAGGAAGGTGGTGGTGATCTTCATCTGAAGCCAATCATGAGGAATAACCCGGAGATAGGGGTATGCTGAGGAGAGTCAGGTTTTGATCTTGGGACACATGGGTTATGGGCCCACCATGTGGGTTAAAAGTAGAAAGGGCGGTGATATTGTGCAGTCATGATACAAGGCATGTCATAGGTAGCCTGTCGATTATGTCGGCAACAACGTCGGTACCAAGGGCGAGGGACGAAGTGAACCCTTTTCCTGCTCGTTGAACGAGGCGGACCATTAGGCAAAGTTCTTGTCCATCGATGGATACCGGAATGTCATCAACAATAGTAACAGGGTCTTTCTGACAGAGTTGTACACCGAGGTGTTTACATAAGCAGGAGAATATTACTGCTTAGATCATATAGGTCACAAGAAACGTTAAACCAACCAATGGAAGGAAAATACGATTATCAGTTTAAACAAAGCAATGGAAAGGAAAAATGTGTTTAAACACATATTTCAGGGGTATATCCTTCCCAAGGACAAGCAGAGTATGATATCCAGGACAGTATATAATGTAGAAAACTCTTTAGGTAGGGGAAGAAATTTTCATTACATTACCCATACAGCGGTGTTTGGATAATTGAGCAGGAAACATTTAGCATTGGGCTTCAAATGTTCCTGTTGAAAATCAGTACCATAGACATGCTTTAGGATAGCATTGACATGGTCTTCAAGCAAAAGGTCGACTCTAGATACACAAAGGATTAAATGGAAACAACTTATAGGATAAGTCTTACAATTTCCTCATGGAAGAATGGATAACCTTCTTTGAAAAGGAATCTATAACAATAGGGCCTCCGCCAGTGTGCTAGGCACGAATAAAGACCATTGTTATAACTCTTTGAAACATGTTCCAACCATCATATCTGACCGAGATTCAGACCCGATTGGTGTCAAGATACCTCGGACTCAGGATGCCTGAGAAGAAAAGGTGCAACACAAATCGACAAAATGACATTGCAAGATTCTCGGGAAATGAACTATGGGAGTGAGTTCCGAAACAAGAGTTCATCATTAAACTAAGGAGAGGATGAGGTGGTGGCTGATGCTCAGCAACAACTCATCGAGATTTCCAAAAAGATGGATTTCCACAATTATGTGAACAAGGAAATAACATTTGTCAGATCAAATGGTATAACGATGTATGCTCAAGGAAAACATACACAATTTAAACATTGGTTGAAAGGTGCACCCGAATATGGGTTGGGTTGCACGTCCAATGTCGGAATGGTGATTCAATAATCAATAGACTAAGAATGAATGGCCGACCATTAACTTCAAAGCAATAGGGTTGCTAGAAGTGCAGGATGCAAACAGCACCGTTCACTTGTTGGTACCCCGGTTGGAATCAACACGAGGACCAAGAAAGAATGGTGATGGTGAGAAGTATCACTATACCAAGAATTCTTAAGAGGTGGTGAAATTCTCGCGACCTTCTTGTCACAAAAGATGGTAATACTCCAAGGTAGAGCATAACATAAGTCGGATAGCACGGAACTCAAGGTACAACGCAAAACTAGAACAAGTTTTGTGTTGCGGAAATGCAATAATGTTGTCGATGGTAGCCCAATCATCGAGGGCAAAGGATGGCATTTCTCATCAAAATTCGATAGATCTTTTGGAAGAGCTCAAAATGTTGATGATATTCACGACACATTTGTCGCGAGAGTTCATGAAGGTGTAATCGATCGGCGATGACATCAAGTTAAAGGAATGATGAAGCGAAATTATCTTGGGGCCATGAGTAGGACACAAACTCGAATTCAAGCTTGTCGTTCAAAGTGGAACGATAAGACAAGGAAGATCGTCGTAAGCTTAGCTCAACGTAAAAAATTATGCTCTGGGAAGAGGACCAGGTAGCACAGTTAAAATCGGCACGACAAGGATATAGCCAAGCAGGCTAGGAATGACGTGATTGAGTTCAAACTCGTAAGTAATGAAGGTTACCAAGAGTTGCTTAATCGCGATGCGGACTCGAGTCAGTTATCGGTGTCTTTGAGTGTTAAATAACTCAGAGCCCGTGAAAAATTGGAATCAATGAGAATGTAGCACTTGATGAAGAACTCATAAGAAGTTATGCAGTTCCGTGATCTTGAGATACCAAGGGGTAATACTCGACGACAAATCAAAGTAGAGGTTGGATTGGGTATTGCTCTGCAGAGGACAAGTGGTTTTAACTTGTCTGAGAAATTGAATCAAAGGGGAACAATATGGTCAGAATCACATTTGTACATGATCAAACCACAGATACAAGCACTTATAACAAGGGGTAACTATTCTGCGAGAAGCTTCCATGATAAGATTTGCATCGTGTCCATGGGCATGAACGCAAAGTTCAAGGTCGACTCCCACTTCCTCAATGCATAACCTTTCATTCACTTCTCGCGTTTGATGAAGTTGCAGTGTTGAAATTTTATCTGGCAAAATACCAGAAGAGTATGACTCATGAAAACTTCCGAGTTCACACATATTATGGAAGGCATAGGTTCAACCCATCGGGGGATCATGGAAACATATCCCACAAGCTTCAATAGTAAATATCACCAGCTCGAAAGCAGAGCAAGGTTGGCCAAATCAAGGAATATGATTTACCAAAGGCATTATGTATCAAGGAAAGAACTTCCAAAGTGATTGAATATGAAGGGCGTTGTCGGATAAAATCCAACAAGGTTCCGATGGTCCATAAAGGATCCGATGTGAGTATCGGCTCACAACGGAGGAAGAATCAATGCAAAGACATTGGATTATAAAAACAACCGAGTAACTTAGAGCTCAATTGCAAAGGAATTATGATTTACAAGCGAAGGATCGAAGCGGGCAGCTACGATCAAGGATGGATAAATTCAATATACTTAGGGGCACAATCGACGATAATTTGATTGGCGAGAACCAGCTCACGTTTAAAATGACGTCTGAGCCGGAAGGATGAATTCTAGGATCTGATTGAGGATTGCAAGCATTGCAACAAATTGAATCAATGGACTCAAAATGATAATGACAAGAGATGCCAATAAGATTATAGACTTATGGGATTAACCATAATGCAAGCAAGTAAGAATTTCAAGTGCAATAGGCGACTCAGGATTTTCGGAAGTTCAGATAGTATTTTGAAGACGTTTGTGTAACACGTGAACAACTGGGGGATGAGCCGATACTCGATAAGTGCGAGAATTAACCGTAGGGGTATTCAGGTGACAAAGAACAGCAAGGTAGTAAGCTCAAAGGATTATCGAAACAACGACGAGTTTTTCAGGGTATCTTGTAATAACAAGACCAACTGGGGATGAAGATAAGAATAACAAGCGCAAGTAGTTATCCATAAGGGTTTACGGTGGAAGAGAAATTGCAAACGCGATGAACACAAGTTCTCGAGTTAACAGCGGAGAGCATCTTGAGGGTCTTACAGTGCGTGACGATCATCAGTAATAAGGGGCTCTCCGGGTGAAAGTGATAACGATATCCTAATGTTAGATTTAGTAAAATTCATTTAACCCGAATAGAGGAGAGATCAGAGTCCCGGAGTAAAGGTCGAGGAGTAAAAGATCCTAATACCACCCAATGGCGACGTGGGACCATGGGCCGCACAGCCATGTTTGTAAAAAATTTGCAACGTCTAGACTCGACTTCGGCCAAGGAGTTGGAAAGGGGGATTCCTACAGGCAGTCGGCTCTGATACCAACTTGTGACGCCCCCGTTTCAATCGTACACTAATCATGCACGCAAATGTGTACGATCAAGATCAGGCACTCACGGGAAGATATCACAACACAACTCTAAAACATAAATAAGTCATACAAGCATCATAATACAAGACAAGGGCCTCGAGGGCTCGAATACAAGTGCTTTCGATCATAGACGAGTCATGGAAGCAACAATATCTGAGTCTGGACATAAGTTAAACAAGTTGCCATAAGATGGATAGCACAACCGGGATCTGAGATCGAAGAGGCGCATGCCTCCTGCTCGGGATCCTCCTAACTACTCCCGGTCATCGTCGGTGGCTGCATGTAGTAGTAGGCACCTCCGGGATAGTAGTAAATCATCGGCAGTGGCGTCTGGCTCACAGGCTCCATCGTCTGGTTGCAGCAATCGGGTAAAGATAGGGAAAAGGGGAACAAGGCAACCGTGAGTACTCATCCAAAGTACTCGCAAGCAAGGAGCTACACTACATATGCATGGATATATGTGTAATGGGCCATATCGGTGCACTGAGCTGCAGAATGCCAGAATAAGAGGGGGATAGCTAATCCTGTCGAAGACTACGCTTCTGGCAGCCTCCGCCTTGCAGCATGTAGTAGTGAGTAGACTGAAGTCCTCCAAGTAGCATCACATAGCAATAATCCTACCCGGCGATCCCCTCCTCGTAACCCTGAGAGAGAGCGACCACCGGGTTGTATCTAGCACTTGGAAGGGTGTGTTTTATTAAGTATCCGGTTCTAGTTGTCATAAGGTCAAGGTACAACTCCAAGTCGCCCTGCCATCAAGATCATGGCTATTCGAATAGATTAACTTCCTGCAGGGTGCACCACATAACCCAACACGCTTGATCCCATTTGGCGGACACACTTTCTGGGTCATGCCCGCCACGGGAGATCAACACGTCGCAGACCCACCTAGGCACAACAGAGAGGCCATGACGCCGGTTCAAACCTAAGCGCACAGGGGTCTAGGCCCATCGCCTTAGCACACCAAGACGTTGCGTAGGGCGGCCAAAAGCGTAACTAGCCCCTTAATACAAGAGCAGGCTTACGTTCCAATCCGGTAGCGCCGGCCTCGATCGTTGGCGTCACGAAGTGCTTTGGCTGATACCACGACGCCGGGATACCCATAACTACTCCCGCGTAGATGGTTAGTGCGTATAGACCAAATGGCCAGACTGAGATCAAATACCAAGAACTCGTTAAAGCGTGTTAAGTATCATGACGCCGACCAGGCAGTGCCCACCTCTCTCCTAGGCGGTCTCAACCTGCCTGTCGCTCCGCCACAAAGATCCATCCAGAGGGTCGGGGGCAAAGGTCCTTCGACCCCCAATCCGTGAATCACTGCGGGTGCTCCTCAAGCCGACCCGACTTTAGTCACCACATGTATCATGTATAAGTATAAGTATTTACCCATGATCACCTCCCGAGTGATCACGGCCCGATAGTATAGCACGGCAGACGGACAAGAATGTAGGGCCACAGATGGAATACTAGCATCCTATACTAAGCAGTAGGATAGCAGGTAAAGGTAACAACAGTAGTAGCAAGGACAGGCTATGCAGCACTATAGGATTAATCGAAAGCGGTAACATGCTACACTACTCTAATGCAAGCGATAGAGAAGAGTAGGCGATATCACGGTGATCAAGGGGGCTTGCACTGGTTGCTCTGGCAAGAGAGAGGGTCGTCAACTCCGTAGTCGTCTTGGCGGCAGCAGACGTCGGTCTCGTAGTCTACCGTGAGAGAAGAGGGGAAGAAACAATGAATACCATGCAAACAGATGCATATCGGGACAACAAGCGAGCTAGACGTGTTCTAACGCGATGCGAGGTGATACTGTGAAGGAAACATCCGGGAAAGTATCCCCGGTGTTCCGTGTTTTCGGACAGATGAACCGGAGGTGAAATGTTGCAGGTTCACTATGCTAGGGACGCGTGGCGGACGAACGGGCTGCGTATCCGGATTCGTCTCGTCGTTCTGAGCAACTTTCATGTAGAAAGTTTTTCCATCTGAGCTACGGTTTATTTTATATTAATTTTTAAAGTTTTAAATCATTTTTAGGATTAATTTAAATATTTTAATTCAACATTATCCAGAACAGTGTCTGCTGACGTCATCATGACGTCAGCAGTCAAAGGGGTTGACTGGGTCAACTGACGTGTGGGTCCCACTAGTCATTGACTGTTTAGTCTAATTAGTGTTTAACTAATCTAGTTGTTGTTTAATTAAACTAACTAGTTAATTACGTTAATTACACAGGATTAATTAACTTAATTAATTAATTAATTTAATTAGTTAATTAATTAATTAATTATTTTATTATTTTTATTTTTGTTTCTTTTTCTATAAAAATTACAGGGCGTGGGCCCCATCGACATTGTGGCCGGAGGCCATAGCGGGCATGGGCGTGGCCAAGCGCTGCGCACCGACAGGCACGCAGGCGATCGAGCGGCCGGTAGCCTTCGCCGGAGGCTGTGACAGTGATTGTGGGAGAAGTGGAGGCGCCGCCGTGGCGCAGAGGAGGCATGTGATGTGAGAGAGCAAAGGGGGCTCATGGAGCAGCGGCAATGACGCCGCCAAGCGCAGCATGGGTGGTGTGGCAAGCGAGGCGCTAGGCGAGGCAAGTGAGGCGAGGCTCGGCGGGTGTGGCGTGTCGATCTTGGGCGACGGGCGGCGGCCGACCGCGGTGAAGTCTTGTGTGATGTATGATGGTGAGCCAGAGAAGGGAGCTCACAGAGGCGTGGGATTTGGCGGAGGGCTCGGGGAGGAGTTGAGGTCGCGTCGGCAAGGAGGAGACGAGACGAGGCGGCGACGGAGTAGCCGGGCGTCAGCCCGAGTGGAGGGCGTCGGGCTCGTTGCCACCTTCGATCCAGTATCGGTCGGGGAAGAGGATGGAGAGGAAGGCGGCTGGAGGCAGGCGAGGGAGGCCGGTGAGGAGCGTCTTGGGCACGGGCGTGGACGCCCGGTCCCCATCTGGATCGGGGAGTGGGGAACGAGGCGAGTGGTGTGGGGGGGTGCGTGGTGGATGAGAGGAGTGGGGGAACGAGTGGGTTAGGGTTTCCCCCTCTTGGGGATAAGGCAGGAGGGTCGGCATTTGGGTGGGCGGCTGGTAGGTGGCTGGGCCGGGTGGTCCAATGTGAAGTGGGTGTTTCTTCTTCCCTTTTTTTTGTTTTGTTCTTTTTCTTTTACTGTTTTATTTTTAGTCTCATCTTATCTGAGTTTTATAAAAACATAAAAATTGTACCAAAATTAGTATTACTAATTATACCTCTGTTATCAAAGTTTAAACCCCTAGACGAAATAGTTTAACATTTTATTAATTATAATTTCATTTAAACATTTGTTTTTGCTACCGTTTTAATCATCTAAGAGTATTTAAACATTTTATAAATATGTGGTTCCTCCATCGTAATTACTTCTGCATCATTGGGCACAACCTGAACATTTTAGTTTTAAATTTTGAAATTTTTTATTGTTTGCCTTGATTTTGAATTTTTGAATTCGGACGGGATTGAATCATCGCGAGGTTTACAACAGTAAGAGTGGTGATGTGGCATCATTAGCAGAGTTTTACTGTAGCCTAATTATCCGGGTGTCACAATTACATCTTGTAGTTGATTACTATATGGTTTATTGGATGGAAAATTATATGTTCAGATCGAATATGCTATTTAATACCCCTCTGATCTTGAGCATGATTATCATTTGTGAGTAGTTACTTTTGTTCTTGAGGTCACGAGAGAAATCTTGTTGCAAGTAATCATGTGAACTTGATATGTGTTCAATATTTTGATAGTATGTATGTTGTGATTTCCTTAGTGGTGTCATGTGAACGTCGACTACATGACACTTCACCATATTTGGGCCTAAGGGAATGCATTGTGGAGTAGTTATCAGATGATGGGTTACGAGAGTGACAGAAGCTTAAACCATAGTTTATGCACTATTCCATAAGGGACCGATTGGATCCAAAAGTTTAATGTTATGGCTAGAATTTATTCTTAATACTTTTCTCGTAGTTGCGGATGCTTGCGAGGGGGTTAATCATAAATAGGAGGTTTGTTCAAGTAAGAGCAGCACCTAAGCACCGGTCCACCCACATATCAAATTATCAAAGTAGCGAACACGAATCGAATCAACATGATGAAAATGACTTGATGAAATTCCCGTGTACCCTCAAGAACACTTTGCTTAATATAAAAGACCGTACCCTCAAGAACACTTTGCTTAATATAAGAGAACGTTTTGGTTTGTCTTTTGCCTCAAAAGGATTGGGCTACCTTGCTGCACTTTTGTTACTATTACCGTTATTTGCTCATTATAAATTAGCTTGTTATCAAACTACTCTATTACTTACAATTTCAACACTTGCAGACATTATCTTGCTGAAAAACCACTTGCCATTTTCTTCTGCTCCTCATTAGGTTCGACACTTTTACTTATCGAAAAGGCTATAATTGATCTCATATACTTGTGGGTCATCAGACGCCGGACGGGATGAAGGGAAGCAGCGGAATCTGGTGGAGGCGAGGGGCAAGAGGGAGAGTTGCCAAGCAAGTCGCCTACAGGGGAAGAGAGCGACACGGCAAAGCCATCGCCTCCGAGGACGAAACCTTCATCTAGCCCTTTGTGGTTAGATCTGACAATGGCTGTGGCCCGCCTTCCCTTCCTGGAGGTGTCTTTTTTGGAGAACCTTATCGCAGTCTATGTGTTATCAAGGATAGTGTCAGATGCAGTTGCTTGTTACCATTCAACATGACATTTCAGTGTCATGCCCCCTTGTTTTTCTTTTAATAATGTATTTTTGTGCATCCTTGATGTCTCAATTTATTCTTGACTTTGTTGTTGTAGAAACTGTTTAATTGATTTCCACACATTCCCCTTTATCCAAAAAAAAAAAACAATGGCATAGGTTCGATTATTTTGTTGGATGCATCGAAATACACATATTTTTCATTCTTCAATACAAATGCACTTTTTATATACATAAAAAAGACTAGCACTCTTTCTTTTTAAAGTAAGAACCATGAAATATTTATCTAACATCCGGGAAGCACATTGGAATACAATATGCACATACACACCTACGTGGTCTGCACACACAAAAAACAGATGATGAGGTTATTTACCACTGGATTATTATTTTTCCATAGCAAAGAAAATGTGCATCTTTGTACGAAAATGTAGACACATGTTACTTCAAACATTGAGCCATTCATAGAAACGTCTTGCACGTTAAATATCGAACTTCAGAGTTCACACTAAACTAGATACCGCTGAGTCTACCAGAATACTGAAACATTGTTCTGATATCGCAGAGGTTATAAACGGTACCAAACAGATACACATAACACATAACTCCTAACATTGTTCCGCAATGCGTTTCATAGACAATTCCAGTCTTCAGTTCTTCACCATGAGTTAGTTAATCCTTCAGACTGGTTCTACCTAGCCACTGCACAATGTGAACAAAGATATTGTGAAGATTGAGTGGACAAGATAAAATCTGTAGAAATATATTGCACTTATATATGCACTGCTGTAAGGACAACAACATTAAAACACTTATAACTGAACCGTTGTATTTTTTTCCCCTACAGGTGTTATAGAGGTTAGAAGACAGTGCCCTTTTAAGATACCACTTACCTAACAAGAGGTAAGAGGAGTATTTTAATCTTATCTTCCATTGATCAAATGCTTTCTTGCTGTTATATGTGTTACGAGGAAAAAAAATTTAATTTTAATTCCACATTTCCAATTTATAGATGATGTCCATGTTGACTACCGCACAAACAATACATTTCTCATACCAAGGCTCAAGAAAGACGACTTCTTATGGAACAATTTATATGATTGCCGGTAGACATTGAAACTACACATCTCTTCAAAAAGTTTTGCATATCCTCCTAGTTATGTTCAAAACTAAAACTCACTCTTCCAATCAATAAATATCATATACTATTACCGTACCGATATCACTATAAATATCAATTTATATGATCACAATTACTATAAAATGTAGAGCATATCCGATGATATGTTGTATAAAGATGGTTCATTGGAATTTTGGTGACTAATACTATTCACATATAACTAAAAATATGGTCGTTTATTATAATTTTATTATTAGGCATGCCAAGATAATCATTTGACGCAGCTTTATTCTTCAACTTATTACAACATTGATATGCACACATTATTAATGGCACGTGTATTTTTTTTGTCCCATTAAAGAAAGAAAAATTCCATGCATCAATTCGTATTATGATAATTTTTCCCTTAACTAATGATGTGCTTTAATAGTACATAATTTTACTAGGTGCAAACTCTATATTAACCTTATATGGTCATTCATAGCTTGCATCATTTTAATGCCCAGGCTACAGGTAGCTCTATCATGAGCATGTAGTCACTTAGCTAGCCAAGGCGCAAAATGGATGAAAACTAAGAAACCCATATTATATAACAAATCAAATTGATGTTTGCTAAGAAACCTACTGCACGATATCATGCGATAAGCTGGGTTCGTTCAGAAGTTATGGCATCTTCACGTCAATTAATTAGCCAAAACAACTGCCCAGAAGACCGAAATCACACAATGTATTAAATAAAGTTGGAAGGTGCGGGTCATAAAGATTGGCCCAACAACCCCAGCCCCTAGCGATTTATGCTATACAGACCTGGAATACATAATTGGACTAGATCATTGAGGCGCAGTAGTGAACAAGATTACGAGCTACCTGTCGCTCAGGACTTGAATTGCTTTCTCATTCATAGCCTCTTACAACAAGAGCAAACAGCTAATGCAGTACATATTAGTTTGGCATTACATAAAATAGATGGTTCGCATTAGTTTGGGAGCACCTGAATGTTTCTCCAAAATGCAATGCATATTAATTTCAATTGACATTGTTTTATTGTGCATATAAATGTCAGTTGAGTTCCTCTTTTTCTGTCTCAAGGTCTAAGAACTCATAATAGTTTCATCATAGTACAGTCAATTACCTGTGGGTCATCATCCTGTTGCACCACCACACCCCTACAAGGTCACCTTGCGCTGCATAGATCCCAAAAAGTATTTTTTTTAGTCTAATCATGTCTTCCGATGCAACTATTATGCACTTAAGAAGGCTAATGAAATGCATTGCACCAGCTGACTAAAGATTTATAGGAGCAGAGCTGTTGGTTCTATTGTAGTCTGCTGAAAACATGACTCCAATCACAGTAAACAATCTTTAAGAGGCAGAAGAATTTTCGACATGTTAAGCTCATGCAGTCATACCTGCGGATTCTGGATTTCGCGTCACTCAGACGCTTCACTTGACCGAACAAGTACTCGATGCTCTCACTGTGAGTGGCTTTTCTCTTGCACTTGTAATTCCAGACCTCGGGTACAATGTTTCTATCTCCCAGCCTGCCACTTTCTTGAATTTCTACCAAACAACTCACCACAGCCTTGTGCACCCCTTCACCCCATGCAGCACATAGCCCATGCAGCTTGTCATCATCGACATCAATAATCTCCTAATCACATAATCAAGTAGCAGTGTAAGTTCAGTATCGGTCATTCGAATCAACTGATAAACCGCAAGTTATGACTGTGGAAGAACTTAGATATTCAGACAAGATGGTTTAACTGCTACCTTCGGGATACCTTCAACTGTGACAGTCTTGAAGGGATTCCACTCTGGGTTCTGTATATGCCCCTGCCAAACACGGTGTACTTCTTTAGCTTTTTCTCTTGCTTCTTCGGCAGGCAGCTTCTTACGGCATGCCGCCAGGAATGGCCTGTCATCCAATTGCCCTATGTTTTTTAGGGCGATATTCCTTCCTCCAGTAGTACTAAGATCAGTGAACCCCTGGAATACAAACTTCTTGTATCAACTTTTATATATAAGATTTCACATAGTGTGATGGGAATGTTTGCTGTATCTGATATCAACAGAGAACAACCGAACCTCAATCAGCTTAGAGTGGATATCAGAAATTTCCTTTCTAGTAGCCTCGAGCTCAGTGTTTAAAACTTGATCAGGATTATCTATAACGGAAAGATCTTCCATAAGCTCATGTTCATCAACATCTTCATCTCCAGATTGCCGTTTCCTTTTCGGCATTAATCTTGGGTGTGCCTGCTTTCACACGAAATTTTCAAGTAAGCAGGTAACACAGGAAATAAATAAATAGAAGATAGAAAAGGCTCTGTTTACAAAAAATGCAGAACTGGGTTAGAAATTTGGGTGCATAAAGATTCGTCCGGGCATTACATGATACTGAAAATACAGACACCAAAAAGGTGGGAAATTTTGAACTCTGGTAAGTCTCTAAGATAATACACTGATTCCATGTCACTATACTAGTTTAGTAGTGAATGACCCGATGAATACAAATGTTCCAGAGACACTACTGCACAAAAAAATCTTCCAAGATCATTTGAGCTAATAAAATGAAGAACAGAAGACTCCAATTAGGAGAATATTAAACTGCCCACCACAATCTGAACAATGGTGGCTTTGCAGACAAGTAAACATTAAGGTGCATTAGGTAAGCAGAACTGTTTTCCATAGGCTCCAGCGTCCATGGACCAAATTATTCATGTCATTATGTTAGTCCAAAGCAGCAAAGATTAGCATTTAACAATGATTTACAATTGCTCTACGGAATACTACTTACCATTCCAGAGTGGCTCTGCTGAAAACCACTTCCCTGCTGTTGATCGCTCGATTCCCTTGTTTGGAGCTGTTCCTTCAGAGATTCAAGCTCTGCTGCCAGCTCTTCATTCTTTTTAGTGAGGCTGTCCTTTTCAGCAACCAGTTGGTCAATCGCTGGTCACAATACCAAAAAGGATAGAGCGTAAAGTTTAGCTTGTCAGGTTTATTATGTATTCTTGACTGACCAGAAAAAGTGTGTGAAGTATCTGTAGTATTTTTATAGTTCGGAGAAAGTGAACTCTCGCTTTTCAGATTATCCTATTTTTTTATGCCACCAAAATCTATCTCTTACGACATGATCTTCTTAGGAAGTATAATATCAAATGATGTCCTTGTCCTTATAAAGTAACAATACCAAAGACAACAGATTTCTGATCTAAATGGGCACTATTCGCTGCAAAGTATATGCAGATCTTAAGAAGAACACAACAGCATTTACCATTCTGTCGTTGCTGGAGGTTTTCCCTTTCTTCGATGACACAGTGAAGCGCATTTTTTATGCCAACACAGTCCATGAAGGCATACCTGTGGAACTCCAGCCTGGAGTGAACATCTGAAGCCAGCACATCAAGGGATGTTGGCAAGCGACTTGCATCTCCTGTCTCAGCCATATAGTCTGTGGACAATTTCAGGATATAGATCCATTTGGGTTATGTCCACCAAGATGGCCAAAATCAGAATTGGGGGTTGGAACTAGGAAGTCAGTGTACAATTTTTACTCTTAAGTTGCATTATTGGTTATTCCACTGAAGAAATTTAATGAGTATATATCACTTCAATTATATTGTACTGTATATGCTCTTCTATTCTTCATCCACACAAAATTTCTTCGCTACGAGTTTATGTTGTGCAATAATAACAACTGGAGTACTAGTTAAGATGGATGATGATATTGAAAGAGAAGGTCACTTATGTGTCCCCATAATAAAGGTCAGTTGAGTCCCACCTAAGGTGTATTCACTTATTTATTCACAAAAACAAAATAGTTTCCTCAACTCATTCTTTTCTTATTTCTGAAATGTAAAAGGAAAATTAAATATTACTCCCTCCGTCCCATAATGTAAGACGTTTTTTCACACTACACTAGAGTCAAAAAACGTCTTACATTATGGGACAGAGGGAGTACTTTTTTTTTAGCAAAAGAGAGGCTTTCCCCCTCCAATTTCACAAAACCAGGTTCAGTACCAGACTGACTTACATCGATCCACACCACTAAGAGTCAAGCATTACAGCATTACATGCCAGCTAATAAACGAAGTATCAACCATAGCACCTCCAGACGACATACTGGGCACAAAGTAAAAGCGACAGCATCTGCATAACTACTAATTAAATATTACTTAGCTAATCCAAATCATGTGTGAAGTCAAAGTACTCTCTAAATTGTTCAATGTGCAAGTTGTCTATAGCATAAGATATGCACTAAACTGATCTGCAAGAACGAGATCAATATGTTAGGAGCACCCATATGCGTCCTATATTTTCAAATAGGTGAGAGTACCAGCTTATGCAAATTCAGCAAAAAGTGGGGAGGCGCTATTTTCCTCACCGGACAAGAATTGCAGAAAAAATAGGAATAGCATTTGACAATCTAAAAGGAGGCACTATATCTAAAAGGAATACTACCTAGAACTTACATATTTACCTAGTAGGAGAATAGGAATAAGGATAACAGTGTGTGCTTCTTTATGTTACCTCTTCTAGAAATAGAAGACTGCTGACAACAATCACTAAGACATCAACATCTATCAGAACAATTCCCAGAGGAAATAACCCGAACAAAAACACCAGATATATAAGTTATTAGGGTTACAAGTTAGCATGTGATTCTTGAAACGCAAATCCTAGAGGCCAACCATTTTCCATGGCCGTCAATTGTGAGGAAGACAACCACAAAACAATCAGCATCAGGGCAATCACACACACAAAGAGAAGAACCACCTGAGGAAATGGAGAACCAGCAACAATTTGTTGGCTACACGCCTACACCAATGGTCCCGAGCTGATCTGTAAAAGGGAGAACACAAGCAGGTCAGTGAAGGCTGAAGGGGAATACCAGGCAGGTATAGCAGCACACAAGCTGAATTGTAGAGTAGTTAAAAAGAGGTTCACAGGTTCGATTGAGGGCATTCTAAATAATTACTTTCTCCATCCCCAGAAGAATAAAACAAAATAGAGAAGGCGAAAAATAAACCCTCTTTTTGCAATGGAAAAAGAGCAAAAGGAGAAAATCAAAATAATAACAGATTATTGTTCGGTAAAAACGACCTCTTTTTGAAATGGAAAAGGGGCAAGAACCCTAAATGTGCCTGAGCACTAAGATCCGCGGTATACTTTTAGAGAACCATCTCAACTCGGAAGTCTATGAGCAAGAATTTATGTCTAGCCACCAAACAAACCTTCAAAACCCTAAAAGTAACTTCAAAAGCAAAGGAATCACAAATTGGGGGCAGTGGTTCAGAGGCATACAAGAACCCTAGCTGCAGGGATTCTGAGGTTCATCCTTTTTAAAAAGAAAACATACAGATTCAAGCATCTCGGACAGGAAAATATGAATCGATTGCACACGCGAAAAAACAAAAACTACAACTTTAAGATTTCTTATTGGATTTTCGCAGAGAGAAGAAAAACAGGGGGAGGGGGAGCGGGGGAAGTTAGAGATTCCGGGAGCGGGAGGAGGCGCGGGGCGTACCAGTGTGGGCTGGGAGGACGTGGCCGGGGCAGGTACTGTGCCTAAAATGGCGACTGTCCTGCTGGTTCACTACGGTTCTGCGTCTCCGCAATAGGGTGGCGGGTTTTTTCTTTTCTTATGACCGTTGACAGACGAGTGTTTTCAAAAGAAAGATGCTCCTTTTCTTTTCCGGGGGAGTAGGGTGTTTCATTTAGGACCTCAGTAAGTCCCTTTGGAATTTAAGTATAAGTATGCTAATCCGAACTCTTTTCATTGCAACTTTAATCAAGGCGTTGTTGACAAATATGACAATTTTCTGACAAAAACTCGAACTGGAACAAAGTTGCCATGTGTTAAGAACTAAAGTTCCGAACGTTCGGGATTTATCTATTCAGTTCATTTATCAATCAGGACTCCTGTGTTTTTTTAGGGAAATCAGGACTCCTATTAAAAAACAGTATAACACAGCTAGCTACAAGGCTCCACAACGATTTGACCGTCTCAGCCATCGGATCTTCGAACATACGATGCAGATCAAAGTTGGGTCGTCCCTGTGTCGCCGCAGGCCGCTTTCACCGTCTCGCGGTCCGCTGCTCCACGGGACGAGTTCGCATTTCTCTCCGTTACTGGGCCGTAGAAGGCCCACGTCTTACCATCGGATGCTATCCTCTCGGACGAACTGCCCTAAAAAAGACCAATCCTCCCGAACGAACGGTTTCGTTGTCCCTCCGTGATGCACCGCCGCCGTCGGCGGGCTTCTGTTGTGCGTCTGCCTCCACGTCGGTGCCAACCACCCGCCATGTACCCTTCCTCCGCAGCCCCTTCTTAACTGGCGCCGCCTCTGTGCCTTAACCAGCGGTAGGAGAACCGGCTCACCCTGTTGTGCCCCACAAAAACCTAACAGTTCGCCAGGGCGGCTATTGCATGTGCTAGCGATGGCGAGTGAGTGCTAGAAAGTAGAAACACATGGCCATCTGCGATGGTGCATCGCTGCGTATAGTTATGAGCAAGAGGAATACTGAAATCGGATTTGTTTTTCCCTCTTCAAGCTTCGTTTCACCCAATTGCCATGTGTTAATTCTTAGGTTTCAGTCTCTACATGCACTATTTCTGTTGATTCTTTACTGATTAGGAATTATTTTTTGAGAAATTAAATTTTAGGGTTTACTGGTGATGGCGTTATACTTAATTGGGGAAGAATTGCACTATCTCATGCCAATGGTTTCAATCGGGAAACTGGTAAATCAAACTGCTGGTGTGCCCCCGTTATCCAACTTTTTTCATTGGGGCCAAGAGTTACTAAGATGAGGTTATTTTTCGTACTGCAATTTATTCAATTTATGGTAATTACATGCGATCTTTGAGGTTTCATACTTTCATTGGGGCCAAGAGTTACTAAGATGAGGTTATTTTTAAATGCGTGCAATTCATTTAGTTTCTGGTAATTCTGTTTGATGCCGAGGTCCAAATTCCTTATCGGTTTGAGATATGGTGTGCTGCTCTCATATTGCAATTTCCAAACCTAGCTAATTTAAACTAAAAGTAAAGATTAAGGAAAATTTACAGGAATGAACAATTCAAGGTGTTTTGATTGCTTGATATATATTTCATCCACCGAGTTGCAGGTTTGTCCTGTGACACCACAACACCGATAAAATTGCTTTAAATGATGCTCTTTCAGACCATGTGTTATCTAAGGTACTATCTATATATTTTGACCCTGGTGTCGGATCAATGAATTTCTTTACTAGAGTTGTCCTCTAACTGTTGGACGTGTCGCCAGAAGTAATCTGCTATCCTGTGACTAGGAAATTAAAAGGATATGATTTCTTCAAAGAAAAAATCAGGAAATAAAGTAGAAATAGCATTCAAGGATGAGCGATGAGGTAAATATTATGCTTCATGGCATCCGTAGATATAGTACAATTCAAGTTCTTGCAGCATAATATGCAGCCCTCTGCCTTCTGTGTGATTCTTTTCCTTATGCTAACACAATGTGTGGACATATAATTATTTCAGCTTCTTGATGGAAGGAATTAATATAGGGTACACTATCACCCGTGGTATTTCTGACCATACGCCGTTATTTGTTGACTCTGTTGAACCCACCCACCTGGGGAACGAAAATGTGTTCTCCTTTGAGATGGCTTGGTTTGAAAGAGATGGCTTCCTGGATCTCGTGGCCAGAGAGTGGGCTAAGGATTCAGGAGGGAGGACCGCGCTTGCCGATGTAATAAGATTAGGCACTTGAGGAGTTTCCTACGGGGGTGGGCTAAGCATCTGAGCGGGATTTATAAGGTCGAAAAGGAAAAGCTCATTGCCCTTATACAGTCTCTGGATGTAAAAGCGGAAACCACGATATTGCCGGCTGCGGAGCTTCATGCCAAGCTCGAGGCGGAAGTGCGGTTGAAAGAACTTCTTAGAGAAGAAGAGTTGAAGTGGGCGTTGCGGGCCAAGGCCCGCCGAGTAGTCCAGGGGGACGCGAACACGCAATTCTTTCACATGATTGCTAACAGTAAGCATCGAAAGAAGAGGATCTTTCAGCTTGAGCAAGATGAAGGTACGATTGTAGGACAGGAAAACCTAAAATTGTACATTACCGAATACTATAAGCAGCTGTTTGGCCCTCCAGAAGAGAACTGTGTGTCTGGACGAGTCAAGGGTTGAGGATATTCCTCACTCACAGCCGGTGGAGAATGATATTCTGCGGCTCCTTTCTCGGAGAAAGAGGTCTTGGAGGCCATTTCGCAAATGAAGAATAACAAGGCGCCGGGTCTGATGGTTTCCAATGGAGTTTTATAAGAAGTGTTGGCATATCATTAAAGGGGATTTGTTGCCTATGTTTAATGATTTGTTTGCTGGGCAGCTTCATCTTTTTCAGCTAAATTTTGGAACGATTACCCTTCTTCCTAAGAAAACAGAGGCTGTGAGAATTGAGCAATTCATGCCAATCTGTCTTCTTAATGTTAGTTTCAAAATTTTCACCAAGGTCGGGACCAATAGACTCACACAGATTAAGCATCTTGTTGTGCAGCCTACCCAATCTGCTTTCATGCCGGACAGGAATATCCTTGAGGGGGTTGTAGTCCTGCATGAAACGCTCCATGAAATCCACACGAAAAAACTAGATGGGGTTGTTTTCAAAGTGGATTTTGAAAAAGCGTACGACAAAGTCAAATGGCCATTCCTTCAACAGGCCTTACGCATGAAGGGTTTTGATGAGGCTTGGCGACGCCAGGTAGAATCCTTTATGCAAAAAGGGAGTGTTGGGATTAAAGTAAATGATGATGTTGGGCATTATTTCCAGACGCACAAGGGTCTAAGGCAAGGAGATCCAATGTCCTCTGTTTTGTTCAACATTGTGGTTGACATGTTGGCAATCCTAATAAGTCGGGCAAAGGAGGCCGGTCAGGTGGGAGGCTTGGTGCCCAAATTAGTTGATGGGGGGTATCCATTCTGCGATCTGTTGATGATACTATCATCTTTATGGAGCATGACCTGGCAAAAGCGAGAAATATGAAGCTGGTGCTTTGCTTATTTGAACAATTGTCTGGGTTAAAGATTAACTTTCATAAAAACGAATTGTTCTGCTTTGGTAGAGCCAAGAAGGAACAGGACGCTTACAGGCAATTGTTCGGATGTGAATTAGGGGCTTTACCTTTCACCTACCTAGGTATACCCATTCACCATCATAAGCTTACAAATCGAGAGTGGAAATGCATTGAGGATCGGTTTGAAAAGAAACTTAGTTCTTTGGAAGGGCAAACTCATGTCATATGGAGGCGGTTAATTCTTATTAATTCGGTACTCACGAGTATGCCGATGTTCCTACTATCTTTCTTTGAGGTTCCAGTTGGGGTTAGAAAAAGACTGGACTTCTACAGATCAAGATTTTTTTGACAGAGTGATGAACTCAAGCGAAAGTATAGACTCGCCAAGTGGGATGTCATTTGTTGTCCTAAGGACCAAGGGGGTTGGGTATCGAAAATCTTGAGGTCAAGAACAGATGCCTGCTTAGTAAGTGGCTGTATAAGCTTTCGGGTCCGACTGACGCAACTTGGGCGCAGATTCTTCGTAACAAGTATCTGCAGTCCAAAACTTTGTCACAGGTGGCAGTGAGACCAACTGATTCGCCATTTTGGAAGGGGCTTATGAGAGTCAAGGCAACCTTCTTTAATAGAACAAAGTTTATTGTCGGTGATGGAACTAGCACTCGTTTCTGGAAGGACACTTGCCTGGGTGATTCTGTTGGGGAACGTAGTAATTTCAAAATTTTCCTACGCACACACAGGACCATGGTGATGGCATAGCAACGAGAAGGGAGAGTGTTGTCTACGTACCCTCGTAGACCAAAGCGGAAGCGATCACAACGAAGAGGAAGTAGACGAAAGTAATCCTCGCGATCCTGCCGATCCCAGTGCCCTTACTACTGCACCTCCAATTCCAAGAAGACGAAGACGACGTAGTCGTACGTTCTCCTCGCGATCCAGCCGATCCCATTACTCCGGCGCCCGAAGTTCTTGGCACACGCTCAGCTCGATGACGCTCCTCGGGCTCCGATCCAAAGAAAGCTCCGGGGAGAGGGAGTTCACAAGACGACGGCAGGCGTGGACGATCTTGATGTTTCACTGACGCAGGCTTCGCCTAAGCACCGCCACGATATGACCGAGGTGGAATATGGTGGAGGGGGCACCTGACACCTGCTAAGGAACGATCTCAAGGATCAACTTGTGTGTCCATGGGGTGCCCCTGCCTCAGATATAAAGGAGGGAGGGAGGAGGAGGCCGGCCTAGGGAGGAGGCGCCATAGGGGAGTCCTACTCCCACGGGGAGTAGGATTCCCCCTTTCCTAGTCCAACTAGGGATCCTTCCATGTATTGGGAGTAGGAGACTAGGAAGAGGAAAAGTGAAGGAAGGAAGGAGGGTGCGGCCTCCCTTAGCCCAATTCCCGGACTAGGGCAAAGGGGGCGCGCAGCCTGCCCTAGGCATCCTCTCTCTTTTCCGCAGGCCCAATAAGGCCCAATACTTCTCCCGGCGAATTCCCGTAACTCTCCCAGACTCCAAAAATTACCCGAATGACTCGGAACCTTTCCGAACTCCGAATATAGTCGTCCAATATATCGATCTTTACGTCTCGACCATTTCGAGACTCCTCGTCATGTCCCCGATCTCATCCGGGACTCGAACTCCTTCGGTACATCAAAACTCATAAACTCATGATATAATCGCATCGAAACCTTAAGCGCATGCGGACCCTACGGTTCGAGAACAATGTAGACATGACCGAGACACGCCTCCGTCAATAACCAATAGCGGGACCTGGATGCCCATATTGGCTCCTACATATTCTACGAAGATCTTTATCGGTCAGACCGCATAACAACATACGTTGTTCCCTTTGTCATCGGTATGTTACTTGCCCGAGATTCGATCGGTATCCAATACCTAGTTCAATCTGCAAGCAAGTCTCTTTACTCGTTCCGTAATGCATCATTCCGTAACTAACTCATTTAGCTACATTGCTTGCAAGGCTTATAGTGATGTGCATTACCGAGAGGGCCCAGAGATACCTCTCCGACAATCAGAGTGACAAAACCTAATCTCGAAATACGCTAACAACCAACATGTACCTTTGGAAACACCTGTAGTACTCCTTTATAATCACCCATTCGTTGCCAGGACGCTTTGGTAGTACCCAAAGTGTTCCTCCGTAAACGGAGTTGCATAATCTCATAGTTACAAGAACATGTATAAGTCATGAAGAAAGCAATAGCAACATACTAAACGATCAAGTGCTAGGCTAACGGAATGGGTCATGTCAATCGATCATTCTCCTAATGATGTGATCCCGTTAATCAAATGACAACTCATGTCTATGGTTAGGAAACATAACCATCTTTGATTAACGAGCTAGTCAAATAGAGGCATACTAGTGACACTGTTTGTCTATGTATTCACACATGTATTATGTTTCCGGTTAATACAATTTTAGCATGAATAATAAACATTTATCATGATATAAGGAAATAAATAATAACTTTATTATTGCCTCTAGGGCATATTTCCTTCAGATTCACCATTAGCAATTCAGTACCCAACCTTGTATCGTATTGTCCAGCGACGTGATGCGCTAGTTGCATCGATTATGCAGTCCATTCCCCTCAATATTCAGTTTCGGCGGGTGCTTGTTGGTGAGAGATGGGAAGCTTGGCTCCATCTGGTGCGTAGACTGATGGAAGTCCAGCTAGCACAACAACCCGATAAGCTATGTTGGAAGCTTACTAGGAACGGACAATTTACTGTAAAGTCGATGTACAACGATGTCATCAACTCCACTGTCATTCCTAGTACCAAACATGTTTGGAAAGTAAAAGTGCCTTTGAAAATTAAAGTGTTTATGTGGTTTGTCCATAAACAGGTCATTTTAACAAAGGACAACTTGGTCAAGCGCAATTGGACTGGATCTACTAGATGTAGCTTCTGTGATCAGGACGAGACCATTAAGCATCTCTTCCTTGACTGTCCTTTGGCTAGAATCCTGTGACGCACTGTGCAAATTGCTTTTAACATTACTCCTCCGAGTATGGTCGGGTCGTTATTTGATGCGTGGCTGGATGGGATAGAGTCCGATACAGCTAGACATATTCGTAGGAGTGTATGCGTTGTTATGGGCAATTTGGAACCGCAGAAATGATTTGGTTTTTAACAGTAATTACTACTATTCATTTTTGCAGGTTATTTTCGATTGCTACGCTGATACATATGTGGTCCTTACTCACTCCGACGGAGGCCGTGGAGCATTTGGTTCTTGGATCTGTCCGGTGGGAGATGGTAGCGCGGGATATCTTCAACCGGTTTGGTTGGCGGTCATGTAATAGGATAGGCAATTAGTTTTCCTATCTTTTATCTTACCAGCCGGTTGTGGCCTTATGGTTTTTTTTTTCTTGGTTTAGATTCGAGGCTCTCGGTGAGCTCGTTTTGTTTTGTTGAAGACTATACGACTTTGTTGAACCTATTTTATTTATTGAGGATGCATTGTTCTGATGCAGAGGCCAGGGAGTTTCCCTTTTCGAAAAAAATAGGGTACACTATCAAACAACGGATGATCTAATGATGCTGCTGAGATAGACTAAGGTGTTTATTTGGCATCATTTCTTCTATTCGGATTCTGTGATGGTGAATGGAGCCCTTGACATGTACGCTGTATTTCGTATATTTGCATGGCCACTAATACCAATTATAATTTAAATGTTCTGCCCACTACAGCAGTTTTCGCAACAACTTTAGAATGTTCAAAATAATTGCATTAGCTTCCGCAGGGTATAGCAATTGATAGGCCAACTTTATATATTTGTATTATCTTCATTTTTCCCCTCAGGATAGAGAGTCTACTTAGGTTCTCTATCTTTCAAAAAAATACGTTAGACTTTGAGACGCTCTTTCTTTTCATTTTTAGGTTTTTGTGTGGTATCCGTTTGATTAATAGCGACAATTGCTTATTACGCGAATAAATATTATTATTATTTAACCGAGGGAAAGCACTCGCCCTCTTCATGGAGTGATGAGTGATGCACAACCTTTCATTATGCAGTTTAGATGTTCATACGAGGATGTTTTTACATATTAGTGTTGAAATGCTAAATCCAGTATTATGTTTCATTTGTATACTTCATGTTTTTACATATTAGTGTTGAAATGCTAAATCCAGTATTATGTTTCATTTGTATACTTCACACCAAAGCTCATAAGTATTCTGTCGATCTTTTGAACATTCTTAGTAACCGTCTTCTTTCTTATGGATTTGCGACGGATTTTGTAAAATCTCATGAAGCTGACTTGTGTATTATAATCAAATCTCCATTGATAATTATGCCTTCCATTTTTTCACCAATATTTATACTGTCTCGATACTCTTTCATCAAGATGGCGGGCGCGGCAAAGCGCGCCTTAACGTTCTAGTGTTTGGCATAACACCCAGACCCGAACCAATCCACACCACAGTGGGGTTCTCACATCTACCAAATTTTGCTAACAGAGTTTTGCTCATGTCTCACATGATCGACCTTAATATGTTGATCTCCTTGGATATGACGCGGTATATCATCCATCATCGTCGCATACTGCAATCGGTGTAGTTCCTTGATCCATCAAACATTTAGCTTCATGGCAATCCATCTCGAACTAGAAGGTTTGAGTGTGCTTTGCTGCGTCTTTGACGTTTTTTTTTAAATGCTCACTTTGTTTCAAAATATAAGGCGTATTATTTTTTTGAAAACTCAAAACTTTTAAGTTTAATTAA